>OX608073.1:22530923-23730923 GCA_951509635.1 Eupeodes luniger
GTTGAAGCAACGATTGCCACAAAATAGATTTGTAATTTTTTTTTGTATTCATTTTGTAGGTCAACAACAACAAACTTCAAATAGTGGAGGACAGACACAACAACAGCAACAACACAAGTCCATTCTCAGTCTTTTGAATAGTGCGCCGGCCGCCATGACTAGCACCCCCGTTGCCAGTAAGACCTTTACTACCTCGACGGGTCAGCAACACACCGTTGTCCAACATCAGTCCCAGCAGCACCACCAACAACAACAATCGACCACCAACAGACCGACAACTTTGTGCAGCAGCAGCAACAACAGCAAACAATGCAACGTAAACCCAACGAAGTTCTCCAGAACTCGATCCACTCGAATCTGCGTAAACTGAACATAGTAAGTGGTTCTCATGGCCATCGCTCGCATGGCGGTACGAATGTCATAGCGGTTGGCCTAAATCAAGACGGTACGACAGGCCAGCCGCAAAACGTGAGAGTTTCCATGTCCGCCTTAGCGTCGCAGCTTGCGTCGCCTCCCGCAATCATGACAAATGCCAATTTCGGCTACGCTAGCGCGTCCGTCAACAACAACAGCATCAAGATTTTGAGCAACAGCGGGGGACAACGAGTGATCACGGCCAGTGCGCTGAGAAGGGATTCGAGTGTTGTGGGAGCGGCTGCTCCGTCTCCGGGTAGTGATTCGAATGCATCGAACACCTCGAGTGGAACGAATTTGAATTTCACCATGCCAGGAATGAGTGCTTTGGTAGGCACTTCTCCATCGCCCAGCAGCGACCATTCGCAATCGGGTGGTGGCAACAATGTGTCGACGTCTACGGCCATCTCATCGAATCAGGCACTCCTCGAAAGACTGAATAGTGGCAATACAAGTTTGAACACTGGTAACAGTCCCGGAGCAGGTCTCTCGCCCCAGCAACACCAACAGCAGCATTATTTGACAAAAGCCCTTGTCCAGCAAATCTCAAATGCCCAATCTCCAGCTGCGTCAATATCTCCGATGTCTAGTCCACCGCCACAAGCATCACCCTCGCCCATTTCCCATCAACAACAACAACAGCAGCAAACTGCCACTCTCAATCTGCAGAGCATAAATCTATCATCGCTCCAAGGAGCGAGGGCCAATTTCCAGGAGTGCAAAACGTTCAAGTGCAAATCCCAGGGCTGTCGCAGCCAATTTCAGTCCAACTTTCTGGTGGCAACATAACCGCTCAGCAGAACTCCAACCACAATCAGATGCAAAGCACTGGGCAGCAGACGCGAAGTCTTTTGGTATCAGTTCCTGTGACAAGTACAACGCAAGTGAATAACATGCAAGGTGGTGGCAACAGCAGAGATATGGGAGGCGGCAATACGGGTGGTGCTTCGGCGGCTGGTACACAAACTGTGGTACTTACAAATGCCGGTTCGGGTGGTGTGAACTCTGCAACCGGATCCATGCTTTCATTGCCAATTGGTAAGTACTTGAGATGGATTCTTTTTGTTTGTTTTCCAACTAAGCTTGTCCCCTTGATTTATTTTTGTGTTTTTGCGCTAACAAAACTGCTTGTTCGCATTTTGGAACCATTTTTTAATCATCACATAACATTGCTAACCATTTGTAAAACATTTAAAAACAACAACAAAAAACAATTCCCATTACCCATCCTACACCTCTTTCTCTCTTCTCTCTTCTCTCTCTCTCTTCTCTCTCTCTCTCTTCTCTTTATCTCGTTTTTCTTCCACTTTGGCTCGCCTCGCCCCGCCCGCCCAAATCAAAAATATCTTTTAACCCACAGCTCAATTAGTTGCATCTGGTGTTAAAAATCTAAACACACAAACAATCCGTACCTCAGGCAGTGGCGGTCTAGGTGGTGCTAATTTAGGCAATTCGTCGGCGTCATCGAGTGGTTCAGGTGTTGGATCATCTGGAAATCAGACCATTACAAATACTCAGCAGTCGATACAACTGTTAAACTCACTGCAACAAGGAAGGACGAGGAATATACAAGTTGTGAGTGCCAAACAATTAACTAATCGTCAATTGATTGCCGCGCAGAGAAGTTTGGCTGGATCAACGCTCAAAATAGCAACGCCAATCACTTGTGAGTAATTTCAATCAAACAAATTTTAGTACACAACAAAAAAAGTTGTGAATTTTTCGAATAAATACCTAAAAAGAAATTGGTAAGCTTGGGAAAGGTGTAAGTTCTTATTAAGGTTTTTTTTTTGTTTAGTTTGAGAAAAATAACAGAAGGTGGTTTGCTCTTGAGGAGATTTTCAATAAGTTCGTAGTGAATAAGTTTTACATAGTTTTAGGGAAGGGAACCTAAATTTAAAAACATATATATCTACACGTCTGTGTAGATATATATGGCTTGCTATAAAGAAAGAACACCAGTGTTTTCCGAAACCTTGAAAAGCTTTATAATAATGCAACTATCTTTAAAAATACATCTATGATCAAAATAATATGTACACACTTGTTTAATTGGTATTTATGTCTTTAGTACATGTGTAAGGATACAAATTTAAATCGTAACCATTTAATTTTAATGGTAAATATTTCGTTAGTGTTTCAAATTTAAAAACTTGATTTAAACTTCAAAAAAACAGTACATTTCCACAAATATGTCTATTCATTTTATTTTTCATAGAGCCAACTAGTTACTGACATTTTTTCAAGAGGTCCATACCACATTTTGGTGATAATTCTCTAAAAATTCGTTTCGTTTTAAGGCTACTTGTCTAATCTTTAATCTTGCTCCCAATGGAATGTAAGTCAATGACAACCGATTTTTTTGGCCCAGATAAAGTGGCATTGAAAATGACGACATGTTAAATCCAGCAGGAAATGTCTCTACGTATGATTAAACGGAACCATCGAAATTTTTCATAAGCAGCTAACTGACTCCAGTAGAAGTGATGTGATTTTAGCACTTCCAACATATCCAACTTTTGTTTATAAGTCCCTAATTTTGTAGACTAAGTATTCTATGCCAAGAAGCTGCAATAAATGCCTTTAAACATGCCATCGCCTATACTTAAATTTTGTAACCACTCTAAAACGTATTTTTTTCTTTTGAAATCAAAGCTTCGTTAACATAACATTAGTAGTTACCCTGCTAAAAACACCATCTAAGGGGCATATTTTTATAACTAACATTTTATTGCATGTTTACAGATTTTTTACAAAATTTTGCAGCCATAGCAAAACACGGTAAGCCTAAAGACGTAACCCTTAACCTACACGTTCAAACATTGGTTTTATGAGCCTGGGGCTGAGAGCTTCTCATATTCGGCAACGAATAATTATTTTTCAATCGAATTCAAATAAATTAATTAACACTTTAAAGTGCATTCCGCCCTTTCTTTCCACCTTAAGAGCAGTTTATGCAGTCAAAAATGAATCAACTTCCAAGTACGTCGTTTTTTCTTGTATGAAGATAGGATACGAAGATCCATTCTGGAGCTGGCTTGCGTGTCAAAAACTCGCTGTAGGTCCTTATATGACATAAATAGATTTTCTTATTAAAGTTGCTCTGTTTATAAAAGTAATTTTAAAGGGATGCCTTTTAATTGTTTAAATATTTCTACAATAATATCGACTCCATGTAAATTAAAATTGAAATGAAATTCTGAAGAAAAAAAATCAGGGCTCTATCAACATTGAGAGTAAAATTGCAGTCAGTATGGGTTTTAAAAAAATACTTAAAATTATTTCACTAACCCATTAAGTACACCAAACAGTTGGCCGCCATCCAGTTAAAGTAACGTTTCCAACTTAAAGTTCTTTACCTCTAAAAAGTCCGTTGTTTATGTTTGCATATGTACTTATGTAAAAAGTAAGCATATATATACACTGCCGCTCATCTGAATAGGTTCACAAATATTTTCACCTCACTGTTGGCCTCCCTTCATATGTATTGCAATGACACATCTTTTTTACATACGTAATGAAAGAGCATCGTTATGTGCTTGTTTTGGGAGAAAAAAATGTGTCTTAAAGCTTACCGTTATTCTCCCACGGTAGCTAGACTAAATGTATTCATAAAAACAAGTATTTTTTTTGCTCATCTGAATAGGTTCAACGGATGAAATGGAATATAACAATAAAAATCATTTGAATTCAAAGATTTATTTTACCTTTTTGTATTGTATGATTATTTAACAGAAGTTAATGATGAGTGTTGCCACCTCTATATATATAAAATTTTTCCAGGTATTGAAGCGAAATTTCTGACCAGGCTTTTTTAATGGCTGCGATTAATGGCTTTTTGTCTTCGAATTGCCTCCATGACTCGTATACTTAACGTGGGAGAAGTCCCCACACATTCTCTATTATGTTAAGGTCAGGGGAGTATGGGGGCCACACCAGCATCTCCACATTTTGACTCTCAATCCACTGCCTTACTGTCCTCGCTGTATGGATAGGGGCATTATCATGTTGGAATGTCCACGATATTGGTCCAAACAGGTCAGAAATCTGTGGGAAGTCCTTTTCTAGCACACCTTTAAAAGAATTTGCATCCATTAACGATGTAACAAATTGGAGCTCCAAGGCTCCGTAGAAGGAAATAGCTCCCCACACCATAACACTGCCTTCACAGCTATGCAGCCGACTTAAATAATGCTCCTCTTTTCTTAGGTCATGAAAGTAATAATTATAGCCGTCAGTGCCCTCTAAATTGAACTTTTTCTCATCTGAAAAAATCACTTTGCCACTCTGACTTCCACGACATGTATTCCTTACAGAATTGGAGACGAATTTCTTTCCTAGATTCGTTAAGTGGTGGTTTTCTCTGATTTTTTTTCTTTTCAAATGAGAAGCACTTTTAATAACGCGTTTTACCGTAGCTAAACTGCAATTGACACCGGTTTTTATTTTTATTTTTGACTCGGAATCATGAGAATTAGAAGCTGCTCTGATGATAGCACGTCTATCAGCCATTGATGTGGCCGTATAAGTTCCTCCTTTGTTCCTCCTTTTGGATATTTCGCTAGTAACTGTCTACCAAATTTTGACTTCTTTTAATTTTCTTCGGTATAAGTCGTTGGCTTAGGCCTGATTCCCGAAATGCTTTTATTTTGCCTTTTTCTTCCTCGCTTAAAGATTTTTCGCGACAAATTTTCACCGTTAACAGGAAAAACACACTATATTTATTGACAGATAAAATTTCGATTACAATTAACACGCAACTTAACGCAAACTGCCATTTTTTGCTGTTGAACCTATTCAGATGAGCCAAAAAAAATGCTTGTTTTTTTTAATACATTTAGTCTAACTACCGTGGGAGAATAACGGTAAGCTTTAAGACAATTTTTTTTCTCCCAAAACAAGCACAAAATGATACTCTTTCATTACATACATATATAAAAAAGATGTGTCATTGCAATACATATGAAGGGAGGCCAACAGTGAGGTGAAAATATTTGTGAACCTATTCAGATGAGCGCAGTGTATTTGTATGATATATGTATAATCAAAAAAATAAAATTTACAATAAATTGGTAACTTGAAGTACCTTTTTTAAATTTTTGTTATGCTGTCACTTGACCGAAACCTCACCAATTGCGCAATCTGACTGTATTATGAATTCTTGGCTTATTTCCGGACTCAAGAAAGCAAATTGGTTAGGCCCTTAAAACTTCGTCTTCTTTCTTTACTCGCAAACTGGCCAGAAAAGACATAGCAATATGGAACAAATGAAACACTGTTTCCTTTTCTTGTTGAATTCACTTTGCATCCGAGACACAAAAAATGTTGTGAGGAATACAGAAATCAGCCGTTTTACGGCTTTGATTAAGAACTTTTTTGGATTGTTTGCCTTATTCCCAATGACTTGAAAAAACATGGTAATGGGTTAAGTAACATTTTTGCAAAACTTCGTGCCTATTATGCAGTGCTTAAATATGAATTTAGTATTTTTATAAAACTATTGTTATGTCATCATCATTGGCTTGACAACCGGTATCCGGTCTTGGCTTTATTTAATAATTGTCTCCATTTATCCAGATCGCTAGCCGACGCTGGTTTACGCCATCTCTCCAGCATAAGCATAGTCAGCCAACCTGTCGTCTACCATAAAATGTACTACAAAGACTTTCCCAACTCGTTCCTCTTCGCTCAGGCGAGCTAGGCGTCCAGCCCACCGAAAAGACTACCGAACTTATTTTTTGTTTTCACTATACCTACATCGAGGTAGATTTCATAAAGTTTAATATTGTAGCGTCTCTAGAATTGTTCTCTAGAATTGTTCTATTGTGTTTCTATTATTTTGATCAGCTAAATTTTAAATCTCCTATTCTTTTTGTACCAATACAATTTTTAATTGAATAAAAGTATTTTCATGACGGGTTGCCTTTAATTATATGAAAAAAAGGAAATTAAACTCAAAAGTTCCTATAACTTTTGTCATAGCTGTATAAAAAATAGCT
Organism: Eupeodes luniger; assembly: GCA_951509635.1. Lineage (NCBI taxonomy): Eukaryota > Metazoa > Arthropoda > Insecta > Diptera > Syrphidae > Eupeodes > Eupeodes luniger. The sequence continues at coordinate 22,537,337 of OX608073.1, forward strand.
TGCATATAAACTTAACTACGTTTCTGGGTTATCATCCCCTTGAACTCTTTGTATTACCTACGTTGATCTGCAACATCAAATCTTTTTTAAAAATCGAAGTTCCCTTAGATGGAACTTCAGCTTTGAAGGGGTCGACTTTTACATAAAAAAACGGATAAATACTACATTAGAAAAATGGTAGATTTTTTACTTGGAATCAGGATACATTCAATGACTATTTAGAAAAAAAACATTTATAAAATAAAAAATAAATATTACATATGCATTTATTATAATACATTATCTTTTATTGTAAAATCCTATAAGTGTATACGCCTCCCTAATCCCTCATAAAATTCGTGCTACAGCTAACCACCAAACGCAAGCGTTGCTAAAAAATAAAACACATTCGTTCACTTTATTCTTAATCCATGTCTTGTATCAACTATCCTCATTTTGCACTTTGATAAAGGGTTGAGTGTTCCTCCAACATATTATATATTAACAATAATAAGTTTGTGTATTTTGTATATACATGTAAAATATAATAATATATTTCACATTAGTTGCTGCCCCATTTGTAAAAATGTTTGAGAATGAATTAAAATAATGTAATTTAATTTTTAACAGAAAAACCTTGAATGCTGAAATAATTAAATTAAATGTTGTATTTCTTCTTCTTTCCTTTCAAAAAAAAAAAATAATTTTACAGCTTCCTCCGCAATATCGACGAATGCAAATTTAACTGCCCAACCCCTCGTAATGACAACGCAAAAGCTGCAACTGAAATTGCAAAAGCAGGCACAGCACCAGCAACAGCAGAGGGTTCTTACTCAGGTAACCGCTGTTCAACAGCAGCAACAACACCAACAACATCAACACCAACAGACTATGCAGCAGCAGCAGCAACACACTTTGGTATCACAGTCCAATCAACAGCATCATATGACTGTGATAAGTGGCCAACAACAACAACAACACCCGTCACAACACCAACAACACCAACAACAGCAGCAGCAGCAGCAGCAACAGCAGCAGCATATTCAAATCACCGGACGCACTGCCACCGGAAATCTTAGCCAGAGAACTATTTCCGCAATAGCAGTTGCGACGGCAGCGAGTCAAAATCAAAAACGCCGAAGGTTAGCAACTGATTTTAATAAATAATAATAATTAAAAATTGTTTTTTCTTTTTCTCTCTTCCTCTCTCTCTTCTCTCTCTCTCGCTCTCTTATTTGTATTTTTTTAGAAAAACATAAAATTTAAAATTTCTCTTTTTTTTCTCCATTTCTTTTAGAACGTAAAAGTCGGACATACTTTTTATTAAATTTTCATTTTTCCAAATGTGAAATTTGTCCACCACCACAATATATTATTTACTACTTCATAAACTACAACTACCACTTGGTGCATGCAAATCTAAGAAAATTTAGATAAATTTCATTCGAGTAGATATATTTTGTTTTATATATAAATATATTGTATTAGATAAAAATTGTACATTATTTTAAAATTGATAAAGAAAAGATACAAAATAAGAAAACAAAAAACTGTATAAAGATATGTAATTTTGACTTTTGAGACATTATTTTCTTGATATTATTGATAATTCTGAACTTTTTCTTTTTTGCTAACGACGGAAAAAATATATACAACAAAACAAATGCATGCACTTTGTTGCGCTAGCGCTCAAAATTTAATTTTAAGCATAATGTTTTAACAAGTTTTATGTATCCTTTTGATGTGGGGAATAAGCTTATTTTTTTTTTGTTTAAACTGTGATCTTATAATTGGTTAATATTGTTAACATTTACTTACCCAAGAGTTTTTTTATTTTTTATTTTATATGCAAATTTAAAAGGAGAAACAATTATTTTTATTTAAAATGATATGTTTATTTTGTATGCATAATTTCATATTAAAATCCTCCCTTTCCGAAATTTTATCGTAAGTGAAATTTTCAATCAAAAAAAAAATCAAATAAATTATTGAAATTTCTTCCTAGCAGTTAACTTTGGTACTTTCAATAATTATTCAATGCTGACTTTAGACTTTAGTGGGTTCATAGACTAGAAGTAAACTTATGATTTTTCGTTTAAGATATAAAATTTGGGTGACGATAAATTGTCGGCAAGGATATGTTATTAATCCATTTACGTTTGGGGATGGATCATCTTTAGCTCATTTGCCATAGCGCCAAATTACAACACTTCAGCAAACAACCGTTTTCTCTAACAATATTTTCGTTAAAGAATATTTTTAGATGTTTTTATCAAAAATGTTCTAAATTTTCGAAAATTCAAAACCACTGGGAACAAGCCCTTTTAAATGAGGGTTTCAATGGTAAAATATTTCCAAACAAAAAAAAAAAACAAAGGGCCTATCGGGAATATAGATTAGGATTCTGGTATATGGTATCATAAATGTCTTTCGAAATAAATGTGCCTCGAACAATGTGCCAATGAAAGTAAATTTTCCTTAGATATTTTTTTACCGATACCAATTGATTCTGAGGGAAAGTTTCAAGAAAGGAAATATTCCGATAGATTTTAAAAATCAATCGCAAACGAATTTGACAAACCAGTTAATATGTTTTCAGTGTTCCTCATTTCAATATTAATCTTAAAAATGTCCTAAACAATTAAATTTAAATCAATAGGAGCATTTATTAGTCTTTTAAGAAAGGTAGTTCAATCGCGTCTAGTTAAATTTGTCCACTATTTTTCAATTTCTTTTTGGAGTGAAAATGAAATGCAGAACCTAGCCGTTTAAGCTTTTTCTTACCATATTTTTGTAACAAAATATTATTTAAAAAAGATCCTTTCAAATTACCAATTTTCGTAAAATTGTTCCACACAAAAACTAAGAGCAGGAATATTTAAGGGAATTGTTTTACCCTAGAAACATTTATTTCCTTTGAAATATATTATTTTCCTCGGAATATATTTCCCGTGAAACAAAATCCGATGTAATGACACTAAAATTCCGATGGAATTTTTTTTCTAAGGTAAACTTCAAATTCACATTTGAATACAATTTATTTTTTATATTTTTCTATTTTGTATATTGCAGATCACCCAATGCAATCAATCTACTCGTTCTCGTTCGTAATTTTGTTTACCAGGCGGACCTCCGTCTGAGGTTTAAAGAATTTAAGCTTGTTTTACATAACACTCCAATTCTACTCAATATGGATGTCTCAAGGCATATTTTTAATAGTTTTTGAAAAAGTCCACGCTTCAGTCTAAAAAACGTATATTTACATGATAAAGTTTTTATTTTCACACGAAGTCTCCATTCAGTTTTTTATTCAGTATATTGAACTTTTGCAGTCTCTAGTATAACCTTCTTTATTTTTTTCTATTTAATTTAGTATATATGCCACAATTCAGCTAATCATCATGATCATCTTCAGATCACAGCCCACTCTTTTTTTTGTTTAATTTTTTTATATTAAAAATAGATAACGTTGAGTTTAATAGAAAAGTGTCTACAAAGGATAAGCTTAACGTATTTTTCGCAACATAAAAGCTGCAAAAATATTGCATTGATAAATTTCAAGATTATTTAAATATTGTTTTTTCTAATAAAGACGCGTTTTCTAATTGTAAACTGCTTTTAAGATGCACATTGCTTTTTTCATGAAGCTAGTCCTTAGATGTACTGTTTCATATAGTACAATCCAAGGAATTTAAACAATTCGATCCGTATTCCATTTTTCATGTAACGAGTATTTCGCGTGCATTACCATTTCCTCTTGCTTTACACTTTTTTATAAATTCTAATTTCGCGTTTTTAATCTAATTATTAAAGTTTAAAGAACAGATTTTATAAGACTCAATCGAATTTTATTCAAGAAATGTTTTAGAAGTTTTTCTTTTAATATTACTATTTTATGCGTAATATTTTAAATTTGAGCGCTGGTGTAATCAACAAAAAAAAGTTCCTTTTTAAACCCCTTTTTTATAATTTCTCAACACCACTATTGGCCATTTTAAAACTCAATATAGCTTAATAGAGATAAAATGGGATTGGAAAACAAACAAAAAAAAAATGTTTAAACAATTCAAAAACAAAAATTATCATAACAGATATTAGAATAACTAAATTAAAAATAAAAATAATTATTAAAAAACAAAATGATGCATTCAAATTGCTTACCAAATACCTGAATTGTATAGTCTTTCCACACGTAAATAAGAAAATGGAAAAATAAATATTATTATTATTATTATTATAAATGTAAACTAAACAAAACCGTAAATTATTTTCATAATGTATAGAAAAGAAAAAACAAAACAAAAACAATTTAAACTAACAAATAATTTTAGTTCAACAATAAGAAATAATAATAATGAAAGTAAAGAAAAGAAAAATGCAGCGACAAACTTAAAGTTTTAAGTTTAGACATTAAACTTTTAAATTAATAATTAAAAAAAAAAATAAAACAAAAACAAAACAAACGACTTAAACTCAAATGGAACTAATGATATATCTTAAAATAAAGAATATCAATTGGAACTATTCAAAAAACAAAAATATAAAATTTAAAAAAAAAACAGAAAACTGAAGATTTTTAAACAAATCATTTTTGATTCAAACTTGTTATGAATGTTTTGTTGTTGGGGAAATAACTAAAATGCTCTTTTTATTATTATTATTTTCTCTCTGTGTCGTCAAAGTAGTCGTTTCCCTATTCAGCCTTTTATTTTATTTTTATTTTCTCTTACATTTTGTTTTTTAAATAAGATTATTATTTTTATTTTTCTTATTTTATTCTTTTAGTTTTTATATAAAACATTACACACACATATTATGTATAGATATTTATTGTTAAGTTTTTTTAAAATTAGTATATATTCATCATTTGAACAAAACAAAAAATAAAAACATATATAATATATATTCTTTCTTTCCCAACAGAACAGAGAAAAATAAATTAAAATTAGTACACAATTTAGATAAGTTAAATTGAAATGATATAAATTTAATTAAGAAAATAAAGAAAACAAAAATATTCTCATGTTGATAATATTGTGTAAGAAAGTTCAAATTATTAATGCGAAGCGATTCATGCAAATTTAAACTATACAAATGAAAAAAGATAAGGAAAACAAACAAAGTTTATTATGATTATAGTTAAAAGAAAAAACAAAAACAAACAAATTATACATAATAAAATGCTGTAGTATTAATTTATCCTGTAACTATACATACATCTATATATATACACCATATATAAATATATTTTGTAAATTTTTGTTTAACTAATTAAATTATGTTTTAAATTAAATTCTTAAAAACAAAAAAAAAAAACAACTTCTTTTGTTTGTGTTTAATTTTTGAATTTATTTTTGAAATGATTTAAAAATTCTTCAAAAAGGGAAATGACTTGGTTTTCTTTTTATATAATTTGCGTTTTATTACAAATTTATTTTTATTTGTTTTTATTTATTTGAACGAATATGCGGTTTGTGGGGTTTTTTCTTTATTCGTTTTATTGTCGTCCTGTGATGAAAACTGATTCAAGGAATAAGTTTATGTTTTTACTTTAAAGCAATTTCATCGTAATCGCAAACTTTTATCAAAACAAACAAAATATCACCAAATCCGTTCGTTATGTTAAGTTTTATCAGATTTTGCACTTGAAACGTAGTTGGTGATAGTTTTTTGGGGATTTATAAAAGTTTCCGATTAAGATAGAATTCGTGATATGGCTGATTAAGATCAAAAAATGATTAATACCATTATTTAATCACACCCTGACACACTTCGTTATGTGGAAATTTTGAAAATATCAGCTGATTTTTTAAAAAAGTGTTATGGGGAAATATTTTCGTTCAATACATTGTAAAAAAATATGCAGTTTTTTCGCTTAATTACTTAAGCCACAAGTTTCTCCAGCAAGCTTGGTCCCTGTCAAAATGTATATTTTCCATACCAAGTTGATTGATGTGTTCAGGCTCACCTAACTGTGTTCACCGGAATGATTAAAACAAAGGAAAGAAACGTCTTCGAGTATTGATACTTCTAGCTATTTGGGTAGAGCTTAGCGCAATAAAACTCCTGTTGAAATTATAGGTTTTTAGTTCTTTAAATTTTCCATATAAATTGTAAAGAAGCTTTTTTGATTCTTCGTTTTATGAGTTAAGAACCTGTTATATTTAAATCACTAGTATGGCCTTTTCTTAAGGGAATTTGAATGGTCTTTAAAAATAAGTCTCAATATATTTTCTAATTGGTGCAAGTTATTCAAATGTTTTTTTTTAGATCACCTTTTAATATTCAGCCCTATCATGAATTCCATCGTAATCGGAAATTTTTACGAATCCCGAAAAAATGTATCATGAAATCCGTTCGTAATGCAAAATTGTATGAGATTTTCCACTACGTACGGATTTCATGATACAGTTTTTCGGGATTCGTAAAAATTTCCGATTACGATGGAATTCATGATAGGGCTGATTATCAGCTTATGCAACTGTATGAGGTGAACATATTTATGAAGCGCTAACACTTGCTTATCAAACTAATTTTATTAAAATATCTGCTTTTGTTCATACAAATAATTGTCAAATTAAACGGGAAAACAATAATTCTTATTTACTATTTTTTAATTTTCATATAATTTTTATTTATACATTTTTGGAAATCGGAGACATTTAAGTTTTTTTATCAGTCGAGTATGCTCTATATATTTTCTTCTATTGTACCGTTCCTCAAGATTACAATTGAATTCTTTACTGGAGCATCATATCCAAGCCATCTCATCCGTTGGAATTTCATTATGTTTTGGACCGGTCAATGGCGATTTACAGCTTTTTTTCACTATTAGGTTCTGTTTTATAATGTTTGCAATTAAATTAGTACCCATGGCGTGATGGTTAGTGCGTAGGACTGTCTTGCCAGAGGTCTTGGGTTAAACCCCTGCCTGTGTTATCTAAAGTTTTTTTCCCGGGTACTGCCTCTTGTGAGGTATTGACAAAACTCCCAAGAGTAATTCTTGTCATAAAAAGTCTTTCTCAAATTATCTGTTCGGATTCGCCTTAAAACTGTAGGTCCCCTCCATCCCTGACAGTATTACTGGCACACAGGATTGTTTGAGTGTTGTGTTGTTGCGCCACCTAATTTATTTATTTATAATTAAAGTGTTACCACAATGATCAATGTAACGGCCTTCAAATTGGTTAAAATACATTTTTGGGATTGAGCAACAAGTTTAGAAAAACCGTGGGTCAGTTGATACTGGGACAAATTTGTATTCAACATATTCCCTAATCTAAATTCAATTTTGTTCCAAAAAATCAATTCAAAGATTTTTGTTTTCGAATCATAACAATGGATTCAAGGATTTTTTAAGTATCGATAAGATAAATAAATCGGCGTTTCGATTTAAATTGATTTTAAAATAGCTTCGAACTTACTTGTATCATTATCGGATAATTTTAAATGAATATAAGAATTAATAAATTAAGTTTGAAAAAGTGCAAGTAAGTAAAATTTTTTGTGTCTGCTTTTTGAACTAGCTGAGGCTCTCAATTTCATTGTTCTTCCTCTAAGTTAATCTCTGCCTTTTGAAACTCGAGGATACCATTATAAAGGGGAGATTATTTTGTTTCACCTGGTGGTCAGGTGGTGGCCGAAGTGTTTGTCCTTAACTGCATGAGTACTCCACACATATGTATGTGTCATTACGTTACAAAACTGCACTAGCACTGCCTATTAGCCGATGACTAGGCCTGTTACTATTCTTAGGTTGTTCCTAATTAAGCTTATGATGTATTTAAAACTTTTTGGTCATAATACCCAGGGAATGTTCTTTCCTGTTTCATTTTAAAGGAGTTCTTTCAAGATAAAACTGTTCTTTAAGTATAAACTGTTGAAGTTGATAGTAAAATTTAAAAAGGTTTGGAATAGTGAATCAAATTCCAATCTAAACGATTGTTTAGGAAATCGAAGAAGTCGTTATTTTTAGAAATTTCTTCAACTTTCAAATAGAGGAGTACAAACGTGAGTCGCAAAATGATTTATGTGTATTGAAAAATGTTCGCTTTGAGTCCAACTTTCGATTGGCTACTTGTAATGAGATGTTAAATATTTAGAAAGTATACAAATATATTTGTCCGCTAAGAAGATTCTTGGATATAGAACTAAAAGATGCAGTTTTGATCTCGATCTAAGAATGTTATTTTCCTTTGCAAGTCAAATAAAAGAAGCTACTGCTTCAGACAAGTAACAATCGCATATTAAAAAAGTAAACAAAATTCAGCCTTTCACAGTCGATACCGTGTCGACGGGCGTCGTCAAGAATACTGTGATTTGAGTATTCACGCAACACGTGAAGTTTTCAATAAATATTTCTTATGTTATTAACTTAAATTTTGTATTTTGAATCTATTTGTATATTTTTACTTTAAAACGATGTTTTTACTAATCTTGAACCAATCTGCCTGATTGTGATACGTGAACGTTAAGCAAAAGGAAGACTTCTTGTCCCTTCTAATTGCTAACTTTACGAATGAGTTCTTGCTCAAGACTACCCTCAATTTTTCCTGTTCAAAAATAAATTCTGAATTCCTATCAACATGCTGCCAAGTATTGAGACTCTTTCGTTCTATTTTTGTAACATTCTGAATTTCAAAACCAATGTTCCTGGGTATTAGTTCATTATCTTTTTAATTAAATATATTTGATCATTATAAAAGAAGTTGGATTTGTGTAGAAGAATGTGAAATTGACTGATGAAATATTGAATTTTTGAATGTGTCTAAGAATGTGGAGGAATCTCTTCAAAGTTTTCTTTTTAATTAATAAAAAGAAAGGTGATTTTCTTTACTATTTAGTCAAAAGTCGTTAATATTAAAAATACAATCAAATCCACACAATTTGGGCCTAGAAATCGTAAAAAATCAAAGGTAATAGGTATACTTATTTTTAAACCTAATTCAAAAAATGCATTAAAATACGAGTAAAGAAATAAAACTACTTGAGTTTCTTACATCTATGTATGTATTTTAATGTATTTAACTAGATTTTTTACAAATTGTTGATAAAATGATGATTTATCAGGCTTGAAATTAATAAAGAGTTTCACATAACATAAGCTACCTCTAAAAGAAATTATTTGACAAAATAATTTCGCTTTCAAGCAAAAGCAATAGTGTCTTAAATGTGGTTTTTCTTAAGTTGCTTTTGAGGCGTATCGAAATTTATGTGGTCCTGTGGCTAGTTAAGTAAAACAATTCGATAGATCGACTTGCGAAAAGCCGTATACCTTATAAGAGACTATAAAAGCCTTTAAATCGATATCCGTGTCATTAAAAGTTAGTTGAGAAATAATAGAATCAGTCTTAATTTTTTTTTGGGGATTTGTCATAGAATTGAAGTAGGTGAATGTAAAAATACGAGTCATAGGTTTTTGGTTTCGAGTTCGAAACAAGTTATCAACATTTCCTCTGATGTTTTTAAAAATAGGCGCAAAGTACCAGGATATAAAAAGTTTTTTTGTAGTTGTAAATGGAGCTTCCGTTGGAATTTTAAAAATTTGTATAATCTTCGATTTTTATTGCAACACAAAATTTTTATTTATACATACATATTATCGATTTAATTTTATTTCCCCAATTTAACAACAACAACAACCGCTAAATGAAACTCGATTCCTTTTCAATGCATTTTTAAAATACAATAAATAGTTATAAAGTAAACAAATAAAACTGATATAAAACAAACTTCCTATACAATCGAAGCCAGCAAAATAAAATAAAAACAGAAACAAAACAACAACAAAAACAAAAACAAAATAAAGTAAAACATTTTTAAGATCGAAAAATTACTTAATAAATTATTATTGTAGGCTAAGAAAATACAAAAAAAAAACAAATCATTATTTCTACTCATCTTAAATTTGTTAAAAAATAAGAAAACAAAATAAAAAGTCGTCAAAACGTAAAACTCCATCACACGTGTTGTTAATATTTAAGCAAAGCAAACAAAAATATAACACCATTTTGTAAATGTTGTAAATAAATTTATACAAAAAATTAAAAAAAAAAAAACAAATAAAAAAATATTTATTATTTTAAGAAACATTTAAACAAACAAAACTCAACTGAACTATGTAAAAGAAGGAATGAAGAAGAAAACTGATTAAGTGGAATCTAATAAAATAATATTCAATCGATGCATTATTTTAAATTAACACAAAAATTGTACTATGAGTAAAAAATAATTTGACAAAAATTCATAAATATATAAGTACATCATTATGTAAAACTATGATCTTATATTAAACATATTTCACTTAATTAAACAAAAAACAAGAAAAAATAAATATAAATAAAAAATACACCAAAACAAAGTGAGATGACAAAATGATAAATTACTAAAAATTATGTACTATCAAATAATAAATAACATAAATAAAATTATATAAACAAATAAAATGAAAAATTATTATTGTAAATTTAAAAAAAAAATGCAGCAAAGCAAAGATAAGGTTAAACATACAAGACAAGACGAACTATACAAACAAAATGATAAAAAAGTATTACTAACATTAATTTTCTTTTATTTATAGTTATTATTAAATTAATTTTTAACAATTAAAATTTATAAAAAAAAACGCTTTATAATGCAAATGACTTACGACGATTTACATTAAAATATATATATATACAAAAATATATATATATATAAAAACAAGAACAAAATTATATAAAGTTATTAATTATATAAATGAAGACTATACATTTAAGTGAATCTATGTGATCCACACAGTGTCATAATGTAATATTATTATTATTAATTATTATTATATATATATTTCTGCAAAAAAAAAGTTTATTTGTTGAAACGAATTTGGAATGCAATATACCGAACAAAAATAAAACTAACAATTATATATTAAATAAAAATCTCTATAGTGTGAAACTTTCTATATAAATATATATTTATATCTTATATAGATTTATTTTCTATATTAATTAATTAATTCTATATAAACTCTAGCTACATTCAAATAATTATATATTTTGTTTTGTTATTATTTTTATTAATTTTGTTCTTATAAATATATAATTTTGTTTATACAACTTAATTAATTTAAAAAAAAATGATTAGAACAGAAAAAAATAATAGAAACGGAGAGCAATGAAAAAATATTTTGTTATTTAAATAAGAAAAATTTATAATATAAAATATAATAATTTAAAAAAAAAATGTGAAAATAAATTAATAAAAAACAAAAACAAAAAAAATTATTATAAGATGATAAGAATGGATGGACATACAAGGTTACAATGATGGAAATATAAAAGAATAATAATTTCTGAAAATATATTATAAAAAAAAATAAAATTGCTTGATTATTTTATTTAAATATTACTTGATGAGGAGTCGAAACTTTTACAAAAACAAAAGTTAATAATATAAATGCATAACTAAGTTTAACTAAGCAAACGACACAGAGGAGGATAGGTGTTTCCACCAAGGCACCCCTCCTTTTATCAATTCCTCGAGGAATGAATGGTGACGTTTACACTCTACAGCTCGAGTTAAGTTAAACGAGCTCAGGCCTCTCGCACTTGGAGTTCATATGAAGGACCTGATCCTTCAGGTTGAAGGTCGTGCGTCAGGGTGAATTCCTGACCACGTAGAGAAAAGTAAGCTGCGAAGCACCAACAAGCCTCGGATACGAACATTTTCAACAACACCTCAACGACCACGAAGGAACTTGAAGTTTTCCAGACCAATCTACCGCCAACCAGATTGACCATATTGGGATCAATGCTAGACACGCTTCCAGCATCATAGATATCCAAAGTTTCCGAGGAGCTAACATCGAATCGGAGCACTATCACATTATAGCAATTGTAGCACTTGCACTTTGGTTTTCTAGATATAAGGCAAATAAGGGAGATGCTGGGAGAAGAGCCAAAGTTGAATGGCTTCAACCGCAAGTGATTGCCAAATCTTTTTCCAACCGAGTCGCAAGTAACTTCTTTCGAAATTCTCTTCCGCCAATAAAATGTATCGGAACCAGTGACAACAGTGCCAAGATGCAATCAGAGAACCTGCCTCTGACGTTCTTGGTTTCAAACAGCCACCAACAAGAAACCCCTGATTTGATAAAGAGGAAAGGCTGCCTTAAAAGAACAAGAGCTGTTTACGAGCGCTACGAGCAGAAGAGGAGTGAGCAAAATCAGATAGCAGGAAAAGCGTGTGGTCAAAGATGTAGAGAGGTATAAAAGCAGAAATGAAGTTCGAAAGTTCTATGAGCAACGAAACACACAATGGGCAGATTCACACAACATAAGGGACTTGAAAGTTAGGCAAGTTTCTAGTATCTGATTGGCCAGCTGCCAAAAAATTACCTTCCAATTAAGGCAACTTTAATGGAAAGTTGACTGGAAAGTTAGTCAAGAAAATTCTCCCTTGCTATTAAGTCAAGTTTATTTCTATCAAAATGACAGTTGGTCATGTTTTTTCATTCAACCGAAAGCTGAACTTTATTAATCTATGATTTATTTATTTTCTGCACAAGTTCATTTAATGCTTTCTGTAAAAGGTTGCTTGTCAATTTAGAAAAGAAATAACTAATATTTACAATAGAAAATACAAATCTTGATAGACTTGCAACTTGCCTGAGGAGTGTTTTGTAGACAATAATGATTTTAGTATAATGATGATGATTTAAAGTAGAGGTTCGAGAAGTAAAGTTCTCAATTTGAAATTCATGACACTTGAAAAACTAATTAGCTGCCTTGGTCAAAATTTACGTTCAAAGAATGAAGTTGACTGCAAATGAAGTCCCTTATGTTGTCTGAACCTGCCCAATGCTAAGGTTATGGGACGACCACTTCTGCAGAGTGTATAACGGCGAAGACGAACCGAATTCCGCTGTCAGACGGGATGATCCATTCAATTTTGACGATGAAAGCCAACAATCCCATCTTCTCGACTTACGAAGTAAATATTGCCATATCTAAGGTTAGGAACATGAATCAACTTATTTGTATAATATGGTTGGAAGAAAGCATACCCGATGAATCCCCTCAGTATTGTTTGTCCCATACTGAAAAATCATTTATACCCACTATAGATGAGTCGGTCTCTTAACTTCGAATATAAAATCTTTTCTGCCATATATTAAATCTTCATCATATTATATATTAAGTCTTCATCATTGTGGCCTTAGACCAGCGAGCCCATAATCAACCAAATTTTAAAATTACGGCAGATTCTGGAAAAAAAACCCAAGAACATCAAATCGACACCCACCAATAGCTGCGTTCAATCTCAGACAGATAGGGTATCCGGATACCTTTTTGTTAGTGTTTTACGTGTAAAATAACAGCTGATCAAAAACAGCTGAGATGTCAAAAAAGGAATCCAAAGGTATCAAAAAATTTCTGGGTATGTAGGTATCTGACAGAACAGCTGGTTCAAAACATGGTTGAATTTCAAGAAATTTGAAAATTGATTTCAGCTTTTTGTATTTGTTGGTAAACAAAAAGATACAAAATGTTAGTTGAAGTTGTATTTGAGGATGTTCTGTACATAATAGACGATGAAGAAGCTATTTGCCTCCGAATCTTAGAAGGTAATTATGATCTATTTGTTTAAACTTCAAAATTGACTTATTTTGTTCTCGTTTTGTAGATGACCAATTTGAAAGTAGTTTTTATTTTTTGACAGCTATCTCAATACAGTTATCCCACTCGTTCAACAAGGTATCTAAAAATCCACCTATCCAATATACCCTATCCAACACGAGATTGAACGCAGCCAATCTCTTCATCAATTTCAAGGCCTTATTCTCCATACTTCACTTGCCACTGTTTCAAAAGTCATTCGAATTATGATTCTTTTAAAGTATAAGTACATCAAGTTTGTTTTCATTCGACTCTTTCAAGGTACCTGTTTATTCCCCATACTGAAACAGTGGGATGATTAAGGGTTTTAATAATGGCAAAAATAATCCATTATTTTATTTCTAAACTTATATAATTTTTTAATTTAAATAGAAATAGATCGCAGGAAGTTAAAGTCCTTGTATAAAGTAGTTTAAGTCTCTTGTCTCTTTGCCTAGGCTCTAGTGTTTATCCGCTCTACATCATCCAGCTAACAAAGCGTTTAATAGAGTCCTTTGTTTTTTAAACTGCTTATACTTAGTGGTTGTTTAAGTATCTTCTCCTCCACAATGGGAGTTATCTCTAATAAAATTTTACCGCGGGATGTTTGTCTCCCTCGAATATTAGGTATTTAAACGATGGCCGAAATATTCCTCCGGGATACATTAGTATTTGGAAAAAATGCACAAAATTTGGGTGATATTGACTTGGATTTTTGATCAAGCGAAATTATTTTCATAATAGCTTAGAATTTCGGAGAAAAAAGAAATTCATTTGGAGATATCCTAAAGGACCTTTGCATATTGTTTTTAAACTATTGCATAGATTCTATTGCGGTCCTTGAGCGCGGGGACCGAATCCAGAAATTACGTAACGAAAAAAACCTAACACCACCAACTTGAATTCCATGCATCGTCTAACGTCGTTTCAGTTCGACAGTCTTCGACACGGTGTTTGTGTGCGTGCAACTAGACGTATTGTTGACGAGCTGCTCCAAAATCGGACAAAAACATAAGCAGCTGTCTATGAGCAAGTTTATAGGTGTATAGGTATTTATGTACAACAGTGAATGGTCGCATTCGGAAAGCTAGTGGCTACGTAGTCGAAATTCAACTAGATTTGTGAATGCAAAACTTCACTACAAAGCTAGTCAATCCGGAACTGTCATATAAATGACAAATGCAAATATATAATATAGGAAACATTTGTGTTTTCAGTACTTTAAATAGTTTGTTTTGTTTTCAAATTCAATAAAACCGAATGTAAGATATAATATGAGTGATTTTTATATGTATTTAAAAACTAAACGATTAATTTCATTTTGAATTCTTGTGTCCTTACCGAGCAGCTGATTGTGAAACGTCAAAACCAGTGTGAACTAACTTTGTAGCCGAAAATTTTACACTACGTCGGAGGGGAAATTTCAACTACTTTTGTAGTTAGATTTAGCCAATCAGAATCCCTTGACTACGTAGCCACTAGCTTTCCGAATGCGACCAATAGCTGTACTTGTAAAATTTGTGTATAAAGTGTTTTGAATATGAATGAACAAAGTGAATTTATTAATGAAGAAAGTCACGAAAAAATAGTGAAAGAAAATGAGTGAGTACTCCATCACAAATGCAGTATTAATTTATAAATAAAATTAGGTGGCGCAACAGTCCGTAGAGAACCTAGCGACTCACAACTCTCAACCATTCCTATGTGCGAGTAATTGCAGGGATGGAGGGGACCTACAGTTTTTTATGCAGAATCCGAACGGCTAATTTGAGAAAGCACTTTTTCATGACAAGCATTACTCTTGGAGAATTTGTCAATTCCTCGCAAGAGGCAGTACCCGTGAAAAAAACTTTAGATGGCACAGACAGGGATCGAACTCAAGACCTCTGGCATGACAGTCCAACGCACTTTTTTTTTTCTTTTTTTTTTCAAATTCATTTTTATTAATTCAATCTTAGATCTATCTTAAAGCTTGGCAAAAATTCATAAAACTAGCCTAATTAACCATAACTTACAACTAACTTACTGGTCCCATACGGACACTCTAACTTAAACAATAATACTTAATGCTAATGCCTTTCGGCCCTAAGATCTATTTAACTTCAATTCCATTTTATTTATTTTTTTATTCATTAGAAAATTTCAAAAAAACTAATATCAATATATTTTTTTATTTTTACTTAAAAACTACTTAAAATAAGGTCCTTAATATAAAACTTAAAGCTAACTAAAACTACCTATTCTACCTATAAACTACTTCCATGTTTTTTTTTTAAATGTTTTTTTGTATTTTTTTGTATTTTTTTTTTGTGCCACCATGCCTATTCTACTTAAAACTAAACCCTAAAACTATAAAACAAGTATGTAAGCCGGCCAAGGCTTTAAACCCCATCCCGACTACCCACTATCAAGTGCCGATTGAAGCCACCAAAACTGGTTCTCCTGCTTCACCCTATCAGTTCGGTCCCGTTCGGACACAGCCCTACTGAACCGAAGGAGCTCTGCTCCGCCTTGTGCCATGACGTCCCGATTGTACAGGAGTCGCCTATCCACGGTTCGTCGTCTGACGTGGTAGATTAACGGAACTGCCAATCTACCCTGTATCAGACCGCATCTATCTAAAAAGAGGAATGCCTCTGGTGGAATGAAGCCGCTCAAGCGTGCACTTTCAAAATATTCGTCGTTCGGATAGAACGCCCCGAAAATTAAATTGTTGGTCGAAGACATAGCTCTTGCAATGTGACCTCGGACGAGTTTTATCACGAAATTGTCAATTCTGTTGATTCGAGCCCCATTGTATAGGACCTCGTTGGAATAGTAATGCACATAAGAAGATTCGGTTGTTCTGTATAAGCCGGTACAGCGTCGTAAACACTGCCGCTCGAACACCCGAAACTTCTCCATCTGGGAAGGGGCAACGTTGAACCACACAGGACAACCATAAACGATCATCGGCCGTATGAGGGCCATGTAGCAAATTACCTTCACTCTGGGGTCAAGCCGACTGCTAAAAAACAGCCGTTTCGTCAGAGCGAAGGCTCCTCTGGCCCTGGTCAGAGCAGCATTTATATGTCTGTCGAAATATAAATACTGATCTAACCAGATACCGAGGTACTTCACCACACTTTTGCTCGCTAATCGCTGCCCGTGAAGATCAACGATGACCATCTTGCGCCAATTCTTGCATGTATCCCTCGTGGCCCTAGCCAACGGAGTCCGGAACAGAATTGTCTCCGACTTCTGGACATTTATTTTCAGATTCCAGTCGTCGCAATATCGCTGAATCTTGTCGAAATCACGCTGCAAGAGAATTCTAATAACCTCAACCTTTCGGGCCGTTCTGTACGCAATTAGATCGTCGGCGTACGCAATTGCCTTTGTAAGACTACCTATCAGATCGCTGGTGTAAATGCTGAAGAGAATCGGCGAATTCACCGCTCCCTGTTGAAGACCATTTTTAATGAAGAATGTTGTGGTAGAAGTTACATTGCCACTTTTGACAACAAACTTTCTACCGTTAAGCATATCATAAAGTATATACAACAATGGCTTGCTTATGCCAAGCCTGCTCAGTTTTAGGTAAAGACCCTCTAACCATACGGTGTCAAAGGCCTTTTCCAAATCAACCAGAACAGCACCTGTGCATTGTTGTTTTGATTTATTCCATTGGATATCAGAAACGAGTTTAGACGCAGCATGAATGAACAGTCCAACGCAATAACCATCACGCTACGGGTACTATCTGGACCCATGTTCTGTAACTTTCGAATCGATAAAATTTGGCGATAAACGATGTGAATCGGAACAAAATAAGTACTATCGCATTATCGTGTTTCTATAACTTTGACAATCGTTAATTTTATCGATTGGAACGAATGTAATTGATATCCTGGAAAAATGCGATAAAATGGGTTTCTGTATCTTCAAATATCGATAATTTTGTAGTTTCTTATGTCAGATTTTATCCCAAGCAAAAAGCCGGTGAGTTCTTGTCGTTGGTAGACGTTGTGCTGTGGTAAAAAGTGGCTGAAAAAAAAATTAAAATGCAAACAACCAAAAAGGTAAATAAATTAATATAGAAATATGTATTTGCTTGTTTATGGCAACATTTTATTTAGAGATGTTCGAGGGTAACGAGAGCCCAAAAGGATTTGTTGGTAAATTTTATGGCGGCAAACGTAGATTTCGCCAGAGGGCAGTTTGGAGGCGTAAATTCTCACGCAAAAGCGTTGGAGATGTGGGAGTCGTTAGCCCTCCAACTGAACGCAATGGGACCAGTGGTTAAGACTGCAGATCAGTGGAAGAAGGTAGTAATAATTCATAAATATAATTATTTAAGTGTTCCATGTACTAATGTTTGTTTTACCTTTTCAGTGTTGGACTGACTTGAAGGCAAGTGTCCGAAAGCTAAAAAACGAAAGAAGACACTTTATGAATAAAACTGGAGGCGGCAGTATAACAGAAGCAACGAGGGATCTCAATGAGATGGAGGAAACAATTTTACGGATCATCACTACACATGCAGTGGATGGTGACTCGGCGACTCCAGAATCGGGAGTAGCGCAGGTATTTATAAAAATAGAAAAAAGAAAAAACTGACACTTAATTATTCCTTTTTAATTGTTTTAGCTTGGCAATAACAGTGGAGATGACAAGGAAAATAGCGAAAGTGAGCCTGAACAGCCTAGTTGTCCAAAACAGAGGAAAGTAGGAACCTCAAATTATGAAAGTGCTCTTCAAGAAGCTCGCCAAATGCAAAAAACATCTGAAAGACGTTTTGAAAAGCTTGAGGCTCAAAATACTGAAATTTTGGCTTCTCAAAGCCAAATTATTGCTCAAAATGAAGCAAACAATGCTTTGCTGAAGCAGATTTTGATGCAATTCAATAATTTTGATTAATATGTAGATATGTGTTTGGTTCGTAAGTTATTACTGTGATTGTCTTTTTATTTTGTTTATTCTATGTGATTTTTGTTTTGTTTTTGTACATAGTATTGAATTAAGATTTTATTTTGTTTTTGTACATAGTATTGAATTAAGGTTTTATTTTGTTTTTGTTTATAAGAACTGAATTGTGATTTTTTATTTTTTTATAAGTCCATTTTTATTTAAATTTTGAATAAAATTTTACGTTTCGTTTCAAAAAGAAAGGAATGCTTGTATCAGACATTTTTTTTAAATTTTGGTTTAAATGGAAATCGGAGCTTGGAACCAGTTGGGGGGTCTGAATTCAGACTCGGGGACGTTTCGATCGTCCAAATCGGCCAACGCGTTCCCAACTTGTCGCTTGGTTAAACCAGCGATTTTACGAATTTCATGTGAATGCTTGTATCAGACAAGTTTTTTTTTAATTTTGGTTTAAATGGAAATCGGAGCTTGGAACCAGTTGGGGGGTCTGAATTCAGACTCGGGGACGTTTCGATCGTCCAAATCGGCCAACGCGTTCCCAACTTGTCGCTTCGTTAAACCAGCGATTTTACGAATTTCATGTGAATGCTTGTATCAGACAAGTTTTTTTTTAATTTTGGTTTAAATGGAAATCGGAGCTTGGAACCAGTTGGGGGGTCTGAATTCAGACTCGGGGACGTTTCGATCGTCCAAATCGGCCAACGCGTTCCCAACTTGTCGCTTGGTTAAACCAGCGATTTTACGAATTTCATGTGAATGCTTGTATCAGACAAGTTTTTTTTTAATTTTGGTTTAAATGGAAATCGGAGCTTGGAACCAGTTGGGGGGTCTGAATTCAGACTCGGGGACGTTTCGATCGTCCAAATCGGCCAACGCGTTCCCAACTTGTCGCTTGGTTAAACCAGCGATTTTACGAATTTCATGTGAATGCTTGTATCAGACAAGTTTTTTTTTAATTTTGGTTTAAATGGAAATCGGAGCTTGGAACCAGTTGGGGGGTCGGAATTCAGACTCGGGGACGTTTCGATCGTCCAAATCGGCCAACGCGTTCCCAACTTGTCGCTTGGTTAAACCAGCGATTTTACGAATTTCATGTGAATGCTTGTATCAGACAAGTTTTTTTTTAATTTTGGTTTAAATGGAAATCGGAGCTTGGAACCAGTTGGGGGGTCTGAATTCAGACTCGGGGACGTTTCGATCGTCCAAATCGGCCAACGCGTTCCCAACTTGTCGCTTCGTTAAACCAGCGATTTTACGAATTTCATGTGAATGCTTGTATCAGACAAGTTTTTTTTTAATTTTGGTTTAAATGGAAATCGGAGCTTGGAACCAGTTGGGGGGTCTGAATTCAGACTCGGGGACGTTTCGATCGTCCAAATCGGCCAACGCGTTCCCAACTTGTCGCTTGGTTAAACCAGCGATTTTACGAATTTCATATGAATATCACAGTCCAAGAAAATGAAGAGATTCCTTACCCGGAAACGGAACAATCAACAAGTTATCTTCGGGTGGCAACCACAATACGTGACCGGCTTTAGTCAACAATTTGCCAATAAAGAATATAATCAAAATTATTTGCGTCTTTATTTTATTGGAACGGTTTTCTTTAAGCTTTATTGATATTTGTGGTTCATGATTGAAGTGTTTCTATTTCGCTCGAAATTTTTGAGTTACATACAAACCACCATCATTTCAAAAATATGTTCTTCATTTGGGTGGTTGAAACTGCTATGAGTTATAATTTATGTCACGTAAGTGTTCATTACAACCTCTTTCAATTTATGGAATTTTAAAAAATAATTCCCATGTAAAAGTATTTTTAATTTTCAAAAAAAAAAATTTGAAACGTTTTTTATATGGAAATTTTTTGAGATGATTTTTTGAATTAAAAATGCTTTCCGGAACTAGTTAGAAGACACAAATTAGAACTCAGAGCAGTTTCAATCATCCCAATGGAGCACGTAGTTTTGAAATGACAGTAGTTTGTATGTATCACTTACAAGAATTTCGTATGAAATTAGAGATAAATTGCAGGAAAAGAGAGCTACAGTAGCTTTTTTGACTCTTTCCTGTACGTTGCTTTTCCAATTTAGTTTTTTTTTATCTAAGACAAGGCCCAGGTATTTAGCCTCGTCTGAGAATTTTAATTGGATTCCTTTAATATAGGGAGGGTTGACAAATGGAATTTTGTATCTCCTCGAAAATAAGACTAAATCGGTTTTGTGTGGGTTAACATCCAGTCAACACCGATCAGCCCAAAGGATTAGTCTGTCTAAGGCATTTAGAAAGAGTTCCTTTAGGGTGTTAAGATGCTTTCCTGAAATTGCTATAGCAACGTGCGTCGTCCGCATAGGCTATCACTTTGAAACCCTCCGCATCCAGACTAGTTAGGATTTCATTCACAACTAGGTTCCAGAGGAGAGGGGATAGAACAAACCACCTCGCGGTGTCCCTCTACTAACAAATTTTCTGGCAGAAGAGTTGCCCAGTTTTGAGTTAATTATTCTGCTAGTCAGCATTAAATGAATTAACTCCCCAAGCGAACTCTCTATGTTTAGAGATGTTAGTGCAGATGTGATTGCAGATGTGTCCACGTTGTTAAAGGCAACTTCGATGTCAAGGAAAGCAAGTATAGTAAACTCTTTATGATGGAGGGAATATTCGATGGTGCGTACTAAGGTGTGTAACGCAGTTTCCACCGATTTACCTTTACAGTAGGCTGTACTATACTGAGTATAGTACTTACTTTAAATGCATATAAATTAAGACAAAAGTTTCTGCAAATCACGGTACTATATCAATTCTCTAACTAACAAAAGAAATATTCGTACCCTCGTCTTGTACAGTAGGATTTTTACAAACACTGGTTTCACTTGAAGAATACATTTTGATATCAACGATTTTTTGAGACTGAGATATCGATATGAAGCAATTTTCTTGCATATCGAATTGAGATTTGTCTCATTGCAAGTGCTTAATCTCACTGTCTTTACGTCTTTTACTTTTATTATATAGTGAAACTGAAGAAAATAACTTAGAGAGACATGAAGTTTTATTGACAAATATCTTGACATAATAAAAATCTCTGATAAAGCACTCCAGAATAAATACCAGTACTAATCTTTTCGAAACAAATATAGTTCCAGACTCGAATTAAGCGCCATCTGCATCTCAAAATTGATTGTAGACCAAATTATATTCTATTGAATAATCACTCTTTCACTCTAATATAAACAAACATTACCTTTCATAAAAGTTTCATTCAAATACATTTTAACATGTAATGTTTATTTTTATTTACCTGAAAAGAAAGAAAAACAAAAATTTAATTAAGTTAAATAATTTGAAATATATATATAATATCTTTAAAAATAAGTCTTTTATAGGTATTTATAGATATATATATAAGTTTCGAAAAATGTTAAATAAAACCTTATTATGATTAATATTTATTTTTATCATTTATTAAATTAAGACTCAAACAAATATTAATCTGTATAAAATAAAGACCTCCGATACCATCAAATTTATAGCAAAAAATATTTGTAAACTCTTTTAAATTTATGTATAAATGTTATGAGACAAATATTTTACAAATGACACAAACTATTAACAATAATTTAATATTCATGTCTACAATCTTGATCTATAAACAAAAACTTAGCAAAACAAAAATATTTATAAAACCAAAAAAAAAAACGAGAGCAAAAAAGTATAATATTTATAAGTTTCTGAATAACATTCAAATTCAACAAACTAATTTGCATTTTTGAAATTCTCTTGCGCCGCGGCCATAAAATATAAAATAATATGGCGTGTGGCCTGGCCTGCAAAATGCATAAGATTGCTTTGATGACAATCAATTATATTAACAAAAATACATTTTGCAACAAAATCAGTTTAACAGTTTCCGCCCAAACACTTTACAAACAAACTTTTATATCAAACCTACGCTTGGCGGAGCGACTGCTAGCGGTAGCGAGAGAAAAAATCGAAATGAACAAGATTTGCATAAAAATTCTATTTTTCTTATTTATTTCTTTTTTGTTAATTTAGGTACATAATTTTTGTACTAGCCAAGTGTTGGTTTTTTGTGTTTTTATTTTGTTTAACAATAAAAATAAAATATTGTCAAATTCATTTGCAAGGTAAGGTTTAGGAGGTAGGTGCCTCTATAGCTTTGGGACGGACATTATGAATGACTCAACATGCGGTTTTGACCATAAATGTCGTTTCGTATTGTCTGTGGCTGTATCCCCATCTATGTAAGTATATGCATTTATGAACACAAAAATTCATAAAAGAAAACAACTTGCAAGGTTAGACAAAAAAGATTGTTTATTTTTGTAGTGTCTTTTTTATTTATTTAACATAAGACACACTTTGTTGCAGATACATTTGTCACTCTATTTTGACACTAAAAAAAGTTTGACATTATTTACCTACATATATTGTTGTTGTTGTTGTTCTAGTTGCTATAATCCATTGAGGTTATAAAAGCTTAAAAGTATGAACTTGAAATCAAGACTCTTAGTCGATAATCGAAAATTAAATTTATTTCATCAAATGTCACCACTCATCAGCTGTATTTTCATTTATTGAATGACAGCACCATCGATATGGAATTTATTGATTCCAACGGTACCTTGTTATCTTTTTGTTTATTATGCATCAGATTCAGTTCACAAAATGACAAGCGGATGTACTTAGTCAAAAATTGGCTGTCTTTGGTAGGACAAATATTATGGTGTATGTCAATGAAAGACATAATGATGAATTTCAATGACAAGTGGAGAAGTTAAATTGACATACGAAATGTCACTTTGTCTTTCACTGACAGATTATAAATATTTGTCCATCTTGTTATATGTCAATGACCATACCATTTCTCTTTATTGAAAAGAGATTTATATCGGGTGATTTTTTAAGAGCTTGAGAACTTTTTTTTAAAAAAAAAGCATAAAATTTGCAAAATCTCATCGATTCTTTATTTGAAACGTTAGATTGGTCCATGACATTTACTTTTTGAAGATAATTTCATTTAAATGTTGACCGCGGCTCCGTCTTAGGTGGTCCATTCGGAAAGTCCAATTTTGGGTAACTTTTTCGAGCATTTCGGCCGGAATAGCCCGAATTTCTTCGGAAATGTTGTCTTCCAAAGCTGGAATAGTTGCTGGCTTATTTGTGTAGACTTAAGACTTGACGTAGCCCCACAAAAAATAGTCTAAAGGCGTCAAATCGCATGATCTTGGTGGCCAACTTACCGGTCCATTCCTTGAGATGAATTGTTCTCCGAAGTTTTCCCTCAAAATGGCCATAGAATCGCGAGCTGTGTGGCATGTAGCGCCATCTTGTTGAAACCACATGTCAACCAAGTTCAGTTCTTCCATTTTTGGCAACAAAAAGTTTGTTAGCATTGAACGATAGCGATCGCCATTCACCGTAACGTTGCGTCCAACAGCATCTTTGAAAAAATACGGTCCAATGATTCCACCAGCGTACAAACCACACCAAACAGTGCATTTTTCGGGATGCATGGGCAGTTCTTGAACGGCTTCTGGTTGCTCTTCACTCCAAATGCGGCAATTTTGCTTATTTACGTAGCCATTCAACCAGAAATGAGCCTCATCGCTGAACAAAATTTGTCGATAAACACATTTCGAACCGAACACTGATTTTGGTAATAAAATTCAATGATTTGCAAGCGTTGCTCGTTAGTAAGTCTATTCATGATGAAATGTCAAAGCATACTAAGCATCTTTCTCTTTGACACCATGTCTGAAATCCCGCGTGATCTGTCAAATACTAATGCATGAAAATCCTAACCTCAAAAAAATCACCCATTACAAAAAATAAATATATATATATATATATAAATTCATTCTTCATTATGTATATAACAGAAACCATCAAACCAAGTACGTGTACTATTCAGTACCTTTGTTTTTGGTGTATAGATAAGATGACCATCCGTTCATTATTATAATGAACAGTTCATTATTTGAAGAAAATGTTCATTATGTATTATTGTGTGTCGGACAACATACAAATGTTCATTATTTTAGAAATTGCTCATTATTTGTTCATTATTTTATAATTTTTTTTCTTTAAGGAAAGCCTAAAATCATGAAAATCATTAAATGTTTAATGAAAATGTACCCTTACATCATAATTCGTAGTCTTTCTTATTCGGAACCCTTCCTACTCTCACAATTACAAAAATCAGATCATATTATAGTGCCTGTCTACACGCGTTGTGCCCACAACGTTGTGCTCACAACACTATGTGTCTACATGTGTTGTGACTCCTCATGGCCGCTTTTCCATTTTGTGTTATGGAACGACGAACTTGAAACATTTTTGTTTGAAATTTTGAGCCGGTGATACTGCCGACCGACATGCATTTACGGTTGCCACTTGAAAAAAAAGTTTGTGTCCAAATTTGAAAATAAAAATGACCACTTGTAGGTAAAAACGACCAACATAATCACATTTTGTTTAACATATTTTCCTTATTATGCAAATGACATTTATTTTTTAATTACGTACAAATAAACTGACAAAACTCCTAACATACTTAATTAAATTAGATTAACCCA
Source organism: Eupeodes luniger (assembly GCA_951509635.1). Classification (NCBI taxonomy): domain Eukaryota; kingdom Metazoa; phylum Arthropoda; class Insecta; order Diptera; family Syrphidae; genus Eupeodes; species Eupeodes luniger. Next base: position 22,562,457 of record OX608073.1, read on the forward strand.
AATAAAGATGACGAAATATAAAAACAAGGCAGGCACTAGTGCCTGTCTACACGCATTGTGCCCACAACGTTGTGACGAGAGTTTGTGGGCAAGCGAGGAGCTGAGTAAAGGGACGGGATGCTCATGACAAAAATTGAATTTTCTGCTTGGGCAGTACAGTTCCTTTCTCATTTCGTTCCGAATTTATCATTATTTTCTGTTCGTCGATGCGAAAGGTATACTTGTTTTGCTCTTCGGCTTTGCACATATTGTATACACGGTTACCACATTGGTCATCTGTGACCAAATTTGGTCATTATTTTTTCACTTGGTCAAATCGTCATTTTTTATTCCATTTGGTCATATTTTTTGGAAACGACAAAAGATGTACGACAATTTGAGTAACGAAAACGTTCTTTTAACATACTCACATGGCTAAATAGGAATAACTGTTAAACTCATTTAAGCAACTTTGTGTGAATAATAACTTTATTAAAAATATAAACTCTTGATCTGAATTGGACTTAGGGAACAGAGAGTATTATCTACGCATTACACAAGCCGTAAAAATTCTCGAAATCGAAATTATTGTAAAAACTTATATACTGTGATCTAAATGTTAAAACGCTTTGTTTTTATATTTCGTCATCTTTATTTGGGTTAATCTAATTTAATTAAGTATGTTAGGAGTTTTGTCAGTTTATTTGTACGTAATTAAAAAATAAATGTCATTTGCATAATAAGGAAAATATGTTAAACAAAATGTGATTATGTTGGTCGTTTTTACCTACAAGTGGTCATTTTTATTTTCAAATTTGGACACAAACTTTTTTTTCAAGTGGCAACCGTAAATGCATGTCGGTCGGCAGTATCACCGGCTCAAAATTTCAAACAAAAATGTTTCAAGTTCGTCGTTCCATAACACAAAATGGAAAAGCGGCCATGAGGAGTCACAACACATGTAGACACATAGTGTTGTGAGCACAACGTTGTGGGCACAACGCGTGTAGACAGGCACATACATACTAACATATATACTAGGCTAAGTTAAACTAAACACTTGCGCACAGGATGACTTCACCACTGGAAATTAATTTTACCATTGAGTTTAACTGACCATGACTAGTTTAGCATTTTCCAAAAGTAGATACTTTTGAGAGTGCACTACCTCTAGCTTATCGCTTGCCTCTGGAAAAGAAATAGTTTGGTAAATTTAAAATGATATAATAAAAATATGGTGTAAAATACTTAACACAATTTATTGTTTTAGTTTATTGTGATGCCGCCTAGGAGAAAATGTTCTTTTAACGAAGATCTACAGAAAGAATATAAATTCTTAAAGAAAACAGCACATGGCGACGTCAAGTGCATAAAATGCACAGCAACGTTTTCGATTGCAAATAATGGAAAATTGGATATCGAACAGCACTTAAAAACTTCAAAACACAAAAACGCTGACGTTGCTGCTTCATCATCCAAACATTTAAATTCATTCTTTCGAAGTAAGAGCAATGATAATTCAGGAAGACTAAGCAGCGTAAACGAAGGTACGTGGGCCTTCCATTCAATTAAGCACAAACATTCTTTTCGTTCGAATGATTGATGATAAGTATGCATGCGCGCGAACGAAATGCGAAGCAATTTTATGCAATATCCTCTCACCAAATTCTATTCAAGAAATCCAGTCTGATTTGGATAACATTAATTTTGTGACAACATACCTTTTCAGATTGTTCGAATCATGGAAGTTTGAAGCTATGTCCAGTTCTTGTGCGCTATACTTTATGCCACTCAAAGGTATTAAGGTAAAATTATTGGAAAATGGAAAGCCTGCCAGGAGAATCTTCCGATTATAATAGATAATGCACATGAATGACGCGCAGAGAAAGTATATATGATATTCAGCCCTATCATGAATTCCATCGTAATCGGAAATTTTTACGAATCCCGAAAAACTGTATCATGAAATCCGTTCGTAGTGGAAAATCTCATACAATTTTGCATTACGAACGGATTTCATGATACAGTTTTTCGGGATTCGTAAAAATTTCCGATTACGATGGAATTCATGATAGGGCTGATTATATCTATACAAATGTACATCGCGCGAAATTCGATAATCACTTCTTAATATCGTTATTTTTGTTCAAATTTTTAAAATGAATAATTGTTTTGGTGTGTCATTGAACTCTTCATACCTAATTATTTATACCTATTATTTATACGTACATATTTTCGTTTTATAGAGAAGAAAAGCGTAAAGAGCGTAAAGAGCTAAAAAGAAAAAAATAATAGTGCACGTCATATTATCAGCGTCAGAAAGATTTGAAGAAAGAAGAAAAAAAATAAATTAAATAAAAGAAAAAAAATGTGTTTTCTTATCGGTCACCACGCTCAAAAAGTGTAACTTAAATTAATATCAAAGAAAAGGAAATACTGCATAAATAAAATAAATAAATAATTATACAGTGGTGGTCCAGTATAACGAATGCCGATATAACGAATGATCGATATTACGAACACTTTTTTCAAGTCCATTAGGTATTCTATATAACGAACAAAATAACAAATTTCAGATAAAAAAAAAATTACTGTAAATGTTTTAATATCTACTAACATGTACATATGTTTATGATAATATTGGAAGATACATACGCAATTCCCATTACACAAGTGTTTTTTTCGCATGCTTAGTTATGTCCTACGTATTCGTCTTCGTGTATGTAAACAGTTGCTCTGTTCGCTATGCACAAAACTGTAACGGATTTTTAGTCCCATTTTTGTTGTTTTACGTTTTTTGGCGTCTGGAATATTTAACATGGTTTCTCAGTTTCATGTCTGATGCTGAAGAAGAAAGTTCTGCAAGATGTCGTCGCGCAAACGTCTTATGTACAATGGAAGCAAAAATTAAGATCATTGACGAATATAAAAGAGGAGTTTCGCTTTTGGACATTTCGAAGAAGTTTGGAATTCCAAAGTCTAGCATATCAAGAAAAATTAGAGCAAGGTTCTCAAAAATCTGAGAAATACAAACAGTGGATCTTTTCGTCGACGATCATTAAAGAAGGGTGTAATCCAAAAATGGAAACCGCATTGTACAAATGGTTTATTGCCCAACGTGAGAGTCATGTTCCTATTAATGGTAACATTTTAAGGGCCAAGGCATTGCAGTACCACGGTGAATTCACAGCAAGCAGTGGTTGCCGGTTGGCTAACAAAATTTAAAATCGCTTTGGAATTCGAAAGAGTCTGGTGAAAAGCTTTCATCGAGGGCAGACCTTGTCAAACCATTTAAGAAGAAATTAGCTGAAATAATTAAAGAAAATAAACTCACCTTTAATGCAATTTTCAATGAGATGAAACTGGATTATATTGGAAAATGCTACCAAACACTACATAATTATGTTCACGTTTGAAATAAATTAATGAAAAATAGAAATGTACTTTCTATTAACCTAAAGATTTGTATGTATATAACGAATTGACTCTGGACATTATATCGTTCGTTATACTGGACCACCACTATAATTGCATAAGTTGATACAAAATGCTATGCAATAGCTTTACAGCGGCAGTCCCCGAGTGCCACACGTCTTTTTTTTTCGAAGAACATAATGAATACAATACAAGATTTTTCAAACGCTCAAGTAAGGCTCCATGTAGGACACATGAACTACTAATTTCGCGACTCCCATTTTCATGCTTATTTCAAAAACCAGAAGCTGTTTATAATGAAATGAGGCTTTTATTCTTCGAATAATTTGTGCAATTATGAAAGTTTAGAATGTAGAAAAATCCTTGTTTACTCTAAAGTAGTTCTTCGTAATTTCTTGCCAAGCCTATTTCGTGTGAGCTGAGATATTAAAGCTTATATTGCGTCCTCATTTATGACCATCCTCAGTGTCGAGAAAAGTTTGTTTGTCAGAATTGGTTTGTGAAAATATGTCCATTCAATTGAATCGAATCTTTATCTTTTTTTCGTATCATTGTTTAATTTGGCTGCATGTTTGGAAGATGTGTTAACTTTCTGCGAAATTGTATCCACGATATTCTGTTTTTCAAATAATGCCAAAATCCAATTACTTAAATCTACTTTTCATGGAGGTTCATCCTTCATAATGTTTAACAGAATATTGTTTCTTGTGTTCATAGAAAAAATTCTTACCTCTTCTCCTGTTCCTCAAATGAAAAGTTCATACCTCAAAAGAACAAACAATCAACCACTTTAGTTAAAATTTAAAAAGCTCTTATAGTTTCATATATTTTATGTTAATAATGTTTACATAATATGCATGTAATTGCGACACAAACGGTAATAATTTTTTGGAAAAATAAAACTTTACAAAGGCGCTACTACTTCTATTAGTAATCTATAACGGTATCATCCTGTTTGAGTAGAATTAAATTCGGATAAAATCTGAGTCCCTCTATCGATTCATCCCGACATATCAATCCCATTCTTTCGCTAACTAAAAGCTTTTCCTTGGCCAATAGTAGAGAAATCTTCATTTCCTTGGATAGTTCTTCGATGGCCATTGATGAGGCGACTTCTACTTTGTCGGCTGTGTCCCTGGCAACAATTTCGTCATCCTGTGATTCCAGTTGAAGGACCTGAGCTCCACTGGGAAATTGCCGCAGCTTGATTGGTCCATCTAGGTAATGGCAAGCATTGAGAAGATCCTCGGGAGAGAGTAATTCTAAACCACGAGCTCGATTTACACGGCAATAGACATCAGCTAGTGACATCATTCCACCAGATTCCTGAGAAAGAGAAAATTTCTTAAATTTATTTCAAAAAGAAGATGACATGAGTTCGAACCCACCTCGATTGGATCTAAAAGAAGTTCACATATCTGCCGGGCGAGGCTCTTGAAGTACGCCGAATTACTGCTGAACGCATCCCGAGTCACCGGATCGTCAATGCCCAGACTCATGAGGTAGGATTTGAATTGAATCGTCTCGTCTTCGGAAACTTCACCTTTCCGCTCACGAATCCTGGTACTGATCTCTTTGGAAATGCCAACCATATCTTTGGCCATGGCCATCAAAACTTTCAAGTCCTGAAAAGCCAGCGCAATATTCTCGTTGGTTTGTTTGTGCTTCTGCTCGATGGATTTCTCGATTCCACCGATTCCGGTGCGAAGCTTGATCTTCGGAATGCTTTCGTTACGCGGTGAAGGTGTATCAGAGCCGGGGCCAGGCGGCGGAAGGTTACAGCGTACTTCCCATACTCGTGCCTCTGTCGTTTCCCACAGCGCCATCGAGAATTCTCTATTGAGACCATTTTTGCCTGAGAGTTTGATGAACCCAGCTGTGCTGAAGTCCATCGGTCCGGGAGCCTTATTACTAGCTGGCGGCTTCAAGTACACTATTATACGGATTTTGCGTCCGAAAATGAACGAACTGGCCGTCTCCTCGCCCAACGACAACACATACTTCAGCTGGAGACAGAGAACAGTGGCTGCTTTGGCAATTTCACCTGGACGGCCCCAGAAAAGTCGATGTGTCGTAAGGACAACTTCTCCTTCTTCAAATTGGGTCTGCGAAAGAGATTGTTTAGCATTTCGAAGTGGTTTTATTTGAGATTTTACAAACCTTATCATCACCATCGTAAAGCTTGACATTTCGATCCTGACTTACAAGTGATTCACCTTCAAATAAACGGGCTGGGGTGTATTCGAAGCGATTCATTTCATAATAAGGACTCAATAACTAAAACTACTTTATTTTGGTGTCCTGCAATTAAATAATAATGCGTAAATTATTGAAAAAAATTAAATTTTCTTGAATGGAATAGCAGAAAATAGAAATTCGTAAACATACGGGAGGTAGAGAAACGTCAGATTTGAAGGTTTTTGAGGTGCGGTTACAATTAAAAGAAAATTGTTCACATATTGGCAGAGTTCAGAGTTGAATATAGGAAAGGGAAAGTGAATGCATTCAGTTCTTGAAACTTGTTTTACAAACATATATAAAGTTTTGAAATAAGTTAATTTTAACTAAATTTTCTTGAAATGAGATTGAAAATACATACAAATCTTACGTTAACTCATCTATTTATTATACAAAAAGGTGAAAACCGTAAATGTCTTATATTTTGACTAACCAAACAAGAAATGTTGTCAATAAAATATGGTTTGCAGTTCTTATGAGTTTTCAAGAAAGCATTCTTATAGTAATGACTTAAATTAACTTAAATAAAACTTAAATTTCCAAGAATAATTGTTTAAAAGCCTCTCCATACTAAGCGTGTCACTGTTTAGTGGAGTTTTTGGGTGGGCTGGCAGTTGCACCTTATTTATTTGAAAACGAGACTGTTATGGTGAATTGCTTATGCTACCGAGCTATGATTAATGATTTGTTATTGTAGGTATTGGAAGAAACTGGTTTTTATTTTTACTAAAATGTCAGCGATTTTGCAAAAATTGTTTTATAACCTTTTATCACCTTTAGATCTGTTCTTTGGGACCAAGTAAAAAAGATATGATTTATTCCAATGGTCCACAGCCAATTCAAGACCTTAAATATGGAATTTGTGAAGTTTTCGATGAGATGCAGTTGGAAATGTGCACATTAATCTTACTTTAACCCTGGTACCATTCGACTGATTTCAATTTAATTTTACAATTAATTAAGTCAATGGTGTCCTAAGTGTACTGCCTTTTATAATTTGCATTAATGACAAACACTGATGTCTTTATCTTTATATGTGACAATATTAAAGGAATATCAAGAGGCTGAACTAATATTAATATCTTAAATTTAGAAATAGGATGGGATGAATTAATTCGATTCCATCATTTTGCTAGTAGCCAACTTCGTGTTGATGTCATCTATACCTTAATTTTACTGATTCAGCTGAAATGTGGAGAAACTTTTGGAACTTGATTTTTGTATTTTGCTTATTTTGTCAAATTTTATAATAATGGATTCTTGAAAAACAATTTAATTGAGGTCCTATTCCTCACACACCACAGTGCAGAGCTAAGTCTTGTTGACTCGGGATCGTTCATATTTGACTTGGTTAGAATCCAAATTAATCGAAAGAATAAAACTGAGCCGCCTCAGTTTCTCCACACACGATCTATTTTGGGTATTTGGCTGTGCCGTGTTTAGGCAGGTTTTTTAATTGGCAAAATCAAATAAAATGACATGAGTTTAACAAATAATCAAACCTTGAAAAAAAATCAACCGCCACAAATCTCCTCATTTTTTCAAACATATGTTCAACATAACAAGGTTCACTGTTTAAACGCTACTTTTCTAAAGCTTTTGGCCAACTTAGCAATTTAATTATTTTATTCATTTTTCTTAGTTTCGATCAAATCATACCTTGAAAACAGATGCTATGAGGAAATTTTTTTTAAATTGTCATTTAAAACCTTTTTGTTGCTCAATCTGGTGTTCCCCAGGGAAGCCATCTTGGCCCTTTTCCGTTCATCCTGTCTATTAACGACGTAACGTCATTTCTGCGTTCCATTGAAGTTCTAATTTTTGTTGATGACATGAAGATTTTTAAAATAATAAAGACAACCCATGATCGTATCCTTTCACAAGCATACATTGATAGTCTCAAATTTTGGTGTGGGAAAAATAGCCTTGCCCTCAACTATTTAAAATGATTATTCTATATCACATTAAAAACTCTGTCCCGTCTTCACTTTTATAAATTTAGATATTCATTTCTGTTCCAACTTAGAATTTAAACATCACGTTAATTTTATTGTCAATAAGACAAGTTTTATGGTTGGTTTTATAAAACGCTGGGCAAAGGAGTTCAATATTCCATATGTTACTCTTTCTTTGTAAAATTGCCATGTTCGTCGACATCTTGAATATGCTTCGCGAGTATGGACTCCCTATTACGAAATTCAAAGAAAACGTATTGAATCAATTCAACAAAATTTCATTCGTTTTGCCCTTAAAGGTCTACCTTGGGATGCTCTTTATGATCTGCCTCCCTATGAACATCGTATTCAGCTTCTTCATATTATACAATCTCTATCAAAGGCGTGTTAATAATGACTTAATATATCTTCATCAACTCATTAATGGTGAAACTGGTGCACATTATTTAACATCTTGTCTACATTTGAAGTACCCAGGCGGAGCTTATCACCTGCGTACATTTGATTTTATATATGTTGGGGCATATTCATAGGTATATTTTAAACCCGATTCTATCTGAACTGGAGTCTAAATTTAACATCTAGGTTAGACACAGCTGCTATTCAAAAAGAATTTGGTAGCTATGTTTAGTTAGAAACAGGTTTAAGGTATATTCTTCTACAATTCTAGTTAAATTTCACTTAAGCGTATACAAAATGACTTGTAGATGGGAACAAAAAAAAACTGCGTTAGCTGGAGAGCCAAAATTTTTGAAATCCTTTAAATTATTCCTTTTGCTGTTAGTTGAAAAATTTTATGTAAGTGGCCATGGTGCTGTTAAAACTTGGAAGCACACAGATATTGGCAAATCATTTATTGAATTTCGATCTTCAATATTTAGATGGTCAATCATAAACTTGACAGTTTTATTTCCTGGAATCAAAACCTTTTATACAAATCGTCCTCACCTATTTCAAAAGGGTCGATTCGGATTAAGTAGAGCTTTCGTTTTCTGTATAGCATTAAAACATCCATCAAATTATTGATATATGCATAAGTCTTTTGACATTTTAATTTTTGGTTTTAAATTTTCAAATACAATGTCTCGCAACGTAATTTTCTCAGTTTGTTTATTTTTGACGTTTTATAGATTTAAAAACAGCTTAAACATAGGTTCCGTCATGTTTATTTTTAGACTCCAGGTAATCGTTTGCTATAAGCTAACTACTTTCTGAAAATTCTGAAGTGTAGAAAAATACCTTAGCATTAAATAATTATGCTGATATTCCGAATTTCATTGTCACCTTTTAAAAGTGTTACATTTTTCATTTTTATTATTCCAAATATCATAATATAATTGTATAGTAACTTGGCTTCACTTTTCCACACCCATTTCACAAGAAACCATCCACTGTGAACGAGTCTCAGTAATAAAACTGCATCTTTGACATTTCTCATTGAAAAAAAATTGTTTTCACACTCGAGTTCTCTTCCTTTTTTCTTGATTTCCAAAATATTTTTTTTCTACATTTTTTTGATTTAATTCGGGATACGAAAATATTTCCCAACTAAAAATAGGATATTCACGAAAATACGCAAAAATAGACAAAAATTCGTTTTCTACTGCCAATAAATTCATATTATGTAAAAAACAGCGAGAGTGATTTTAAAATTACAAGAAAATAAAACGAAAACAACGAAAAGACAAACCAAATGAGTGCTCGAACAAGAAAAGCAACAGATTCCTCGGCATCGGCTTCGACATCGACATCGGGTTCAACAGCAGCAGCAGTGGCAGCAGAAGAAGCAAGCAAAATGCTGGAAGCAGCTCTGCAACAGATGGATGGGATTATCTCGGGAACAACTCTAAATCATGTTGTTTCGAATAATTCAGCAAATGCCGAGAGGAAATTAATATCGGCTGCGAATGTTCTGTCGACGGCGAAGACCCTGGCGCTGGCATTGCAACAAGTCGGCTGCAACGCCCCCTCACCGGATCCGGTAACGTCGGCGGTCATAATCGATTGGCTCGAGACACACCTACCGCGTCAAGATACGGATGAGCGCCTGCGACGACTACAGCGCGATAAAGAAGCCCTCGCCGTGCAATACCAGACGATGACTGACAAAGTCGCCGAACAGGGCGATCGGATATTGGAACTGGAGCGGCAATTAGTCGAGAAAGCGCAGCAGTTGAGTACAGCTGAAGAACGTCTGCAGCGACAAGTAAGTCTTTTTCCTTTACTACACACTCACTTTGATTGTGTGTCTTGTCTTCGTGGTGTTTACATCGAGTTCGTTGCCATTTCCATTGCAATTTAGCATTGAACCGGAAACTCTTTTGAGTCTTCTCTCTTTGTTCGTAGTTCGCATATATTCTGCTCTAATAGTTCAAGTTTTTTTTGTTGTTATTAATTCTTTTAATTTGCATAATAAAGTGACTTGAGTCTCCCACGGTTTTTTGTTTACCTCTTGATGAAGTCATTCTTTTTCTCTTGTTCACTATTTTTCTAGGTTCTATCACAATCTGCGTTGGAAACGCAAAAGCTTGAGCTTATGACTGCTTTGAGCGAGTTAAAGTTACACCGTGCTGCCTTGGAGAGAGAAAACGTTGAGTTGAAGAGTAATTCGAGCAGTTCGAGCAGTGGTGGCAGTGGTTTAGCTAAGAGACAACCCTTTGGCAGTATGGGAAATTTGCAACAAGCCGGTGGCGGCTGTAGCGGCGGAAACTCCTTGCAAGGAACTCCAAAGACCCCTCCCGCTGCAAAGCGATATCAGGTGCATCCACAATTCCACAGTCTACCCCGAACCCATGCCGCCAACAAGAACCACAAACCGCTCATGGATAACAATGCCAATAACCAACAACAACATCAAAGTGGTGGCGTTGGTGGCGGAAAACGTAACGTGGCCTTCGCCGATGCTGATAAGATTATGATCGATGAGGCCAACGATATGTATGGGAGTTTTATGTCCCAGCAAAATTCATCACCTTCGCCGAGTCAATCGAAGGACAAAGTCAGAGGACTGAGGAATATATTTGGCAAGTTACGGCGGAGCAACAGTGGAAACCTGGAGCTACCTCCGTCGTCGGAGGAAAGTGAATTCAAGCGAGGAGGTGCGAGGGCCACGGCCGCTGGCCGTATCGAGTGGACACAGTCGATGATGTCATCGGCAAAGCCGTACAGCGATTGGAATTGCAATGATATCTGCAATTGGTTGTGCGACATGGGGCTCGGGTGCTATGAGGAGGATTGTAGGTGAGTTTTGTTTGTTTTCTGTTATTTCTTTAAATTGTTTTGAAGCTAACAATCGAGATAAAGGTTTAACTTATATTGAAGTGGGTGAATTAGAACAACAAAGTATTCGATAAGACCTTCAAAATTTATAATCGCATTAAAAAAATAACGAAAAACATTCGATTGAAGACGGAATACATCAACAGTTTTGATTTGAGAAAGGTTTTTTTTTTTTATTGCGATTTATCACATAATTAAACTTTTATAATTTGGTGAATTCTTTTGTTGGCATTCAAAGCTAATTATATGCTACAATTACAAACTGATCAATGACGCAATTAATTCAAGTTTGAATGAGACTCTCGTATTTAAGTCAATAACTTTTTTTTCATTTCGATAAAGTCTATTAACTACCTACATGCATAGAGCTCTGTGAAGTAGAACGACGAGTAATCAATGCACATGCACATGTAATAATGTTTTAATTACATCGATTTCTCTTTCTATTAACATTCAAAACAGCGGCTAACGATGTCCATTGGTGCATTTAGCATTCTATAGCTGCGATAATGAATTCTAAAACTGAAATTATCATACAAAATAATAAAACGGGTTGGACCCTGAATATAATATGATATTTGTAAGGGCTGTGAGAATTTCACCACACGATATTTAATTAGGAACTTTTTGTACGTTAATTCTAACCTGAGCGTTAGAGGGAGCGTGGCACTCTTTCATCCTATGAATATCATATACATAATATAGGATGGGCTATATTAAAATCTTTAATTTTAAACGCGTCATAAATAAAAAGTATAAACACTAGAAAGTTGAATTCAAAAAGTAAAAAGAAGTACAAACTATGCAATATTCGATTTACTTTGTTATTTTGTAAGAATGTTATTAAAATGTCGTCCGTGTTACTCCGCCAGTCATTTTTAAAAGCTTTTCATTACTTTCTCCAACGTTTCTTTTGAAATTCCATTTATATGGTTGATAATCGATGTTTAAAGGCTGCCACTTTGAAAAAAAACATCGAGACGCATGTGCGTCGTTTTCATGAATCCAAAAGTCGTTGAGCAGGTCTAGGTAGTTGACTTGACAGGATTTGGCAATACACCTATGGTGCGGTGCGCATTTTTTCAATGTTTTCAGCGGTCCTAACTATCCTCCGTTTTGGGCAGTTTTTCTAAAATTTTTGATACACTGTAGAATTTTTGTATGGACATTGAAGGATTTTCGTGAAGCTATAATTTGAAATGTGATCACCCTTTAAGGAATAACCGATCAGGTAGCTTGCCGAATTGCGATTGTTTCGTTGCTTTTGTGTCTACTTCTTATTATACCTTGGTTATACCTTGGTTACGCAATCTATACACCGAAGCAGTTAAACCAGCCTCTTTTTCGAAAAAGTTACGTTCAATCATACCGCCGCGCAGCAGCAAGTGAGTAGAGAGACTTTTTTTTATATATTCTTGAATTTTCTAAATCTCAAATTCGACAATTCGATTTAGCCTTCGATGCAAAAATTGTCCTCATCCTCAAGGAACCAATCAGCGAAGATTGAACGGCCTTATTCCATGTGTTAACTGAACTTTAAAATTCTTAAGATCTAAGTTACTATGAAAAAAGGGTGTAGTTTCATTTTTGGTCTGTCTAAAGCATTGCTGAAAAGATCTGCGAGATAACGATAAAGCTTGGTTTTCATCAACACTGCTTGCCACACTAACAATGTTCTTAGTTGTTCTTGGCAAACAGTTCGATTATCAAATATTCTTGTTTCGCTATTTCATGCTGAGATGGTACTTAACAACAACCTTGAAGTGCTTTAGTTTTTCAAACTGTGACACTTTTTTTTACCATTTTTACATTGAATTTTTTCTTTACGCGTTGTTGATGATTGTATGGTTCCATTTTAGGAGTACATAGTTTAAAATAAATAAATTAGGTGGAGCAACAGTCCGTTGAAAACTAGGGCTTAGTTACAACTCTCAACCATTCATGTGTGCAAGTAATGTTTTCAGGGATGGAGAGGACCTACAGTTTTAAGCCGAATCCGAACGGCTAATTTTAGGAAGGACTTTTCATCTGTCAATTCCTTGTTTCCGTGAAACAAACTTTAGGTGGCACAGGCAGAGTTTGAACCCAAAACCTCTGGCATGACAGTCCTACGCAATAACCATCATGCCACAGGTACTAGGAGTAGTTTGTACTTGTCAAATGACAAAATATAATATCGGGTGATTTTTTAAGAGCTTGAGAACTTTTTTTTTTTTAAAAATTTGCAAAATCTCATCGATTCTTTATTTGAAACGTTAGATTGGTCCATGACATTTACTTTTTGAAGATAATTTCATTTAAATGTTGACCGCGGCTGCGTCTTATGTGGTCCATTCGGAAAGTCCAATTTTGGGTAACTTTTTCGAGCATTTCGGCCGGAATAGCCCGAATTTCTTCGGAAATGTTGTCTTCCAAAGCTGGAATAGTTGCTGGCTTATTTGTGTAGACTTTAGACTTGACGTAGCCCTAAAAAAATAGTCTAAAGGCGTCAAATCGCATGATCTTGGTGGCCAACTTACCGGTCCATTCCTTGAGATGAATTGTTCTCCGAAGTTTTCCCTCAAAATGGCCATAGAATCGCGAGCTGTGTGGCATGTAGCGCCATCTTGTTGAAACCACATGTCAACCAAGTTCAGTTCTTCCATTTTTGGCAACAAAAAGTTTGTTAGCATTGAACGATAGCGATCGCCATTCACCGTAACCTTGCGTCCAACAGCATCTTTGAAAAAATACGGTCCAATGATTCCACCAGCGTACAAACCACACCAAACAGTGCATTTTTCGGGATGCATGGGCAGTTCTTGAACGGCTTCTGGTTGCTCTTCACTCCAAATGCGGCAATTTTGCTTATTTACGTAGCCATTCAACCAGAAATGAGCCTCATCGCTGAACAAAATTTGTCGATAAAAACATTTCGAACCGAACACTGATTTTGGTAATAAAATTCAATGATTTGCAAGCGTTGCTCGTTAGTAAGTCTATTCATGATGAAATGTCAAAGCATACTGAGCATCTTTCTCTTTGACACCATATCTGAAATCCCGCGTGATATGTCAAATACTAATGCATGAAAATCCTAACCTCAAAAAAATCACCCATTAGATTAAAAAGCTATTGCTCAAATAGCGGGCTAATCAAAATAAAACTTATTATTGGAAAAACCCATCCAAAATAATTGAACCTGACATTTTCCTTAAACGTTGTTTTCACTTTATTGAAGCAAATTTTTTGTCGAAGTTCTCATTTTTATTAAAGTTTGAAAAAGGTTGATTTTAATATCGAAATTTTGGAACATAGTTCTTTGTCTGATTCCTTTTTTAAAACTGACGGTTGCAAATGGACTTTAAAGTTTCATAAATTAACCGACCAGACCAGATTCTGGCAATTGTTTTTTTTTATAATGTTTTTTTTGTAAATTTGAAAAATGTTTGATTGATAAGGGTGTTGTTACCAATTTACTAATTTTGAATTAGGAATTATTGTGTGACCAAACTTGTGCTGGTAGATTTTAAGAAAGTGTGTACAATAAAACTTTAAAATACACATTTTACTCAAGAGTTTTAACTAAACAATTTAAGTATTTGAACAAATAAGTTAGACGTAAAATTAAAGATATCGAGAAAATTCAGGATAAGTTTTACACCGCTCAACGAATTCCAATGAAGTAATAGGATAAAGAAAATAAATTTGTATTATCAAGAGATTATTATCGTCAATATATTGATGGTCCTTTTGAATTAGCGAATATTTTTAACAATTATTTGTCGTCAGTAAGTAAAAATGCCTTGATATTTTAAAATTATCGGTTTTTTCGACGTTCTGATTTATCTGTAAATACAATAATTTTTAGAAGTTTTATTTTTAACCCATCTCAGGGTCAGAAATACTGAAAATAAAAAGGAGCTTCAAAAATTCTAATTCGAGTTGTTTTGGTGGAATTTTAAATCTTAACTCGAAAAGAAGTGCTTAAAATCTTCGCAACATTTTGATTAATATTTCATATTTGACACTTTTCGAAAAAAATGTGTTTCCAGACAAATTGAAATGTGCCTACGTTTTACCTCTTTGCAAAATGGGAAATAAAACAGATAAAAAATTACAATTTCAAATTTCTTTTCTCTCGTCTACCTTAAACATTTTTGAAAAAAAAAATTGAAAAGAAGAGTTTTTAACTATCTCAAAAATATAAATTTGTTCAACGTTGCTCAGCTTTGTGGCTATATCTTAATGGTTTTCGTGTCCTTATGTTCTGTTGGCTAGATTATTACCTCAAGAATAGGTCTCAGAAAGTCAAAACAAATGGACATCTAATTGATTCTGTGCCTATTATTTAAGGGATTCCTCAAGGTTTAGTCCTGGAACCTTAATTTTTTATATTGATCAATTTTATATTCTCTCAATATATTAGAGGAAACCTTATAACCTTTTTGCGGATGATCCATAGATTTATTGTTGTCATTAATAAAAGTGAGAAACTAATGTTTGTTACCTAAACTGTGTTATATGGAGTTTCCCGATACACACTTTTGTTTCCCCACTTGGAGTTGCAACAAATTAGTTTTTGACTGTAATTGTAACTGTAAAGGAAATATCATTAAAAATAATTTCCATGATAATTTAAGTTGTGGATCAGGTTATTTTATTAATGTAGGTAGGTTTAAATAGTTTGGAGTATTCATTGATCAAAATTTGAATTGGTTAGATTACATTTCATATTTGAAACAGCATTTTCGTATTTCTCTTAGTCTTGTTGAAAAAAGGTATCTATTCACTTAATGAAGCAAATCGTATAAGCCCGTCTATGTCACTTTTTGGGAACTTGAAGATTCTTCCAATAAAGCACTACTACACAGTTTTGTTTATAAAGAGTGATTATTTTAGGAGTCCTTTAACTGACATGTGTAGTTTACGAAACAATTCAGCTTGTTTGCCTGAACACCATCGTGTCCAATACACAAATTTGAAATGTTTACACAATCGTTGCTTGCAAATTGTATAATACACTGCTTTCAAATTTATGGCTTTTAAAAAATCTTTCTGAAAGCAAGTTATAAATGCGCTGTCTTACCTCTCGTTAGTTTGTTTACCATCTTAAGTCAATTAAATTAATTTTATTTACATTCTTAAGTTCATAAGCTATTATAAATTAAATAAATAATTATGATTAAAAATAAAAAACTTTTCAACCCAAATTAAAATAAAAACAAAAATAATTTTGAAATATTAATAAAAAAAAATGACTACTGAACTATACAGTGAAGGGGTTAAGAATACCCTTATCTTGTTTACACTGTATGTACGTTTATATTTTCTAAATAATGAATCAAATAAAAACAATGAATATGTTTTCCTAATTTATTCTTACAGAAAATGGCTAAAATCAAATTTCAGTCTTCGCTTCTTCGAGACCTCCCCGATTGACATTGAAAAGGAGCTCAATCTTAAATCCCCACTGCATCGAAAGAAAATAACTCTGGCCATTTCCGAACTCACCGGCAAAGAGGACGATGATTTGGCACTAAAAGCAGGTCAATTAGATGTCTCATGGACAATGCGATGGCTCGACGATATTGGTCTTCCACAATACAAAGATACATTTTTGATGGCAAAAATCGATGGTCGCATGTTACATCGTTTGACAATGGAAGATCTGGCTCATCTGCATGTGACGTCATGTCTGCATATTGCCTCACTGCGACGAGGCATACAATGTATGCGAGAGATGAAATGGGATCCAGAGTGTCTTATTCGTCGTTCGAAATCCGAAGACGACAATAGCAACGAACCGGTGGCTCTGTGGACTGCCCACCGTGTAATGGAATGGCTGAAGGTTGCGGATCTATCTGAGTATGCTCCAAATTTGCGGGGAGCTGGAGTTCATGGAGCACTGATGCTGTACGAGCAGAGATTCACAGCCGAGTTGTTGGCTGATTTGTTGAGTATTCCACCGAGTAAGACTCTGTTGCGTCGTCATTTGGCAACGCATTTCAAGGAGCTCCTTGGACGTGCTACTATTCAAGGTAAACGAGATGCAGAAGCGCAACCTGGCTATCAGCCTTTAAACATCACAGCGAAAATTAAGCTTCAAAAGAAGTCACAATTCTCTTTGAAGCGACGAAAGAGCACCAAGGGCAGTGATATCGAATGGACAGATTTTGTATGTCCAATGGCTCAGACGGAACTAACGACGACGACGCCAGTTAAAAGGCAGATAGATGGCGCAAATAATGACAATATAAACATATCAAATAATTCAGCCTAAGATGACTAAAAAAATAATTAAATAAAAAAACAAATTAAAAGATTGAAAAGGAATTAAAGTTTGTATCCTTGTTCAGTCGTCAATTTTTCAAAGTCTTCCCTGCAGGAGAGAAGAAGAAGCACAGCTACTTCCAATAAAAAATTTTAAAAAACAAACAAAATAATTACACCATCTTAAAGCACTGCAAAAAAAGAACGAACAATAATTTAATAAAATTATTAATTCTTAATTATTTTATTTAATCAAAAACAAAAACAAAATAATAACAATTTCACAGTCGCCCGTGAGATTTGGTAAGTTTTGCATTTTTGTATCTTTTTATCCATTGGACGACTTTTTATTATATTAAATTGTTAAATATATTTAAGAAAAAAAGAAAAACAAAATTTAGAAAAGTAATAAACAAAAAAAGAAAAGTGTTATGCCGAAAGAAATTATTATTATGAACAAAGTGTTGTTTTCTTTTTGTTTGTTTGTTTTATATTTACCAATCTATTTCTTTTTTTGTTTGTTTTAAATTGATGTTTAGAATATAAGAGTAACAATTTTAAAAAATAGAGCAAAGCATTTATTAAACATATGCAAGCAAAGCGATTTAATTATATTATTATTATTTTTTAAATATTTACTAACAAAATACGACAACCCGCACAATATTTATAAAACGAGTTTATACCAATTTTGTATACTAGAAATATAAAATTCATATATTTATAATTGTTTTAATTTGAAAACAAACAGAAAATACTAGTTGTAGTTAATACTTGATAATAGAAAATAATAAAACAATTATTATAAAAAAATTAATTGATCCTAGAGTATTGTAATTATTCATGAGAGAAAATTCATGGAGAAAAAAAACAATCGCTGCAAGTGGAAGTTTTTGTTACAATTTGTTGTTTTTAGGTAATAATTTCATACTCAATCCTCTTGCATTTCTAATTGTACTTACAACGCATTTTCACCAAAAAAACATCCTTCAAGTTATTTATTTTACAGTTTATAGTTTGTAAACTATGTTATTTTAAGCCTGTTTCTTTACTTTTATTTTGTATTCTGTGCTTTTTCACTTGGTAAAAGTTCTTTTAAATCCTTACAGAAAACACAAATTGACAGACTATGAATAGCAGAACTTCAAAGTAAAGCATTGTTATCAATTGTTAACTTTAATCAAGCTTAACCTTAATGAAAAGAACATAGATGAAGCAACTTTGAGACCATAATTTTATGTCTAGATTTTGTTTAAGAGCAAATAAGGGTATCTGAATTTTTTGTATTTGCGTTAGACCTACAGCATGTGTTAAACAATAGTTAAAAGGTTATTTAGCTATCTGACAGTTTTACATCATCAAATCTATTGTTTTTGGCAGTAACTTATTTTGCAAGGTATAGAATTTGTAAGTGGTTTTTGTGGACGTAATCTTACTCATATAATATAAAAATGTTATTGTAGATAGAATTGCTCATTTCTGATCAAGAGGGTAGACAAATAAGTTTAATATCAAGTAAAAGGTAACGTCTAGCTTGTTATTACGGCTGCGTTCAATCTCGTGTTTGATAGGCTAATATGGATATGTGAATTGTTAGATACCTTATGAAAGGAGTTGGATGCCTTAATTGAGATAGTTAGCAGCTGTTCACAAAAATCATACAAAATATTAGGTTTCGTAGTCCAAAATTATTGTAAAAAAATAAAATTGATTTGAATATTTATAACAATTCACAGGATTTTAACACGTAAAAAACATAAAACCTTGAAATCAATTTTCAGGTTCGTTTAAATTCAACCATACGTTGTTCTGTCAGGTAGCCACATATGTAGGTACCCCAGAAATCCTGGATACCTTTGGATATCTTTTTTGATATCTCAACTATTTTGGGCCATCTGTAAAACCACACGTAAAACCCTAACAAAAAGGTATCCGGATACCCTATCTATCTGAGATTTATCTTAACAGAGATTTATTTAAGCTTGATCTTACTTATTGCAGAATAAATACTTTAGTTATATTTCCACATAACTGTTTTAAATGCACGAAACAAATGACGTGATGAAGAACGATATTGAGGCAAAGGAAATTTGATGTTCTTGTTTTTAAAATTATGGGTGAACACATTTTTAATCGAGTACAACTTATTTTGCGCTCTTCTTCAAAATAGACTAAAACAAAAATGTAAACAACTAAAAGAAAAACAAGCTATTTTTTGTTTTGTAGGGTTATATTTTTACTTGTACATAACTAACGTATTTAAATTACATAATCTTTTATTACATAGTCTTTTTCGATGAATCTTATGATACCAAAATTAAGACGGTCCGATGTTTCTACAAATGTTATAGTCCATCTGTCATAAAATTATCCATTGCGATCTACATTAGACAGTCCCCATTTTCAAAGATGTTTTTATCTATGTGCTGTTAAAAATAATAACATTTTAGCGATAAAATAATTATAACATTTTATAGAGTTTTAAAGAATCGTCATTGTCATTTCAGTCACATGGAAAAAGTCTTCAATACCATGTGGATTTTAATTTTGTAAAGGATGATATTAAATGCCTATACCAAGTTCAGGATTTCATAAATTCTTGTTTTTATTCTTTTGAATATTAGGTGTATTTCTAATTGACTTAAATTTATTTCAAGGTATTAATTTGAAAATTGAAATTAAAAATGTATTAATTTAAAAGCCATTATAAAAGATTCACATTGATACCAAAAAAAGGAGATTTGAGTACTCATTAAGCAAAATAAAGAAAGACCACTTTTAAGAACTTGAATCCTATATCTTAAAAGATGTATCATAAGAAAAAATAATTGTGCATCTATTTGACGAAAAATACCTTTCAACCGATTTAAAAATGTTTGTCCTACTCCTTTTTGTCATGGGAGATGTAAACATTTATTTTGAGAAAATATAAATATTATCTGTTTCCAACTGCTAAGTTGAATCCCAAATATCTCAGCTTTCCCATAAATGATTTTGAAAAACGTCGCTTGATACCAAACTTTCGCGTGTGCGATTTCAGCCAAAGGCAAAAAGTAAAATGGACTTTATCTTTTTCGAAACCTTTATTTGTGTGCAACAAAATTTATTTGATCATAATGCATTTAAACTATTGGTGATTTCATTTCAATAAAGCATTTTCTTTTAATCCAAACCTATTTTTATAATAAGATTGTTTGTGTTAAAATATGGGATACGGTCTTGTGATGCCAGAAAAATGTTTATGAAAATACATTTTTTTGGAATGATTGATAAAATTCTTCTTTTTTTACACTATCAAAGTGTCGTAACTGTTTTTAAATTCATTCGGTTTCATCTTTTAGGAAATTAAAGATGAAATGGAAAAATGGTTTCACAATTGCATGCATAAGGTTAACGATATTTGTTTCGTAAGTTGCTCTAAAGAAATAAAGATTGTTTGTTTTATGTATTTTTCAAATTAAAAAAAAAACATGATACTTAGAGTAAATGTTCTCTTATTCCAATTTCTTTGGCGCATTTGTAAATTCGTAATTTTTTACTTTTAATTGGCGTTGCATTTTATGAACCTTATCAATCATATTTAAAAAAAATTTAGAGATATTTTTGGTTTTTAAATTTTAGTAATTTTTGTCCTGTCATCCTTCTTATACCAGACGCCCGAATTAACAAAATTTGGAATTTTGGGTAACAAGGATTGAATAACTATTATTATCTGTTCTATAATATCCCAAAATCTAGTTTGCTGTACTTTCAAGAATGCCAACATTTTAATTTAAATTACATGAATGCAGACTTGAATATCAAGTTCGAACCTATATTCTATCAGAAGTCCGATAAATGGATGTAATGATTGGGTCAGAAAAATAAATGGCCAAAATGTTGGAAATAGTCGAATAGTCGAAACAATAATATGTTAGCTTGAATAATCTAACAACCATATTCACATGAAGATCTGTAATCTTTTTCGCTAAGTCCAAAATTGGTAAAAAATTGATTCCTATAAGAATTTTAACAAATAGAAAGATTTGCATTCGATTGAAAATTAAAGTTAGTAATGATGGGCAATTTTTTTAAAACATTCATATGAATCGAAATATTCATTTGAAACGGGCAGCAGACTGGGCTGTAAATTTATCTCTTTTTCTTAAGAAATTAAACCTTCCAATTTGTCGAAAGACAATTAACATGAGTTTTAAAGACTTTCATTATTTCATATTCATGTTTCAAGCTTTTATTTATAGTATTACAATTTTGTAGTTTATCTTCTTTATTATTAAAAATAAAATAAAAATAACAATAAAGCAATATTTTCTTATTTTATACAATCTTCCACGAAACAGCGTATTTAAAAAAAAATAAGAAAAAAGATAAATAGATAGTTATAAATTATTAAATAAACAAAAATAGACTAAGAACAATATTAATATTATGTATAATGTAATAAATCAATTATTATCCAGATCGACCAAAAGAAGCAATTTAAAAAATAAATTATAACTTTATAATGAACACTATGTTCTATTCTTAAATAAAAATAAAAAAAAATGTCTTAAAAGAAATGAAATTTCAGAATTTAGAATAAGGAAAGATTTTTCGTAAATTTTCATCAGAACCAATGAATAAATGTTTGTTCAATTAATTAAAAAAAAAAAAAAAACTGTATAAGGTAAAATAAAATAAAATACAGGAAAACAAAATTCAAAGGAATTGATAATAAAAGACTATAAAATAAAAACTTAATAAAACAAAATGTATTCCTATTTTTTCGTTTTCTAAAACTTAATTATTAAAATATTGCCTTATTTTTGAATCCAAATGTGAAAACGCCTTGTATTTAAGTAACGAATAATTGTAATGATTTTAGATCAGAGTGCTAAAGCAAAACAAAAATAAAATAGAATATTTTTAAGTAACCACACAAAATGTTTGTAGATGGTGCTTTTAGGGGTCTTATTTTTAATTTGTTACTTCATTTTTTTAAAAAAGGTCTAAAAAATATGATATAAATTTAGCCGATTTTTGACTTTGTACATTTGATAGTTAAACCGAAATTTCAAATTCTTTCATTTAGACACTTGTTATCGTTTCAAAGCTGTCAAATAATACGGCTCTGCCCATTTCAGATTTTTTTCTTGGAATTGAATCTTTAAACCTTGAATTCTCTTTTTGTTAACATTAATTTGTGTTGAATTTTCACATAATTTTGAGCTATGTTAAGAGCGGGTCGGATGAAATTACTTAATTTTGTTCATGATTTTAGCATGCAAACCCAATCCCAGTCAAATCTAGACGTTTTATTTATTGTCAAATTATAACATTGGAGCTGCCCTAAGATTTTGATCCTTATTCATTTTCCAAACAAAATTGATGTAATAAAGTTTTCATATGCTCTTTGAAGTTGGGCGAAATGTATGTATGTATGTACATGTGTCAAAGCTTTACTTCTTATGGCATATCTCTTCTTTTAGTTTTACTTAAAACGCACGTGAAAACGATATATTGGGGATTTTTGTAAAAAGAAAGAAAATATTCCCCCAAAAGAACTGAATCAGGGGACCCAATTGGCGCATACAAAAATATTCGTGTATTTTAATACATATATTTAGCTACTTACTTTTAAAAACTAGGCGATCGTGAATAAAATTTCTTTGGGAACTTACTTTTCCCATCAAAATAAATAATTTATATCCTATGAGAATTTAGTTTCTAGATGACTTTGGCTCTCATTTCAAAAGTAAAATTTCGAGCTTAAAAAGGAACAGTTGGCAAATATTCAATCTTATTGAGAAAGTCAATGGGCAGGTTCAGCCGACATAAGGGACTTGAAGGTAAGGCAAGTTTCTTGCATCTGATTGGCCTGCCAAAAAATTGCCTTCCAATTAAGGCAACTTTATTGGAAAGTTGACTGGAAAGTTAGGCAAGAAAAATCTCCCTAACTATCAAGTCAAGTCAACTTTATGTCAAAATGACAATTGATCATGTTTTTTAATTCAACTTAAAGCTGAACTTTATTACTCAATGATTTATTTATTTTCGGCACAACTTCATTTAATGCTTTCTGTAAAAAGGTTCCTTGCAAATTTGGAAAAGAAATAAGTAATATTCCTTTAAAATACAAAATACAAATCATGATGGACTTGTAGCTTGCATGAGGTGTGTTTTGTAGAAAATAATGATTTTGGTAGTTTTTGTACTATGAACTTGAAGTAGAGGTTTGTGAAGTAAAGTTCTGAATTTTAAATTGATGACACTTGAAAAACGAACTAGTTGCCTTGGTCAAAATTTACGTTCAAAGAATGAAGTTGACTGCAAATTAAGTCCCTTATGTTGCCTGAACCTGCCCAAGTTATAGTTGATAGAGATATTGAAATTTAGCCTTCATGTAGTAAGAAATTTAGCAACATTTTATTCATAATTATTTGAAACAATCTAGAAAACTCGTTATTATAATCATTTATTGGTTGGTTAACTTTTATCAATAATTGATAACACTGGTCGACAAAATTACGTTTTTTCTCTGTTGCACAAACAAAACAACATTTTTTGAAAGGAATAAAATGTCTTAAATTCGAATCTTGCCTTTAAATTTTTCTGTCACATCAAGTTTTTTAAAATATGCCCATTTAAAAATGCTAAAAAACAACCAAAAATCAGGTTTTTAAGTCTAGATTATAATATATGATGATTTTGAAAATACAAATCTTTCGATTTTAGATATAATTTAAAGCATTTTAGTATCTTACTAAGTTTCTAAAAATTCTCATTAGTTATGAATATTTGTAATTGAATCTATATAAAGTTTCGAGAAAAACTTCAATTTGATACTTTCATAGTTTTGGAAAATACGTTTTGGACTGAATCTTAAGTGCTGATTTCGAATCCAAACTTTTTTTTTGTTAACTATTTGCTTATGTTTTAAAAATATCCGTTTTCAACATTATTTTTATATTTTTTAATATATTTAAAAAACTCCATGTATTAGAATTGTTTAGACAACAAATTCGTTACAAGAACAAAACTTACTTTTAAACCGTTTTGCCTTTTTCTGTTGAAAACGATTTTAGCATAGTGGATAAGCGTTTCTTTTAGATTTTTTAAGATAGGTAAAATCTAACAACTTTTGAAGTTTTATTTTTCAAATATTGTATGAAATAATAAAAATATTTCAAATGAATGTCGAAGGAAAGGATTATAGATTTGGAAAAAAATCACGGATTTTATTGAAAAAAACCTCTTAATAAATTTATAAAGCCTCAAAAATCCTCATATACTTGTTTGTATCGAATTTTAAATAGTGATATCTTCGAAATCTGACGTGATACATTAATTTTGAAGTCAGATTTGAATTAAGGCTACCAAAACCCATTCCAAAAGTTCAATTTGAATGCCAGTAAAAAAACCTTGACGACCAGTGTAATTGATGTTCGCAACACCCAAATTTCGCCAATGATACAAATTTCGTGAGAAATCTAATTCACGTTAGCCCTGTAAAATTTATATTTTCTAAAAATAAAACAAAAATTCTAAATGTTATAAAAACAAAATTCGGTATTTTTGTATGTATAAAAATATAATTTATTTTATTAAAATATTATTAAATGAATTGTTTTCCATTTTAAATTAAATTAAATTATAGAAATATAAATAATCAATAATAATTCGATAACAACAATTATTTAATTAAGTTTACAATTATACAAAAAAAAGCAGTATTAGATTTAAAAAATAAAATTAACTTAAAAAATTACAGAAAAGAGAAACAACAAATTAACATTCTTATAATTAAAACAAAATTATAGCAGCACGGCAGCATTAAAAAGAAAATTCTAAAAACAAAAAAAAATCAATCAAACAAACATTAATTATTCCCTAATTATCTTATAATTTAAGTATTTTAAATTTATTATAAATTATTAACACAAAATAAAATAAAAAAAAACAAAACAAAAGTTTATCTGGGATCGTAAACGAGACTTTAAAAAATAAAATGCAAAAACATATATATGTATATTGATGACTTACATTATATTTTATTATATCTAAACGTTATAACATTATTCTTTTTCCATAATAATTTATTATTGTTTGTGTCTGAAAAATATATAATTTAACAATAAAAAAAAAACTATATAATTTTGTTGTTGAACAAATTTTCATGGTGTCTTTTTAACCATAGACTAGATGAGTTTTAATTTTAATAAATAATTTTTTCAGTTGTTTTGTCATTTTAGTTGTTAAAAGTGTAAGTACAATTTTTTGGAAGAATAAACATTTAACAATAATTTTATTTACAAGAAAATTATAAGTAAGTAGAAGAGAAATCTTATAAATATCTTTGGCAGTTTAAATTGTTTTGTTTGTGTTATTTGAAAATCAGTCGATGTTCATTACTTAATTTTTCTTTTAATAATTAATTAAATAGTTAGTCTTGTGTCTTAATTGTAAATTAGTTTCTTATTAAATTCTGAATCTTTATGAGAAGTTTCTGTTGATGACATAATTTCATAGGTGAGGTTAACTCAACTGCTATTTGTATAGGAACATGATATAATCCAACTCTCTTTAAATTGAGAGCTTTTGGGATTTTGGTATTCATTTTCATTGCAATTGCTTTCTACATATTCTGAATACCATGCATTTCATGAGTGTCCTTACTCCGCTGGTGATTCGTATAGCTTTCCGCCAAGATATTACCAATAACTGAAGAAGCTGGTGGTGGCGGTGGAGGTGTGTGTTGATGGTGATTGTTTATTGCTGCTGCAGCGGCGGCCGCAGCTACTGCTGCTGCATTTGGGTGTTGTAGCTCCCCGGGTGGAAGGTAATCCTTCCAGTTGCGAAACAGGTAGCGGGTAAATTTCTTGAGTTGTCTAAATTTACAATAAGTCGCACCTTCCGCTGATTCTAGTTGTTGAGTTTGTATCAGGAAGCCTTTCTCTTTGAATGTCTTTTCTAGTTTCTCCCGTTGGGCAGCTCGTCGGGATTTCTTCTTTTTGCTGGTACTGTGAGCCAATTGATGATGAGGATGAGAATTGCTGCTTTCTGAGTTTTTCACTTGACCCGGTGAATGAAATGGTGACGGAGATGAGCGTGTTGAAGTTGCAACTGACACCGAGGGCAGAAGTATACTACTGGTGGGAGAGTCTGGAATCTGAAGGAGCTCATTACTCAGTCCAGCTGAGGGTGGAGGCACATCTATGGCAATCTTTTCTCCAGTGGCATTAAGAAAAACTCCAGCGCAGTTCATTCCGGGGACAGCTCCAGATTGTTGGAGACTTTCTCGCGGGAAGAATTCATAGCTTCGCATTGACTTATCTCCGGTTCCACTGTAATAGCGATAGTTTCCATCGGAATCTACTGAAAGCATTTTTTTCTCCTGCAGCGAAGGATTGGCGCCGCCAGTGAACTTAAATTTGCAAATGCTTACTTCTGTGGCAGGATTTGAGTTATTCTCCGCTGGAATCGGGGGTATAAATATTGCGGAGCGTTTACGTTTCTGAGGGGGATGATTGTTGGTAGCCTGGCTGGCCGAAGTGGTGGTGGAATTTTCTGACTTGACCGAACTCGGTGTTGGAAGTTGTTCAGGATACTCCGTTGTCGAAGAAGGTCTTTCGATCTTTGGCAGAGGCAGGAGATTTGTGTTCCGAATTGGGATCTTTAAGGCAAGTTGATTGTTGCAATTGATAGTTTCTAGATTTCCCCCAGCAAAGCTTCCTGACTCGATGAGCTTTTGATAGTACAGACTCATAGGGTGCAGGAGAATATTTGCATTTTGAGATGGATTCGACCAAGCAGGCTGATCTGTTGGGTTGTGTGGAGGTTCTTTTGGTCGAACAGTTGGTAGGGACATTTTCAAGTTGGCCGCCAGCAGAGAATCTGTAACTGAGTCTAAAGGTGTTGCAATAGGCGTTGGGCAATTTGAGTTTGTTTTCGTTTCAGATTCTTCCTCATCGTTGCTAGATGCGGATAATGAGTCTGCATGGTCTCGAAGACAAAGATTCAATGGTTCATCAAGCTTGATTGGTGTATTGCATTCGTTTATGAGCTTCCCATCGATGGCTGCTCTTGGAGTTCCTGGAAGAATGGTACCGTAGTTTTTATAGATTAAATGGCAAATATCGGCTTTCTTGGGCTTACGTCCACGACGTGGTTTTGAGTTGTCTAGCGTCATTTCACCCATATAAGGCAGGTCCGAATAGTTTACAACTCTTTTTGTTGGTTTTTGAATATTGGCATTTAGATCTACCTCCGGTGGCAGAAGAGTTTGCTCAAAATGTGTATTATCTTCTCCACCAGAATCCTCTTTAGCCTCCTTTGCTGCTGCAGCTGCTGTTTGACGTTGCATTTCAGCGATCTTTTGCAACCAATTGCGAACGTTTTCATGTGAGCTCTTCGCCGGTGAAGACTTCTCTGTTGCTATGATCTTAGGCGGGAGTTCCTTAGGAGGCTGTGGCATTTTCGGTATATGCTGACCCTGAGTCGCCTCATAATGACTCAAGTATTCTGCCGGCAGAGCTTGATGGTGAAACCTCAACTTAATAGCACCCTTCTGTTTGGGCGTCTTCGGAGCCGATGATTGTCTTTTAGCTGCACTCTGGAGCTTTGCCTTAAGTTGGCTCTTCGATGAACTCATAGTCTTCACTGGAACTGGTGAGATTATAGAATTAAAATCCGACGTATGATCGTCATCAACGGTATTGGCACCTCTCGATATCAACGGATCATCAGATCCCTGAAGTAGCAATTTACTCGAGCCCATTTCGAGAGGTTGATTGCTAATGTGATGCCAAGGTGTTTGATATAAATCACTGCTATCCTCTTCTAATTTTATGTGATGCACCAAGGCAACTTCAGGTACGGCTTGGATATTGGGTGATGATTTTAATGGCAATGGTGATATGACCGATGTTGATCGTATCACAGATGAGCACATATCTTTGTCGCATGTAGATCCGGCTCCAGTTAGGAGATTGATTTCGTCACGCGATATGTCCTGCATGCTATTGCCCACTGAAACAAAAAATGGAAAAATATTATTTGAGCTTTTAAAAAAGACAAAATATTTGGAAAAATTAAATACATAGAAGTCAAGATCTAAAATGAAAATATTTCTTAGAATAGAAAACGAGAATGACCTATAAATAAGTACAGCGAAAAAGAGCTTGGTCATGTTAATGGGATTAACATCGAGGCTTAAACATAACATAAAGGTCTTAAATGTCGGAAACACAATACAAAATAATTAGAGAATCCAGGAAAGATTTAGTTTTGATAGTGTGACCGGGTAAGAAAAATTTCATTGGTTTGCTTTTATATATTGATTGGGAAAACGATCGCGTAGAAGGTTTTCCAATACAAGATTTCATTTTAGACAGCTATTTGGACAGTTTGAAACTCTAATCTTTTGACATTTGACAAATTGAAACTACTCTATTTTTGAAAATGTACCAATGCACATTTTAACAATGCGAGGAAGTTGTTAAAATTCAATACAAAAATTGTAAACATTTTCGAGTCACATTTTGGAGAACTGAAAAACATTGGATTCATCGTAAAACACCTTCTTTGTCAGCAGTAGTGAAATTGGTGAACAAATTTGAGCTATTGGGAAAAATTTCCCAACTCATTTTTACTTTTGTTGTTAACAATTGTTTAAGAATAATTCAGTGTTTCTTTAAGATTAAGTTAGGAGAAAACTTACAACTTATGAAAAATTTTCAAAATCTTTATGAAGTACCATAAACATTATTACTGAGTATTGAAGGCAGGGATTATAGATTTAAAACCCATCACCTATTATATTGAGAAAACTAACGGGTGTTTTTTTAGACGTGCGGTTTTTAATCAGACAATACTTTTTTCGGAGTTGGTCATTTTGGCAGCTCTCACTTGATTTATGCTCAATTTTATACTGAAAACGCTTGACCATTTACTGTTTGGTTATGTGAAGTCGCTTATCGACGCAGATATTCGATGCATTTTTGCTGAAATGCGGCTTCAAAGTCACCCCAAACGGCTTAAAGTGGTCGTAAATTTTGACTCTCGTCTTGAATTTATTGAAAACAATTCTAAAAATAAAGCAAAATTCTTGGAAATAACATTTAAATACATGCGTTTTATCTCTCCTTAAAAACTACCCGTAAAAAAAACATCCTTTACTTCTTTTTTCCAACTTTAAAAAGTAATATCTTAAAACCAAATTGATTTATTGTCAGGAACAAAAACTTTTCAACGATTCAAATTATAGCATTTGATGTTCGAATCCAAGACAAAATATTGTAAAGCCTTTCAATCCTCAACTTGCCACTGTTTGGCGTAAATTTTGAGGTGGCGTGCGGTAAGATTCGATCATATTATAAATAAAATAAACTACACAACTACAACTCTCAACCATTCCTGTGTGCAAGTCATGTCAGGGATGGAGGGGACCCACTGTTTTAATGCCAAATCCGAAGCTAAATAGAGAAAGCACTTTGGTATGATATAGAATTACTCTTGGAGAATTTATCAATTAATCGCAAGAGGCAGTACCAGTGAAAAAGTTTTTAGGGGGTACAGGGATTGAACCCTCAAACCTCTCGAATGACAGTCCTACGTGATTGAACCTTATTTTTTCGAAAATTAGGCTGGTTAGGTTTTAATAATGAATAAATTGCGTTATCGAGCAATTTTTAATTACTGCAACGCTTATTTCCTGACCGTGTTATTTTTCGAAGAGGCGATTACAATTGACCTCAGTGATGTAGTGATTCAACCCTTTTTGACTTTATTCTTAGGGACCACGTGAAGGATAAATTCAACGCCAATGCAGAGCCGTAGCCAGGATTTCGGTTCGGGGGGGGCTTGTTCAATTTCGAAGAAGTAATTCTATATACAAAAATTTAAAAAAAAATACATAATGTAAATGTTTTATTTTTGTTTGTATTTTTTTTTTTATTTAATTAAATAAATAGTATGGATTTTTACAGCAATAAACGCCTTGTCTTTTTTTTAGACATAATGTCGATCACTTCATCTGGATCCACATCAATACCTGAGTGAACAGACAGCATTGCAAGTGCGCTTAGTCTTGGATGGCCCATAACGCTTCGGGATACTGTTTTGATCCTTTTCATCGTTGAAAAGGTTCTTTCAACGCTAGCTGTTGTAACTGGTAGTGTGGCCAAAATTGTAAGCAAGTAGCTTATGCTACTGAAGTAGGTCTAGCAGTTTCAGAACATCGGAAGAGGGATCCATCGATGAAATTTTTTCGCACCAGAGTATGTACTCCGCTTTAACAGCTGACAAGGATATTGCGTTATCGAAGTATAGTGTTAGATTTTCCATTTCATTTACTCGATTGGCGGCAGCAAAACCTGGAAGCAGAGCTTGAAACGATAGTAAAACGTCCTTGTTGACCATAAATCTGTCAGTAAGATTTTGTATAAGAGAAAATCAGACAGGGAATAAGTATAGAAACTCTAAAATAGTCTTCTGGACATGATGTTTCTGGATTAGAGCGCGTTGTTTGTTTCAAAGAAAGCCTTGGAATTGTTATGCTGACTTCAAATAAATCCCTGGCAAGTTGTGATGCGGATTGAAAAGCGTCTCTGAAAAAGTCTCTGGCAGTTTCTCTTATGTTCTTAAGAGAACTTAAGACTTGTTTCGTGTGATTTATTGCAGACACGAAATTTAAAGATTCATTTTGAAGGAAAATTGATAAGGGTAGCGTTAAACTAAAAAGTTTTTCGCATACCATGAGGCTTACCAGAAAATCACTTCTTTGAATTGCTGCTAACAGAGTTGATGCTTTTGAAGACATTGCCCACGTCTTGGTGGATATTTCTTCAAGACTAAAAGCAATACATTTGAAGAGCTCTACAAATCAAAGAATGCTGTAATGCCTTTCAATAAACCTTGTTTCACAAAGGCGCAAAAGTCGTTTTTGTCTGCTTTCTGGTGCGTATTTTTGGGTGGCGATTTGGAAAGTCTTATTTGCATTTGAATGGTTTCGGAAGAAATTAGCTATTTCGCTTACTACACCAAGACAATTGCGAATAGAGGGTGTTGACATGGCATTAGACAGAGCCAGGTTCAAGCGATGACTTGCACAGTGAACATATCTGGAATTTGGATACTGTTGCTTTATCCTACTCTGTACTCCACTTAAGTGGCCTGACATATTTGCCGCTCAGTCATAACCTTGGCCAACACACTTGTTCATATCTAGATGTAGTTCCTGACATCGCTGCAATATGGTTTTAGTCAGGTTTTCAGAAGTTTGGTTATCAACAGGAATAGAACCTACAAAATCTTCCCGAAGCATACTTTTCGTGGGCTCTGTACAGCAGTCAACATATCATACACATATTGAAAGTTGCTCAGTGCCAGAAACATCCATTGTTTCATCAGCCAGAATGCTAAAACAACTCGATCTCATAACCCGGTTAGATATTTTTCTGGTGAAAATATCAGAGCATATATCCAAGATTTCATTTTGGATATCTGGGCTTATATAGGTCGCATTTTTGAACTGATTACGATGTGGTGTTTTAAATTCGTATCCCCAGACTCAATTCTAAAACACAGAAGTGCTCTTAATTTTTGAGCCCCTCTAGCCCCCCCCCCTGGCTACGTGCCTGCACCAATGCTTCAAAATCGACTAAAGACCTTAAAGACGGAATTCAGTTAAGTTATCGATGACATACAGCCATAAATGTGCGAATTGGTCATGGATTTTTTTTTAAATATACTAACTTTTTTCAAAATAAAACATCTTATATAGGAAAACACTATACTTATATTAATTGAGATTCAAAAGCATCACATTAGGTTAGCTATAGCTCAAAAAGTCTTAATTCATCCCGATGACGAATTTATTTAAACAAATTAACGTAATTTTCCCTCAACATCAACCAAAACCATATTTCACGTAAATTTTACAAAAATAAATCGTTCAAGATATTTTCTTTTTGTAATAAATGTACTCTTTTGACTTCACATCAAGAAAATGCGTTACATGACACCTTACATGCAATTCGGATTGAATCTCAAAAACAAACAACATTTTAATGAAACACGAATTTTTGTTTTTGTTCAAAAGAGAACAAATTATCCGTTTTTTTTTTAAGAGAAATATTATTGATCTCTTCCAAAATGTAAACTCTCTTAAACAATCTCAGATAGAAATTTTAAAAAGCATTTTGTGTTAATGAATTGAAATTTTAAAATAATTACCGTTAAATAAAAACTCCGGTAACATTATAAATAAATGTAGTTCACAAAAACACAACAAAAAATACTAAAAACTCCACGAAAAACAATTTGCATCCATTTTGTATTTTTGAATTTTTAAGTTCCGGAAGCTTTAGTTTTACTGTAAATTTCTAAAATAAGGGAACTTCCTCTCTTTTGAAATTCGATTCCCGGTTTGTTGATAAAGTCGTATGAGTGCTGTTTGTTGAGTGTGCGGATATTTCCTATTTCGGTAAAATTTAAAACTGACCAAATCGAAATTCTTCGTTAAAGTTTTAAATTTCTTTTTTATTTAAATTTATTTATTTATTTTATTTTATAATTATTTTGTATTTATTTTTGTATTTTATTGTTATTATTTGATGTCACGGTGAAAGATTTTTGAAATGCAAGACACGTGACCGTTTCGTTGTTTGTAAACACTTGAGTATTTTGAGAAATTCCTCAGGTAAACGTATTTAAAGGTAAAGTCTTCCTTTTTGTTTTATCAAAGTCTTTCTTTTTTTTTTAAGTTCAAAACCGACAACGTCCGTAAAATGTTAATTTTTTTTTTAATTTCCGCCCGTACGCGTTGACATCCAAAACGCAACTAAGACCGTTCCGAAAATATATCCACCTTAGATGGACGTCGTCTTATTTGATGACGGCCATCCCGTTGAGTATGTCTTCACTCTTCTTTCTCATCTCTCTGTTATCGTGCCTCGTCAGGTTGTATATTCTACAGAACCGTCCTTCGTCGTCGTCCGTCGGTCGTATCGTTTGCAATCATAGTCCAAAAGGCAAAAGCTCAGTTAAATAGAAAAAACAACAACACAAAAAAAATACACACTACAATAGGGAGCGTATTTTCGAAAAGTGTGAGCGAAGCGTTTCTAACATTCTATTTACACCAAAAAACCACAGTACGGCTCGGACGGATCTAGCTGGCTAGCAAAGCATCCGATGTCCAATCGGAGATGATTTTTAGATTTTTTTTTTGAGCATACACGGAGCCGTAAATACACCGCAGAAGGCTTTTGTGATCTTTTTAGGTTTATTTCTAGACCCTCTAAAATATCATATTCAATTATTACGTGTGTCGGGAGTAAACGAGAAAGAGCTACAGGAATAGAATGAAAAGTAGTTTTGCCAGATCATCACTGAAACTGATGACGACATAAAATTGAAATAAGCACGCCGCACTGTTATGCCGCCTAACGTACATATTTTTGAGGCGGCCGGTACGGATGGCTGGATACCCGACAATCTTATCAGTGGTGTATTTTTGTTTTGTTTTTGAAACTTTGAAACAAAAACACAAAAAATGCAAGACTTGTGCGCCAGATTCTTGTTTTATTTGTTTTTATTTTTGAAAAAAGTTATTTTTGTGCTGAAAGAGAATTTCGTCGAGAATGAAATTGTTGAACAATCGCCTAGAGTTTCATTTGCATTATGGATGAAGAAGAAAAGGCAATCTTTTTGGCTGATTTCTTATACCAAATATGGCAAGAACATCGCTTTTATGGCAAAATATTTATAAATAACATTTAACGGTAGTAGAGGATCGGGAAACGAATGATGAATTACACTTTTGTAATAGGGATTTCCACATTAAATGAACAAACTTATGGAATGCTTATTTTTTATTGAGGTTTTTGTTTACTTGAGATAGGCATATGGAGGCGTATACGTGATATTTTTTGTATCAATTAAATTATTATCAATTAAAGATCTTTGTGTATGATTTTAAGTGAATGGAAGATATTACGACTAGTGAAGATTTTTGATAGAAAAAAGATGACTTTTGTCCTTATTGTTTCTTTAGGGTTAAACAATTAGAGGTTTCATTTGGTTTTGATATATTTTTTGTTCTTTTTTAATTAGCGCACACTCAATATTCCTGAATATTGCAATGGCTTTCAAAAACAGAGTTTGGTAAGGCATTTCACATTCGAGTAGTACGGCTAAAGAACGAATCTCTGTACTTAACAGTACGACGGGAGTTGGGCTCGAGGGTAAACTGAGGAGCATTCCTAGAAGCGCGAGTATTACGATTGAACTGTTAAAGGGGAAGAATGCAGTTGGCTATTTCTTTAGAGCATAAAATAATGGTAAAAAAGAGTGAGACAAAAAACTTTACGACGAAGTTCAAGCGACTTTTATGATCCAATGACGGTATTATCACCGACTAATCTAAATGCTCTACGTTCAATACTGTTCAAGAGCCTTAAGTAAATTAAAGGGGCACCAGCAAAGAAATGGGAGTTATACTCAAGGTTTGGACGTGTATAAGTATTATAGATAATAGCCAGATCAGAGGGGCGAAAAACTTCTTGCATTGTCTTGAAAATCTTAACATTTTTCGGAATTTTTGGCGACATCAAGCTAGTGTTCGTTCCAGAAAAGGTGGTTGGTGATACACATACCGATGCAAGGCAGCATTGGGTTTTCGAAGCATTAAATTCCACATATTTTACTCTCCATCAAAAAATTCAGTTTAGGTCGGTATTTAGTGAGCTTTTCATATTTTGTCGTTGCAGTTCCTCATCCGAAGAGAAGGGATGTGAGTCTGAAAACTAATGTGAAAAGTTGTTCCGCCAGCGGAACAATGCATCGGATTAAAGGTTACAGACAGGACAAGTAGTATTGGATAAGTACATCGAACTTTACTTGACTCACTTGACTGTCTTTTACTTGCATACAGTATCTTCCACAAACACCTCCTGACACAGGTTACAAGTCCATCAGAAGTTATTTTTAGGAAGTGTCAAAAAAAAAGTTGTTGTACCTTTTCTAATGTGACAATCAACCCTTTTACACAAAACTTAAAATAAAATTGTTCAATAAATCACACGGTTATAAAGTTCAGTTTTAGTTGAATACAAAAAAAAAACAAAATCAGCTTTCATTTTGACATAAGTAGACTTAACTTGATAGTAATAGCTGAAACACAAACACGCTTCAGCTTCGGCTTCGTTACGGTGGGCCTGCTTTGAGGTTGCTTTGAATGACATTTCTAATATGACATTTCTAAAATGGCACTTCTGTCATGAGCAGCTGTATTTTGTTCTCAAAAGTTTGTTTTGATTTTTCGTGCAGTAAAAAATATAAATTTTGAAATCGAAAAAAATGAATTTATCGAGGTAGTAGCTTACACAGCCTATTGTGGCCTTGTGGGTATGTTCAGCTCATGGAGCAAGAAGAAGCGCAGACTGAGAGACGTTGGTGGGTCCGGGAGCTCAATCTTCGGAGTTCTTCAATCTATGAGGAGTTCTTCGAAACTCATTTTCTGTTCTACAAAAATAAAACGCTTTCAAGAAAAAACTGTATAGTTATTCTATGAATATTTCAATAACTTATCTTTTAACTTTTCCTTATAACCAATGGTTATTCCTAAAAAAGCAAATGTATTTTGTTTGTTGACTTTTTTTACAGCTGTTGAGCTGTCAGACAAAGCAAAGGTTCAGCAAATTTGAACTAGAGCTTCCGTTTGGAGTCACATTACGTAACATTACGTTATTTTCCTTACGATTTTCAAACGAAAGGTGAGTTCAAAGCTTCCTTGTGAAAGCATGCATTAAATTTCTATGGCTGAACTCGTAAACGTCAGGCAAAGCCGAAGCTGAAGCGTGTTTGTGTTTCAGCGATATAGGAGAATTTGTTTGACTTATTTTCCAGTCAACTTTCCAATAAAGTTGCCTTAATTGGAAGGCACTTCTTTGGCAGCTGGGAAATCTGATACTACAAACTTGCCTTACCTTCAAGTATCATATTATGTCATATGAACTAGCTCAATATTATCACACAAACTTGTAAGTGCATACGATTGTAAGACATTTGTGACAATTTCTTCTCTGACAGATCTGACTTTTTGTAAGAACTGACAAACGTCTGTAAATAGTTTTAAGTGATGAAATTAAAACGTGTTTCGAAATCGGTATTTAGTGAGGGTCAAGGGAAAATGTAGTAAGTTTTTGATTTAAAGTACAAGGTGCCGTTAAACTTAACATACTCATTTAGAAGATTCCAAAATGTTCGAGGATATTGGACATTTTTGATCCTACTTTTGCAATTTCTGAAGTAAGCAAATATTATCTAATAAATGTCAACAAGGCATCAATAATCCTTAATCCATTTAAGGTGAAATAGTATTTGGTCAACTGTCAACTGTCAACGTATAAGCTTGTCATATTTTGACATTTGCCAAGTAAAAATACGCCATTATTAAAAATGCAACGACACATTCATGCAGTATGATTCTATGCGAAGTTTTTGGCTTTAGTGAATCATTTTCTTATTGCACATTTTTGAAGTTATTGTAGATCTCAAATAAACAAAATAAACAAAAATTGTTTTGTGTTTTTTTTTTTTTAATACAAAACCTATAAAATTGAAATACATAAAAATATTTAAGAAAATAAAAATAACACACTACGATATTCCTTCCTCGATTGGCCAAAAATAACCACAACTACAAGAAAAAAAAAGATTCAGTTTTGGTTTTGGCCACTTGTTGAAGTCAACACACAACTTTTTGGGGTACCAATTTGTTTTTCTTCTTTGTTTTCATAAACGATGACGCATTTCACGAAATCAATTAGCTCGTTGTTAGTGCGTTGATTCATGGCTTGCAAGTTAGGGTTGCCATATTGAATTAATGCTTCCGTTAAAAATAAACAAAATAAAAATCATACAAAAATACCGTGGATAAAATATTCCCTAGAATTTCCTTTTCATTAATAAACTATAAGTAAAGATTGCAAAATACTCAAGTTCTTACCAACGAACGTTTCAGGACATCGACTTCCAAGGGAATTTATTTTGATATTTTGTCTGCGAAAAATTAATTTCACCGAAATAAAATCACGAAATCTGGGTTGGAAACAAATCTCCCTACCCAGAGGGGACATTGTATTTTACCTTGGAAAGACACTTTAAAATGTAGGTTGAGACAATCTAGTCCTTCCCATTTCAATAACATATTGTGATGATTAGCGAGCCAATTATTACCAAAGTTTGTTTTTTGAAGTTTTCGAAAATTTTAAATTTTGCAGTTAGAAAATATCGGCTATTCAAAGATGAATTATGACATTTATATATTATGGCTGGCAACCCAGTTCTAATTTGATGGGAAAGTAATGATATTTTTGAAAGTAAAATCTCTTTTCGAAACAACATGACAGCGCGTTTTATTGTTTTTTTTTAGGTTTTTTGTTTTTTCTGGGAAAGAGGGTTTTCACTCAAATCTCATTTTTGTGTATCATGAACATTTTGTATGTCTGACAAATGATTTCACTTTATTTTCTTCTCGCTTTGGTAGGTATTTGCTCTTGTGAGTTTATTTTTCCCCCATTTCCCGATATACATTCCGTCGAGAAATGAACATTGTGTCATACGTACCTACAGATCGGTCGTTCGTCGAGTAGCTGCTCGGTCGATCCTCACGATCACGAGCTGATTTTTTTCTGTTTTTCAAAATGAGAGAAAAGTTCTTAATTTGGAACGCAAGTTTTCGAAATATGAGTAAGTTGCCTAAATTTGGTAGATAGCAGAATGCGGCTTTAATTTCGCATTGCTACCTTTGGCAGCATCAGTATATAGGAGAGTAGTGGTTTTTGAAATCATTTATGTTTTTGGTCGTATGGTTGGTGGTGTGGCGGCGAGATTCTATATTTCAAAAAAAGAACGTTTCTGCGTGAGTGTGCTCTAATTTTTGTTTTTTATTTTTATTTTATTTTTTCACCGAAAACAGGGTAGAATGGAAGGTGATCGTGTGACTTTTGAATTGAGGAGTGTGTATTTTTGGAGTCTTTTTTTTCAGTTTTCTTATGAGTTGCGTTTGCGTTGCGTTGCGTATGTCTCTTTTAGTCATGATGATTATATCGGATATTAGGAAATTTAAATGGAAATTGACAAGCTGTCAGAAATTTTGGATAGCTGTCAGTTTGAGTTGAGTTGGTTGGCGTTTTTAATCAGTTTACTGAAATTACTGACTGACACTTAAAAGAGAGGTAGTGTTATTTTAACTTGACCTAGTAAACTAGTGAGGAGATTTTTTTAAATAAATTTGTATTTGATTTATTTTTAAAGCGATGTAGACCAAAAATAAAAATAGAAAGAAAGGAAAGGAACGGAATATGGTAAATTGTGAGTGAGTTTTTCAATAAAGTGGGAGGAAGCATTTTATGGAGGTGTTTTATGTTTAAAATACATTTACATGCGGGTAAAATTCACTACAGCAACGATATGTGTAGTTTTAAGAAGGTAGAAGTTGCCTTATTTTTTTAGGTTACACACGAGCCAATGGTCGCGTTCAACAATCAATCCAAAGCTGTCCAGCTGGCTATGTTCAATGACATATGTATTTAAAGCTCAGATGCAATCATTTAAAAAATGAATCATTAAATTATTATCTACACGTGTAAGCCCAAAATTTTATTTTATGACAGTTTTTAAAAACGTCTAAA
Organism: Eupeodes luniger; assembly: GCA_951509635.1. Taxonomy (NCBI): domain Eukaryota; kingdom Metazoa; phylum Arthropoda; class Insecta; order Diptera; family Syrphidae; genus Eupeodes; species Eupeodes luniger. Next base: position 22,601,272 of record OX608073.1, read on the forward strand.
ATTATAATAAACTCTAAATGGATAAAATATTATTTATTGTATTTTTCCATTTGAGTATTATTTATATATTAATTTAAAATAGTTTAAAGACAAAACAAACAAAAACATATAAATCTATTATTTAATACATTAAATATCAATAATATCAAACCATTCACCTAATTTTGGAAAAAAAACTATAAATTATTGGTAAATAATATAATATTAAAGTTTGAAATTACCATAAAACTCTAATACTTGCATCACTTGTGTGACGTCAAGAGTAATCGGTCATAGGTTTGTTTTTTATGGAATTCGATATTGGCATAAATATTAACAAAATTGATAAAATAAAATTTAATACCTATGAGAGGTGTTTTGAAGTCTTACAAATATGGTAACCTTTACCAATTTTTATATTAGTTCGGAATTTTAATTTTATTTTGAATGATTTTCTGATTTTATTGAACCCACGCATCAAAACATCGATTTTTCGATTTCGAAGACAATGTGGCGACGATGATGATGATGATGATGATGGTGATGATGACAAAGAAATGTTTTGATAATTTGTCATCACCCACAATTTTAAACCAAATTCATATAAATAAAGTCACAATTATTTTTGGAAAGTCTAGAGTTTCTGGAAATGGTTAAATGCTTTTTCAAAAGAAATAAATAAAATTAGAAGAAAAAGTTTAAGTGTCGTTTGAGTAGGTTTATTTTCTTTACTTGTGATTAATACATAATAAGACAAAGGAGACAACATTTTTAAACTTAAGTCAAATGACTTTGAAAAATTATGGCAAACAAATAAAAGGTATACATTGGTCTTAGTATTTGATCTTGAAATTATTTACACATAGTAGATCGACGAGGGTAAGGTTTAACACTAAGCTGAACTTTTGAATGTACAATTTTTGGTATTTATCGCTTTTTTAAGGTCTGCGTTTGCATTTGCTGTTATGTTTAGAATCTCCAAATAGCAGGGTATCGACTTTATATAAATTTTGTTTTACAACAAATTAGTTCCAGATGTGCAGACCCATTTGTTGACATTTTTACTTGCGACATATAATAACTATAATGGTAAGTTTTCCATTCGTAAAAAAATTGTGAACAAGAGATTTTAATAAAACATAACATTTCAAAAAAATGTGGGTCCCCCGATTCCGTAAGACTGTCTGTCTGTCTGCCCATGCCCCTACAGCCTAAAACATTGGGTTGATTGTGTTCAAACTTGGAAATTAATGTTTAAAGCCGATTCGATTTTTGTGTAAAGACGAAAAATAAATAAAAAGTAGTTCCCGTACAAATTTGTTTGGCCAAAAATTGAAAATTCAAATTTTTCTCAAATAACGAACTGACAGATTTTTAATTAATTTTCTCTAAACATTTTTTTCTTGACAAAACAAAAAAAAAACATATATTTTTGTATTGCCCTAGAAGGGTACCCCTCATAGAATCGTTCTTTTATTTTTAAGTTTTCTTAATTTGCACAAGCTCTCATATTGCTTTCATAATATTTGATGATCAAAAATGCATCTTTTTTTTTGGATTAAAAAAAATCAATTTTATTCCTTCAAATTTTTGTATACATATATAAAATTAATTATTTTGTAAAAAATCCTTCTTTTAATTTTTTTAAATTTAACCAAATGTTAACAACAATATTTGGTACAAGATTAAATAAATTATTTGTTTTCAAGATATTTGAGGTAAAAACTGTTTGAATCAATTTTAAATAATTTGTTCAATAGGTTTTTATTTATTCGGAAAAAACTGTCAAGAAACCACAATCAACACAATTTTGAAAATAAGGGTGGTTACATTTTAAGGACCGATGATAAATGTGAACCACACTTAAACGTTAAGCTTTATTCTGTATTTGATTTGACATTATACAATTTCAGACTAATTCAATTTGAAACATCGAAAGATACACCAGCGAACAACGCTTTCAAATTATTCAGGCTTATTATGAAAATGCATTTTGTGCGTTTGGTGATTTGTATGGTCAATTTAATTGTCCAAATGTGCGTACAATCGGAAAGATCGTGCAAAAATTTGAGCGAACCGAGTCTGTAAGAGATGTGAAAATACCAGTGCATGCTCGTACTGCAGAAAATATTGCAGTTGTTAGCAATAGTGTACCTGTCCAACTGAACCCGTCGTCGTACCCCACAATTGCACCTCTCACGCTCATCGTTCATGAGCATTATGCCTAAAGACGTGTGCTTACACTCTTTCAAGGTGTAAGAACTAAAGCCTCTTGACCATTTCAAGCGTCATCAAAGGTCAGAATGGTGGCAAGAAATGGCGACAGTAGATGATCAATTTTCGAAGAAAATCATATTCAGTGATAATTCACATTTTGACCTCCGTGGATTCGTCAACAAGCAGAATTTCACATTTTGACAAATGAAACTCAAAAAACCAATGCACCCGCAAAGAGTGACTGTGTGGTGCAGTTTATGAGCTGGCCGGGACGAGTTTTTTTTTAAAAATGAGGCAGGCCAGGCAGTGAATAGGGTTCTATATAGTGGCCGCCAAGATCATGTTATTTGAAAGAAAAGTTGTAGTTCGATAAGCCAGCAACAATTCAAGAGCTAGAGGATGAGATAATTCGGCACATTAATGGCATAGAAACTCAATTGCTATACTCCAGCGTTGTCGAAAATTTGGAGTATCCAAAGGAGGTGTGCCTCTGAGGTTGCGGCGGCCATTTGCCGATATTTTGTTCCATACATAATTCAACCCTTCCAATATTATCATATTATTAAGAAATTTTTTGTTTTATTCAAAGTCAAAATTTAACCACCCTTTAGAATCATTTTTTTAGTATTGGCAAATATTTTTCTCAATTTTTTTGAAAAAGCAAACCGTTAATTGCTTTTTATTAAACTTATACCAATTGTTTACAATTATGTTATATAAAATTTAATTTAAGTCGGTATCATTATGCGTTCGTGGGATATTTGGCATTACCCAAGTGTTGAACTGTTTTTCAAAACCTCTACTGGTTCTTGAAATATGAAGGACGAAAAAAGATATTCTGAAGGCATAAACGTACGGAAATACAGACGTACTAACGTACGTACACACGCGCATACAGATATATCCTAAGGATCATGGATTTAGATCTTAAAATGTCAAAAAATTTAAAACTTTTAAGCAGAATTTGTATAAACTTTACTGGTATTTTTTTTTTGAAGGCATAAATGTTTTCAAATTCAAAATAATTGTATGATGTACTTGTAGAATGATGTTTTTGTTATCTGGTAAAAAAGAACAATTTTTCTACAGGATATTCTTCAAAAATAGTTGAGATATTCACTTAAAACTTATTTAATTTTATACTAAATATGGATTTAAACATTTGGTCAAATTTTAATGAAATTGAATTGAAGTTTTTTTTTCTAAATCCTAGATATACTAATTTAGTTAAAGCCTATTATATCTCGAAATCAACAAATGCGGTTGCGTCATCTCATCGTTCACATGAAATTTTCCATAAGCAATTCGTATATTTAAGGTTTTGAAAACCATTGTTTTAAACCTCATCTTTCACGTGATCCAAAAGAAAAAATTCTAAAGGCGGTATATCACAGAAATCAATGACAAGTTGTGATCACCTCTTCTATAAATATCACGGTCAGGACATTTTTCTTACGCCCGCTGAGCCATCTTGTTGTAAATAAATGTCGTCCACATTGTACTTCAATATTGTATTTTAAAAATCATTAATCATATCACAGTAGAAAAGGTAAAGTCCAATCACAACACGAACCCAACAACTAAATCTTGAGGATGGAGATGCCCTTCAACAATTGTTCTTGACTTTCTTGAGCCTTAAATGGATTTCAAGAACCCAATTATCAAAAATATGTCGTTGCTGGTGAGAGTTTTTTTTTTAACCACCTTCATGATGACCTAAAATTGTTTTAGTTTTATGGAGTTTTCACCATTTTTGAAGTGAATTGAAAATGACACTTCTTATTGGAAAACCCATTATTTAAGGGTTCTTGCCTCTTTTACATTTAAAATTTAACGAATGATAAGAAAACCTAAAATTCTGTAACTGCTTTATAACCTGAATGCAATTTTTGTCTAACATTTCCATATTTGCTCACTTAAAAATTGTATGCTCCAATATTTCTTAACGATTATTATTATCTGCTCAAGCATGGAATAACTTCATTTAAGTAGGTATACCTACTTCTTAAAACCAACTATAATATTTTCGAACTTCAATCTAATTCTATTCATATAAATGGTTTCAAGTCATAATAATCATCATCCAACTCTCTATAGTCTCTACATTGTACCATGTATGATTCTATTTTCATAAAATTCCATTTATGGTTACGATTGCAAGAGTTCGTTCTATTCCAATCCATGGTATAAGTACTTGAACGCGTTGGTGGAAACCGTAGCACACTGAGCACTCGCTCTTTCGAAACACACAACACCGATTACGCATATTGTATAAGTGCGTATATACGTAAAGTACTGAATCTGAAGCTGATGCTAAATGCCAGCTTCAAGTTCTCTTCTTGTTAGTTTTTTGAAGTCACAAATAATCCCAATAAGGGAATCCATACATATTCGTACGAGTATATTTACTTTACTCAGCTGTTGCACTTCCACTCTCTATACCTATTCTATATCGTGGTATATAGAGCCACCTATATTCGATTCCGTATAACCAAAAATGCGCCTACCAATTGACAGAAAAACGTAAACCATATCAAGAGAAAGATGAAGTCTTTTGGTTTTCTCGATGCGTCTTAACCTAAAGCTAATCAGGTTATAGTTAGGGAGTTAAAGTTAACATTAGATTTATTAGACCAATCCAATTGTTTTAAAAATAAAATAGAGAATCAAAGTGACAAAAATGATATATTCTAATTTTACCCATTTCCCAATAAAAGACAGTTCTGTACACTACCCGTGTTTTGTTGGCAAATCTATCCATAGTAAAGTAGGATTTTACACGAATAACAAAAACAATATCCATAGTATGAATAACACCGATAAAAGTTAGAGTAGAATCTCACTATGGATAGGTTTTTGACATTTATACGAGCCTCGAATGGATCTTATGTGATTTCGTTCTCAAATGTTGGTACGATTGTATTGCATTTGTATCTCGATGGCTGTGTTCGTTGAGTAGTTGTGCATTTGGAATCATGTGTGTTTTCCATTGGGGAAAAAAACAATCTATTACTGTTGATATTATTTAGTTTTGTTAGTGAAAATGGACTAACTGGGCTTATTTAGCAAGGGAAAACAATAGAAAAGATATTTATGTTTTGCTATGTTTCCACCAAAGGTTTATCTCAGTTTCTTTTGGTGTTTCCACCGCACAAGAATATTTAAAAATGATTGAGTTTGACAGCACTTTCTAAAATGCAAATGGTGTTTCGATGTTTCTTATGAAGTGCAAGTGAGATAGTTTGATTCGTGTTAAACAATAAAAAACTGAATAGTTCATCACCATATAAGAATATGCTACTTATTCCATGTGCAATTTGTTTTTTTTTGTTTTAATTTGATTAAAACAAAACTATATTTTTTGTACACAAACGTTCAAATAAACAGACCATAACGCATTATCTGTAAAACCAACTCCTCCACACAGGTTTTTCTTCACAAATTTTGACTCGACTCCGATCCCCGACAGGAATCGAGGCGAATCAAGCTTATTTCAACTCGATTCAGGTATATAAGGAATTTAGGCGAGCTTCAAGCTCGCTTCAACACCACATGTTAATGTAGTAGTCTACGAACAAACCCCCTTCTTGAAGTTTTTATTTTATGTCAAATTGTTTGGTTAAAACTTTGAAATCGACTATCACATTACACATACGTATTTTCTTGATTTTGACTATCAACTATCAAAAATCAGCTTACACGATTTCACCCCTGGTCTGAATTTCGCTATTTTTTTTGGGAATTTTTTGATAAATTATTATGGCAAATATTCAGTTGTATCAACTTTCAAATATAAAAACCGGACTACTGCATTACTTTAAATTAATTTAAATCCGTTTAATCCGGATATTGGATATGGACTATAGAATAAGAGGTCAGGGTACTGCCACCACCCGAATGTTTGCAAGCATCGATTCTTTTGAGGTAATTTTCGACCACTTTTTGATACATATTGCGCGGTATCTCAGCCATATTTGAAGAATATTGTTTTTTAAGTGCTCAAGAGTTAAATGATTATCTGCTCATGAACACGGTCTTTCGCGTAACCTTACAAAAAAAGTCCAGCGGTTTCAAAACGCATGATCTTGGTGGCCAGTTGATATCGCCACGATGAGAAATTACGCGGCCAGGAAATGTCTCTTGCAATAAAACCATATTCGCTCGAGTTGTGTGGCGTGTGGCACCGTCTTGTTGAAACCACATATTCTGCAAGTCGTAGTCTTCAATATCAGGCAAAAAAGTCGGTTTTCATATGACCATAACGCTCCGAATTGACGGTGACAGTCGTTCCATCGTCGTTTTCGAAGAAGTAAGGTCCAATCACACCTCCGGACTAAAGAGCGCACCAAACAGTGACAGTGACTTTTTGTGGATGTAATGACCTCTCTTCAATTACTTGAATATTCTCAGAACCCCAAATACAATTTTGTTTATTAACATACACACCGAGTGAGAAATGTGCTTCGTCGCTGAAGAAAAAAAATAGGCGTCCACCGCCTGTTGTTCAAGCACCCATTCGACGTATCTACGACGATGTGAATAGTCAGCTGGATTCAGTTGTTGTGTGGGCTGGGCTTTAATTGGATGTATGGAGGCGTAGATCCAAATTCAAAATACGCCATAATGTGCCGTTAGATAGTCCTAATTTCTGAAAACGACGGGTAATCGAAACATTCGGGTCTTCGGCAACACTTTCGCTTACAGAAGCGATATTTTCAGTGGTACGAGAAGAACGATGATACACATGCCTTATAATATGTATCTGAACCAATCCAGTCTCTTCAAATTTCTTCACAATTTTGCCAATTGTTTGCGTTGTTGGACAATTATGTGAACCATCATCTCCTCTTAAAGCACGATATGTGACTTGTTCTCACAATTTGTATGCGTTGTGCGATAGTTAAGCGATCTATTTTCGTAAATGTCAGACTGAAAAAAAAATTGGTTTAACAACTTAGTTTGACAGGTGTCGAATTCCAGCTTTTGAAACCGTAAAATGAATAACCCGTTATTAACAAATTATCCAACAGTTCTTCTGAATTTATCCGATCGGATTTCTCATAAACACTGTAGGTCCGCTCTATCCCTGACATTACTCGCATACAAGGAATAGTTGAGTGTTCTTAATTACTAGGCTTTGGTTTTTGGAATGTATAGCGCTAAAAAATTTAATTTTATGTGGAATTCGGCTCTTTCCGGATAGTTTCGAATATTTTTGGATCATATCCGAATTTACTTTTGTTGTAAATTGTTTTTCAATTGGTGCGGGTAAATTTTGGCGCCTCGTGGCGGCCATTTTGTTTTGGTGACATTTGCCAAATCTTTTGTTTATTATTCAGCGGTTTATGCCAAATCATCATGGCAAGTTAAACGATTGAATAGCACGTTTAAATAATAGAACTTTATTATCAAAATGAGTGTTCGTTAACGCAAACGTTGCGCGCATTGCGGCCATTTTACGGTAGACGTGGTGGCCCTTCAAAGTCGACTCTTCAATTTGAAAAGACCGGTCCAGTAAACAATCAGCTAACACCCGTTCGTTCAAAGGACTCAAGATCGGCAGAGAAAATCGCCGTGGTCCGTAAAAGTGTACAGCACAACCCGAGGCAGTCTATTCCTCGCTGTGCACAAGAACTCGGCCTTTCGCAGACTTCAACTTGGCAAACTTTGCGTCGGAACTTGGGCCTATATCCGTACAAGATCCAACTGACCCAGGAGCTTAAAGTTCATGACCATAGACAACGCCACGCGCGCCGCCGCCGTTTGTTCGCTGACTGGAATTCGAAACGTTTGGAAGAGAACCCAAATTTTGGCCGAAAAATCTTCTTTAGTGATGTAAATTGGACAGTATTAGAGCAAACAACATTATCCGGATAGTCCAACTGTCTCCATTCGTTACCCGGATAATCAAAACTACCTGGGATTCGGATTCTATTTAAAATAATTATAAGACTCGTATTAAGATTCGTATAAAAAGTTTATAAAAAACTTGCCCGAGCTTAATTTCTTGAAATCCCAAAACTTGCAACATAGTCTTTTAGACTATAAAAATATCTCACGTCAGAGCTCCACCAGTGAAACGGAACCAAACTATTTGCACAGATTAAATGCTTTTCAGCCAAATATGGATTATGGCGCGAAGGTGTTTGGGCGGAATTTTTAGACGGAATCTTTTAACCAAATCCACCAGAGATACGAGTATAGGGTTAGCAAACTCAGCTTTCATGCTATAACAGAGATACGACTGCGACGACTTAATTTTTACAATTCTCTTCGTTTAAAATTTATATACACAAGCGTTGTTGTTGTTTTTGTTTTTGTTGCAGCATTTAAACTGTATACTGGGGTACTTTTAATTTTGGCTTCTATGATGATAATGATGATGGCGTTGTCGTCGAGGTTTATGGTCAAAATATAATTTCCATTGGTAATGTAAAAGTATTATTATTATTACGAGTGGAGGAGGGGGGGAGGATGTAAAGAATATACAATCCATATAATTTAGTTACTCACTGTACTCACGCTAATGCAGATATGGGATTAAAGGAGGTTTTTGCGTTTAGGCTTTTAGGCATTTTTTTCTTCATCTATATTTTGATTTTTATTTTTATTTGTTTTGTGTTCAAAAGTTTTGTATTATTTGTTTGCCAAATTTGTGCGCGGGTTGCCTTACATAGCCGCGTCGATTCTGCAAGTTGGTATATAGGCCTACGCAAAAAAGCGATTAATTCATTTTCATGTTCATTTGTGGGATTAAATTGCGGTAAGTTGGTAGGTACATTATATTTTGTATGAGAGGTGATTCCAAAATTGGTGAAATGAAAGTATCCTTTTCGATTTGAGTCTATAATGTGAGAAGGGGGCTACAACAGAGAGGTTAAATTTTGGATTTGTGAGTTCAATTGGGTGGATTATAATATGCGCTGAGTCGAGTCAGCTCTTTATAATATTATAATCCACTGGTTATAGAAAATTGGTAAATTCAAATAAGGAAATCGTAATTTTATGAGCTTTGAAATAAAAACTAATATAAAAAAAGATGTAACATGGCCATAAGAAACGAGATGCCATAAATGAGTAAAAGTTTTAAGTTTACACATCAATAAAGAAGTAATAAAATTATTTAAGACGTTCAAAAATAGTTGTGTAACTTTACAAGTTCCATGCAAAATAGTTTAAATGATAAACAAAATAAGTAAAAGTCATAAAGTGATAGAATAGGATAGCTTAGGTTAGGTAAGGTTAATATGGCTGCTGAAAGGGAAAGCCAACACACTTAGACCAGTAGTTGGTCCGATGTGATAAACAATAAAAATCAGAATTTATCTGATCACTATAGGATAATTGTTGCAGAAGTCTCCTAAGTAGAGTCTTCGTCGTTGTGATAGGGCTGAACACGAACATAGAAGGTGAAACATTGTCTTCGCTTTTACTCCGTTCAAGTTGTAATATGTCAGATCTACAATCACTATTTTTAAAGCCGCATTGATGAACTTACTGTATTTTTTCGGTATGTGTGGCATAATGAAGACTGACTTAAAGACGTTATTTATTTTTATATTCCCATTAGAGGTTTTTATAATGGGTCTGTTTTGTCAAATAAAGGTTGATTTTTTAGCTATTATCCTTTTGGCAACACTGGTTTAAACAGATGACGTACGTTTCGTGTTTTGTTTCACTGTCAAGCATCTTCAGTTCGGTCTATAATTTAACCATGAATCGCCTTACAAACGAACAACGCTTGCAAATTATTGAATTTTATTATCAAAATTCGTGCTCTGTTAAGAAAATGCATTGCGCGCTTGTTGTGGTTTTTTTGTTTTTTTTTTAAACTTTCCTGTAGCTTTTAAAAAATCACTCTTTATTTTTTGACATTTCATAACGTTTCAAGGTGTTGCCTGTTCTTTCGTCTTTGCGTACGGAAGTACGTTGGTAAGTTCGTAATACGTAAGTTCGTGCGTTTGTAGGTTCGTACCTTTGTCATTCGTACGTCCATGCGTTCTGGTACCTTTTTTCGTCGGTCATATCTCAAAATCCAGCACTCCAAAGCTATATTTTTAAATCAAAAATTTGAATATAAAATTATATTACCTCCAGAATAGGTTTATATAAAGAAGAGTAACGTTTTTGACAGATCATACTCCAAGGAACCAATGAAAGATGGAAAAGCCTTGAAACCTAAGCTTTGGCCAGGAAATGATGGACCAAATTTGACAACATAAGATAATAAGATCCCGATTTATTATGCACCTCACCAAAACATTTCTACGATTGCTTGTGAGCATTATAATCGGTCACAACTTGCTGGATCACAGGAAGAAAATGCGGCTTGTTGACGACGACATATGCCAAGGTTAGAACGATAAGGAAGAACACGAGGACACTACTCACTTCTTATGTCACTGCCCAACATTGTGCCACACAAAAATACAAATTGTTAGGAAAATACTTTTTTCAGTAATCTTTAAGAAATCGAAGACCTTACAGGAAAAAGTCTTTTAGGCTATATCAAAATCCTCCAATTGGCTGGAAAATAATACAAAAAAAAGAGACTGGGATGCGACCCATACTGATAACTTCCCATCCCGTCTGTCGATATATATTGCTCAAAAGTTTGTCTATATGTATCAATTTTTACCAAATTTGGGTACAATTTTTTGTAGATTTTATTTTTTTTATGAAAAAACGGACCGTTGGATTTTTATAAAAAATACTGAATATCGAAAACAATATTTTCTTTGAAATAAAATAAGTTTAAAGCCAATATTTGTAATTTTTGAAAAGCTATTTGAGTCGAAAGTAAATTTTTACCAAGTTTTAGTATTGTTTTTTTTTAAGTTTTATATTTTTTGTAAAAAAAACTGTCAATTTGATTTTTCTCAAAATTTGATCGAATGCTGAAAACAATATTTCTTATAAGTTAAAATTAGTAAGAAGCTATTATCTCAAATTTTTGAAAAGATACTTAAGTCGAAAATCAATTTTTACCAACTTTTGTTAAATTTTTTTAAGGTTTTTAATTTTTTGTAAAAAAATCGTCAATTTGATTTTTTTCAAAATTTTACTGAATGTTGAAAACAATATTTTTTGAAGATAAAAGTAGTTTAAAGCCAATATCTCAAAGTTGTGAAAAGATATTTGAGTCGAAAAATAATTTTTACCATTTTTTATTATTTTTTTTTAGGTTTTTATTTTTTGTGAAAAAACTGTCAATTCGATTTTTCTCAAAATGTTTCAGAAAGTTGAAAACAATATTTCTTATAAGATAAAATAAGTTTGAAGCCTTAATCTCAAGCTCTTGAAAAGATATTTTAGTCGAAATTCAATTTTTACCAACTTTGAGTAATATTTTTTTAGGTTTTTATTTTTTATAAAAAAAAATGTCAATTCGATTTTTCTCAAAATTTTATCTGATGTCAAAAACATTATTCTTCGTTGCACAAAATTTTTTTGGAGATGAAATCATATTTAAGCCGTAAAATTTTCAAGATGACAAATTTTTTTTTCAGTTTTTTTTTTTTTGATTTATAAAAAATACCGTTAATTTGATTTTTTCCAAAAATATAATTGTTTTGTATCACGTTACAATATATAATATAAAATTTAATTCAAGTCTCTAGCGTTTTTGGTTCATGAGATATTTAGGTTTAACCAAAATTTTCACCTTTTTTTTAAACTGCTATGGGACCTTGAAACGTCGAGAAATGTCAAAATTTTCAATTCGACAAATCGGATCCATTCCCCCAAAAAATATCATTTTGATGTTTTAAAAACGGATTTGTTTGAATAAATGGATGTTTATTTAATTATAAATACGAAGGAATGATTCTAACAATTAAAAACGATTTAAGCCAAATATAGCCGCCATGGCTTGGACTGCAGCACTATATCCGTTTTATTTTGAAATTTCCATGACCAAGCATTCGTATATTCCCGATAACTTCAAGAATTTCATCTTTAAATTCTTGAGTCAATTGTGGAGCACTGAAATATGCCATATCTTTCATGGGTTAAAAACAAAATGTCTAATGATATTAAATAACAATATCTCAGTGGCAAATTGTGATCAATTCTCCAAAAAAAACTGGTTCAGGAAACTTTTCAGAAGAAACTGCGAATGCAATATTTTCACATTTCTTGTAGTACATTTTAAGATTTTTAGTAATGGCGTCAAGTGTCAAAAGATGACAGTTTCAAAAGTGACAGCTGCCCAAATAGCTGGATGTATAAAAGGAGACCTCTAATTTGAAAACCCTTTATTTTTTAAATGTACCTGATCATTGGTGTCATTCAAGTTCTATTAGTTTTGTTTTTAAGATCTGATTGTTCCAAACTCTCAGTAAGTGGAGAAGAGGTCTCTATTATGCTTGAATACTCCAATAGTCAAGCTTATTGAAATGCTAAGCAAATCAATGTAATTTTAGAAGTCAAAGCAACTTTTCTGTTTTTCTTTTTTGAATCTATTAATATCGAAGTTATCCGTGATCTACTCGTAACTTAATAAATCAATCTATACTGTACCCTCCTCATTTATGACTAATAAAAACTTCAATTCCTTATTCGAAGAAGATAATCCGCTATAAATAAAAGAATCTATTTGTCAATGTTATATCAAATTGCAAACGAACTTGAAAAGTCAACTCGTGTATACGATGATTCTTCATGCTCACAAGTGGACTTTACTTAACGCGCATTGCGTTACGCGTTCCGCCATATAAAGCTATACCGCACAAGCATTAATCTCGACCCAGAACTTAATCCGGATAATTGAATTGAAACCACTGGTTGCAATCAGAACCGCACATTTCAACTTCAATGATTCTATACCTCAACATACTCTCTGCACTTGATTAATCAAAGTATTAAAAGCGGTAAAAGTGCTGCAAGGAGGTGAGGTTGGTACGAGGTGCTTGAAGCTGAAGCTGACACAAGTGCACCCACCCGTGCGTTCGTCGTTGTCGTAGTCGTCTGCCTCTTCTGGACTTTATCCATATTCGAGACATTTGTTCTGTTGCATTTATGCAGTGTGAGGAAAGCCATAGTCAGAGTTAGAGTAACACTATGGCCTGGCCTGGCTTGGCTTGGCCATGTGCCGGCGGCGTAGGTGTCAAGTTGTTAACTTTATGTGCGAACACGCTAAAGCCTCCTCCTCCAGATTTGTGGCGGGCGGGCGTCTGTATAATAATATCACGTCTCCCTCACGTCACCACGTTTTCGTTTTTTCCAAGAGTCACTTCACTGCTTCCATGTCGATCCGATCGTCTTGGGGTTTGGGGTGCACATTGCTAGAAGCTGGCTGGCTTCAAATACAAACAAAAAATATTACGTGCGTGGGAGACTCATTTAAGCCATTTTTGGAAAATTGAGACAAGATTTTTGTTTTTCTTATTTTTGTGCGCCTTATTTTGTCCTCTTTACAATTTTATATTTTTCTTGTTTCGGAATGTATTTTCAGTAATAGAACAAACAACACAAAAATGGCAAACAGGCGTAAATTAGAGTTGGTGTCATATTATTTCAATAAATTAGTAAGAATTTTTAACTGTGCGGTCATTTTGATTTTGATGCATGTATAAAGTTGTGGGGTAGAGTACGGGGCAGCGTCAGCAGCAGCAGCCGGTTGCAATGGTTTTTTGACTTGGAGTGTTAATGCAATATACATACAATGGGGGTGGAGTAGGTACGACTGACAGTTTTGAAAATGACGCGATATCGATGGACAGCAGCAACGCCACGGTTGGTAATATTTTTATTTGTTTGTGGGTTGAAATAATGAGATGAGTGACTTTTGGTTATAATTGAATATTCCACAATACCTTACAGGCGGACTTGTAATGAGAAGCGTCCAAGCTGGGAAAAGTTTATCGATGAAGTTTTTTTAAATCAGTAAAAACATAAGAAAAAACTATAAAATGACAAAGCAATGTCTATATGATTTGAATGATAAAGTATTAACTCTTGGGTTCAAGGGAAGTTTAACAATATCAGTCTTATAAAGGACACAGTAGTTTTTGATTGAAGCTTATATATGAAAAATCCCCATTTGGTTGATACAATTTATTTCATACAAGGCTTTTTTATAGCAGCTCATTAGCTTTTTGTACTGACCACTTGCTCCCATTTATTCGTGTGACTCGTTGTAAACTCGGAATCTGTCAAAAATAATTAAAATTATTGCACACATACATAACTTTACTTTTCTTAACAAAACTTAAAAGTGAGAAAAAAAAACATGCAAAATCAGAAAGTCAAAGAAAATGAGGGAAGGTAAAATTTATTGATTGATATTAACAAAATTAAAATGATTCCTTTAATTTAAAGAAAAAATGTTCCACATACGCCACAGCAACCCCTTTTAGGTTTTTTATCATTGCTCCTGAAAATGTAGTATTATTAGTTCTCAATGTGCAAATGACGTGAGAGCAGCATATATTAGTCATTATTTTGTAAAGCTTTAATCAATTATACGGTTTATTCAAAAATTTCTTGATTAACGCAAACATCGCTTAATTTATTAGAACTGTAATCTGTAATTTTATTTTGATTTTAGTAGATGAACAGAAAATAAAAAAAAATTAAAGTGAATGTAATTATATTAATAATATGTCTATTATGCTTAAATAAAGTTTTAATGTCGATTTATCTTCAATTCTACAAGGAATTTCCAAGAGAATATTAAAAAATGAATGGAAAAAGTCTCTAATATCAAATCAAGCTTTGGATGTAAAATATTTTTGATTCCAATAAAATTTTTAAAGTAATTTTTTTAAGTATTTATATATTTATATATTCTCAATTGTAAATTTATGTCTTAATTGAATACACAAATAAAAAATAGAAAAAGAGGCTGGGATGCGACCCACACTGATAACGGTTTTTAGGTTTTCGTGTTTTGTTAAAAATGTTGTCAGTTGAATTTTTCAAAAAAATTAAAAATTACTAATAATATTTTGCATATTGTTTGATTTCAAAATCTATTGTTGTTAACGAGATTTTTAGCTGTAAACCAGTTTTTTGCCATTTTAGTAGAATTTGCGTACTATTTTTTGTAGATTTTAATTTTGTATGCAAAAACTGACAATTTATTAAATTTTAAAAACAATATTTTCTGTGAGATAAAATTACTTCGAAGACAACATTTTTTACTTTGAAAAGATATTTGAGTCGAAAGTAAATTTTGTATCAAGTGTTAGCATTGTTTTTTGTAGGTTTTTATTTTTTGTAAGAAAAACTATCAATTCGATTTTTCTCGAAATTTTTCTAAATGTTGAAAACAATATTTCTTATAAGATACAATTAATTTGAAGCCATAACCTCAAATTTTTGCAAAGATATTTGAGTCGAAAATCAATTTTTACCAACTTAATGTTTTTTTTTTCAGGTTTTTATTTTTTATAAAAAAAATTGTCTATTCGATTTTTTTCAAAATTTCACGAGATGTTAAAAACGTTATTCTTCGTTGCATACAATTAGGAGATACAATTATTTTTTTTTCAGTTTTTTTTTATTTATAAAAACAACCGTTAATTGGATTTTTTCCAAAAATATATTTGTTACAATATAACTATAGTATAAAATTTAATTCAAGTCTCTAGCGTTATTGGTTCGTGAGATATTTTGTATTAACCAAAATTATCACCTTTTTTTTTAAATTGCTATGGCTAAAAACGACCTACTCAATTTTGTTGAGAGTCCTTTCTGCATTATTATCTCGCGAAGATTTTTTGTCGTCCATAGCTCAAGAGCCAGTAGAGATATTGACTCCAAATAAATTTTGTTTTTCAGATAATAACATTGAAAGATGCAGAAAGGACTTCAAAAAAATTGAGTGCATATTGGATGATCCCAAATATCTCACAAGCTAATAACGCTATCGATTTAAAATAAATTGTATGTTGTGTATTGTGACGTGATACCTAATTAGTATAATTTTGAAAACAATTCAACTAACAGTTTTTTGTAGAAATGAAAAACTCGAATATTTTTTGAAGAAGAAATGAAAAATAATTTTAGACAACGAAGAATAATATTTTTAACATCTAGTAATATTTTTAGAAACATTGAATTGCCAGTTTTTTTTTCAAAAAGTAAAAACCTAAGAAAATTACTACTAAAAATTGATTTTCGGCTCGAATATCTTGGTAAACAACAAATATTGTCTTTAAAATAGTTTTATCTTATAAATAACGTGTTTGCTACAATTTGAAAAATTAAAAAGAAACAAAAACCTGTTGTTTGTTTTTTTACTTAAATAAGCTCATTAAAAAATAATTTCGCTGCTTTCAAATTTTTTTCATTTCATACAAAATATTGTTACTAATATTAGATAATCACTTTAATAAAATCCAGTTAGCAATTGTTTCATATAAAATAAAAACCTTCTGAAAATACCAAAAGAATTAGGTTAAAAATGACTCGAATATCTCGAGAACAAAAATAAAAGCATTAACTTATTATTATTTGATCCTGCAAAAACTAGGTTGTTGACATTTATTAAGTTTTGGGGAAAAATTTAATCGACATTCTTTTTACAAAAAACTGCAAAAAACAACTAAGAACCACTTCTCACAAAAATTAATTTGCGATTTATGAATCTTGAGAACAAAAAAAATTATTGACTGCAAATTTTCTTCATCTTATAAAAAAATAGTCAAAAGTAATTATTTTATAAAAAAAGACCAAAACATTAGTTTTTAAAGTATTTGGATGAATATTTGGCTCTCTGATCCCTAATTTATTTTTAAAACTTTTCATCAAATACTTCAGACTTTAATTTTATTTTTGTTGCTGTTAATTGCACTTAAGATTTATAATACATAAATAAATTAAGAAGATAAATGAAAATTAAACATCCCAGCCTCTTTCTTACTCAGAACTGAAAATATATATTTATTTTACCAGAAAATATATAACATTGGCATCTTAACCTATATTGAACAATTTACAGAGTAATTGTATATAACTACCTTGCTTCTGACAATAAAAATAACAATTTATTTAGCAAATGAAAATGTAGAACAAAAATACAGTGAAAGAAAAGCTTCTAAAAGCCTTCAATAAAAAAGTTGAAACTAATGGGAGGCGGTGAAGCTCTAGATAGAACCAAGCCTTACAATATACTCAAGAAATAAATAATTAAATAAGTAAATAGATACATAAATAAATAAATTATTAAATGTATAAATAAATAAATAAAAAAATAAATAAATAAATAGATAACTAAATAAATAAATAAACAAATAAATAAATAAAATTAATAATAAGTTAACAAATATTGAACATTAATCAAACGGATAGCGAAATAAATAACGAACAAATAACTTTTATAAAAACAAATCGATTAAATAAATAAATACAATTTCAATAAATAATAAAATTAATAAATACTGGAAGTCATTGAAAAAAGTATTTTACAAATGTTTGAAATCATCAAAACAATTTAAATAATTAAATGATTAAGTAAATAACAAGTAAAAAACAAATAACTATGTATATATTTATGTGTTCTATAATTTTTTTTTAATTTATCAAATAGCCAGGTTTGCAATCAATTTGTTGTCGTAAGAATTGCATGCTATGCAATATCTCTCATAAAGCCTTGAAAGTCTTAACGATAAAAGTACAACATATATTACAAATTTGGTGCAGTTCTTCTGTCGAAAAATGTCTCAGAAGATTCAACTACAATTTTAAGACTTTATTTTGAATTATTTAGAACCTACGAACGTGACCTATAGCATATATCACCAACTTATTTTCCATGCTTAATTAAGATTTGAAGTTGATGTAAGGGTATACAATTTTTATTGTGAAAATCAAATTTGTTCACTATTTCATGTAAAGGAAGGGTTTTATAGAAGTATACCCCAAGATATTTCGCACTTGATTGCCAACAGCTATTCTCCTACCGTAAATAACTAGGTTTTTGCTTGGCAAAAAAAAAGGCTTTACTTTTTCGAGATCAAAAAAGTCATCCCATGTTTTTGAAGCTTTGTACTTCGTTTAATGCAGATTGCAAGTTAGTTTTTATAACGAAATCAACTGAATCTGAAGAAAACATACAGGTATCATCGGTTAAAATTGCTTTTTCACATTTGGGGAAGGAGAAGAAATCATAAGTGAAAGTATTATATAAGACAAGACCAAGAACACAGCCTTGAGGAACACCCGCCAAACGTTGTAAAACGCATTTTCAATGTCTAGGAACATCATACCTGTGCTTTTTCCTTCATTGAAATTTTTCTTAACATGTGGTTATTCTATGCACTTGGTGAACTGAATTGAGCAAAGCACAAAATCCAAACTATTTCTAGTGGAAGTAAATATATCTTATCATGCAACATGTGTTGTTATTTTGTTTGTTGTTACTTAATGAGCTAAGTTGACTGATCGGACTGTAAGTGCAGGGCATATCTTCAGATTTGCCAGGTTTTTAGAGTGGTACAATTTTAGCTAATTTCCAACTAACCGGAAAATATTTTTATTTAAAACAGGAACTTAACACGTGCTGTATATATTTAATTCCTCCCGAAGTTTCTTAAGATACATATTCTTAAGCTTGTCAAAGCCTGCTGAATTTCTGTTTCGTGAAGATAAAATAATAATTTTGACATCATCTTTATCTAACGAAACAAAACGTCTTTTAGTAGTATTTTTGAATTACTTTCAGAGTGAACTACATAGCTCTGGCTTAAGTCACAATATAAGATCTGTAATTTAATAAATGTTTAATCTTGCTCTAAAAAAAATAAGCTCAAATCTTATATCCAACATTTTTCAGGATACAAAAAAAGTTAAGTTAGACTCAGCAAATAACACTTACCATGATTATTGTCATCTGGCGGTAATCCATTTAAGACATACAAATTAAAATTCTTATTCACAAAGTAAGTAAACACTATTTTCATATAAATAATTCATTTAATTATTATTTTTTTTTTTAATTCACTATTGTAATTTATTAAAATACATAAATTAACATTTCCTCGCATGCATTTTCATCAAAACATAATTCACAATGACACAAAAAATCAAAAAAAATAACGAAATTAAAAATATTTAACATAAAAACCAGGAGACATCTAAAAAGCACACACAAATCCTACTTGTTGTTTAAATTGCGTGTACATCTGTCACTCATGTGCGTCAAGAAAAACTCATCATCTATTCGCCTCTAGGGTAATCTGCAATTCAATCAGTTCAATCAAAACCGCACTTCGTTTGTCAGTTTTAGTTGTCTTTGTTGTTGTTGCATCAGTCTGCAAATCAAAATACAAATGACAACACAATAGAAAAATACACACGCGACGCGACGCGTTGAACATCGAGGATTGGAATTGTATGTGAAGCGCGTATAGTTGTGTATCTTCCGTTAAAGAACGCGTCTCACAATGAAATAGTGAAACGTTCTTGTGCAAAACTCTCATTTAGCGCAAAAAAGTTTCAAAGAATATGCGAAAAACAGCCACAACAACAACCACCACCTCCTCCTCCTACACAACGCAACACAATGAACAAAAACTAAGCTAAAACTGCAACAACAAAAATGGATTTGTAATCGCGTTCCCGGTTTTCCCGCGTACACAGGTTACTCGTTATTAAAGCACTGAACTGCATCGATATTCCGTCCGCTGCCGCTCGTACTACAGATGGCGTGATTTGCGTGCTTAGTCTGCCCTGCGGTGATCGGTGGAACTCATCCATTCATGAATCCGTTTGTAAATTCACCTGGGCAGGGGGGGGGGGGGCAAAACAGAAAGAGACATAAAAAAACAGGAGTAGGCGGGACAGTGTGTAGTGTACCTATGTTTATTTGTTAGTTTTGTTTTTGTTGTTGTCTGTTTCTTTTCTGTAATTCTGTTTTGTCGTCTATTTTGCGATTCTGCAATATTGTTTTTCTTTTGTTAGTGGCGAACAAAGTGAAAAAGAGAAAGACAACAAAACAAGTGTCTATCTGTTTGAAAGATCAATCGATCGTAATTAAGATCACCGGCTACGACAACGGACACGGACGGCAGCACCAGTCATCAGTGATGATGGCGTTTGGTTGCAATTTTGCAAATGCAGTTATCTGTAATGTTGACAGTTGTTGTTGTTGTACGTATAGTCAATGGAGGTGATGCCAATGGAAAGGAAATTGATTATTTAATTATTTCCGGTTGATGTTTAAATTACTGAATGGGGGTTAATTCAAAGAGAAAAAGAAGTTATAAAGCAAAACAAAAAAAACAAACTAGAAGAAAAAAAATAATGAGATGTAATTTTGTTTGAATAAAATCTTTTGACATTTCTTCCGATATACGTAAATGTTTTGCATCATACAGGGTGTCCCACAATGATACTAGTGAGTTGGTTTATTTGGTGATTTTCGTCGTTTATCTTAAAAAATTCTTAAAATGGAGAGTTTTTCAAATGTGGTTGTTATTGAAATATTTTACAGTAAAAAAATAAACAAAAAAAAGATAAATTATAAACTGACAGATATGCATATAAGAACCACCAAACTTAAAAACTGAGTAGTTATGGGACGTCAGTTTTTAGATACACAATAAAGATAACATACCACCTTTTTTGATTTGGTTTTTATTGATCGTAAAATAAAAGCACTTTTTAAGGTATAAAATTAAAAAAAAAAAAAACAGTATTTAGATTAGAAAGTCACCAAATGCCATCTGTTTAGATTTTTATAAGTGTTTATAATAAAACTGCAAAAAGACAACCAGTTGAGAACATTGTTAAATATTTGATCTTTTTCCAATAAATTGATTTAACATTTTTATTCCCACTAATTTAGGAGGGTTTACTCATGTGATCATAACGAATATGTGAATAAGACATTGTGGCGACAGTAATGACTCGTGCATCACCCACATTGTAAATTTTTAACCAAATTTAGATGCATAAAACCAAAAATTATTGAAGCTGAGAGGTTTTTTTTAATGGAATAACAATTAATTTTTTGGAAGTGTGATAACATCAAAGATGATTTCCAAAAATGGATTGATTTATATACCAATACCTGCCTACAATATTTATTTGAGAGTTATAAAAGTCAATTGGTACAAATTTTTGGGTAATGAAATATTTTATAATGAAATATATGAGTTGACTATATAAAAGTATTTTATTATTGCTGCTAATCCATAAAGTTTATTGTTTGAGAATCAAATTACATTTGCGGATTATAACGCAATAAGCAAGTAATGAATCAAGTATGGGTTCATTCATTTTTTGTTTTCAAATGTTTAACGCTGACATTTGACAGGTGTCTAATTGTTCAGCTGTCATTTTGAAGTATTATCATAATATTAAATGAACTTTTGCCATTTGTTCAACATAAAAAGATGAATTTGGAGTTCTCCAGATCAATATATCGACAACCAAATAGACCATAGATCGACGCTTGCATGTTTCCAGAATCATGGATGTCCGAACTTTCGTGGAACTAGCATCGATTCGGACCAATACCTCAATGTAGCCAAGGTAGCACTTCAGATTTCCATCAGAACCTAGACATAACAGGGAGATACTGGGGGAAGCTACTACGTTGAACGGTTGCAATCGCAAGAGATCTCCAAATCCGTCTCCGACCCGGTCGCAAGTATCGAAAATCTTGGCAACATTGCCAAGATGAAATCAGAGAAGCCATCTCTGAAGTGCTGGGTTTTAAACATCCACCAACAAGAAACCCCTGGTTTGATAAAGAATGGCGGCAGGCAAATGTAGCCAAACAAAAGGCATGCAAAGCTCACGAGCTCTACAAGCAGAAGAGGAGAGAGAAACCATGACTTTACAGAAGGAAAAAGAGAGAGCACGAAAAACATGCGGTCGAAGATGTTTCGAGGTACAGAAGCTGAAATGAAGTTAGAAAGTTTTATGATTTAATGAGCAGATACAAATCTAAGCAAAGACGAAAGTGATAATATCATAAGAACCGCATCTAATCTGAAGTCTAACGAAACCACTGGTGCAGACTGGAGATAGTTTAGTTAGGAGCATGCACCAACTTATTTGTAAAATATGAACGACGGAAAGCATGCTCGATGAATGGAACCTCCAAAACTGAAAAAAGGAGACCCTCTAAACTGCACCAACTATAGAGCAATCAGTATTCTTAACATCGCTTATACAAAATCTTCTCTGCAGTAACTTGTAAACGTCTAATTCCCATTGTTAACAACCTGATAACAGTGTGGTTTTAGACCAGGAAAATCTACAGTCGATCAAATATTCACATTATGGCAGATCCTGGAAAAAAACAAGAATATCAAATCGACATCGATTTCAAGGCCGCATATCACAGCATCAACAGACACGAACTGTATAGAGTCATGTCTAGCTTTGGAATTTCTGTCAAACTTGTCCTTTTATGCAGAATGTCCATGGAGAGTTCGCGTTGCTCTATAAAGGTTGAAAACAACTTAATTGAACCTTTTGATGTCAAAAAAAGACAAGGTGACTAGACTCATTATCTTTTAAAAGTCTGTCCATTTACTGTCCTATGCTATCGGAAAAACTCCAGACTGATGGAAAGGGCCTACAATACCAACTTCTCGGTCGAAACGTTAGACAGACTTAACTATGAGGTAGTTAAGGACTTTGTCTACCTAGGCTCCGCTATGAACGCAGAAAACAACATCAGCGCCTAGATCAACCGAAGAACTGCTCTTGCTAACAGCTGTGTTTTTGGGCTAAGAAAACAATTGAGTAGTAAAGCCCTCTCTCGAGCGACGGAAGTGTCGCTATATAAGACCCTCATCATTCCCGTCTTGCTATAAGGTAAAGAAGCATGGACTATTACAAAAGAAGCGGATGAAAGCACCTTGAATCGTTCGGAGAGAAAAGTTCTTCGCCTGATCTACTGTCCTGTATGTATAGAAGGTATAAGTGGATAAGACGATAAAACGATGAGCTATACGGATTATATAATGTATATTGACATAAATTAGCCAAAAGAATAAAAGTCCAAGGTCTGAGATGGCTGGATAACGTAGAGCGCATAGGAACTAATGCTCTGGCCTGCAAAGCTGCTCAAAAGACGGTGTTCACGGAAATAATCCTCAAACTTTAAATGACCTAAGAACCAACATTACTCAAGTTATGGCCGGGATATCACTCTAATTTTGCTAAAAATGCTTACAAATTACCAAGAAAGAAACTTGCTTCATACTCTTACTTACAAAGTCCAAACTTTATAATAAAATACATTTTTGTTGATTGTGTTTGACCAATTCTTTGAACTCGTTTTATTGATTGTGTTGAAAAAAAGCTCTTTTGGTCTTTTTGGTTTGGGAATGCAAATAAAAAACTATTTTATTCTTTCTCCCAACGTTTCGTAAGAATTTCTTAATTCTTCAGGGGATATTTTTCTTTATTCAATCTGTATGGAGAAAGAATGAAATAGTTTTTTATTTGCATTCCCAAACCAAAAAGACCAAAAGAGCCTATTTTCAACACAATCAATAAAAATACATTTTTAATGACCCTGTATTGTCGTACTTATCAAATAAAATATTTATAATTGTTAAATACCACAGATCAACCACTTTGGTATCCATCTTTTATCTCTGTAAATATTATAATCTTTTGTATTTCACGTTTCCAATCAAGAACTTTTGAACCAATAAAACCTTCCTTGGCTTCCATAAGTGTTTGTTCTTTTATTGTTATCAATAAAATACTTAATTTTGATTAATCAAATTAAACTGTTTTCCATCACTGCCGTCTTTTTCAATGATTTAATAACTCACACAATCTTGCAATTTAATCACACGATACCAAACAAACCACATTTACTCCTTTCCTTTTTTACAATCCATCAAAAATTATATTGCAACAATAAAAACTTAATTCAACTGCTTAAATATTTTATCCAATTCCGTCTAAACTACACTCGAGCGTCTAGGTACACCATCACCCACCACACCATCAGCCATCTCAAAATTCCAATCATCTTCTACTCATTTCAAGTACTGTCACCCATTTACCTACTGACTTTGTTTGAATTTGTTCCAATATAGAAAACTTTTTCATTCCAAAAACTTTCAAAACCACCCTACACCGACGACTACCCCATCTACCATCAGAACCTTCGTGTATTCACATTTCAACTAAGACTACTTTTTAAATTTGGTATCATCATACCACCTCTCAACGGTAAATTTAAAACCATAAAATTTCTGTTTCTTTATTTTTGTTCTTGGGACTTGTGTTCGCTGCTGGAAAAGTCAAAACTATTTTACTATGCGAACAATAAACCTGTCTCGTTGATTGATGAATCTACTGCTATACTCTCCAGTCAGTAGCGTTGGCGTTTGGCGTTAGAGTTTAACGTTACAACATCAATACGAATGCCGGCTTCTCTTTACGCAGTACTCCTTCTTTATCGCTTCTACCATGTTCTCTGTCATAAAACGTTTTCAACAAAACGGCAACACTAAAAGACAAATCGAAAACTTTTCAAATTAATTTAAAACAAAACCCGCACCGCGCCTTCACTTTTTGTCTGTCAAAAATCTCTCTCTGTTTTGTCAAGGTGATACCATCTCATTCTGCCAGAGGTCGTATTGTGATGAAGATGAAGACTAAGACGAAAAAGAAGAATGAGAAGAAGAGGAGGGAAAAAAATTACATTTTACCAACTGCTATAAATCGTCCAGCATTCCCTTCTCTACATATACCTATCGCTCTACCTTTGTCAACTGTCAATTGTCGAATTTGTTGATTACAAAATCAGTCCTCCAAGGATTGCCGTTATACCTTGGATGGTAGAGGAAGAAAGAGAAAGGAGTTTTGAAATTCTGCACTCCACCATCGTCATCCTCTAAACTTATTATCAGTTTCACCATTCACCTTTGGGCTAAACGTATATAAAGTGGGAGGAAAAAGTTTCTCTCTCTCCCTTTCTTACCTACTACCTAAAACCACCTACCGTTGCGTTGCGTTGTTCGTTCGTGTTCCATTGAACACCGCACACAGTTGACAGTTGAAAACTTTGACGTATTCACAGAGATGAATCGTTTTCTAGAAGCAGAAGCCCAAGCCGTGACTTCGTTTCTTTTGCCCTCTTACCGTTAAACTAGTATCAAAAACGCCAGCAGTACTATTTCGAAAATCCATTTGCAAAACGTAAAACCGTTTAACTTTTGCGATACTTTGTTATTCTTTTTGTATAAAATTTTCACCAAAAAAAAGAAAGAACAAAAAAGAGAAGAACGATGAAGATGACTATGACTCAAGGATATATTTATTATAAAGAGAAAGAGAGAAAAGCATGAAAATGGTCTTTGAATATTGTTCTTCGATTTCTGGGAATAGTTCATGGGAAAAGAAGTTTTCCATTTCACTTCGATTCTTCTTCTCTAGCGGCACCAGAATTGAACACCATTTAAACTGATTCCATCTCCATGTGTCTGGCTCTATAGTTCTGACTTTGGCTCTGGATGCCTGGATCCTGGATGGGTAATGTGATGGAATTTATCCTTCGAATACTTGCCTTTACCTACGAGCGCTTCAAACCTAACCTACCTGGAATTCTGATGCTATTTCACATTCACATTTACTCTCAAAGGATAGAAGACGACGACGACGATGATGATGACGAGGAAGAGCGACGACGATGGAAAAGTTAAGTTATAAATCTTTGGTGTGGAAAATGATTTTGTGTAGAATCCTTTCCGGCAGGCAAATGATAAGTTATAATTTTGTGCTTCTTTATTTCTTGAGAATATACATAAATGAATATTTAACTACATTTATCTATCACAGTGTAGTTGTTTTTGTTGTTGTTGTTGTTGGTCTAAGAGGGAAGAAGAGAAGGGGTTGTAGGCCTTTTGTCTTTTTTTGGATGGTTTTTGTTGAATAATTGAAGGAGGTGATAAACTTTCTTAATTGATCACCATCAACAATGATACTATAAAGTGTGATTTATCGATGTCTAATGATGATGATTTTATATCATTGTTTAGATTTGATTATTTTATGGAGATGGTTTATTTTTGTATATCTTAAAAAGTTTACTTCCCCTCCCCTGGCCATAATTTTTCAGAGTGCAAACTTTATGGATTCTCAATAAATTGATAATTTATAAGAGATGATGGAATTGGTATCTAGTTTCAAGTTCAAGCTAACTTCTTTTTTATTT
Organism: Eupeodes luniger; assembly: GCA_951509635.1. Classification (NCBI taxonomy): domain Eukaryota; kingdom Metazoa; phylum Arthropoda; class Insecta; order Diptera; family Syrphidae; genus Eupeodes; species Eupeodes luniger. Next base: position 22,627,610 of record OX608073.1, read on the forward strand.
TGAAGCCAAAACAATTACTGACAAAATTAAGTTTATTAAAAGTTCGGTTTCTTATGAAACATAAAAAACATAGACAGGAGGCAAATATCAAACCTACTCCCAGAAATTTGCCGTCTTAGTTGCATAATAAGCCTGTTTTGGATAATGTTTATGAATACAATAAAATATTTCCATATTGACTTAAGTTTTAACAGACCTTTTTTGCTAGAATTTTTATAGAAATCGATGAAGTCGTTAACGAGAAAACTAGAAATATAAACCAAAATTGGGACAATTTTTGAGATAATTCATTTTTAAGGGTCATTAATTTGTTAGGCTCCGAAAGAAAAGATAGTGAAATACACATCAGCGATACATTTTTGATGAAATTTTTCGTTCGTTATAGTTTGGACTTTGATATATACAAAAAAAGGTGAAAAAAAATATCATATGGCCGTCTAGGGAGAAGATTCGTACTAAAGGTAGACGTTGAAATAAAAAACAAAAAGAGGCTGGGATGTGACCCACACTGATAACTTCCCATCCTGTCTGTCGATTTATCTTGCTTAAAAGTGTGTAGGTTTTCGTGTTTTGTTAAAAAAGTTATCAGTTGAATTATTCTAAAAAATTTAAAAATTAATAACAATATTTTGCATATGATGAAATAGTTTGATTTCAAAATCTATTTTTGTTAACGAGATTTCTAGTCGTTAACCAATTTTTACCAATCTTAGTAGCATTTGCGTACTATTTTTTGTAGATTTTAATTTTTTATGAAAAAACTGACTGTTCGATTTTTATAAAACAATTTACTGAATGTCGAAAAAAATATTTTCTGTGAGATAAAATAAGTTTGAAGCCAATATTTTTAATTTTTGAAAAGATATTTGAGTCAAAAATCAATTCTTACCAACTTTTATTAATTTGTTTAGGTTTTTATTTTTTGTAAAAAAACTGTTAATTCGATTTTTCTCAAAATTTTACTGAATGTTAACAACAATATGTTTTAAAAGAAAAAATTATTTTGAAGCTAATATCTCAAAGTCTTGAAAAGATATTTAAGTCCAAATCAATTTTTATGAACTTTTATTAATTTTTGTTTGGGTTTTTATTTTTTGTAAAAAAAACTGTCAATTCGATTTTTCTCAAAATTTAAAGGAATGTTGAAAACAATATTTCTTATAAGATAAAATGAGTTGAAAGCCATAATCTGAAATTTTTGCAAAGATATTTGAGTCGAAAATCAATTTTTACCAACTTTGAGTAATGTTTTTTTTTAAGCTTATAATTTTTTATAAAAAAACTGTCAATTTAATTTTTCTCAAAATTTTACCAGATGTTAAGAACGTTATTCTTCGTTGCACAAAATCACTTTGGAGAAAATAATTTCAGTTTGTAAAATTTTCGAGAAGACAAATATTTTTTTTTCAGTTTTTTTGATTTATAAAAAAAACAGTTAATTGGAATTTTTTCCAAAAAAATATTTGTTTGGTATCGCGTTACAATATATAATATAAAATTTAATTCAAGTCTCTAGCGTTATTGGTTCGTGAGATATTTAGGGTTAACCAAAATTTTCAGCTTTTTTTTAAATTGCTATGGTAAAAAAACACCCACTCAATTTTTTGAGAGGCCTTTCTGCATCTTTCTGCATTATTATCTGTTTAACAAAACTTATTTGAATCGATAGTATGGACGTTATGATTTAATGTTTGATGATTATTTCTCAAGAAGGCTTCCTGTGTGTGTTAATCGAGGCGGGCTTGTCGCTATAGATATGAGCCGAAATATATTCTCATAAATATTAGTCTAGATGTCTTAAATCCCATGATCTATTTGGCCAATTGACCGGCCTCAGATGTAAAGTTAACTATTCACCGAACTCGCTTCTAAATTGGTCCTTATACGTGTGCTGAGTGACATGTGGGATCGCCTTATTGAAAGCACAAATCTTGCAGGTCAAGCTCTTCACAATAATTCCGTCAGCCCATAATCCGTACAAAATATTGACTTTTTCACGAACACTTCCCGACACAGCTGCGATATTTTTCTCAGTTCGCAGTCGCACACTTTGAAAGCGTGTTGGTGGTTTAACGTCCCACAATGTTAATTTGGTGCGAAATTCAGTCACAATAGCCGAATTACCCGTCTCAGCAGTTTGGTAAACTGACCATAAAATGGAAGAAGCGTGCGATGAACTTTCTTAACAGACCACGCATTTTTATAATAAAATTCAATAATTAACAAACGTCTTTCGTTTGCAAGATTAAATTATAGACTAAACTGAAAATGTTTGACACTGACACAAAACATGAAATATACGTGAGCTGCAAAAAAAAATTGTTCCGTGATACGAGAAAAGTGTCTACGTTGGAATCACTTGGGATCATGCCCATATTTAAGTTTGACGAAAGGTGCTGACAACTCGTAAACAACTTGAGAATAAAGTGTTCTATTTCAAAATAATGAAAGTAAGGCAAGAATACAAAATTTGGAAGGCATGATGTTTCTTACTTAGACCTTGAAGTTTTTGGACAACACCCATGTTTATTATCCATATATTGTGTTATACATTTTGGGGTTTCAAAAGAAAACGTAAAAAAGAGGCTGGGATGCGACCCACATTGATAACTTCCAATCCCGTCTGTCGATTTGTCTTGCTTAAAAGTTTGTAGGTTTTCGTGTTGGGTTAAGAAAGTTGAATTATTCTTAAAAATTTTAAAATTACCAACAATATTTTTCATATAAAGAAATAGTTTAGTTTGAAAATCTAGTTTTGTGTTAAATAGATTTTTAGTCGAAAACAAATTTTTACCAATTTTAGTAGCATTTCTTAATTTTTTACAAATTGGATGAATGAAATTAATTTGAGAGATATCAAGAAACCGATCATCAATTTTTACCAATTTTGCGTACTATTTCTTGTAGATTTTATTTTTTTAGGAAAAAACGGACTGTTGGATTTTTATAAAAAAAAATAGTGAATATCGAAAACAATATTTTCTATGAAATAAAAAAATTTTGAAGACAATATTTTTTATTTTTGATTCGAAAGTTAATTTTTACAAAGTTTTAGTATTGTTTTTTTGTAGGTTTTGAGATTTTTGTAAAAAAATTGTTAATTCGATTTTTCTCAAAATTTTAATGAATGTTGACAACAATATTTTTTATAACACACAATTAATTAAAAGCCAATATCTCAAAGTTTTGAAAAGATATTTGAGTCGAAAATCAATTCTTACCAACTTTTATTAATTTTTTTTTAGGTTTTTATTGTTTGTAAAAAAAACTGTCAATTGGATTTTTCTCAAAATTTCTTAGAATGTTAAAAGCAATATTTCTTATAAGTAAAAATTTGTTGCAAGCCATAATCTCAAATGTTTGAAAAGATATTTGAGTAGAAAATAAATTTTTACCAACTTTTGTTAAATTTTCTTTAGTTTTTAATTTTTGTAAAAAAACTGTCAATTCGATTTTTCTCAAAATTTTACTGAATGTTAACAACAATATTTTTTGAAAGATAAAGGTAGTTTCAAGCCATTACCCCAAAGTTTTGAAAAGATTTTTGAGTCGAAAATCAATTTTTACCAACTTTTATTAATTTTTGTTTAGGTTTTTATTTTTTGTAAAAAAATCTTCAATTCGATTTTTCTCAACATTTTTCAGAATGTTGAAAACAATATTTCTTATAAGGTAAAATAAGTTTGAAGCTTTAATCTCAAGTTTTTGAAAACATATTTGAGTCGAAATTCACTTTTTACCAACTTTGACTAATGTTTTTTTTAGGTTTTTGATTTTTATAAAAAAGACTGTAAATTAGATTTTTTTCAAAATTTTATCAGATGCCAAAAACATTATTCTTCGTTGCACAAAATTGTTTTGGAGATGAAATCATATTTTAGTCGTAAAATTTTCGAGGTGACAATTTTTTTTTTTCATTTTTTTTGATTTATGTATAAAAAACAGTTTTTTCAAAAATGTACTTGTTTGGTATCACGTTACAATATATAATAAAAAAATTTAATTCACACAGACATCGTTCTAAAAATCTTTTATTTCGACTCTAGGGACCTTGAAACGTCGAGAAATGTCAACATTTTCAATTCGACAAATTGGACCCATTACAATAACTTCCTATGGGAAGTTAATAAAACACATAGTATAAAATATTATGTCAAATCGCATGATCGGTGACAGTCGTTCCATCGTTGTTTTCGAAGAAGTAAGGTCCAATCACACCTCCAGACCAAAGAACGCACCAAACAGTGACTTTTTGTGGATGTAATAGCCTCTCTTCAATTCCTTGAGGATTCTCAGAACCCCAAATACGACAATTTCGTTTATTAACATACCCTCCGAGTGAGGAATGTGCTTCGTCGCTGAAGAAAATTTTGTTGGAAAAATTGCCGTCCACCGCCTGTTGTTCAAGCACCTATTCGACGTATCTACGACGTTGTGAATGGTCAGCTGGCTTCAGATGTTGTGTGAGCTGATTGACGATTCCTAATCCAAGATTCTAGCACTAGAATTAGCAAATAACTATTTATTAATACAAGTCGGGGTACACGAAAGTATGCTTATTTTTTGAAACATTTTAAGAGCCTTGAAAAGAAACTATGTACTTCTTAAAAAAAATGGGGGCAGTTTTGATAAGAAAAAGATGCTTAGTAAATTGTTCAAAAATAAAATTCAAGTCCTAATTACCTTATTTTGCTGTTGATTTTGTCAGAAATCGCTTCGCCAATAAGGATTTCATCTTATAAAGAAGTGCTTTCTTAGAGAAAAAGAGTAGGTAAATTCCAAAACAACTTTTGCAACTTTTTCTAAACAAGAATTTTAAAGTCTTTAAACATTTTAAAACAACAGACCCTCTTTCCTTCACAGTTAATTCTTCAACTTGTCATGAACCTAATAAAATCTAAACTATCAGAAACATTAGACTAAGTTTCATTTAATCCTTAAAATTTGGCCCTCCGGTTTTATACTATAGAGACTCCACAAAACCCTTCAGCTTAAAATGCGTGGAAAAGCTCGTATAAGTTCTTGCCTATTTGGTATATTCCGCATAAAGTGATTATAACATTTTAACGACTTTCTGGGTAAGGTAAATACCCTTAAAGTTCGTATGGCATTTTCCTGACGATCTGTGACAACTTTTATGGTCTTTTTCAAAAAAAAGTTCCCACACTCAAACAACTGTAGGTAATCCACAAAAAAGTAAAACCTATGCATGCACGGGGAAGGGAGCGGGGGTTCATACTTAAATAAACTTTGCCAATAAAAACTCACCTCACCCCCTAAATGATTGACTCCCTCGCTGATGTACGATATACGGCATGCTACCGAACCAAAGAGCAAGCAACCAGTGATATGCAATAAAAGACTTCTCTTTCCTTCGGTCAAACGTCAATGAGTCATTGAAACTTTTTTAATATCCGCAAATAAAAATAAAACTAAATGAAAATCATTTAAAAAACAAAACGAAAAATAAAAACCTACCCACCATTCGTATAATGAATGTATAGACAAAACAACACTAAAAAAAGAAGGGCCTAAAAATTAACCTGCTATACTAGCGCCATCCATATTCAACAGAGTAGAGAGTTAGGTTCAACACGTATAGCGTCATCTAGATCCGGAGAGTGTAATTATTGATTCTCATGTCACGAACGATTATTGAGATTCTTAAGGAGCTGATGGAATAACTCGCTTCGCTTCAGCAGTCACCCCCTTCGGCTTCTTCAGATTCAGATGGGAACTAACTGTGCTATAGACCAGAATCAGCATCCGTGAATTGCAATTCCATTTCACACTTTTAATGAAAAAAGTTTCAACAGCGTGCTGCCGCCGCCGCGCCACCGCCACCGACTCTCTACCACTGCTAACGCCTCCTGTCGTCTTGTTTTGCTATACCGTGTTACCAAACGCGCAAAAAGGATTCGTTTTTTTTTTCCTACCATTTCCAACTTGATTTTTTCCTTTTTCCATCCTGTTTAGCACATACACACATACATAGGTATGTACATACTTTGGTTTGGAATATTTTATGTTTTTGTTTTTGTATGATTTTTGTTTTGTGGATTCGATGTTGCTGCTTCTGGTTCTGATTTGAGCCTCTCGACCAGAGTAGAGCCTATTGGCCTGAATTTTTTTCCATTTTTAATTTTATTCGTTCTGGAAAATAAAGATATACGGTACATTAACATCTTTTCAGTAGCGGTTCAAGATTTTCCGAAGCCTTCCAATTATTGAAATGTAAGAGGGCTCCAGGTCTTAAAATTACAAAGTACTTACTTTAAGGTAAATTTTTTCGGTGGAGCTTCGGATCGGAGTACGACCTGCGTTTAGTATGAATATAATAATTGAATAATTTTTTTTTTTTTTTAAAGCACTTACTTAAATTTTAAAATGGAGCATTTGCTCTGAGCACTTGCTCAAAACTTTTTTTGTTTGGAAAAGATTTGAATATGTCATTGAGGCAAGGGGGCTGAAACCTGAAATTAAAATAACACAGATACAATACATAACTTAAAAAATGCTTAACTAAATTAAGACTACAAAAAATTGGATAAAATGAAAATCTTGTTCAAATACTATTTTTTAAAAAAGGTTCTCCATTGTATACGAACAAAATGACTTTTAAAAATATTGCTTAGTTATGTACTTAGCTGTTGTGAGTACCTGGCCAAAACCCTGAGTTTTAGGGAAATCTGAATTTGTAGTATATAATATTTCAATAAGTTGTCCTGTTATATTTTGTTTAAATTAAATTTTTGAATACTAGAACATATGTATGTCCAAAGCATTTACTCTAAATTTGCTGTGGAGTAGATACTCTAAGCTTATGCTCAAAACTATGATTTTTAAGTCAGGTATGGCTTTTTCATAGTGATATAGATGGACTGCATCTTCCATTTACAGTTAAACTTAAAATTATAGGTATTTAAATTAAGGGTTCTTAAATAAGAGATTTAATTTTGAATAGCTACGTATTTTAACGCTGTCATCTTCTGACATTTGACAAGTAAAAATTACGCCATTACTACAAATGAAAAACACACTCTTCAACAACTTGTAAAAATATATAAAAATAGTGAACATTTTGCAGTCACAATTCGCAAAACTAAATCATGTGTTGTGTCATCTTGTAGCACCTCCTCGGTCGATAAAAGTGTAAGCTGTTGGGCCAAGTTAGTGATGTGAAGGATTAAAACTGAGAATATTTCTCCGTAGCTGTTAGTGTTGACGAAAACAGAGGTTGTCGATTCTTAGTTGATCTTTGGAGTAATGTTTTACACAAAAGACATCACAGTGTATTTCGCATAATAACTTAGGTCTGTAGGCTTTGAAAGTACTGCTAAAACAAGAACTCAGGCTGGTGAATTGCCATCGCTATTAACGTCGCGAATCGACGTTTTTTCGCTGATTGAGTAATTAACTGCATCAAAATGATCCGATTTATCAACGAAAAACCATAGTCAGTGAAGAGGTTTATTTTTATCGCAGAGTAAGGTTTTTATTCATCTGGACTTTCCCGGGCATGTTATCTTTTTGTAACTATATGGAGAATGTCCGGTAAGATTTTTGTTAATTGTCCGCGATTGGGTATCTAATGTCTTTTATGGTTATTAAATGGTTATTCAAAAAATTAACCGACGAACGTCTAATTAAAATTAAGTGAACGAACAGATCCAATACATTAGTCATTAGAAAAGAAATTATAGAACAAACTGACTTCGAGATTTTGCTGAATTTCTCTCTATCCTGATGTTGAATATCTTTTGCTTTTGTAAGAAGTCCTAAATCTCTATTTCGAAGACATGGAGAATCTGCCTTAAATATAGTGCAACACATTTTTAAAGACTTCTTTTGTTAAGCAAATTTATCTATGGTTCATTTAGTCATGTTAAGATTCAACAAGATATTTCTATATTTAAAACTTTGGAAATTTTATTAATAAAGGGTGGTTAAATTTTCAGGGCCAATGTTGATTTCGAATGAAACACAAATTATTTAGACAATTATTGGCATTTATTTTTATTATGACAATATTGGTACAGTTCAATTAATTATGGAGCAAAATATCGGCCAGGTGGCCACCACAACCTCGGCGGCATATGATGGTCCAAATTTTCGATGACGCTGAGGCTTAATTGAGGTTATATGCCGTTAATGTGCCAAATTATCTCATCCTTTGCCTTCTGAATTGTTACTGACTTATTGACGTACACCTTTTCTTTCAAATAACTTCAAACAAAGAAGTTCAATGGTGTCAAATCACATGATCTCGGCAGACAATAATTGACATCGCCACTAAGTGAGATAACAAGGCCATTGAATTTGTCACACAAAAGAGCCATTGTTTCGTTAGTTGTATGGCAAGTGGCCCCGCCCTGTTGAAACCACATATCGCCACATCCATATCTTCTAATTGGGCCCATAAAAAGCTCGTTATCATGTCACGATAGCGAACACCATTCACAATAACTGCCTGACTGGCTTCATTTTGGAAAAAATACGGCCCGATAATGCCACTTTTTGTTGGTGCATTGGTTGTTTGACGATCACTCTTGGATTATCATTCGCCTAAATCCACTAAGGTGAAAATGTGAATTATCACTTAAGATGATTTTCTTCGAAAATTGACTGTTGGCATTTCTTGCCAATATTCTAACCATTGAAGACACTTGAAATGGTCAAAAGGCTTTAGTTCTTGAGTCACTTGCACCTTGTAAGCGTGTAAATGCAAGCCTTTATGCATATGTCCAACGAGTAGCGTGAGAGATGCAATTGTGCCACACTATCGCAAACAGCAGCAATATTTTCTGTAGGACCAGCTGTACGACATGCACTCCTGGTGTTTTCATATCTCCTACAGACCCGGTTTTCTAAAATTTTTGCTCGATATTCATTTCATAACAAGTCTGAATATCTTTAAGGCGCGGTTGCTCGATTGTGTATCATTCCATGGTTCAAATTGATTTCGATTGAAATTGAGAAATGTCAAATGAAATGATTTTAGGTGTGGGTCACATGAAACATCGGCAATTAAAATTTGACAACCCTTACCAACAAATTTTCTTTCAAATCAGTTGCTAACAGCAAAGTTCCCGGAATGAAGTGAAATATTATTAAAATATAAATGAAATGTGGAGTGAAATTGTTTTCACGGGTTTATTGTTTTCGAAATCAGCTGCACTGAAATTAAAGCAGCTGATACACTTTATTACAACAGGCAATAAACAATTTTGTTATTATTTTTATTGTACTATTCGTACTAGAATGTCAGCTTGTTAGACTTGACCATTCCTTTTTAATTTTAATTGAATATTTTTGAACAACAACAACAACTTAAAGGTGCTACCACTCATTGTTTTTGGCTGGAGATATAGCTATTTCGTGCTTTGCCACTTTTGCACTCATCAGTCTCCTTTGTTTTGTGGTGCTGAGCTTTAATCCAATTTTATTTGAAAAACTTTATACACAACATAGGATTCGAACCCACGCATATCAGATTTGCTCAGTCTTAGAAGTCGTGTGCACTACGCACTCCACTACTTTAGACCACTGACGGCACAGGTCGAGATGTGCTAATTGTTTATCAAATGCATTTGAAGCATCAACATTTTTATAAGCTCCTTTAAGTATGCTGTTTTGTTCCGCCTCCATTTTTCTCCATACCTTATTTGATAGACTTACAATTCGTAGTACGTATCAAAGGGGGAGAGGTTGGAAGATCGGTAACGAACCAGACTATTTTTTTAGTTATTATTGTTATTATTTTTATTGTACTATTCTCCCCCTTTGATACGTACTACGAATTGTAAGTCTATCAAATAAGGTATGGAGAAAAATGGAGGCGGAACAAAACAGCATACTTAAAGGAGCTTATAAAAATGTTGATGCTTCAAATGCATTTGATAAACAATTAGCACATCTCGACCTGTGCCGTCAGTGGTCTAAAGTAGTGGAGTGCGTAGTGCACACGACTTCTAAGACTGAGCAAATCTGATATGCGTGGGTTCGAATCCTATGTTGTGTATAAAGTTTTTCAAATAAAATTGGATTAAAGCTCAGCACCACAAAACAAAGGAGACTGATGAGTGCAAAAGTGGCAAAGCACGAAATAGCTATATCTCCAGCCAAAAACAATGAGTGGTAGCACCTTTAAGTTGTTGTTGTTGTTCAAAAATATTCAATTAAAATTAAAAAGGAATGGTCAAGTCTAACAAGCTGACATTCTAGTACGAATAGTACAATAAAAATAATAACAATAATAACTAAAAAAATAGTCTGGTTCGTTACCGATCTTCCAACCTCTCCCCCTTTGATACGTACTACGAATTGTAAGTCTATCAAATAAGGTATGGAGAAAAATGGAGGCGGAACAAAACAGCATACTTAAAGGAGCTTATAAAAATGTTGATGCTTCAAATGCATTTGATAAACAATTAGCACATCTCGACCTGTGCCGTCAGTGGTCTAAAGTAGTGGAGTGCGTAGTGCACACGACTTCTAAGACTGAGCAAATCTGATATGCGTGGGTTCGAATCCTATGTTGTGTATAAAGTTTTTCAAATAAAATTGGATTAAAGCTCAGCACCACAAAACAAAGGAGACTGATGAGTGCAAAAGTGGCAAAGCACGAAATAGCTATATCTCCAGCCAAAAACAATGAGTGGTAGCACCTTTAAGTTGTTGTTGTTGTTCAAAAATATTCAATAAACAATTTTGTTTATTGTCATGCTTTTTATAATTCCTTGTGTGTTTCCTTTTATATAAAAAAAAAGTTGTTTTCAATTGGCGCGGATAGATTTTGGCCATTTTGTTTTGGTGACATCTGTCAAATCGTTTGTTTATTATTCAGTTGTTTATGCCAAATCATCATGGCAAGTTACACGATTGAGCAGCATGTTCAAATGATAAAACTTTATTATCAAAATGAGTGTTCGTTAACGCAAAACGTTGCGCGCATTGCCACCATTTTACGGTAGACGTGGTGGAATTTCACAGTTGACTCTTCAACGTTTGGTTGCCAAATTTGAGACGACAGGTTCAGTAAACAATCAGAAAATAAGAAAGTTGGTGTGGATTTTAGGCCGGCGGTGTAATTGGTCCGTACTTTTTGAAAACGACGTTTGTGATGAGGCGGTCACCGTCAGCAGCGAGCACTACATAGTTTCTTATATCCCAAATTGAACCATATGGGCCTAGATGACATGTGGTTCTAGCAGGACGTACCACACAGCAAACGCCACGATTGGCATTTTGCATGAATGATTTGAGGGTAAGGTTATTTATCGCACTGGTGATGTGAGTTGGCCACCAAGGTCATGCAATTTGTCCCCGCTAGACTTTTTCCTGTGGGGTTTCTTGAAGTCGCAGTGCCTTAAAGGTGTACATAACACATGCCATCGCTCAGATTCAGACGAATCTATACGGAAGAGTCATTGAAAATTGGACCACTCGGACCCGTGACACTGTAAGAAGCCGAGGCGGGAATTTGAAGAATGTCATATGTCCACACTTAATGGCATACATGCCTCTTTCAAATAAAAAAATAATTTTGTTAATAACTCACACACAGCTTGTTTTATTCCATTTCAGCATCTACCCGCACCCTTAGGCCCCTTTCACACCAAACGAATCCGAATCAATCAGAATCAAGTTGAATCTGATTGACCAAGATTCGGCTTCGAGCGCTCCGTTTAAATGTCAAGGGATTCTTTTCCCGCCTTCAGACCGGACGAATCTGGTTCAATCAGGTTTGATTCGAGGTCGCACTTGATTCAACCTGTCAGATTCCTCGTCCAGTCAGTCTTGAATCAACAACCATACGAGAGAGAGAGCAACTAAAAGAAGGAAAACAAAAAGAAGATGAAAGGATTTTTATAGATTCAGGTTGATTCAGCTGGTGTGAAAGAGTGGAGATGACGAATCAGATTCAACTTGATACGGAGTGATTCTGATTGATTCGGATTCGTTTGGTGTGAAAGGGGCCTTATTGAAAAACCCTTTGTGAAATGAAAGTGTTGTTTCTTTACATTGTATTGTATTGATGTTCATTTCAACTCGCTGCAGAATTAGGGCCCTTTCACACCAAACGAATCCGAATCAATCAGAATCACTCCGCATCAAGTTGAATCTGATTCGTCATCTCCACTCTTTCACTCCAGCTGAATCAACCTGAATCATAAATCGCACTTATTTTCTTTAACTTTTAAAATTAATAACTCCACCTCCATCTCGTATGGTTGTTGATTCAAGAATCAAGAATCAAGGAATCTGACAGGTTGAATCAAGTGCGACCTCGAATCAAACATGATTGAACCAGATTCGTCCGGTCTGAAGGAGTGATTCTGATTGATTCGGATTCGTTTGGTGTGAAAGGTCCCTAAGGGTTCTTTGCGGATGACTCTAATAAAGGTTGATTTTTTGAACTATTATCTTTTTGGCAACACTGGCACTAGTTTAAACAGCTGACGCACGTTTCGTGTTTTGTTTTACTGTCAAACATCTTCAGTTTGGTCTATAATTTAACCATGAATCGTCTTACAAGCGAACAACGCTTAAAAATTATTGAATTTTATTATCAAAATGCGTGTTCTGTTAAGAAAGTTCATTGTGCGCTTCTTGTTGTTCAGCGACGAAGCTCATTTTTGGATCAATGGGTACGTAAATAAGCAGAATTGTCGATTTTGGAGTGAATATCAGCCAGAAGAATTGCAAGAGCTACCAATACATCCAGAAAAAGTCACAGTTTGGTGCGGTTTATGGGCTTGTGGCATCATTGGACCGTACTTCTTCAAAGATAATGCGAATCGTAACCTAACTATGAATGGTGAGCGCTATCGTGAGATGATTTCCAACTTTTGTTTACCCAAAATGCAAGAGCTCGACTAGCATGACATGTGGTTCAACAAGACGGTGCCACATGCCACACAGCACGCGCAACAATGGACTTATTGAGAGGCGAGTTCGGTGAACATTTTATTTCACGTTCGGGACCGGTCAATTGGCCGCCTTGATCGAGCGATTTAACGCCTTAAGACTATTTTTTGTGGGGCTAAGTTAATGCCCGTGTCTATACAGACAAGCCCGCTTTAATTGACGCATTGGAAGACATCATGGAACCATTTATTCGTGAGATACCGGCCGAAATGTTGGAAAGAGTATGCAAAAAATTGGACTAAGCGGATGGACCATTTGAGGCGCAGTCAAGGTCAACTTTTGCATGAAATAATTTTCAAACATTAAATTATATGGACCGTACTATCGATTCAAATAAAGATTTTATGCATTTTTCTTAATTGTATATGTTTTTTTTTTTGAAAAACTTTCTTATAGCTTTTAAAAAATCACCCTTTATTTGGAAACACAGTCGAAAAAGTGTCTTGAAAGTTTTTAAGGAAAATTGTTTTACTAGAAAAATAAAGTGAAAGCAGCAACTTTCCCCAATTCAAGTCTATAACAAAAGTTAAGCTTCAGTCTCCATTAGTGAAGTTACTTCTGTTTTAAAAACATTTCCTCTTGTCGTATTCAAAGTGGTCTAAAATAGCAACAAAAGAAAAAAATGTAGAAAACAGAGGTTCATCGCATTTTAAATTCGGAAAAAATTAGAATTCTGAAATTAACTTTTATCAATTAAAAGTTAATTTCAAAACTCGCATTTTTATTTTGAATCGATTTTAATTTCATTCCGAGTGAAAATGAAATGCAGAATCTTGTGTGGGACCCGTTTCCTCGCTGTAAGGAAGGCACCCTAAATCCAGCCCTGAACATTCAAAACACATACAATCGAAATATGAAAAGATGTTAATTCCTTCTATGCCCATAATATTTGAGTTCGTTAGCCTGGTCCTGATGCTTGGTTCTAGATGGTTATGCTTAGCTTATGCTTATGATTGTGCTCTTCTCTGGATGTTATTGCAATGGAGAATGCGGTGCAATGTAATTTTCCAACTCATTAGGAAAATATTTTCATTAATTTTTTTATATTTTTTATTTTTATGTTCGGCTTTGCTCCTGTGAATAGAGTCCTTGAGAAAAATTACAAAATGAGAATATCTACGCTTTTGCTGTGTGTTCCTTCAAAGAACGCGTATTCCTATATACATATACTTGTATGTAATATTAAACACGAATGAATAGGCAAATGAGCATAATGAATTGCTTTTTTGTTACAACCAGCATCAGAAGAAGAAGAAGAAGAAAAAAATTGTTCTTCATCCTTAACACTTTTTCTTCATATCCTTGTGGGCAACTAAAACTCCAGCTTAAGACCATCATCGGCAACAACTTTAACCATCGTATCGCATCAACGCTATATACCTAGTAACTACCCAACAGCAGAGAGGGCGGTAATTATTTTCAAATTGTTTCCTCCTTTATTTTTTGTTTTGAAGGAAGAAGGAACCCAAAGGACTCTTTGATTTGGATTTTTATTATTTTTATTTATTTCATTAAAAACCCAGGATTTGGCAAAACGCTAAGAAGGTTTCCCCCGATTTTCGGATCGTTGAACGGAATAGCTGTTCGATAAGTTTTGCAACCGTCCTCGTTCTCGTCGTCGTCGTCGTCCTCGTGTCTTCGAAATCGTTGCCATCCCCGCCGCTCGATTTCAGCTTTTAGAGCTGTTATAGTCTCGTTGAAAAAAGGGAATGAGTCTTGAGTCTTCTTCTTCTTCTTCAATAAGGACAAATTATGCTTTTGGTATTTAAGTGTAAAGTGAAAAATATATACCAATATTTATTCCATCATCAAATGAACGGGAATAGGTTGGTATAAGTGGGTAGGTGTAAACTGAAATGCAGATGTTTTGGGATGGGATAGGTGATTTGGGGAAGTACAGAAGGGATGGAATGGAAAAGGAGGACTTTAGAAACAAAACCAGAAAGAAGAAGTGATTTTTCTTAATTGGCTGTTAATTAACCGCTGTGGAATTTAATTAGCCATAAAGGCTGCTTCAGCTATAGTCTATACATAGTGCACCATAGCATATATCCTCGATGATGGCTTGATGGTGGATCTGGGTGAACGGAAACAGCGACGAGCAACGGCAATGGCAGGGGCGGCGGCGAAATGAAGAAGCGAAGTAAGAGTACCACAGCAATTTTCTACTTCTGGTATGGAAGCAATTAATTTCCGTTTTGAATTTCGTGTGAGACAGTTAACAGCGAAAAAAGAGAGAGAAAGAGAGAGAGGGATAAACAGTGCGCTATCGCTCTTTTAGATAGAGTGTTCATTTGCAATTGAATTGGTAATTAAAAGGAAATGATGATCATAAATTGAGAAGTGTGAAAAAAAACGTTGTAAGTTATAAAAAGACTTAGTTTTTATTTTTAACTTAATAATTGTTTTCCGGTTGTAGGAGGACATATTTTTTGTAGACAGGAAGTAGCTTACTATGTTTTTCTTAATGAAAAAAGTTTAAAAGGAATTATGACTGTTGACGCGAGTAAATAAGTTGGTTGATGGACAAAAATTGGAAAGAGGTTTGTTTTATTTAAAATTCTATGAAACTAATCTGATTCAAGTTATGCAAATGCATGGGTTATTGACATTTTCATCTAAGTTCAATATTTCATATTTGATGTAGTTCAACTTTTACTGGCTGAACACAATGGAGTACTACAACTGGAACTGGAGAGCAACCGCATTAGCTGTCAAAATGTTTTAACTGTCTACAATCACAGCTTCAACCTTTGAACACAATGGAATGTAGTACCTTCCAATTGAATAGCTGTATAAAAGTTAGTCTGCAATGGCCAACAGAAATGTCAAAAAGTGACTTGTCAAATTAAAAAAAACTGTTGCAAAGGCTACACCTTTTTTTGCTTCGTCAGGGTTTACCAACAAAAAGGTTAGCATCTGATGTTTAAAAAAAATAAGTATTTTTTAAGAAAACATTATCAGGCCGCCAAAGCTACGGAAGCTATATCATTTAAAAAAGAGGTTGGGATGCGACCCACACTGATAACTTCCCATCCCGTCTGTCGATTTGTCTTGCTTAAAAGTTTGTCCATATGTATACATTTTTACCAAATTTGCGTACTATTTTTTTATGAAAAAGCAGACTGTTGGATTTTTATAAAAAAATTACTGAATATCGAAAACAATATTTTCTGTGATATAAAATAAGTTTGAAGCCAATATTTGTAATTTTTGAAAAGTCGAAAGTAACTTTTTACCAAGTTTTAGTATTTTTTACTTGCGACATATAGGAACAAACATGATATTACGATGGTAGAGAAGTCGAAAAAAGTGGGTCCCGCGATTCCGTCCGGTCAATTTTGTCTGTCTGTCCACGCTCCTACAGCCTAAACCATTGGGTCGATTGAGTTCAAACTTGGAAGTTAAGGTTTTGAGCAGATTTGCGTTAGGCGTTTTTTTCATTTTTTTTAAGATCAAAACTAACAGTGGCCCCCATACAATTTTTTTGGTCAAAAAACGATAATTCGAATTTTCTCAAAAACAAACCGATAGATTTTTTTTTAATTTTCTCTAAAATTTTATTTTTTAACGTGGCTTCTTTTAATAAGAAAAACATATTTTTGTATTGCTCAGGAAAGTTACCGCTCATATAACCGTTTTTTTGTTTTTTAATTTTCTCAGCAACTTTTGAACCGATTTCAATAATTTTTTTTTCTGAACGAGCTCTTATATTGCCTTAACAATATTTGATTATCAAAAGTGCAATTTTTTATTGTTTGGATTTTTAAAAAAATATTGAAATTTTTTTTTTCAAAATTCTATATCTCCAAAACGGGTGAATATTTTTTTACGAAATTGAAATATAGAGCGTATATTTACAATCACTAAACAACTGCATACCAAAAATATTTTTAGAACAAAATTGAAAAATTTTATATATAAAAAATTAATTTTAAAAAAAACCGCTCTAACGATTTTCAAAAAAAAAATTGGAAAATCAAGGGTTTTTTGATTTATAAAATGGCATTTAAACTTTTGAAGACAAACTTATTTTTCAGGTAAAACTTTGAATCTTAAATTAGTTTTTTTTAAATTATTTTAACTGTATTAAATGTAACCCCCTCCCGAAAAATTGAAAAATGGAGGTTTTTTCGACAAATCAAATGGCATATATATCTTTGAAGACAAACTTATTTTGCAGGTATATTTTTAAATATTATATAGATACTTTTTTAAATAGACTCTTTGCATACAGGAGCAAGTTCGTGCGACCCAGTCGTGCACTTTATTTTTTTAGGTTTTTATTTTTTGTAAAAAAACTGTCAATTCGATTTTTCTCAAAATTTTATCGAATGTTAAAAACAATATTTTTTATAAGTTAAAATTAGTTAGAAGCCATAATCTCAAATTTTTGAAAAGATATTTGAGTCGAAATTCAATTTTTACCAACTTTGAGTAATGTTTTTTTTTAGGTTTTTATTTTTTATAAAAATAACTGTCAATTAGATTTTTCTCAAAATTTGATCAGATGTCAAAAACATTATTCTTCGTTGCACAAAATTGTTTTGGAGATGAAATCATATTTAAGTCGTACAATTTTCGAGGTGACAAACATTTTTTTTTTCAGTTTTTTTGATTTATAAAAAAAACCGTTAATTGGATTTTTTTTTTTTAAATATAATTGTTTTGTATCATGTTACAATATATAATATAAAATTTAATTCAAGTCTCTAGCGATATTTAGGTTTAACCAAAATTTTCACCTTTTTTTTAAACTGCTATGGTAAAAAAAAAGCCACCAGTCAATGTTTTTGAGAGTCCTTTCTGCGCATTATTATCTGTATAACAAAATTTATTTGAAGTCGATATCTCTTCTGGTTTTTGAGCTATGGACGACGAAAAAACTTCGCGAACGTACGAACGTATACGTAGACACGCACGCACAGACATCTTCCTAAAAATCTTTTATTTCGACTCTAGAGACCTTGAAACCTCGAGAAATTTAAACATTTTCAATTTGACAAATCGGACCCATTACAATAACTTCCTATGGGAAGTAAAAAATAAGCACGTATACGTTCAGTCCAGAGTCAGTTCCGAGTTACATTCATACTATTTAAACCTTCAAATTAAAAAGTTCTGAATACTTTAATTTTTGACAGCTTTTGTTCCTGTTGCATCTTCAACTTAATTGTGTTCGGTTGGTTGAGATTACAAAAAGTTTGCTACAAACAATTCCTAAATCCGAAATTCGAAACATATATTAAGAATCGAATTTCTCAATAGTTAATTAATTAATTAAAAATTTGTAAAATTTTGAAAAAAAAGTTCCGAAACTGTATATTTTTGGGGTAAGATATGTTTTTGACTTGTATGTATTTGGGATTCGATAGTTATAGCATGATGTTTCGAAAACCAAAAAAAATCCCAGATTAATTAGAGAGACGAAGTTAACTTTCGCCAATTCCTGACTACTTGTATTTCCTTGACTTGTTATAAAAAAAAATGAAAAAGAACTAAGCAATAAAATTTCCATGAAATAAGCTATAAATTTCAACTTATTGGGTAGGTACATTATTTCAATCATCCTCTTTAAAAATAAATTCCATGAAAATAAAAAAACCCAAATTCCTTACCACACAACATTTATTTCAAAATAAAATCACTGATGGCGCCCAATTTGGCCCCATTAATCGTGTCGTTTGATTTTTCATTGGCTTCTCCTTTTTTCACGCATTAAATGTTTGTATAGTATATACCTAAAATAAAACCGTTAAAATTATTGATTATGTGGTTTGGTCGTCCCCCATCATCTATGTATATAGCCATAATTTTCTATAAAGTGTTTATTTTAGAACCCGCGACTGATTTGCTTGTTGAGCCAACCCGAAGGTTAATTGTTGAGGCAATATGGCACGTGTTTATGCGGTTGATTTATGAATTACCAAACCTTATATGTGCATACATTTTCTATGGACTTTGGAAAACCACCAACCCTCACTTTTCTTTTCAAGCTTAAAAAATATTATCAAAATCAGTGAAAAATTGTATTATATTATTTCACCATCATCACACGTGCATCGAACAAATAACACAAAATTTAAACTTAAAAATAAGGTTATAAAGAAAAAAAATTAATATTTTGTTTATTTTTTAATAAAAATTAATTTAATTATAACTAAAACCCACGGGCAATAACATAAACACGGGAATAACAAAACCCTCAAATAACATCTCATATAAAAAAAATCAGCGTCATCACGTCAAATCTAACCAAACCACCATCACATCAATTTTGATCCTGAATTCCACATAAATACGAGTGTGTAGTCGAAGTGCCGCTCCGCTCCGCGCTGAGCCGTTCGTCCTTCTTTTTAGCCCTGTGTGGTTCGGCGTTTTGTTCAGCCAGCCCACAGCACATAGTGGCGTTGGTTTTTGAGTTGAGTGTGAGTATGTACGCGGTCCGTTATTCATGTTAAAACAGACCGCAATTATGCCACAAAACCCCTGGAGCACAGTGAGTATCACCACCACCTCGCACCGCTATATCAGAGTTAACGAGGTCAAATGTTAAAATTTTCTTCTTCAATGTTGCCGCCATCTCGCCCGTTGTTGTTTTTTGTACGTATGATATTGTTGTTGCCGCGTTGCTCTTGAAAACAACCACAAATTAGTTTTTCACCTCACCTTTAGGTAGATTTTTTCGTTTTTTTTCCACAGATTCTACTTTAAGGATAAAAGCAGGTTAGGTAGTTTCTGATGTTTTTTCTTATTTTTCATTAATGCCATCTATATCACATTGGGCGCCATTTATAAAAAATATTGTTTTCTTTATTTCAATCGGCTTGCGGCTATGTACAATCAAAATAAAAAGAAAACTAAAAATGCACACAAGGGTTCCTTCATTCTCTGTTATGTATTTCTTTTCACGATATACGTATCCCTCTTTATCGGATGATGCAGGTTGCAAAATGCCCCAACGCACAGTCGACGATGACGATGACGAAAACGACGACGATGACGTTGACGTAGTGTCGCAGTGGCTATGGCTATGATGCTTTTCAAAAAATATAAGCAGCGTATGATGTGCTAGTGTCCTTGTGGATTTCACCTAGTGTACCAACTTGGCACTAATTTCTTCAGAACACACCGTATCTGTTTTGCAGGTAAAAAAAGATGCATATCCGGTGCGGTTGATGTCAGTCACGCATACTTTGCATACTTTTCCTCCGTTGCGCTGCTGTTGAACTAGAAAATGAAACTTTTGAGAAAAAAAGTAAAAGTGGCAAAAGGAGGCGAGAGTGTTTTTTGAACAACGTTTGTCTTGTTAGCGTCAGAAAAGTAACGTCAATTTTACTCGTATATCATCGTCATCGTCAACATCCTCCTCGGTGTTTGTTTTTTCGTCCTTTTTGTAAATGTGTGCCTATATAGAAAGCAAGAGTTGTGCAGGTCTTACGAGAATACTTTCCTATCTTTAAGTTGGCGGTAAAGCTTTCTCTCACTGGATGGCACACATTAACCATTTCCCTACTCGTATATACGTGAACACAGAGAAAGTGAAGTGAGAGCTCCCTAGGGGCTAACAGGAGAATTCAGTGATGAGGAAGGAATTTTTAATCAACACTCTTCTTGCTTGTGGCACAGCTTTGGTTTGTGAATATAATAAAGAAAGAAGGCTGCGTTGCTAAAGCATCAAATCAACATTCAACAAACGAACGTACGACCGACCAAGAGACCAACAGACCGACACAACAACCGAACAACGCTGATGCTGACGCTGCTGATGCATACTCGTAAGTCCGTTGTTTGCGTTAATCTTCAGGGATAATGGTGTGGACACTTGGGAAAACCCGGGAAAGAAAATTATGTTTGTGTGAACTTTTTAATAAATATTTTTCTCTTCTTAGGTTTATAATTCTAATAATTATTGTTTTTGTTTTTTATTTTTCCAGATATTTTCCTTATTTTAATTGAGTGCGTAGGTTTATTTTCCAGAAACAAAAGACTTTAATTGAAAATGGAGGCGGAATTGTTTTATGCCATTCCTTGAAAGTGGAAATAATTATCTTACTAAAAATAACTTATAGTCTTGTTGAAGAGACTGTTTACTAATCGATAATCTACAAGTTACGGTTTACTGGCGGAACACAATGGAAGTGTAGGTGCAGCCGCAACAGCTGTCAAATTATTAAAAAATTAATGTTTCTTTAATAGAACACAATTCAGCTATAGGTGAGAGTGGAAGAGAACTTTTATGATTGCATTTGACATTTATGTACCTAAGTTATTTTCATTTGGTGGCTGAACACAATGGAGACGGAGCTTTAGCTGCAATAGCTGTCAAACTTTTGATGTTTCCAAACAGTATTTGGTTTTTTTTGTTTGACGTTTCAATATCACGAAAGTTTTCTATTGAAATAGTGCCTAATTTATTGTTTTTTTCAACTTGTTCCTAAAAGCTGTAAAGCAATATTTTGTTTGTGTTGTGATATTAATAAACTATACAATCATACATGCATGAACGACTTTTTTGTTTTTTAATAAAATGGAAAAATATTCAACAATTCAAATCAAAATGGCAGGATTTAATTTACCCCACACTAAAAGGATAGGATATTATTGCCTGCAGCTTGAAATGAAATGAAAAATATGCTAGATTGGCTATGGGTCTGCATCATTATTCATTTTGTTCGCCAAGCACTTGTACAATGTACAATATTTAGGGGAATGGCCGGCAACGGAAACCTATGGGTGATATTGTGTATTTACAGTTTACATCCGGCTATATGTATAGGGGTTTGGGTTGGCACTAGAGTTAAAAGCTGAATACGGAGAAACGGTATTGTTATAATACGTTATACAACAGTCATGTAAGACTATACGCGCAAAAGGAAGAGAAGCATAGTTATGCAAGGATAACGCGCGCGATGACCTCAACGCTTATATTATACACGAACAATTATTTGTACGAGAGAGAGTATCATCATCTCGAGCCTACTCATGTACTGTTTTAACTCTCTCTATACAGTAGATACACTCCGCTTCAACTGAATAAGCACAAATATTTTTACATTTTTGTTTGAAAAACTTGTGCGTTTATTCATTGTTTGAAATATGACTGCTGCCTCGAAAAATACTGCTATTTCGTTTGGTTCTCTTACAAAACTTATTTGCATCAACTGAAAACTCGCCTTAAATACCCCGACTTGATATAAGCATTTATGCGAGTTAGGACCGTATAAGTGAATGTTTAATGGTATATTGTGCGACGGCTAGACTATCCTGTTACAATTTCAATAATATTTAAGTTGGGTGAATACGGCGGTTATTGGAGGAATTTGTTAAGACCTCTTTTCAATAAATGAGAATGCTTTGCGTGTGGATGGATAAATATTCGCAAATTTAGAAAAGTCATTTTTGATGTCCAAAACTCAATCTGAACGGTTCCAAATTAGGTATTTACTCCCCATAACATAATACCACAATTTCAAGTATAACTCCGGGTTAATAAACGTTGTTATTTTCTCAATTCGTCGGAATAATGGTAATAAAAGATATTAGGCTAATCAAAATTATTTTTTTTAAAGGAAAAAACACTTGAAGTCATTTATTTAAACTCAAAACATTTCTGTAACGGTTGAGCGCATTTTAAAATGATTTTTACGTTTTTTCAAACTCTACCGTTGGGAACCTGACGGAAATGTCTGGGAAGCCTCATCCCTATATGTAAATACACAACGTGGTTATCTGCCTTTTTTAACTTGCCATAGGAAGTTTTTGTAATGGGTCCGATTTGTCAAATTGAAAATTTTGACATTTCTCGACGTTTCAAGGTCCCTAGAGTCGAAATAAAAGATTTTTAGAAAGATGTCTGTGCGTGCATGTGTACGTACGTTCGTACGTCCGTAAGTCCGTAAGTCCGTAAGTCCGTAAGTCCGTAAGTCCGTACGTCCGTATGTCCGTACGTAAGTACGTTCACGACGTTTTTTCGTCGTCCATAGCTCAAGAACCAGAAGAGATACCGATTTAAAATAAATTTTGTTATACAGATAATAAGGCAGAAAGATGCAGAAAGGGCTCTCAAGAAAATTGCGTGGGTGTTTTTTTTACTATAGCAGTTTAAATAAAAGGTGAACATTTTGGTTAAACCTAAATATCTCATGAACCAATGACGCTAGAAACTTGAATTAAATTTTATATTATATATTGTAACGTGACACAGAACAATTATATTTTTGGAAAAAAATCCAATTAACGGTTTTTTTATAAATCCAAAAAACTAAAAAAAAATTGTCACATCGAAAATTTTTCCCCTAAGATATGATTTCATCCCCAAAACAATTTTGTGCAACGAAGAATAATGTTTTTGACATCTGATAAAATTTTGAGAAAAATCTAATTGACAGTTTTTTTTTATAAAAAATAAAAACCTAAAAAAACATTACTCAAAGTTGGTAAAAATTGAATTTCGACTCAAATATCTTTTCAAAAATTTGACATAATGGCTTCTAACTAAATTTTACTTATAAGAAATATTGTTTTCAACATTAGGAACAAATTTGAGAAAAATCGAATTGACAGACAAAATAAAAACCTAAAAAAAATGGTAAAAATTGTCTTTCGATTCAAATATCTTTTCAAAAATTTGAAACATTGGCTTCAAACTAATTTTATCTTATAAGGAATATTGTTTTTAACATTCGATTAAATTTTGAGAAAAATCGAATTGACAGTTTTTTTACAAAAAATAAAAACCTTAAACAAAAACAATACTAAAACTTGGTAAAAATTTACTTTCGACTCAAATAGCTTTTACCAAAATTAAAAATTTTGGCTTCAAACTTAATTTATTTCACAGAAAATATTGTTTTCGATATTCAGTAATTTTCTTATAAAAATCCAACAGTCCGTTTTTTTCATAAAAAAATAAAATCTACAAAAAATAGTATCTACGCATATTTGGTAAAAATTGATACATATAGACAAACTTTTAAGCAAGACAAATCGACAGACGGGATGGGAAGTTATCAGTGTGGGTCGCATCCCAGCCTCTTTTTATATAGATTTCCGACACATCTAGGCATATAATTTCTAAGTTTTCTTATATATCTAATAAAACTGGAATACTATTATTTTGGATGGAAGCATTTTATTTCGCTGGAAATACTTGAGACCTTGATAGCACGACACACAACTTATACGGTTGTACATTTTGATACATCTCTTAACACGATTTAAATTACAGAATAAGAGATTGTCATGAAAACGTGGTTTTCGGCACGAGATTTCATTTACCTGAACTAATAGACTGGTCGAGAAGATTTTGTTTTTGGCAATCGAATTTCTTTTTTTTTGATGGTCTTAATTCATATCCTACTCAAAAACCATAACATCAATAAGGCTTTTTGCTAAATTCGACATTATTTTTTGTCAACAAAATTCGTGATGGTTTTCAAAATCTATGATATCTCTATCTTAAATAAAAAATAAATAAATTAGGTGGCGCAATAGTCCGTTGAGAACCAGGGCCTAGTGACTTACAGCTTTCAACCATTTCTGTGTGCGAGTAATGTTGTTAGGGATGTAGGGGACCTACAGTTTTAAGCCAAATCCGAACGGCTAGTTTTAGAAAGCACTTTTAATGAAAATAATTACTCTTGGATGATTTGACAGTTCCTCGCAAGAGGCAGTACATGTGAAAAAAACTTTAGATGAACACAGGCAGGCATTTAATGCAAGACCTCTTGCATGACAGTCTTACGCCCTAACCATCACGTCACGGGTACTACCTCTATCTTTAATATTCAACTTAAATATTTTAAAATTTTCAAACAAATCTTCATAAGTTGTCTTACATATATCTTAAAGCAACGCTTAACCATTCGTGCTAAAACTGTTTTTATCAGAAAAAGGCAAAACTGTTTGAAAGTATCTTTTGTTATTGTAACAAGTCCATGGTCTAAACAAAGCTATAGCATCAAGTTTTTGAAATATATATTGAAAAAATATAAATATAATGTTGAAAAAGCGTATTTTTAAAAACTTAGCCGATAGTTTAAATTGAAATTCGATTCGAAACCATCACTAAAAATTTACTTCAAAAAGTATTTTTCAAAACCTATAAAAACGTTAATTTAATGTTTCTCAAAATTTCATATAGACTCAAATGAAGACTCATAGTCATTCATAACTAATGAGAATAATTTAAACTGACCCATGGCGTTGGCCATACTGTTTTTCGGAAATGTTACAAAAGAGGTATTGGACGAACGATCGTATAAAAGGATTTGAAACACAATCTCAATTCATAACGAAAAGGAAAATTTAAGACATGAACCTTGTCCAACAACAAATGTACGACAGAAGGTCCACATACTACTAAAATTCGTACACGAATTCGATCCTAAGGTAAAAGAACGGCCAAGATGCCCAACCTAAAAAGCGACTTAAAAACAAAATATAAAATCCGCTCGAAGGTCTTCGGTTTTAAGTTCTTTAAAATTCTTCGAGCGAGAATTGGATCTTTTATCACAAATTAAAAATTGATAATTGACGAAGTACATCCTTAAAATATTGTTGTCTCCACATTAATCTGGATCGGTATGGAACGTGAACCTTTTAACGTATGAAGTTAATTTTCGGTTTCATTTTATCAAAGAAGTATTGGGCGGAGAAGTGCTGAATACGTCCATTCTGCTAACTTCATTGTGAATGATTTCATTCAAAAGGGATTTCTTAATTGAGAGAAAGTGGATTTGGGTTCAAAAACGGTGCTTAGTTAGTAGTCAAAGAAGGTGAATTGCTTCGCCCTAAACCGTGACCAAGTACCGCTATTGCATGTAATATAAAGAAATAAGACGGATACAATAAAGTAAACTAGGTTGAGTGTGAAGAGGCCAACAAGAAGCCTCTTTCTTTCTTGAGATTTTCAGATTGAACATTTGAGAAATTTCTAGTAAATCGAAAAATCTTTTTAAAAATAGTTAATTTTATTAAGTTTAAAAGTTATTTAGAGAAATTGCTTTAAGAGTTTTTAGAGTAGCAAAATGCAGGTTTATTGAGAAGTTAAAAAAATATTCACTAAAGGGGCAACTTTAAGGGTTAGGGCCAGTTGCGCCAAAAGAACTCTCCAAAAGGATTATTCAATTTTATTTGGAAACGAAATATATACATAAGTATTTTTGTGATAATATGACGTAGTGAAAAAAGGAATTCATTGTTCGCCAGTTGGGCAAAAGGATTTGTGTACCGTTAGGTCTTCGCAGTTAAATAAACGGTTTCCCGGAAATGCGGAACTTACATAACCCCTTTTTAATTACATTATTCTTTCGAGAACGTGTCTCAAGACAAAAATGTTTAGAGAAATATTCTTAAAATCTGATGTGATAGAATAATATAATGTGAGGTTCAGAATTCAGGACAACTTAATCCTTTGAAAAAGTTTTGGTTTAGTGTTTGGCATGGAAATAAAGCCTTAATTTGGTAGACTAGTAAGCATTAGAAATTGTGTGTGCTTGTTCAGTTGAGGTGGAGTGTATGACGTGTTTGTGTATATTCCTTGGTCCAGCTGTTCTGTTATCCGATGTAAACGATTTAATTCAATTTATGGTATTGATAGACAAATTTATTGCTATCAGCCATATTAATCGGTTCCACGGTCGTCCTCGTCCTCGTCGTCGTCGTCGGTCATCGTTCTTATGGTGTGTAATTGAATTACAGCATCGCACAAACGGAAATTTCCAAATACTATAACCATAGTCTCTGTATGTCTGATTGTTTGTATGATTATGCAAGGATATGTGTATAAAGGTGCCAGGATTATAGTACCATCATACCTACCATCAGGATCGATCAATGCCCGATAAAACACTCGTATATAGTGAGATGAGTGATAGTAAATTTATGCATGTAAATCCTTTGTAATTACTGATTTAGGGTCGAATTTATTATAAGACCATTCATAGAGGAGGAGAAGTAACGGAATATAAGGACGAGGAGTGGGTGAATGGATGATTTTTGGTGGATATGGCTGGGAATGGCAAATTTCAATCAAGATTCACAGATGATTAGCAAATTGTTGGTATGACCATAGATCACTTTTACGGATGTGTTGTCGGTTTCTGGATGATTAACATCTCGCTTATGTTTCTCTTTCTCTTCTTCTCTCCTTCTCCTTTTATCTGTTTGTCTTGTCTTTGTCTGTTAAGGGCGGGACGCGGGAATGTAATTATTTGCAAAGATTTGGAGATTTGGGGCTATGTTAAGGTACATAATCATACAAAAGATAATATCTCGCAAGGGAACCATCACACCTCAATTTGATTACGAATTATTTTTCGTTTTTGTTTGGTTATGAGATGAAGATTAAGACACCATGACATTTGCCTATTTGGGGTTTTGAAATTAAACATAAAATTGAGAATGGTTCACAAAATGGGTGGAATTTTAAATTGTAGTTAAGTAGGGTAAAAAAGTCCACTCTTGGGGTATGGGTTGCATTAACCAGAGTATATGTAATATCCGTGTTTTGTTGGAAAATCTATCAATAGTATAGTAGGATTTTACACGAATAACAAAAACAATATCCGTAGTATGAATACTACCGATAAAAGTTAAAGTAGAATCTTACTACGGATGGGGTTTTGACATTTATACGAGTCTCCAATAGATCTTAGGTGATTTCGTTCTCAAATGTTGGTACGATTGATATTACATTTGTATCTCGATGGCTGTGTTCGTTGAGTAGTTGTGCATTTGGAATCATGTGTTTTCCATTGGGGAAAAAAATCAATCTACTACTGTTGATATTATTTAGTGTTGTTAATGAAAATGGACTAACTGGGCTTATTTTGCAAGAGAAAACAATAGAAAAGATAATGAAGTTTTGCTATGTTTCCACCAAAGATTTATCTCAATTTAGATTAAATAAATCTTTTTGTTATTTCCACCGCACAAGAAGATTTAATAATGATTAAATTTGACAGCACTTTTTAAAATGCAAATGGTGTTTCGATGTTTCTTATGAAGTGCAATTGAGATAGTTTGATTCGTGTTAAACAATAAAAAACTGAATAGTTCAGCACCATATAAAATATGCTACCTACTCCATGTGCAATTTTTTTTTTTTAATTTGATTAAAAAAAAACTATGTTTTTTGTACACAAACATGCAAATAAACAGACCATAACGCATTATCTGTAAAACCAACTCCTCCACACAGGTTTTTCTTCACAAATTCTGATTCGAATCCGATCCTCGACCGGAATCGAGGCGAATCAAGCTCATTTCAACTCGATTCAGGTATATAAAGAATTTAGGCGAGCTTCAAGCTCGCTTTAACACCACATGTTAATGTAGTAGTCTACGAACAAACCCCCTTCTTGAAGTTTTTATTTTATGTCAAATTGTTTGGTTAAAACTTTCAAATCGACTTCGTCTTGTTGAGTGGACGTAAATTTATAAAATCAAGAGACTATGTCTAGAAAACTACTAATGTGCTTTAAAAAATAAACTAAATTTAAATTAAAAAAAAAAAAACTGTGTAGCTTGACCAATTCCTAAGTCGGCAAATTAATAATAAGATATTGAAATAACTGTGTATACATAGAATTAAGAATCACAAATGTAAAAAACAAAAAAATCTCAATAAAATACATACATACATACATACAACTTTGAAATCGACTCTCACATTACACAGACGTATTTTCTTGGTTTTGATAGTCAACTATCAAATATCAGCATACACGGTTTCCCCCTGGTCTGAATTTCGCTATTTTTTTTTGGAATTTTTTGATAAATTATTCTGGCAAATATTCAATTGTATTAACTTTCAAATATAAAAACCGGACTACTGCGGATCGTTTTTTTTTGGCAATTTCGCACTGTACTTAATATACATGGAATACCAAAAAAACACGGCTAATAATGAATAGGGACACTCTCCACTTGTTCCTTCTGAGTTCATATTTTAAATTACTGCTATGTCACACAAACACGAGAAATAGATGGTAGTACTAGAACTGTGGATGTTCGCATATTTTGACTTTTCTTTCACATGAGCTTTATTTGTATTTGCGGACAGCGACGAATTGTCAATTTATAATTACCCTTTTCTCCATATTTTCCTCAGCCATGATCTTTCACACAAAAACAAAACAAGAGTGGTATAATTTTGAGCGAACAATTTATACGTTGCAGTGTGGATGGTATGTGGAACGCGAATAGAGTTTGACAGTTCGTAGCAACCTCACTGCAATTTGTTACTACCGAATTGTTTTTACAAAATTTTCTTGTTTTAGAGATCAAAATGCAAATTTTATTATCCTAATATTAGTGTCAATTGGTTTCTTATAATTAAAATGTGTTTTTGTTTGGAATTGACTTTTTTAAATGTGTAAAATCACGTTTGTTCGTTCATTCGTTCATTCGTTGTTCGCTCTCATGTGCAAGGCCCTTAAAGCATCTTGCACATGAGCAACGAACTGCGAACTGCGAACTGTGGATGTTCGCATATTTTGACTTTTCTTTCACATGAGCTTTTATTTCTATTCGCAGGTAGCGACGAATTGTCAACCCTTTTCTCCATATTTTCCTCAGCCATCATCCTTCACACAAAAACAAAACAAGAGTGGTATAATTTTGAGGTTAAGTTGAGCGCGAACAATTTATTCGTTGCAGTGTGGATGGTATGTGGAACGCGAATAGAGTTTGACAGTTCGTAGCAACCTCACTGCAATTTGTTACTACCGAATTGTTTTTACAAAATTTTCTTGTTTTAGAGATCAAAATGCAAATTTTATTATCCTAATATTAGTGTCAATTGGTTTCTTATAATTTAAATGTGTTTTTGTGTGGAATTGACTTTTTGAAATGTGTAAAATCACGTTTGTTCGTCCATTCGCAGTTCGCAGTTCGTTGCTCATGTGCAAGGCCCTTAAGAAGTGTTTCAGTGTAAAAAAGAGTTTTTCTTTTGACTGTAGCATAGGGTGTTCAGAAAAATAAAGGCATAGCTATATCATTTTTTAGAGAATTTTTATTAAAGTCTTATAAATAATGTATTACATAATGTGTTACGCCTAGATATTTATGCTTATTGCTAGATTTTTTCATAGTTACATTGAAATTCTTAAGGATATGATACACTCGAACTCGTATAAAATCTTTATAATAAAGTCCTTATTTTGGTTTTTACAGCAATTGTAATCAAATTAATTTTTTAAAATATCAAACATTTTCATTTAAAAATTATTAAAAAAATATAAATTTGGAAAATTAGTTATAAATAAGTTCGAGCTCGAGGTTCTCTAATACATCTAAAAAATCTTATGGTGGCCGTGTTAAATTCGCACCATCAAATTCTTTAAAATCTGTGAATATGGAGGAAATATTAGGTTGCTGGCTCAGTTCCACTTGACACTTATGTTTTTAAAGGTATTTTTTTTAAATATAGCACGCATTTTGACAACCAAAAACAACAGTTTTGTAATCAGATTCGGTTTCAAAAGCGTAAATTACTTCGTCTTTTTTCCTCGTTTGATTTAATATGTATGTATATCAAATCAATATGCGTCAGTTCCAAATTTATAGTCGGCTTGCAGTTTCTTTGGGTAATGCCCTCCATATACTTGGCCACACACGACCTTTTCAAAGTACATGTGAATTGAATAGGATTCGCCAACTTATTATTTCCTCCTCGATTACGTTACACAGCAAATGTGTTTCCTAAACAATCTTGATTAAGGTTTCTTGTGAGAAGAAATGTAATACCTTCTTCTTTTAAGTCACTAAAAATAGCAATCAGAGCATGTATATTTTGTTGCCATCCATTTATAAAAAGTATATGCATTAGGTGCAATGAAATATATGCTGAGTCAAAATTTTTTAAATTTATTAGAGTACCTCCATCATTTCTGTTTTTTTTTTATAATTTGCAACATGAGCTTCAACAATTCGAGCTAACTTTTTAGGTAAAACGTTTTTAGTTTTTTCTAAATACGCAGCATCTGAATATTTTTCTTTTTTTAAAATTTCAATTTCTTTTTTTAAATTCTTACACTCTTCTCTTAATTGAAATACCTCATCTGTTTCCTTGAAGTTTGTCTGCGTTGCCTTATGCTCTCTAAATGAGATTTTCGTTTCGATTGATTCTCCAACTTGAATGGTTTCGCTAAGCGGTTCCTCTACTTTAAAGATTTTGAGTAATTCAGCACTTTCGATTTTGCCCACTCCTTCCTCTAAAAACTCCAATTGCTCTTGTTTAGAAACCACTGTTTCAAAACTCTCGTCTTCTTGTGTAGTATTCGTCTCACCTTCTGCAGTGTCAGTTAAGGTTTTTATAATATTTAAGTCAGGTATAGCTGACAATTTCAAACGAATTTTGGAAGCAGAATACATATCTTTTGAGAAATGATTTTCGCACACCCTTAAATCTCGTGAAATTTGCTGTTGTAATAAATGTGGTTTGTAAATAGCACTTAACCACTTTGTTCTCCTGAAGAAAGAAAAAAGAAAAAACTAGTTATTTATAACCGGATTTTAAGTCGGATCGAAATCTCAGGCACTTGATGTTATTGTGTTTACAAAACGCTGAAAGAGCGCGAAGTTACAACCAAAATTAAAATTGATTAAAAACCTCACAATCTACTACCACGAACTAAAAAAGCGTTCAGATCATACATCTTCTATAAAAAAACATAATAAAAGCCTGAGATAATTAGACTCCAGAGATTTTAAATCTATTTTTCGTACTCAACAAAAAAAAAAAGGGTCGCAATTTTTAATTCAACAACAACAACAACATTCTCAATAAGACAACAATAAATATTGCTTACCTTTCTATATTTTCTGGCAGTTTAAAATATTTAACACCAGAATTAACTCTTTCTTCTCGACCGCATGCCAAACACTTTAAATAATGTTTACCCATTTTAATTTTTGAGTTTTATTTCATTCACTTTTAAGATACACAAGCCACCTTTTGTTCAACTCACTGAAACACTTTCGCACAAATGATTAGAATTCAAACCAGATCGCTTATAAAAATGCATTGTGAAAAAAATGTAAACAATTCCTATTCCACCCCTAATTACATTTTAGTGTTACCAGCTGTTTTAAATACGTACGCAAGAAGTAAAAAATACAGTTTCTTATGCTACGCTAAACATAGTTTTTTTTTTATATTTTTAGAAGAACAAAACAAAGATAAAGTTGCAATTTTCATATTTCAGAACAATACATTTATTTAAAAAATACATAAGAGGTATAATTTATAAAATAAAAAAGTAACACAATAAATAAAAGAAGAGTAGAGGCTGGTCACATTCAATCAATGAACAGCACAGCAAAACCATACACACACATGCGATCACATCGGATCGCGCCTTTAAAAATCCATTATATAAAAAAAGACCTCATTTGTTGTGTATATCATACGATCGAAGGTGTATGTGTTGGAAAAACCGATTGTGTATCTTTCTTACATTAGCTATGTCAGGTAAGGATTAAAATGGATATATGTATTTGACCTGTTCTCACTTATAATAATTTTTTGTTTTATTTGTTAATTGAATTAATAGGTGTTGTATGTGTGAAGAGAGTGACCGTATTCATTGTTAGATATACTCTGGCATTAACATACCACATATGTTTCTTATACGTAAAATATTGATTTTGAAGCAAAAACTAAATTTACGTGTAACTTCATATAAATATGTATATATTACAAAGTTTAAACCATACAAAATTCCACTAGGAATTAAATTTTAGTTTTTCAATGCGCAAAGTGGTATTCTTTTTTAATAAAAGAAAGCAAACATTTTGACAGTTAGAGTCCTCCATTTAGTTTTGATCATTGCACGTTTTGACGTAGTACATATGTAGGTACAAATAAGCTGTGTTCAAACAGTTGAACTCAACTACTCTGAGCAGAAAAGTTTAGCTTTTTTGTGTACATTTACCGCGTTTACAAGGAGAATTGAATCGGAATTGAATCAAGATTTAGCGCCATATAGACCTGGATCGGATAGAAATAGGATTACACGATCCAATCCCACAGAACGAGGTGAATCGAATCGAAAATTTGTTTGTAAACCTGAATCGGGGAATCGAGTTATTGTTGTGTGAGGTTTTGCTTGTGTGAAGTGTGCGTGCGATATGTTTTTTCCCTCTTGTTTGTTCTAAGCTGAATTTATTTTGGCGCGCGCCTTTGTGTTGAGTGCATTGTTAAAATTTGAAATTTTTTTTATTCAGTAATGGCGAAAAGAAATACGTGTGAGAACGAAGAAACAAATGTTATGTTACAGGTAATGGTTGAATTAAACGTATTAACACACTTTGATTCTGAGATATATAGAAATTCTGAAGTGTATCGTAAAATTAAAACAGAAATGGGAAAAAGGGGTGTTGCAACAAAGACCCAAAGCAAATCGAAATAAGGTGGAAAAACCTTAAACGAATAATAATAATAATAATTTAAATTATTTACAATGCGACAAAAATAAAATAACAGAAGTGGACGAGATAGGCAATTGTGTGAGTACTATGAAGAGCTGGACCGGCTCATAGGTGCACGACCAAATGTAAACACGATGCAAAGCGGCGTTTTTCAATTGATTTATGAAATCAATTAAATTACTAGTAATTTATAAATTATTGCAGGTGTAGAAGCGCAAACAGAAAATGTTACAGTGGTCGTAAGCCCAGATCCAGATACAAATCCATACTTAGAATCGCCTTCGACATCACACTACAATTAAACTTTATTTTTAGTCCAAACGAAAAGAAAAAAATCATCAGGCTACGCAGCGTGCTTGGACAAATTAGAACTGAAAATAAAAAAATCGCAAGAACTTTCGGACGCAGAATTAAAAAAAAAAACAAGAGGAAGTAATGAATTTTGAGTTTCAACGCTGGGATGAAAGGCTCACACTTTTTGAGGCTAAATATGAGACTTCAACTAAACAAATTTTAGAAGATAGTACAAACAAATTTTTGGAGGGTTTAAGCAATTTTGAATCTGGGAAGCAGCATGAGAAACCAAATTGAAGAACATGAAGGCAATGTTTCTTCGCCTTACAATCATTCAGGGCAAAACATCAAAGAATTCATCACTGAGGATGATACCTATGTATGTATATGTAACCGGAAATGTATGTGATCCGTCTTTATATATAATTCCTAGGAAATGTATACAATGCCAAAAATCGCCAGGAAATGTGTGACTTAATTTTTTCTATACACATTGCCTAGGAATTTTATACATCTCCTAAGCAGCAATAGGAATTTTACATAAATCCTAGATTTTATACTTCTCCGCTTTTTATCATGAAAAACAGGGCTTTTCACGCTGGCATCAAGCAAACTCCTTATGAAGCCCTTTTTGGATGTAAAATTAAATTGGGTCTACAGTTACCAATGATTTCACGCAAAACATCGAAACTGAAGAAGATTTAGAGTTAATCATTAAAAACCTTCAACAGAATGGTGAAGAAGATCCCAAGGCATCAACGGCTAAACTTAATGTAAATATGATAGAACCAATCCCAGTCTGTAATAATTTAGATCAGTGTGAGACCAGCACAGTACCTTCAGCCAGTGCATATGATAGGGAATGCATTGTCTGTTCAAAAGAAACGACCGAAGATCATACTTGCAGACAATGCGGATGTGCACTCCACGCAATTTTTTCTGTAGCAGAAGAAAGGCAACGAAAGGACAGGGGTCCAAACTGCTTTGTCTATTGTGTTCAAAAAATTAAACAGTGCAAAAACATCGTCATTCTGCTAAGCAAAATCTACAACAACAGGCAGGACAAATGTTAAAAATAAGTGACAAGAAGTTTCCTTCTTTACCCATAGGAACTTCTGTAAGGGGTTTCTGTATCAGAAGTCGACCGAGGACGTGGTGACGCCTGAAATATTATAGGTGCATTCTTACATAAAACAGATGACGAGATTTATCAGATTGGAACAAAGAATGGAATCATAAAACAATAATTGTATTCTAGATCTGAATTCAGTGTGTGTCAAAAAGGTATTCTGGATACCAAAGAAGTACCTAGTACCGAAATTTCACTACGCACAGTTGCGAATATGCAATCAACTGGGCCTGGACAAGAATTCAAAAAATGTCTTTGCAAGAAGGGTTGTAGCTCATCAAAATGTTTGTGCTTCAAAAATAAAATATTATGTTATTCTAAGTGTCACTCCAGCTTACCCTGTAAGAATCATTTAAAGACAAAGTAATACAAAATTAAGAAAAAATCTTTTTATTTCAATTTTAGTTTCCAGATTTTTAATATACATAATTATATAATATTAATTTAACACATTTCCTAGCGTTCTTAAGCAGTTGTATACAATTCCTAGGAAATATACGCATCTCCTAGGAAATATGTGATTTATATAATCTTTTGTGGATCTTTTTATACATTTCCTAAATAGACTCGACACTGTATACATTTCCTAGGAATTGTATATAATTCCTAGGTTTCATACATTTCCGGTAACATATATAAAAACACGTAGTTTTTAAGAACACAAAGCAGTGAATCTTATTTTTTTTTTACTTTTTTTATTACATTTTTTATTTTGTTGTTTACTATTGCATTTTATTTTTTTTTCCATTTTACCATTTTTTAGTATATATTAATAGTATTAAAATTAAGTCAAAAACTAGAATAATGTACGTACGAAAAGGAAAAAAAATATATGCATTTTTTAAAACTTTAATTTCTTGACTTTACACTTTGAATAATGGGAAAATTTTCAGCCATATACTTTTTCAAATGGTTTCGTATTTCGCCACATTTTAGAGTAGATGTTGAAGTTCGTGAAACCGGTTGCGGCTGTGCCAGTGTATGGTTGATGTTTCCGTTTCGATGTTCTTATGGGCTGTTGAACACAACTTATTAATAATAGATCTTGCATTTTAGAGAAATAAATTAACTTACAAAATGAATGTCCTTTACGTTGATGCTCAGATAGGAATCTTTTAAAACAGTTGCGTCATGAACCGATCCTGGTTGCTTGCAACATATATCTAAAAATCTATAAAGGAAAATATAAATGAAAAAATGATTACTTGAAGGAACTTAATAAATACATACAAATAATTGCAATCCACTACTGCTTGCAACACCATCGATGGCCATCCCTTTCTATTGATATAATCTGCACATCCTTCCGCGGGTGGTTTAACTGGTATGTGAGTACCATCGATTGCTCCCAAAATTTGAGGTACTCCGCTTTTTTCTTCAAATCCTGATGATTGTTGATTGTTCTTCATCTGAAAGTTTTATTTCTTTGTTCAGTTGGGTGTTTACTATTGCTCGGCAAAATTGATAAACACAATTTTTCACAGTTGCCTTGTAAACTCCAAACTGGTTTCCAACAACTCTATATTCCGCACATGAAGGCAATTTGTATACAGCTGTGGCTTCTTTCATCTCTACCGAAAGAGCCTCTTGCACAGAAAATTCAGATGGTGACATTGCTGGAGAGACTTTATCACAAATATATTTGAAGGAATCTTTGTCCAGCCTAAAGTTTTCCACCATTTGGTCGTCAAAACATTCACTATTTACAATGTTGTTCCACCAATATCTGCTCTTTTTTTCATCCATAATACTTGTCGTTTCCTTTTTCGTGGTATACAAGCAATATAATTTTTGACCATTTCTGCCATTTGTTTTTTGTGTCTTAAACAATTCTTATGAAACAATTTTCTTTGTTTCTGTATAAAGAAATTTCTTCTTTTTAATACAAGGTCTCGATATAATTGCAAACGTTGAGCAATTATATTTTGCATCGAATTAAAGTAATTTGCAAAATGTAAGCAAATCATTTTTTCTCGTTGCGACTCCATATTCAAAACCAAGTTATTCACGTAACATTACGCACACAAATAAAACCCAAATGTCATTTCGATTCCATTTCAATTCGATTCCTCGATTCAATGCCACCATATACTTGGATTGAAAGCTCAATTCGATTCGATTCGATTCCTCGATCTCCTCTTGTAACCAGGGTAATTGTGAAAATGTCTGCACTGACTTAAACTGATTTGCTCAACTAGTTTACACTAGTTATAAATATTTTGTCAAAATCTTCAGTTCATGTGTAATAATTAGATTCGAATTAAAGTCATATT
The DNA here is from genome assembly GCA_951509635.1 of Eupeodes luniger. Lineage (NCBI taxonomy): Eukaryota > Metazoa > Arthropoda > Insecta > Diptera > Syrphidae > Eupeodes > Eupeodes luniger. Next base: position 22,664,675 of record OX608073.1, read on the forward strand.
GTTTATTTTCTTATTTGTTTTAGACACTTCACAGACGGGAAGTTCAAACGTCGAATCGTCGATCAAAATGCACGTATGTACATAACACAAATTCAAGTAGAAATTTTAAACCCTTCTTTTTATATACTTTTAATGTTTCTATGCATAAAATTGTCCGGTGTCAATTGGAAATCACAACGTTTATCCAAGTTTATTGCCCAGCTTTATTTGACATTTTATTCAGTCCTTGACAAACCATGGATAGGCATATAATTGAACAGCGCATTTATACTGTCAGAGTTTTATGAAAATTTATGTTCAAGTCAAAATGGATTTACTTCGTGATTTTTTGGTCAATTAGTATAATTTATTTATAACGGGTTATCAATTTTGCGGTTTTAAAAGTATAGAGCTGGAATTCGACATCTATCAAACTAAGTTGTTAAACCAGCTTTATTTTTAATTGAAAGTCTGACATTTACGAAAATGGATCGCTTAACTATCGCACAACGCATACAAATTGTTAAAACTTACTCTAAAAATGGTGATTCTGCCACAACCACTTATCGTACTTCAAGAGGAGATTATGGTTTACACAATCGTCCAACTACGCAAGCAATTGGCAAGATTGTGAATAAATTTGAAAAGACTGGATTAGTTATAGATATTGTAAGGCATGTGCTTGTGCATCATCGTTTCGCTCGTACTACTGAAAATATCGCTGCTGTTAGTAAAGTGCTGCCTAGGGCGCCAGTTATAGCTATCATTGAAATCGATCCGGAAAAATTTTTGAATCGATATTTGACGGTGTTTCCCTTTGATTAGAAATGAAAATTATGTACTGATCGATCGGAAATCACTCAAAGAATTTTTTTTGAGAAAAAAAAGTTTACTTGCATATTGATTTTTCTCTAAAAATGTATTTTTCTATTTTCCGGACGGAAATTCATTTTCCTGAACAGCTGATACTTTTATGTTCAAAAGTGAAACGAATCGTTCCACTGATTTGTGTTTCAATTTCACATAATTCCAATGACAGATTTCTGTCAGTAAAAATTTTTCGGTGGCTTTCAATCAGGAAAAATTTTTCAATGACAGACATTTTTAAGGATAGCTATAAACGACCTGTCAAAAAAATTCCAATGTTTGTTTTCAATGATGAAAACCAATGATAGCTATAACTGGCGCCTAAGACCCGAATGTAACGATTCCTCGTCGTTCTCAGGAATTAGGCGCATTATGGCGTATTTTGCATTTAGATCTATACCTACATCCATACAAAGTCCAGCTCACACAACATTTGAAGCCAGCTGACCATTCACAACGTCGTAGATACGTCGAATGGGTGCTTGAACAACAGGCGGTAGACGACGATTTTTCGAACAAAATTTTCTTCAGCGACGAAGCACATTTCTCACTCGGTTCTGAGAATCCTCAAGTAATTAAAGAGATACCATAACATCCACAAAAAGTCTTTGCTCACAAGGTAAAGTGGCTTAAGTCGACTTAAGCCAAAAATGATTTTTTTTAACATTTAAATAAAATGAAAAATTATCTACATTTCTGTGTCTTCAGATTGTTTCTATTCCATCTGGAAGTCACTTTTAGGATTGTAAAAACGGCTTAATTCCAGCATATTTAAAAATTTGCTTTTGGTAAAGCGTCTTAAGTACATATTCTTTTTTCATCTAATTTTGTTTTGGCTTATGTGTAACTAAGCCGTTTTAAAAAAACTTAAAATTTCAGTTTTTTGATAAGGAAGACAATTTTAAGTACAATTAAGCCACTTTTCCAAAACAAAATCCTATTTGAAGTTAAATTTTATGTATACTTAAGCCGGTTTTCCATTTTCAGTTTTTAATGTAAATGACATAATCCTTTTTTCCTAAATGAAATCTGTGATTTTGTTTGAACTATGAGAACATAAGCCACTTTTCCAAACGAAAAGAAAAAAAATAAAAAAACTTTTTCGTTTGGAACAACGGTTTAACGGACATAAGTCACTTTACCCGGAAAATTTTTCAAATAAACGCTGTTTTGAATTCAAATAAGCCATTTTACTCCGATCAAAGTATGCTGGATTTAAAAAGAAACTAAAAGGGGAAACTGATTTATGTACACATAAGCCACTCTAATTTGAGTTTTGAAAGCGTAAATACGGTCGTTTGATAAAAGTGAAATAAGTATTATATATTATTAAATCGTTGTACGAGTATTTAAGTGAAAGTATTTTGTATAATATATATGTATCAACAAAAAAAAAACATTCGCAATAATTGTGTTCTATATACTATCATAAACAAAAAGTTTTTAACATCAAAATGAATAGAGCAATGCAAATGATTCTTCTTGTACGTTCGAAAGGCGTTAAGAATAAGAATCCTAAACCTAAAGGTATGTTGGCTCTCCTCTGTCTTTGTAGTTTAAGTGTCATATAACTATATGTACATTATGTGATTGGTCTTGTTTTATTTTTTAATTTTCATTTTATACAAAATACATATAAATAAACTACAAACATTATATTAAAGGTATTCATGTTTAACACTAAGGCCCAGTTTTTCAGTAGTGAGTTAAGCCAGAGTTAGTTAACTCAAGAAAAATATTTGTCTATATTTACGTCAAGAAGCAGTTTTTAAGTGAAGGATGAATGCAGAAAGGCTTACAAAACAAGGAAGATAATATCAAAAGAATTGTGTGTGTTAATCCAGAGTTAACTCACCAAATTTGGTGAGTTAACTCAAGATTAACTCTAACCCTGTACTGAAAAACTGGCCCTAGGATAAGATTTAGCTGCGGAAAATTATTAATAAAATTTTTTTGATAAACTTAACCAAACGTTGTGACTATTAAATTATACACCAACAACCACTCCTTTTTTCGGAATAGTTATTAAATTTTTAAATCATAAAAACCAAGTTAAAGATAAAATTGAATTAATTTAAGTATTTTGCTTATCTGCATCTTTGAACTAATTTTTATAAATGTTTGTATAAGCTTATAGGACAGTTTATACCTATATTTGACATTTAATGCACAGAGATTCAATTATTACACAGCATCTAAGTAAATGGATTATAAGGCCGTTCATGCAAACTTTTATGTAAAGTAATTTTAACAATTTTTACACTTGGATGAATTGAATACCCTTATTGTTATTGGTATACCAGTATTAAATTCTTAAGAAAACACTGATATTTTTCTAAGTAATAATAAAAAGCAGATCATTCACGTTAGAAAGAAATATTATTTTCGATTTAAAGTTATATAAATGCAGTATCAAAAATCGTCAGTCACAGGAGGTGCCCTTACATCGGTTGAACTGGAGCTAAAGCAACACCATGAAGATGCAGATTCTGCATATGAATCGAAAAAAAAGGATATCGAGTCTGCAAAAAATCACCGAGGTAAGGAAGTTTTCACCTTCGATCTTCAGCAGTGCCTTCCCACTCCAGTTTTACAATCTTCGGTAACATTTTATTAACGTCACTTAAATATATTTAATTTGACTGTACACGACTGCGTAAAAGGAACTCACCACTGTTACATGTGGAATGAAGCTGTTGCCAATAGAGGTGGCAATGGGATAGCTTCATGCTTATTTGAACATATAAATTCGCCTTCTGCCCTACCACCAGACACCGAGCATGTCACTTTTTACAGCGACACTGTTTTGGGCAAACTAAAAATAAGATCGTTGCAATAATGATGTTGATGTGCGTTTGTAATGAAACCAACAATTTAAAGTACATTGATCACAAGTTTTTGATTCCGGGTCACACACACATGGAATGTGACATAGACCACTTCATTATTGAAAGAAAGAAAAAAGAACTAACTACAAAATTCACCACCCAAGAGATTGGTACCAGTTTGTATGGGGAGTCGGAACCAAAACAAAATTTGATGTAATTGAGATGTCTCGATCCAAATTTCACAACTTTGGGTCGATTGTTAAAAATAAATGCATTTTTCGCAAAGTTAATGACAATAACAACAAAATAAATTGGAGGAACATTAGATGGCTTCGTTTCATATCAGATGCTCCATTCAACATTTGTTATAAGAATTCTCTAAGCGAGCAAAACCATTTCAAATACTCAATATTATAAAACGAGGATGTAATGAACTAAGCACAGGCCCTCTTGAAATGATGTACGATGGACCAAACAAAATCAACGAAGCAAAAAAACAAGATCTTATGGAGCTGCTCCCTTTGATTGATGAGCAGTTTCATGACTTTTATAAGACTCTCTGCACTGAAGCAAAACCAGGCTTTCATCCGGATCTTACAGAAGAAGTCGAAGATGGTACTTTTGACTAGGTGCTATTAAGCTATCTTCTTTTATTACAGTCTAATTTTTGTATTAACTTATTTCTATGTTTTGTTTTCCTATAATAACTTTTATTTCAATAAAACTTAACAAAAATTTCCTAAGAGAAAAAAGTCTTAAGTAAAAATGAAGTTAAATTTAAAAAAGTTAAAAACGGCTTATGTATAAGAAAGCTCACACAAGAATTGAAACGAAATTCGGAAACCCGGCTTAAGTAACATAAGCCAAATTAATATACAAATTAGAAAAAGGTAAAAGGGCTTAAGTGACAAATTTTGCTTATAAAAACTTTAATTAAACTTATTTTGTTATTCCTTAAATGCATAGAAAAAGAGACGAAAATTATAATGTTTGTGTCCAATTTTCATGTTTCTACTCAAAACGGTTCTCCTTATATATTTTTTTAAAGTTTAAATTCGTTCTCCTGAAAAATGTTAAAAAACGACTTAAGCCACTTTACCTTGTGAGCAGAGAAGTCACTGTTTGGTGCGCCCTTTGGTGCGGAGGTGTGATTGGACCTTACTTCTTCAAAAACGACCATGGAACGACTGTCACCGTTAATTTGAAGCGTTATGGTCATATGATAACCGACTTTTTTTGCCTGCTAATGAAGAATACGTGGTACCCGTGATTTTTTTCACGGGTACTACCTCTTGTGCTGAATTGACAAATTCTAAAAGAGTAATTGTTGTCGTGAAAAGTGCTTTCTCAAATAATCCGTTCGGATTCGGCTTAAAACTGTAGGTCCCCTCCACTCCATTCCTGACAACATTACCCACACACAGGAATGGTTGAGAGTTGTAAGTCACTAGGCCTTAGTTCTCAACGGACTGTTGCGCCATCCAATTTATTACTTTATTTAATTATTGAAGAATATTTGGTTTCAACAAGATGGTGCCACATGCCACACAACTCCAGCGAATATGGCTTAATTGCAAGAGACATTTCCTGGTCGTGTAAATTCTCGTTGTGCTTGCAACAATTCTTGTGGTGGTCATTTAAATAATGTTGTGTTTCACACATATAATGTCAACGTTCAAACTTTATAATAAAAAAGAAATATCATGTACAAAAATATTTTATGGATAACCCTGTAAAACGCCAACAGAATTTACCGACATAAGATTATTTTTTTCTTTTTTTTTTGCGAACATTAATTCTAATTTCATTTATTCATTATCACCTGAATAAAGTTTGAACTACATTTCGATCCCTTGAAAACTATTATTTAATTGAAATAAGTTACAACTCTTAAGGCTGCAAGGCCCCCTTTACACGGAGAATCTACGTATCCACTTACTCCAATTTCAGTTGATGGACGAATTTGGTGGGACGAACGGCACTGGTAAACAAGTTCACTGACGACTGACCAGGTGTCGCTCCACTCGTTCCTCACCATGAGTTCTCTCATGGGCCTTATAAACAATCGAATATATAAGAACAAAGGCAAAGTAATTTCCAACAACTAGTTTTAGCGTTATATTACAGTCCCCTTTATATAAAACTCGTATTTTAGTGTAATTTTCATAGAGCAAGTGTATGCTCGTGGAGTTATTTTTGTGACTCCCAAATTCAACCAAGTGTGGTTATCCATGTACAACTTCGCTGCATTTGGTTTGAAAATGGATTGCACCAGGTTGAAACATTATGAAACGTCAAAAATATTGCATGTACAAGTTTCCTAATATTCCTGTTTCCTGTGAAGCTACGACGCAGAGTTACATTGTCTTACATTTTTAATATACTAACTTAAAAGAATTGATTGTAAGGCTTTAAAATATCTTAGATTAGTACCAAATTTCCATCACAGCTTGAATTTTGGAATCCTATTATTTCAAGATCCTACAATTTATACTCATGATTTTGATATTCGTATATTCTTCAATGTCGTCATTCAATCAATACTCAAAACGCTTGATTTTACAAAGACTATAATAGATTCTGATAAACTCTTCACATTTAGAACAATATAAACACAGCCTTATCTTTTTATTTTTCGAAAAATTACTCCTCCAATTTTTTAGCTACATATTTCAAAAGACAAATTTCTCAATTTCAAATTCCACGATATATGAAAACATCATTCCACCAAAAACCACTGTTCTCTACACATTAATCTACATTTTTCCTTATTCCAGCCCTACACGCTCTTAGAATCAATCTATGTCCCTATCGGCCAAATAGCTAAATCTAAGCTTCAAGATCTCTGGAGTCTGGTGGAGATTGTATGTACATATGTAGGTAGGTACATGTGGAAATCGATTCAACAAAAATCCATACAAATTACACAAATTCAAATTCAGGACAAATTTTTTCTCAAATCAGGAAAAAACACAGCTATTCCCTCGTCTCGTCTCACCACCGTGATGAATTTTTATTCACGGTGTGAGGAGACCAGGAGAACCAGTGTGTAGAAAATTGTATGGGAAGCGAGTTCCTACGGGAAAGCGATTGCAATTTATCACTTCATGTGTATACGGCTTAAATAATGTCTTCTGTGTGTTTGAGAGAGATCGAGAGATAGAGAGAAAGGGAAAAAGAGTGAGTAACAGTTAAGTTGAGTTGAGTATTGCTGGAAGCAATTTCCGCCGTTCGAATGTCAAATTTATTTGACAAATAGTACCTACCTACTTTCCAGGATGCGATTCTTTTTTAACTGAATTCAACTCAACTGAACATATAAATTCGACGAAGGACCAAGACCGAGACGACGACAACGACAACGACGCGACTTGACGCAACAAACATACATATTCCCCCCGTTCGTCCCAGCGTGGCATATGAACAGACTGTGACAGAAGTATTATCAATTTTAAATGGTTTGGGACTTGCGGGACTCCAGATCAAGACTGTGTAGTAGATAGGAATGGGAGACGGGGGAGAGTTATCCTGTTTGTTTCCTGTCGCTAGGGGTGATGCCGGTTTTGTTGGATTTATTATGACATTTTTTCTGTTTCTTCTTTTTTAATCTCTTTTTTTTATTTCTCTTTTACTTTTTCGTTCCATTAAGAATCTTTATTTAGCGGTAAGGGGCTTTGGTGAACGAAGAACAAACCTTTAAGCCCAGGTTATACGGGTTGTAACTGTAGATATACACGAAGCGAAGGTGTAGGATGTATAAGATGTTTAAGACATGTTCGTTGGTGCGTTACCTACACCTGATGGTTGCGTTGCGTATAACGGTATAAGCAGGAGTTAGAAGGCGTGTTGAGTTTTAGTGAGTGATTGATGTTTTGTTTTGTTTCATTTAATTTCATTTCAGTTTTTTATTTTTTTTTTAATAATTCCTCGAGCAAAACAGAAACAAATGACAGACATTTAGAGCTTAAGTTTAATGGAAAAGGTAAAGGGGAGGGGGGGCTAATATTCGTCTACGTTGTAAAGCAATATACGTATACGTATTATGATGGATTTAAAAATTTAAAATGTTAATCTTTTTTTAACATTTATTACAATTTAAGAAAATATCTGTCATTATTATGAGATAGTGTAAAATATGAACGTTAAATACCTAATTGTTCTTAAATTATTGAAGAGAAAATTGTGATTTTCTCCACATCCAATATATTGAACGACATTTCAGTACCAACAGCAGTTTTGTATTCTAGATTCGCTAAGCGCGTATGCTAAGTTTTGTAATATACCTAGTAAATAATAACAATTAATTTTAAAAATTTGGAGTGTTTAAAGCTCTTGATCTTAAATCTTTTCGTTATTCATCGAAATTCAAACACGTTGAATACCGATTTTAGTCGTTTTAGTGTTCCATTGACCAAAAAAGTGAAGTAATCAAATTCATATTGGGAATTATTTTTATCAGTCCGATTTGTAAAAATAATTTTTTTTTTTAACTTATCAACCCTCAAATCTAAATTCAAGTGTCAAAAAATTACAGTTTACAACGTAACAGCCTCAAAAAGAAACATCTGATTGAAAAACCGTATACTTCTCAATTGGAACGGTAAGTATATTTATTTCAAAATATTTGAATGCTACGATAATTGAATTCCTTGATATTTGTCAAAATTTTTAAAGAAACTACTAAAAGTTGGTAAAAATCCCTGCAATATTTTTGTATCGAATTTCAATAATTCCAATGCGTTGTATTTTAAGTAATTGCATAATTTTGTCTTGTCAAACGTCTAAAGGTGACAGCTTATAAAGTAACAGTTGACCGAACGAATGGGGACGTTTGGATGATGATGTTTTCTGAAGAGGTGTTCTTCCAAGTTGGTAAAACCACAGCATGAGCTTTTTTATCCATCCTACATTTGTCCAGCCATATTCAAAATAAGCGAATCTTTCTCCTCCTCTAAATATCGACTGCACTTGCGTCAATTCTTTTGAAGTTCATTGAAACGCTGATTTATTATCAACTTTAGAAATATCTCCAAGATCGAAGACTTCTTAACTGGTTATCTCATGCTTTTTCTCACGGAATAGAGAAGGAAATCGTTTTAAGCTTTATTATAGAGATATGGGTTTGCCATTACGTTCTTAAAACGATTTCAGGTAAGTGGCTGTCTCGGCTCAAAATGTACCCAATTTTCTACAAAATGTTTGCAACAATTGTGGCCGTATGTACAGCAATAACGAGTTGAATATTCTCTCTCAAGAACTAGAAGACATAAAATCATCTAGTTTTAGTTTTTGATTAAAAACAAATAATATCAATGAGTTCTAAGAAAAACAATAGTAGATAATCTTAAAGTGTTGAAAAATTACACTTTAAACCTTTTTTTAACTTTTTTGTGCCCATATTTTGAGTTTAAAACAATTTGTTTCAAAAACTATGCATAGTTTTTAATTGATTTAAAAACAAGCTAATAGACAAAAGTGTTGGCTTTAAGAATATGTATAAATTTTAGTTGTAAGTATTACCAATATTTTTTAATTATTTTTTTTCTATTTAACGTACATATTTTTTTAAATTGCCCCTACCGCCTAAACGGAAGGAGATAAACCCCCTCCCATTGTAAAAAAAATGCTTGTTTTTAACTGTTCTATACCAATCCGTCATTAAACTTTGTCACCTGAGTTATCGTACTCTCCCCCTAAATTCAAATGTCAAAAAATGACAGCTTCCAAGGTGACAGCTGTTCAAATAGCGTTCTATTCAAAATGAAAAATCCGATTGGAAAACCGATCATTTGTCTTTTAAAGCCTTAAGAGTTTTTAAGTTTTTGTGGAATGCAAAGATTGACAAGTTACCGATAAACGTGGTTTAGTGTCAACACAAGGGCTACAACAGCAATAGCCGCGTTTTATTATCACCATGATCTGATCCGGATTTTGAATTTACATGCATTACAACAACAACACAAGATCCTGCTTTGTGTATGGATCTCAATTTGAGATCCAAAATGTAATTTTTTTTTTTCACAACAAGGAGCGCTTTATCATTGTAATTTCACATGTAAATGTTGGTATCATTGCAAACAAATTAAATAAAAATTGTATTGCCATATAAACATTTCCATTTGACTGAAATAAAATATTTTTTAAATAGAAAGCGAGAAGCTTTATATTTATTTATTTGGTATATAATCCATGAAATAATTAGATATTTTAACAAAACTAGATATTAATTGGTGAAATTAAAATAATTAAGTCCAAAAAAATGTTTATTTGACATAATTTATGGGTATTAGTTTCCCCCAAAAAAAGGAACAAAAAAAGATCATTGAGCAAGATGTTCTTTGGGCAACCCTGCTTTAAATGCCAAAAAATATAAATAAAATCGAGAAAGGTGCAGCACAAATGGAAGAAAAGATGTTCAAATAAATTGTAAGTAATCTCTTAATTAAATTATTTAAGTGTCACATTTATTAAAAGGTCAAACAGAATCTGGACTATATGTGAGACCAAAGCGTTCCTGGATGCTTTGAGTTTGAGAGTGCAATGGTGATTTGCAGAAACATTTTCAAAATTTGTGGAGCTTCCATTTTTGGCATGTGTTTGTTTTTTTTTTGCTTCGAAATGTCACTTTTGAAAGAACAAATTTGACACTGCTACCAAACTTTAAATAATAAAAATATGATGATCCAATGCTGTTTTATTATCATGATCTGATCCGGATCAGATCATGGTGATAATAAAACGCGGCTAATATTTTCACTTGTTTTTAAACTATCCACACGATTTTGATTCTTCACATTATTAACTTTTTCCAACAGCTCAAATGTTTCCAAAAGTTTCACATTTGCCGAGAATGTGTTTTACAGCTACCCAAAAGTTTCCAAACTGTGACTGCATCATTTTTGCAGTATTGCGGGTAATTCCTCTTGCGAGGAATGGACAGATTATTTAAAAGTAATTCTTGTCATGAAATGCTTTCTCAAAATAGCCATTCAGATTCGGCATAAAAACTGTAGGTCCCCTCCATTCCTGAAATCACTCACACACATTAATGGTTGAGAGTAGTAAGTCATTAAGCCGTAATTCTGCATGAGCTGTTTCGCCACCTAATTTATTTATTTAATTCGTTTTTGAGGCATACATCGTTCTTATTTTAGTAATTTCGTAGTTTTTTCATACCAAAAGTCAAAACGTGACAGCTTTAGAAGTGACGGTTGACCAAATTGCTATTGTTCTGAAAAATTATAATGTAGTCTTAAGCTTTTTCATTTATCTTACTTTTCGGGTCTCATTGCGAGTAGATGTAAAACAACATTTTCGTCCCTTCTTTCCAAGGTCAATGAAACGCTGATTAATTATCAACTTAAGAAATATCTGCAAGAACGAAGACTTCTTAATGACCGGCTTCTCCATGGTACATCTCACCCCGAACAGTGGAACAAGTTTTGTAGAAAGTAAGATTATTGCTTCGGACTTCGGAATTTAAAACCAGTGTACACCAACATCTCCTTTCCTTTACGAAAACAGTAAAGGCCCAAGGATTAAGCCTTGAAGAACACCAGTATGAACAGGAAGGAAAGAAAACAGTTTACCATTACAAGATACGGTTTGCATACGATTGGTCAAATATGAATAAATAAGGTTTTTAGTTGTGTTAGAGAAGTTAAAATAAGTAGACAGTTTATCACAGAGAAGATTATAATTCAAGCAATTTAATGCCTTTGAAAAGTCAAGTATGGTTATCATTATCAGTTATCACAATAGTACATTTTTTGTTTAAAGCTTGTCTTGTGTCGTCGGTCACATTAAGCAAAGCTTAAACGCAACTATGTCCAGACATGTCATTAATTTTTTTTTTTAATTGGTAACTTCTAAGAATTCCAAAAGCCTTTATCATTCATTATAATTGTGTCGAAGATGTGAGTTTTGTGAGAAAAAAGAAAAGGTAGGAGAATTTTAATAAAGTCAGGATGAATATTGTAAAGTCCAGTGCATTTCGATTTTATAGAAAAGATTGATTTTCCTACTTGATACTTATCTACCACACTTACCGAGTATACGTCTATACTATCGTACTCCGCAATTTTTGAGGACATAAAACTAAATTGTGTTTGGAAAGTAGAAAATTTACGATTCATATCCTCCAAATCAATATCGTCATCACAAACTTGGACATCTTTTCTTAAGCCAATGTTCTTAACTTCTTTCCAAAAAAATGTTGAGGACCGATTTGAGTTAAACTTATTATTAACTTCCCACAGGAAGTTATTGTAATGGGTGCGATTTGTTAAATTGAAAATTTTGAAATTTCTCGACGTTTCAAGGTCCCTAGAGTCGAAATAAAAGATTTTTAGAAAGATGTCTGGGCGTGCGTTTGTACGTACGTTCGTACGTCCGTATGTCCGTACGTCCGTACGTTCGCGACGTTTTTTCGTCGTCCATAGCTCAAGAACCAGAAGAGATATCGACTTCAAATAAATTTTTTTAAACAGATAATAAGGCAGAAAGATGCAGAAAGGGCTCTCAAGAAAATTGCAAGGTTGGTTTTTTTTACCATAGCAGTTTAAAAAAAGGTGAACATTTTGGTTAACCCAAAATATTTCATGAACCAATGACGCTAGAGACTTGAATTAAATTTTATATTATATATTGTAACGTGATACCAAACAAGTATATTTTTGAAAAAAATCCAATTAACGGTTTTTTTTATAAATCAAAAAAACTGACAAAAAAAAATTTGTCACCTCGAAAATTGTACGACAAAATATGATTTCATCTCCAAAACAATTTTGTGCAACGAAGAATAATGTTTTTGACATCTGATAAAATTTTGAGAAAAATCTAATTGACAGTTTTTTTTTATAAAAAATAAAAACCTAAAAAAAACATTACTCAAAGTTGGTAAAAACTGAATTTCGACTCAAATATCTTTTCAAAAACTTGAGATTAAGGCTTCAAACTTATTTTATCTTATAAGAAATATTGTTGAAAAAAATGTTGAGAAAAATCGAATTGAAGGTGTTTTTTACAAAAAATAAAAACCTAAAAAAAAATTAATAAAAGTTGGTAAAAATTGATTTTCAACTCAAATATCTTTTCAAAACTTTGAGATTTTAGCCCTAAACTACTTTAATCTTTTAAAAAATATTGTCAACATTCAATAAAATTTTGAGAAAAATCGAATTGACAGTTTTTTTTACAAAAATTAAAAACTTTAAAGAAAATTTAACAAAAGTTGGTAAAAATTGAATTTCGACTCAAATATCTTTTCAAAAATTTGAGATTATGGCTTGCAACTAATTTTCACCTATAAGAAATATTGTTTTCAACATTCTAAAAAAATTTAAGAAAAATCGAATCAACAGTTTTTTTGAAAAACAATAAAAACCTAAAAAAAAATTAATAAAAGTTGGTAAAAATTGATTTTGGACTCAAATATCTTTTCAAAACTTTGAGATATTGGCTTTAATCTACTTTTATATTTTATAAAGTATTGTTGTCAACATTAAGTAAAATTTTGAGAAAAATCTAATTGATAGTGTTCTTACAAAAAATAAAAACCTAAAAAACACAATACTAAAACGTGGTAAAAATTTACTTTCGAATGAAAAAGCTTTTCAAAAATTAAAAATATTGTCTTCAAACTTTTTTTATTTCATAGAAAATATTGTTTTCAATATTCAGTAGTTTTTTTTTATAAAAATCCAACACTCCATTTTTCATAAAAAAATAAAATCTACAAAAAATAGTACGCAAATTTGGTAAAAATTGATGTTCGGTTCATGATATCTCTCAAATTAATTTCATTTATCCAATTTGTAAAAATTTTAGAAATGCTACTTAAATTGGTAAACATTTGTTTTTGACTAAAAATCTTTTTAATAAAACTAGATTTTCAAACTAAACTATTTCTTTATATGAAAAATATTGTTGGTAATTTAAAAATTTTTAAGAATAATTCAACTGACAACTTTCTTAACCCAACACGAAAACCTACAAACTTTTAAGCAAGACAAATCGACAGACGGGATGGGAAGTTATCAGTGTGGGTCGCATCCCAGCCTCTTTTTATAAAAATTGTATTTCACAGATTTTTTCAATCTGTATCATGATTTCGTGACCTTTTAAACTCACCAATTATTTCTGAACAACCAAGACGTCTCCAACGATGGTATGACACATCTCTTGCCTTAATCGCATTCATATACAACCTACTTATACAACATATTGTTGTTTACATATTTTAAAAGTTAAAAAAATAGTTGGTTTTTTCATTACAAAAAACAAAACCATACCAGAAATTTGCTACTGATTTGGTTTTGAAAAGGAAACAAAAAGCACCAATAGCTGTCTTTTTTGTTGTTTACAGTTTGCAGACCTGAATTTTTCGAAGGAATTACGTTTCCTACACCATCTCCAATACAATTTTCCTCTTTCAGCTTTATGAATTTATTTTTCTAAAAATCAGCGTTTCGACAGAATATAATTCAAAAATAATTATAACAATAAAAATGCTCTTCAGTTCTAGAAGACAAGATGACTATAATATTTTCGAATCAAATGAAAAATTCCAATAAATTAATAACTATTGTACTCATAGAACACACCAAAGTTCATGAATTTTATTTTAAAATCCTTCGATTGGCTTTGGTATACTTAAAATCTTTATTTTACAAGAAATCTTAATTTTCTAAAAAAGCCTTTATCATTTTGATCAAATTTAAAGATTCAAAAAAAGAAATACACCCGCACTCAATTTAAAAAGTTTTAATTTTTGTGTATTCTTTAAAGATTCTGGTTATGTTGCTCCTGGCGCGGCGCGCGGCTCGGCTACATGAATGGGTATAGAGCTATACACGTGCCCTCAAAAATTGTAGAATTTATGATTCTACTATGGTTCTTCGGCCTCATTTGGCAAAATTCAATCCACCATTCTTGTATAGTATCACTCCACTGGGACTCGCTCAACTCCAGTTAAATATAATATCTGTTCTGGTTCTGATTATGGTAAAAGATGCAGGTTCGGCCCAGCATCATAGTCTCTTATATTCTCAAAAAAAAAAAAAAAAACAAGACTTACGAAATTAATTTTTCTTAGCATTTATGTTTTAGGATATAGCCCCCGCAGGGTTAAGAATAAAAAGTTGGTATTATTATTATATATATACAATATAATTTTTTTTTCTCTTTTCTTGATTTTCAACCATTGGATTCGTAGTCTCAGTCTTTTTGCTAAGAAGTAATTACCATCTGAAGGCTGAATGGGCGGTTTCAGAAAGGAGATGAATAAGTAGAACGATCTTATAGAAGTAGAGGACTTTTCGTATCAAACAGAAAGAATCTACACAATAATGGAAAAGACGAGCGATGAAATTAAGACCAAGAAGAAAAAAGAAAAAAAAAACAGAAAAACAGAAAAACATCACCGACCCACAAAAGAAATGGAAAACATAAAACAATTCGTTTTTCTTATTCTTCAAGGAAAAAGGTTTCATCTTCATATTATTTTTTTTTCCAGGTTGGGGCATAACGAACGGGTAGGTAAGGTACAAATATCCATATATACAGAAGGGGGAGGCCTTCTTGGGAGCGGCAGTTGGGCGTGAGAAATAATAACAATAAAAGATAGAAATAGAGAGAAAAAATATACACAACCATTTCTATACCTAGGTTTGTGTCCTACCAATGATGACTGGATGCGCTATTTCTTACCTATAGCTACTCCTGCGTTTGGTCCTTTCTTCTTGAACTGGTACTGAACTGCCATAAAGTTTTCCTCAATGGTTATGGTAACATGGTTATTATTATTGTTATGGCAAACAAAGCAGTTTAAACCAAACCCTATGTCGAATCCAAACTACACGACTACTCTTGGACACAAAAGGTGCTCTCGATGGTACCAACAAAACACAAGGATCTTCAGGATTTTGTTATCCTGTATTATTGATGGTGCGGCGGCGGCGGCAGCGGTGGTGGTGCTTTTCTCTAGCTGCTGCTTTCTTTTTCTGCAATTGATTAAGTCTAAGGGAAAACGGGGAACAATTAGTTATGAACTATTCAGTACACATAGTAGCTAGCTGCTCGATGTAGCCCTAAGGCGATAGAGCTCCTTTTTTTCGTTTAATGTTGGTATAAAGGACGAAGATTGGTTTGGTTAAAAGTAAAGTAAGATGGATAAAAAAAATGTTCTCAGTGCAATTTGTAAGCGAAAGAATAAGTTGGCATCATCTCCTCTGTTCCTTTTGTATACTTTACCTATAGTCCATGGAAGAGCTAGAATAGAAGGCTTTTCTGTTCTTTTTGTCCTGTTTTGAATTTGTCTGTTTTTCCTTTTTTTTTTCTTTGAGACAATTATTTCAATTTTTTGAAAAGAAAGTGTAGTAAATTGGAAGAAAACAAGCAACCGCACATCTGCGTTGGAGAATAATGCCTTACGGGCTTAAATGACTAACGAGGATAGTATCAAGTATAGAGTATAGTTTGCTTGTTATGTTCTTTTGATATTTTTAGTAAGTTCTTTGTCCTGCAAAAAAGAAAACACACCTTTAATAACAAGATTTTGATGAAGTACTTTTTATTTCTCTTCGTGCTTTTAACGAAAATAATATTTTTTCATCATATTTCTTACTTCTTTAGACTTGAAATTTAAATGAAAAATTGGGATGCCAAAAGGTTCCAATTTGTCACTTTTTGTTTTCGTAATTTTAATATCTTGTACGAAAATCAAAGAAGAACTATAAATGAACCTGAAAATTATAAGTAAAAACTGTATTAGAAGCTAACCAACATTTAAGTAGTTGTTTTGTAGTTTTGAAAAAATCTGAACTAGAAATAATTCGATCAAAAATCTTTACTTGTTTTTACTTTATTACATTAATAACACAGATAATAATACATACAAAAACTTATAGACTTTGTCATTCACTTTCATATCCGTCGTAAAAAGATTCTTCCTCCTCAAGAGCATCAACAGTTAATAGTGAAAGAACTTCTTTTGTTATTATACCTCGAACTCGAATAGGATTGTGACGTAAGCTTGCAATAAATGGATCAGATGAAATTAAAAGACGATTGTAAAGATCTGTATTTGTATCTACTCTCGACGTTTTTCTAGTAAATAGCTCTCTAAATTTTCTCGTGTCCTTATTTCTGGCTTCTTGAGCCTCTTCTGACAGCTGTCCTATAGGAAGAATGCAAGACATTACTATATCTTTTCCATGAAAAAGATTTTTGTGGACGCTAACAGACATTATATACCAAGGGTATTCATTTAAACATAAGGTTCTTGTTGCAATAATGAAATCTTCAAAAGCATCTTCGTTTATTGGAAAACCACTTTCTAAAGCTTCCAAAGTAATGTGAAATCGTTCAATTAATTCTTTGTTTACACCTGTAATTTCTGAACTCTTTTCAGCTGCTGGAAGAAGAACCGTCTAGCAGTATTACCATCATTCGTATTACCTGCTTGTTGCGTTGGCATGTCTACAAGCAACCCCATCTCACTTCTAAACCTCTGTTGGATCCTTTTTTTTTACTTCAGCCACTTTGGCTTTATTTTCCGGTCCTCGAGCTTGCCAGGTCAGAATAGGAAGCTTATACCCTATATGTAATAAGCACTCCATAAAACGGATCCATTAATGTAGAGGAGACATTCCAAAGGTCAGAAATCTTTGATCGACGACAGTTTTATTTAATATCACGGGAGGTTTATTTAACTCACTTGGTTTGGCTTCACATATGAAGCACGTTTAAGAAGACGAAGTCACAGATGAAAGTGCAGTACATATTTTACCGTCTATCATTATAAGCATAAACGTAGAGTCGACAAGAAAATTTTGTTCGCCATTTCGGATAAGAACTGGAGACAAATCTCTTATTTCTTGCTGGATTGAATTAACTTCTTGAGAAATTTATTCAGTGGACTCTTTGGCAAAACCAAATTTGATTGGACGGCAATATCTTGTAGATGAAGGAGCTGGATTTTGCCAAACAATTATTTTTCTTTTTGAAGAACTAAAATTCATTTGAATAGGCACCATTGAAATACTAAATAAACTTTCATCCGTATGGCCCTCCTCCAAAACAAATTTCTGTTTATACTGCTTTTGCTAAGCCCCATCGCATCCTCACTTTATCAAAATATTAATAGTTTTCAATTCGTCTATTCCGAGTAAAACCTCCTGTTGAGCCAAGCAAAGCCTCTCAATACTATGATTTGCTAATGACCGCAGTTAACTTTTTGCATATAACTCAGTGATTGTTAACTCAGCTGGATAACAGTTTTTCTTAGCTTTTTGAATGTTTGTATATGAGGGAAAAAGATCTTTGCATTTTGCGTTGACTTTTTGCCGAATAACATCATATTGATGTTTCGACAAATTAGCATCAACCACTAAAGATAATGCAGAAAAGCCCACTGAAGGTTCATACTCAGAACTACATTATATCTTTTACAAAGTTTTTTTCAATTCCGTATCCTTAGTGGACGAAGCTTCCGAAAAATCTTTCAAAAGCTTGGCTGAATCTTGCTTTCCCATTTTTCGAAGCACTATCTCACTAGCCGTAACAATTTCTTGAGGGTCAGTTGAATCTAAAAGACTTTGAATATTCCTTTTTTTTTGGATTTTTCAGAACAGTAATTAAAGATGATTTGTTTTCTTCCAGCTTTATCAAGATTTTGAGGTTTTACGCTTTCAGTCTAAATATAAGGTTCATCAAGCCAAACTGCATTTGATGTCAAAAAACGGTTGCAATGCCTTCCACTTTTTTCCCATTTTTCGCTTAGCTTAAAGCAAACGATATTAATATTTGCCTTAAGATTTGTTTTAACTTTTTCTGATATGTTTAGAAGACCATATCTTTCCATTATTAATGACAATACGACGTCTTTTCGATGTATTTTGGGAGTTTTTTCCCATTCTTCAAGAAAACGCCCACTTAGGTGGGTCAAAACTTCATAAATCGATTATGAACTTATAACCCACGTAAGTGAGCCAAAAGTCCGCAATAAAAAGAGCCATCATTTCTTAAACAAAAAAAATTAAGATTGAATGAAATAAATTTATTTATTCTTTTTATGGAAAAACTGAAAACAGAATAATTTATGATTCTATCATAATACAAAATTGAATTTGAATAATTAATTAATAATTCAGAAAAACACGTTCGCGCTCTTTGTCACTATATGTCTGCAAAAGGGGCACAGAATCTCGTTTTGAAATGATTTGCTGTGGGACATAAGTCCCAAAAAAAAAATTTGGGCGTTATGTCCCTGGGCCTTATGTCCCTGCGCCGTCGCAACATCCCTGCTGGGCTCGGTATAGGATTTGAGGTAGGTGCGAAGTTGCAGATGGACATTATGCCCCCTATCAGAGTTGTAAAGATTGCAGACTTTTGGGTAATGCATTCAATTAAGTCGCAGTTAATTAACTAATTTTTTGAATGTAAGTTAATACTGCCACTGGGAAATTTAACGGCGCAGTGTCATAAGTCCGTAGGTCATAAGTCCGTAAAGGACTTATGACCCACTTAGGTGGGTCAAAACTTCATAAATCGATTATGAACTTTCAACCCACGTAAGTGAGCCAAAAGTCCGCAATAAAAAGAGCCATAATTTCTTAAACAAAAAAATTTAAGATTGAATAACATAAATTTATTTATTCTTTTTATGGAAAAACTGAAAACAGAATAATTTATGATTCTATCATAATACAAAATTGAATTTGAATAATTAATTAATAATTCAGAAAAACACGTTCGCGCTCTTTGTCACTATATGTCTGCAAAAGGGGCACAGAATCTCGTTTTTGAAATGATTTGCTGTTTCAACTATGCTTGTGAAACATTCATCGCATAACTTAATATGGTTGCACGGCATAAGAATTGTATTACGCTGGTTATTGAAGCAGACTCCACAAAACATAGCGTTTTCAGAATTGCTGTTTAGAGAACCATCGTCATCGTCATCTTCATTCTTCTCTTCGCTCAATTCCTCCATTGCATCTAAGTCAATATTTGTATTGTTGGAATTAATTGATGTTAATTGATGAATAAAATCAGTGAGGGTCAAACGGTCGCTTTCAAATTTTAGCGTTAAACGTTCTATCAGCTCGTTTCGGCGCTGAAATTTGAGTTTCGGTTTTTCAAATATTTGCCAGGTTTCACCATCCAACGATGATGAGAAATCTACGGTTAAACTGTGCTCTTCGTCTAGCAGCTGGTCAACAAAATTGAAAAAATTTCCGTTCTTGGGCAGTATTTTTCGCAGTTTCCCATTATATGTTTCAAGCGTACTTGTAGTTCGGAAACATTTCTTATATACAGAAAACTGCTGAAAAACATCCTGCAAATGAAAAGTACATATACTCGTAAAATTAACAGCTCAAACAATAAATGTAGGTATTAAGAAAAAGACCTCTGCTATCCATTGTCTTTTAAAATATTTTATAAAGCCTTCAAAGCTTAAATATGCTTTTGTTTCGTTCTGAATAATTTCAAATCCTCTTTTAATGTCCCCAGGTTTTAACAGAGGCAGCACGAAAAACATACTGAATGCTTTACTACATTTAGTATCTTTTTTTATAGTTTGCATCATTGTTGGGAATTTCGATGCCTTTCTCCTGATTGCCCGGCAAAAATGAAACCAGCATCCATTTATAATTGCAATTGGAAAAACATTATTTAATGCTCTCCTTAACCCCTGTTCAAAATCACACGTAAATAAAGTTGGAAGGAATGTAAATATATTTGAATTGATGTATTGGAAAGCATGTGTATACGCCTTATCAGACTTTTTACTCATTAGTAAGAAGAGAAAGGGATAGATCTATAATTAAAAAAGAATACCAATATTAGGGACATGTGAATGTGACAAAAGGAAGCAAAAAATTAGCGCGAATTTTTTTAATGACCCCTTACTTTAAAAATACATGAAATACATTTTTTTCATATGATTTTTTCAAGCATTCTAATTTCCAAAATTAATAATTGTACAATTTTTTGCTTATCACTTCTTATATTATAATTTTGTTTAAAGTTTGATAGAAGCTTTAATAAATTTTAATAATGAAAACTTAATCATTAAAAAAATAAAATTGTAATAAAAGAAATTGAATTGATTAATTTAATGTTATACAGTAAAGGTGAGTACTTACATGTTCGGAATGAGCAACACAAATAATCAATAGCTGTTTCCACTCGCTGATTGGAACTACACCAAATGTACCATCAATGAAATAATTCCTTTCCTCTTCAGGCAAATTTTGAATTCCTTCACCAATTTTTGTTGCCATAAAAATCGTATATGAGAAATCACTCTCCACTATCGTGCCCTTATAAAAAGTGTTTCTTCTTTCATACCGTGACATTCCGTATCTTTGAAGGATAGTTTCGTTTAAGAAAATTTCCTTAATTTCTGGGAAAGATTTCGGCGATTTGGGCATTGAACTTGCCTTAATTCTGTTCAATGTTCTTTTTATTGTTTTATATTGAACTAAATGTGCTGAGTCAGTCATTTTTCTTCGTTTGCCATCAAAAATTTCTTTTGATGTTGTTTTGCGTTTGAAAGAAACGTCGTCCCCTGCGCAATCTTTTTTCATTAAATTTATAATGGTCATTTTTTTAAACATTTCATATTGATCGCCATGTGGGTGAATGACGTCGGATACATTGACTATTTTTTTCAATTGGGTATCAAAAATTAAACTCGCTTTGCATGATTTAATGTAACACTTGTACCTGTCTCTGTTTTCTTGAGAAAAGTTTTTTAAATATAATTGTTTTTCGTTTTTTAAATAAAGCACAGAACTGTTTTTTCTCAATCCACAAATAAATTCCAATTCGATTTCGTTCACATCCATTTTTTTAAACACTTAGGGAATTAATATTTTTTTTGAAGGTTGTAAAAAAAGACCTGCTAGTAGGTAAGTGAAATGAACGCAACCAATAACAATTTTCGTAAGCATTCGCTTCTCCAAAAAACCGTAAGCTTTGGGTCAGAATTTCGTTGGAAATTTTGACGGACTTTTGGCTCACTTACGTGGGTTATAAGTTCATAATCGATTTATGAAGTTTTGACCCACCTAAGTGGGTCATAAGTCCTTTACGGACTTATGACCTACGGACTTATGACACTGCGCCAAATTTAACTGCAAACAAAGCAGTTAGCAGCCTGTACTTACTTTCTGACTTGGCAGTTAATTGACTAAAAGTTAATTAACTGAAGTTGTTTTAACTGGTTGTAGTCTTTTTAGTCAGTACAAATTCTTTTGTACTGGGGTATTAGAAGTTTTAGTCAGTAAGTCTTTTCACTTTAAGTCAATTAAATTTGTTTTAGTATTTTGACTAGAATACTACAGGGATTTGAAAATAATATGAAATATGTATGAGGTACGTATGTAATGAGGTTACAATGCTATTTGGCTAATAACAATGAGGTTTGCTATAGAATGTTTTTGGCATTAGTTCCTTGTTGCAGTGTTTGTGTGGCAAATGTTTATTGAGCATGTCGAACAAAACAATAATATTTTTAGGAAATAAAAGTTGCTCTTTCGCAAAATTAAATATTTTATTCCTTTCAAATTATTTGTATGCACTCTAAGAGCCCCCGCAGACTGCAGACTTTTTATCGGCCGATAGTTTGGTCGGCTTCTTAATCAGTATGGAGAGGAATGCATATGCGCACACTACAGCAATTCAGTATCGGCCGATAAAAAAGTTTGATGGGCTACCCGAATTCATTCAAACTAATCTGCCGGCCAACTGTTTAATCAGTATTGGCGCATACACGCCTGCGCATACATGACGACTGTTTAGTCGGCCGATAGTTCAGTTCGCTCTGTGATATGGTGTCGTGTGCGTGTATTTTGAATATGGCGTCGCCCAAATCACATTTGTTGATTGTAGAATAGTCGGCCGACTGTTGGATAGTCTGCGCCCTGTTCACCAACCAAACTGTTTAGTTGGCTCGATGTGCGCACTTTCAGCCCAACACGACCAAACTATTTGCCGATAAAAATTCTGCAGTCTGCGGGGGCTCTAAAAAAACTAAATTTTTTAATAACAATTTTTTTTATAAATAAAATTAATTTTCAACTATTGAGGAGTTAACTTTCAGTAGCAGCATTTTTTTAAAATTGCTGTCTGAAAGTGCTCCTCTTCTAGGGGTGGCAATAAGCTTAGTAATATAAAAAAGCCGCTCCACTGCCGCCGATGACGGGACCGGGGTATTGTATTTGATAAAAGCTTTTTTTATGTTTGGGAACTTTTCAAGAGAGTCCAAAGATGAAGATTTTTGGGCAAGATATAAATCGTAATTCTCGTCTTCGTCAGCTTTGATCTTAGATGAACAATTTTCCATATCATCTGTTAATTTTTGTAAAAACATATATGTGTGAATTTTTAAAATCGTCTTTAAAAAAAAAAGATTTTTAAAACTTACCTGATAAACTAAAATAAAAGATTGAATTTTCAGGTACTAATGCAGATGATGGATTTCGATTCTTATCTGAGAACATATTGACCTTTGATCTTACGATCGAATAAATCTCACAAATTTTAGCTTCTTTGAAATCGGGATTAATTGCTGTGATCCGCTTTAGCTTAACAGACGGGCAAAGCACAGAAGCAACAATGGCATTATTTACTTCTGGTGTCAAATTAAAGTAATCCTTAAACCTTGTCACCAACGAACTTTCCAATTTTAGCACTACATCTATTGGAATGATCCTTAGGTTATCGTTAAGCTGTAATTTTCGCAACTTTACCCGAACTGTTGCTAAAGTTGGAAGTAGAAGTCCAAACAGCATTCTCTTTTCTTTTTGAAGAAAGTCAAGTGTTTCAGCAATTGGCTTCATGATCATGAAAAACTCCTCCAAATATTGGAATTCAACATCACAAAAAAGATTGGATTCCCAACTTTTGACAAAGGTTGGTAATCCCGTATTTTTTTCGATGATATCACAAATAATGAAATCATACAGAGAATTCCACCTTGTGACCACTGGATATTTAGGTTGCGATCCCAATATAGCAACGATTTCCTCGGAACTCTTCGGCTCTTTAATGTAGGCTGTTCTGCATTTGGTAGGGGGTCTATTTCTCCCTGTTAAGCGACTTAAATAGAAAAAAAATTAATAGACAAAGAAACGTTTTAAAGTCAACGGCAACATTTACAATATCACGATATATTATTTAGGTTTGCAGACGATACTGGACCTGCCATTGAATCATCCAAACAAAAATCCATGGTAATAGGTATAAAACTTTTTTCACTTTGAACAATAAACCAGATAACTTGCACTTCTTATACACGACTAATAATGATGTTTAAACAATTTAGAAAAATTGAACAGCTTCATTTGGCTTTTGAGAGAATCTTAAGATAACAGATAACGAACTAAGGTATAAGTAATATGCAACACTTGGTGTCTTCCAGTTGAAGTTTCATTATGTATGTTGAACATTACAGATTAAATTGTTTTTTATGTATTGGTTAATTGCAAAAGTATCACACAAAAATTATTTTTCTATTCTAAATTTTTGGTGGCTGAACACGAAAATGACGGTAAAAGAAGTGTTTTCCAGATCCAGTTTTAAAAATATATTATTAAATCTTCTTACAGAAATATTACTTTTCCCATTTTAACAAAATATTTTTACATGTTGCACTATCAACGGAGTTCAATAAATATGTTATGTGATCGTAAAATCAAAAGCACCCTATATTGACATTCTCTAAGTTTTCTCATTACGGGACAATCACTGATAACGAGTGAAAACAAGTTTTTTTTTTTAAGTTAACTCAGCCACCATGTTCACTGTTCAGAGTGAGTCAAGTGTCGTCAAAAATGTTAGGCTTGTTTCACTCTATACGGTTTTGACCGTACGGCAAAAAAACCGGACGGCGACATTTAGTTAGAGGCGCGAAGAAGAGCATGTACGCTTTCATATTATGAGGTCACGGTCTCTAGCAAAATGTCGCCGTTCGGTTTTTTTATACAACAATATATTATACATATACTATGTATACATGAATGTATGACAAATCTGAACAATATCTTTAAAGGCGTTTTCAAAACGCATCAGTATTCAAACTTTTTGAAAAAAAAAAAATAAAACAGAAATACGAATGTATTTCTTATTGTTATATTTATCTCTTTACTTTGTTTTTCGATTTACAATATACTCTCAAACGACGTACTCTTAATACTCTTTGGACTTATAAAGACTAAAAGAAGTCAAAAGACTAAAAAAAAGTTAATTGACTTAAAGTTAATTAACTGCAGTGAAAAGACTTACTGGCTAAAAATTCGAATACCCCAGTACAAAAGAATTTGTATTGACTAAAACGAATAAAACCAGTTAAAAGAATTGCAGTTAATTTACTTTTAGTCAATACTGCTTTTTTTAACTGCCAAGTCAGAAAGTAAGTACTAAATGCTGACTGTTTAGTTACAGTTAAAGTACTTTTGTAAGTTAAAAGACTAAAGAAAAAAATTCTTATTAGTGACTTAACTGCAGTCCCAAAAAGACTGCAGTGAAGTGAAATAAGGCCGAACATATTTGTTATGTTTTCTTGACGTTCCGAATTTTTGGGCGATCTGAAATTTTGTCGTTTAATGTTTGCGTTTAGCAACCCAAATAAACTGAAATTTTATCAGAATGTCCAAATGTTGAAACACATGACATCTTTTAGACGATATGTCAATAAGTAATATGGCCGTTATGATATTTCAAAACTGAGTTGGGCATTATTACATAGATTTTGAGCTTTTCTTTTGAAAAGTTTTTA
The DNA here is from genome assembly GCA_951509635.1 of Eupeodes luniger. Classification (NCBI taxonomy): domain Eukaryota; kingdom Metazoa; phylum Arthropoda; class Insecta; order Diptera; family Syrphidae; genus Eupeodes; species Eupeodes luniger. The sequence goes on from OX608073.1 coordinate 22,690,136, forward strand.
GGTGAAAGAGCCATGTTTTTGGCGATATGACATTTTTAATACTTTGGGGTTATTTTAGTGGGCAATAAGACCGAACGATTCTTTTATTTCAAATATTTTTCGACCAAAGGTTCGTTAATATAGCCGAAAACGTACAACAACAAAATGTAAATAAAATTGTTTTGGGCGCTATAATATTTTTAATTTAGGCGATTTAAAATTGTTTTGGCCGAAAAGAACTAACGCCGTTTTACTTTTATAAAGGGTGCTCCAAAATTTGGGCAAGATTTAAATAAGATAAGGTTAAGAATTATTATCATTTTTTGACACATAAAAAACTCGTGTTATAATATTATCAGCTGTCAAATTGTTTTGAGTAAGAGTTGCCAACGTTTTAGTTTAACTGACTCTGAAATTAAATTTTAAATTAATTTTAATCTAAGAATTGAAGTTATTGTTATCGGTCCCATTTCTCAACGTTTCAAGACCATTTTAATCTAAACCCGTCATTTTTGTGTTACATACCTTCTCTGAATATTGATATATAAGAAGGGATACGAAATAAAATAAATTTTGCTTTCTAGATAATAATATTTAAAAAAATTTGTTAGTAATGATTTTGTGTTTTTTATCGAACAAAATTAAGCAAAATTTAAATTTAAAATTAACTTTACTTTTTTTTCCAATTTAATTTCACATATCTTTATAATTTGAGAATTTGGGGAATTTCAAATCACATCATTTGATTTTGACAGTTCAGTGAATTGATTTCTATTTCACAAATTTGTTGTATGATCCGCTGTCGTACAATAATTACTTTCACATATTCACACTTGAAATTTTGGAATGTGATATGATTTTGTCAATTCCTCTTACAATTTCTAGAGAACACAATTCTGCTTTAAGGAGGTGTTGGTTGATATTAAATTTCATAAAATAAAATACATTAAAACACGTTTCGTTTTGAGAAAACCATTCTTCTTCAGGACATTTTGATGGCACAGATGATGTCTCTGGTATTAGATTCGAGTATGGAGAATTTAAAGTTGCACAATTCACATGCATAATTGATGTTAACAATTTTCCTATTTTTGACAATATAATGTTTTCAATAACATATGGATCTCAAAAAGTAATTCTAATGTTTTAAGGAGTCTTCTGACACGGTTATTTTTTTCATTTACATTTTAAGGCCGTGTGTGAATTGCGTTAAAATTTGTGTTAAAACTTCTACCACGATTAAAATTTGACGTCTTCTTTGAGGTGGGATCAAATTTAGCCATTTGCTGTGTGAATTGCGTTAAAACAATTATTTTAACCAAGATTTCTGCGCAGGTTAAAAAAATTTCCCTCGATAATTTAAGAAATTTTCCTGAACAAAAATTGGTTTTCTTTTTCGCGGAAAAATAATTTCTCTTACAAAACATATTCTTAAGAAAACAGGGTTAATAAAAAGTCTCTGAAACTAAAAAAAATCTTCTTTATTTATTGTTCTCGATTCTAATGTCATATTTTAAAACAACAGTCAAAAATATTCAAACAAAATTCCCATTTTGATTAATTGATTTATTCAGTGTGGTAACACTGAAAAATTGAATGCAAAAGCAAGAGCAAATTTCTCTATCAATAGAAACGTCAAATTTTAACACACTTTAACCTGCTACACAGCTCAATAAATTTTAACCCATTTTAACGCTGGTTAAATTTTAACACACATTTTAACGCAATTCACACACGGCCTAAATAATTAAAACATGATGTTTTTTGTTCAATAACTACGAAACTACACAAAATTTAGTTTTGAATTGAATTACTCTTATACTCACATAAAATGAAATGTCAAAATCGTACACATATGTATACAACAAAAACTAATAATAAAATTAAAGACACTCGATATGAAGATCAGAAACTTAGCTGTCATTCTTTTTTGTCTACAAGCTAAAACGTCAATTAACACGGACACATCTTAAATTAAAATCAATGTATCCCACACATTGATAGTTAACATCAATTTTCCACGAATTTATCAGAAATTCATGACAGTGTTCATAAAGTGTGAAAATGAGAGAGCTTACCTGACCTTAAACGGACTAGTTTCTTGCCAAATTTGATTTATAAGGGAAAATTTATTAAATCTGATTTAGAATGTAGGGAAAGTTAATTATTGGAAGGGTAAAAATTTTCTTTATCAGTATCTGTGATTGTTTTTATATTACTATTAATTCGAAAAGAGGGAATAAATATAAATGGCTGATTACAAGTAGGTGTCAACTTTCATTGGTTTTCATCTATTAAAGTTTTGTTTCAAGATTTTTAATGATGAAATCATTTTAAATGAACAACTAAATTCGGAACAACCTCGTTCCATTGAAAGTGCTCTATTTCAATTGTATTAACGCTGTCACTTCAACTTTCAATAATCAACTCTAATCTCAAATGATTGATTGCTTGAAATTTGTGAAATGAATATATAAAATATATAAGATGGCGCAACAGTCCCTTGAGAACTAGGGCCTAGTGACTTACAACTCTCAACCATTCCCGTGTGCGAGAAATCTTGTCAGGAATGCAGTGGACCTACAGTTTTAAGCCGAATCCGAACGGCTAATTTGGGAAGGCACTTTTCATGACAAGAATTACTCTTGGAGAATTTGTCAATTCCTCGCAAGAGGCAATACCCGTTAAAAAAAAACTTTAGATGTTTTAGGCAGGGATTGAATCCAAGAACTCTGGCATGACAGTCCTACGCACTAACCATCACTAATACGTCTTGAATAGCTTGATAAAAATATCAGATGTCAGTTTATAAGGGCATAACAATGGGAAGTTAATCCTGTTGGCCCACATAACACCTTTTTTTGTCTCACTATTGCCGAGACTTCTATAACAAAAAAGGCTTCAAATTCAAGTCTTGTCTGACTTTGGAACACGTTCTTATTACAATTACAAACCACCCAAGCAGTTAATAGTTAATCTTTGATATTTCTTACATTTATTTTCATGGAATTTCTGTCTAGTTTGTTATCAATTTGATATTATTTCAGCTTAACTTTTGTGTGTTTGACAAATAAAAGATCCTTTTTGGATTTCTTTCTCATCAATATTTGGGTTATCTCTATTTTTTAATTCATAAGCCTCAATTGCTTAAAACTCTGAAAAGAATAATACAAGTGCGTATGACTGTCTACTTCGAACAATTGCCTAAATATTGCTTAAGGTATTCTGCGTTGCACCCTATTTCAAGAACATGAAGAAGAAAACAATTTTCAGGATAATTGAAAATAAACAAAATGTGGGTGTATCATCTATAAAAGGATATCTACATATATATGTGTGTATGAAGGATTGTAAAAGAAAATGAAAAGTCAATCATTTGCATGCTACAGTAACACAAATTTCAATATGCACTTACGAACCATCATCCTTTTGGCTTTTGTATTATTAATCCTTGATCTGCGTGCTTTGGGTGTATCCTGTCGTACATATATATGAGTATATATAGTGCTCCTTTTTGGAATGTAAATATAAGAATAATATAACGGTATATATGAACAAATGTAGATTTTACTACAGAAAGACAGTATAAAATATTCTTCCTTTGAATTGCAATCTTGATTTTTGACATGCAACTGTTCTTGAAAGGTCCTTTTTATTACAAAAACAAAAAAAGGTTTTACTCTTCCTGGGAATACATACAAATGTATGAACATATTGATGTTCCATTAAATGAATCTATAGGGTGTTCCCTTTTTTCTGTTTTAAGTTACACTTAAGTCAAAGTGGACGAATTCAGAGTTTTGTAAGAGACAAAGGCGTGTAGCGTGTTTTATTTTTTACTGGAATTTATATGATTTAACTTGAGGTGCAGCACATGAAAGAGATAAATGAAATTGAAAAGAGCTTTGTTTTAGGTTATATTCATGGGAATTTCTGAGTTCTAAGAATTCAAAAAAGGTCAAACCCTGTATCTATATTTTCCTGTACATAGGACAGCATGACTCAATTTTAAAATCTTAATCCGATTTTTGAAGTTCCCATAAATGTATGTATGTACGAAAGATGTGTGTGGAAGAGTAAGTCGACTCAATCAGAACGTCACATTTTTGTTTGAATTTCATTTCAATGTGGATTAAAAGTAGGTAGGTATAAAGTAACTACTAGACAAGCTTTTTGTAAGAGAATTCTGGAGAAACGAGATGTTTCTATTTTGATAAATCATTTTTTGAGTAGGGAAGGGACTATGGCCAATAGAATATGGGATGAATTTATTGTTCTTCGAAAATTACCAACCTGTTCTATTTGAACCTTTTGCACCAAAGGTCATAGAAAAACACTTACAAAAGTCAGGTATGTATGTATCAGGTTAATCGAGAGTTTAAACTTGAAAATAATTATTACATATTTCATTATTTCTTGATTTAAGTCGGTAATGGAAGGAGAAGCTTAAAATATATTGTAAATTGACAAAACGAATTGTTTTGACTTTGTATGTGCTGAAAGTGAAATAGTCTCGCAATAAATCGGTGGGTAATTGTGATCACCAAATGTAAAATTCAGTTTTTTTTTTTGGAACTAAGCGCCGCGCTGTCTTGTGGCATATAAACGTCATCCAAATCAATATTTTCCAATTCTAGTCCAAAAAACCATTTGATACATTTCAAGGACCCATTCAGCGAACATGGTGATGGAATGACTTGAAGTCTTGTGTTACCAAATTTCAAAAGCTTAAAGATCTAAGTCATTATGAAAAATTCGGTGTTATGTCATTTGGGAAATGCCTGATACTATAGAGGTTAACGAGGAATCGATTAAAATCTTCGTTTTTGGCAACACAACGGGCTACAGCAGAAATCTGCGCAGTTGTTCTTGAGTGACGCCGATGACTACGGTTTCTTTTTTTTACCAATACTAACTGGTCCCATTAGCTGAAATTTGTCCACAAGCTTCACCATTGATGGCCGAACACATGTTTTAAAACGACAGAAAAATGCTTTACTTTTGGGAACTTTAACTGCAAAATGCTAAAGCATCATTTTTGTAGTGAATGTTTCCAAATTCAGTGCAGTACGTTATTGAAACGTAAATCGTTTCATTTGTTTGTAATGTTTGTAAAAATGTCAAAAAGTAACGGCTTCAAAAAGTGTCATCTGCCCAAACATCTGACTATTCAAAATAAAACTTCTTATTGGAAAACCTTTTATTATGCATTAAGTACACATTTTCTTGATCATTTCGACAGCTTAGATAATATTTTTAACGATAAAAATGAGTATCAATTGGTTAAATTTTGAACTTTGGCTATTAATTAAAAGTTAGCACTTGCAATGGGGATATTTTTTGGAAGGAAAAACTTATTAAAGAATTGTAGTGCCTAAGAATATTTTATTATGGCAGAGTAACATATGTTAAGAGTAATTAAATTTAAAGGGCCGATGTTAATTTTGAATCATTATTCATTCCTTTTTATTGTGATAACATTGGTAGGCTTGTTTCACACTATACGGTTTTGACCGTACGTCAAAAAAACCGGACGGCGATATTTTGTTAGAGGCGCGAAGAAGAGCATATACGCTTTCATATTATACGGTCACGGTCTCTAGCAAAATGTCGCCGTTCGGTTTTTTGCCGTACGGTCAAAACCGTATAGTGTGAAACAAGCCGTAAGGTTTAATTATGTATACGGCTTTGACCGTACGGCAAAAAAACCGGACGGCGACATTTTGTTAGAGGAGTGAAGAAGAGCATATACGCTTTCATATTATACGGTCACGGTCTCTAGCAAAATGTTGCCGTTCGGTTTTTTGCCGTACGGTCAAAACCGTATAGTGTGAAACAAGCCTCAGCCAAATGGCCGCAGCGACACTGGCGGCACACCTCCATCCCATGATTCAAATTTTCAATAACGCTGAGGCATAATTGAGGTTCTATGCCAAATTATCGCATCCTTTAGCTCTAGAATAAAGTAGAATCGACGAACATCTTTTTTTTAAATAACCCCAAATAAAGAAGTCCAATGGTGTAAAATCACATAATACTGGCTGCCGTGAGATAACACGACTATTGAATTTGTCGCAAAAAGGAGCTATTGTTTCGTTAGCTGTGTAGCAAGTGACACCGTCCAGTGAAACCACAGATCGTCCATATCAATACCTTCCAATTCGGGTCATACAAAGTTCGTTATCATCTCACGATGAGGAACACCATTCACAGTAACTTTCTGACCGGCTTCATTTTTGAAGAAATATGGCCCGATGATGCTGCCACCAAACAGCCACTCTTTGCCCAAATGCGCAAATTCTGCTTATCGACGAATCCACTGATCATCTACTGTTGCCATTTCTTGCCACTATTCTCACCAGTAACGACCCTTGAAAAGGTCAAGAGGCTTAAATTAAATGCATAATGTTTATCAACGACAAGCGTGACAGGTGTAATTGTTGGGCAGGACGACGAGTTGATGTGGACGGCTCTTCAGCCACATTATCGCGAACAGCAGCAATATTTTCTGCAATACGAGCATAGAGTTCTTACACCTCCTACAAACCTGGTTTGCTCAAATGTTTGGCCGATTTTTCTGAGTGTACGCACACATTTGGACGATTAAATTGACCGAAAAAATCACGAAGTGAACGATATGCATTTAGATTTAAACGCTCATTTTTATTATAAGTTAAGTTAGTCTGAAATTAAGAAATGTCAAATGAAATGCAGAAAAAAAAATTGACGCTTAGGTGTGGTTCACATCCAACATGGGATATTATAGTTTAACTTTCTTCTACTTCACCTCTAAGTTAGAGATGCTTGGACATTTTGTTGTTATTCCAATTAAACCAAAATCTCTTAATTTTAAAATAAATATTCCTTCCGAAAATGCAACTAATGTGCTTATTATACACGTTGGGACACCATTTTTAGTTAAACCATTTAAAAACTTCTGTTTTACCTTAATTTAAAAAATTAAGGTAATCCTTCTTTTTGTCACCAATTAGCTATATCCTTTCATACAAATGACTAGCCCAAATGTGGTAGATATATGTGTGTGTGAAAAGTAAGTAAAGGTAGATACCAACAACAGAAAACACACAAAATCCTTTCACCATCATCTCCATCACTCTACTGCACTTCCTTTGTCACTCTTCAATTTACTGGATTACTTTCGGATTACTGTCATACTCCAATCGGAAGTGATTCGAAAAACGAAAATTCGCCAAAAAATTGTCGGGCAGGATATGTGTGTGTACCCGCCACCGGTAATACGGGCTGCAAACAGCCCGTACTTACTTTGTTATCCAAAAAAAAGCTCAAAAAACAACGAAAATAAGTTTTATCGTCTGGTTTGATTTTTTTTTTTAAATCTTTTTTGAGTGTGTCATACTTTTAGCCCCGTGCGTCAATGCTTTGGAAGGTATCCTTGCTTTGCTGATGCCGCTACTGCTTTTTGCTATACTGCCATTGCCATCATCATCATCATCTCGCTTCTCTCCCAACTCAACTCAACTCAACTCAGCTCGACAGAAAAACTTCAGCGAATCAACAAACGAACGAGAAAAGAAATCCTTGAGTAGATGTCATCCACAAGGATTACGAGAGTTTTATAAAATTTTACTGCCTGCCTTCTTCGCCATCTTTTCTTTTTTGCCATCTTTTTTTTTGTTGGTCCTTGTTGTACGCGGAAGTTTACTTTTTGAATGCAACTTTTCTCTTTTTCAAGTTTGTGTTTTTTTTTGCAATGTTGTCCCAAAAGTTTTTGGGACCTTTATGCCGCACTTCTTGCTCCCGCTAGCCCCGCTGTTCAGTGGATTGTATACCTACCTAATCCCTCATCGGGTTGAGTTCTTTCGAAATCGCTGAAATTTTATTTTATTGCGGAACGGTTTTCCATTTGTTTGAAGGGCTTACAAAAACAGGATATATGTTCTATAGGTACATCATAATATACATTTGTCCCTTAAGGTTATTATGCCGCTGGCACTGGCAGGAGGTATTTAGTCTTCTCAAGAAATAATAAAAAATATTTGTTCCAAACTTTTACGATTATTTGATGGAGTTCCTTCGAAAATTATTTTTCGAAAAAAAAAACGAAAATAAAACCTCTGACGGATATCCTTATTTTTGGACTAATTACTGACTTCTGAAGGAACTTAGTTTTTCCTTCATATTTTTCTTCTGAGCAATATTCTTGAAAATGTCGTAGAATTCAAAGTTCAAACTTTTCAAATGTCCAAGTCCAAGGGTTTAAAAAATTACAAGATATTCATTCGTAATTCATTTCTATTTAAGTTAGAATTGAACGAAGAAATTTGTTAAACTTAACGAAAGGAAAAAAAATAATTCTATCAAATGGTCATTTCATCTGGGAGTGACACATCTCTCTTTGAAAATGAAGACAACTAAAATAGGGATGGAAAATCTTTTAATTGATTTTTCTTTCAGTTTAAGATCTTTTTTCAATACCTTGGGTTAGGTGCTTGAAATAGTTTTCAAATGGGTTCTTAAACTCTGCTCATGTAAAAATAAAAACTCCTCTTACAAATTCTGTTCGTGTGATTTTTGCTATTTTTGTTTGACCAATTTTTATGTGAGGTGCTGATGCTGAGGGTGAAAAAAAAACACAAGGATTTCTGTTTGCCACTTTGTCATCTTTTTTATTTTTCGTCCTCAACCCAGCTGGGGTAATAAACTAAAATGAAGTGGCAATAAAATGCGATTTTATGAGAAGCTTTTGAAGCTTTTTACGTTTGTTTTTCCTCTGCTGTTGATATTGTTATAGTGTCATGGCTCCTCTTGTTTTTGTTGTTGTTGTTTGTTTTTTCGTCATTGACAGGACAACATATGGTTGCGAGTTAAGTGCATATGGTGTTAAGGGATTTTCAAGCCTTGAAATGGAGGGATTCCATCGGTTTGTAGGTAGCTAGGTAGGGGAAGGCATGCGATTGCGAGGGTAAACATTTTTTTGTATCGATTTGTTGTAAAAATATGTTTATTATTTTATTACCTTCGATGGATAAAGAATAACATTGTGGTTGAAGTATGTACTTAAATAAAAAATATATTATTTTATTCAAATTTATTTTTACGTATTTTATATTTTTTTTTTGAAAAAATTGTCCCAATATTCTCTATACAAAAAATTCCATCTCTGTTTACCCAGATTTAAGGCATTCAGCGGTATTTTTGTGGAGTGAACATTATTCTCACATTCCAGGGATTCATTCTTTTACGAGGAGATAATGTTATTAATTCCAAGAGTTTTTTGGTTGATGAATTTAACGGTAATTTCATATATTTTTTTTAAATTGTTCTCTGTTGTATAAAAGTTGGACCAAATACAAGTTTCCTTTTAAAAATACGATGAAATGAACAAATTGTTTCTAGGAACAGAGTTTTCCAATAACAGATTGCGGTTGGATATAAAAATTGTATCTTCTACCAAAACATAAGAGAAAAAAAGGCACCACTTATGAGCAACGTTCATTATAAATTTCAAATTAATACGAATTTCAAAGAAACTCCATATAAATTTCCCAATCCTAGCTGTCATTTTGCTTTTGCTACCAGTTTAAACATCAATTGACACGCACACATCTAATGCTGGCATGAATTTACAGCACACGTTAAAAATTGGTGTCAATTTTCCTCGAATCTATCAAAAATACATGACAGCGGTGTTCGAAGAGTATAACAATGAGAAGAACGAATTTAAAAGTGCATACCTGACCTTAAATGGACACGTTTTTTGAAACAATTGGTTGACAACGAAGAATGTATTAAATCTGATTGAATGTGGCGATTATAAACTAAATCTGATGGTTGAACATTTTTGTTTGATTTTGTGTTTGTTTTTTTTTTTACATTTTACTACACTAGTTTTTTCTTAGTTTTTGATAGATAAATTCAATATTTAAGAAATTATTTTGTCAGTACCATGGTAAGTTGGTTAGACTGAAAAAATGGCATATAGTTTTCCCACTTGAACTGTTATTATGGTGTATCGGGTTTTCTAATAGTAACTTGAAACATTTTAAATTAATTTTTGAACGCACCCTTTGACTAGTTATCGAACTGTCAGTGTCATTTTATTCATTAATCTAAAAATGTTCATCATGGTAAAGTACACGAACGAGCAATGTCTGCAAAATTTTTAAGTGTGCCTTAGACCATAACAACAAACATTTAAGAACACATCCCTCATGCATTTATCTGATGTGAATTATGAAAATTCAGCTGTCAAAACAAAACGATATTCCCCGTTGTATTGTTATTGTTAACCTTGAAATATAAAATTAAAACATCGCATAGTTATTATTATTGGATTTCACAAAAACGAATATAATTTCAAATTACAAGTACAATAATGTTAAGAAGAGGGATTGGGAGGGTGATATGTGCAAACGCTTGAGATCTTGATATAGAGAATCTTTGATGCAGGTGCTAATTAACATTAGCCAAAGATATTGAAATACGCGATGGTTAATTAGATTGCGTTCGTTAATTTTAACACGTTAGCATTTTGAAGTGAAGTACGGTTTGTAAAAAATACATCGTCAATCTGCAATAGAACGCAGAATAATTGTTATCCGATATTATTCAAAAATATTTCATTAAAATAAGAAGCACCTTTAATGACTTTATGGACTTCATAAAGTTTTATTTTAACGGAAACAATGAAACAATTAAATACAATTTGGATTAAGAATAAATAACACAATATTTGGTTTTCTTCAAAATTTTTTAACAATAAATAAATAAACTTTACCTTTTCCGGATAGAAGCTCTGCTCTGTGAAAGAATCGTGATTCTTTCAATATACAAATGCCATTGTAATAATACAATACAATGAAGGAATAATTGCTGAATCACAAACACGCTTCGGCTTTGGCTTCGTCTGCGTCACGGTGGGCCTGATTCGAGGTTGCTTTGAATGACATTTCTATTAGGTATTTCATCCCTCCAAAGACCAAATATTTTGTTTGTTGATATTTTTTTACAGCTGTTGAGCTGTCAGACAAAGCAAATGTTCAGATAATTGGACTAGAGCTTCCATTTGGAGTCACATTAGGTTACATTACATTCTTTTCCTTACGGTTGTCAAACGAAACGTGAGGTCGAAGCTCCATTGTGATAGCATGCATTGAATTCCTATTGCTGAACTCGTAAACGTCAGGCGAAGCCGAAGCTGAAGCGTGTTTGTGATTCAGCCATAAGTGAAATGAACGCATTCAACGCTACTTCGTCCAATACTAAAGGGTAGTCAAATTTTAAGAGCCGATGTTGGACGTAAACCACACCTAAACGTCAAGTTTTTTCTGCATTTCATTTGACATTTCTCAATTTAAGATTATTTCAATTTTAATCATAGAAAGATAAGCAATCAACCAGCGCGTTAAAGTTATTCAGGCTTATTATGAAAATGGGCGTGTTAATCAAAATGCATAGCGTGAACTTCCTGATTTTTTCGGTCAATTTAATTGTCCAAATCTGCGTACAATCGGAAAAATCGGGCAAAAATTTGAGCAAACCATGTCTGTCGAAGGTGAGAAAACTATATTCGTATAGCTCATAGTGCAGAAAATATTGCTGCTGTTCGCGATAGTTTGGCTAAAGAGCCGCCCATCTCAACTAGTCGTGGTGCCCAACAATTGCACCTCTCACGCTCGTCGTTGATGAACATATGCATAAAGACTTGAATTTACACGCTTACAAGGTGTCATTGACTTAAGAACTAAAGTCTCTTGATCATTTCAAGAGTCTTCAATTGTCAGAATGGAAATGGAAAGAAATGGCAACAGTGGATAATCAATTTTTAAAGAAAATTATCTTCAGTGAGGAGGCACATTTTCACCTCAGTGGATTCGTCAATAAGCGCAACTGCCGCATTTGGGCAAATAACAATCCAAGAGTCATTGTAGAAAAACCAATTCACCCACAAAATGTGACAGTTTGGTATGCGGTTTATGGAACGGGGGCATCATCGGGCCGTATTTTTTTCCAAAATGAGGCTGGTCAGGCAGTTACTGTGAATGGAGTTCGCTATTGTGAGGTGATAGAGAAGTTTTTATGTCCCAAATTGGAAGATATGTATGTGGACGATATTTGGTTTTAACTGGACAATGTCACTTGCCACACAGCTCACAATAAACAGTGGTTCCTTTGCGCGAAAAGTTCAATGGCCGTGTTATCTAAGATGTTGACGATGTTAATTGGCCGCCAAAATCATGTTATTTAACACAGTTGGACTTGTTTCTTTGGGAATATTTGAAAGAAAAGGTTTATGTCGACAAGCCGCAACAATTCATGAGCTAAAAGATGAAATAATTCGGCACATTAACGGCACAGAACCTCAATTATGCCTCAGCGTCATCAAAATTTGAACCATGGGATTGAGCTGTGTCGCCGATATGTCGCGGCGGCTATTTGGCCGATATTTTGTTCCATACATATTTGAACCATACCAATGTTATGATAATAAAAAGAAATGACAATAATATTCTAAATAATTTGTGTTTTATTCAAAATCAACATTGGCCCTTAAAACTTAACCACCCTTGGTTTATGTTACAAGTAAAACAAAAAAGAGGCTGGGATGCGACCCACACTGATAACTTCCCATCCCGTCTGTCGATTTGTCTTGCTTAAAAGTTTGTCTATATGCATCAATTTTTACCAAATTTGCTACTATTTTTTGTAGATTTTATTTTTTTATGACAACGGACTGTTGGATTTTTATAAAAAAATTACTGAATATCGAAAACAATATTTTCTGTGAAATAAAATAAGTTTGAAGGAAAATATTTTTAATTTTTGAAAAGCTATTTGAGTCGAAAGTTACCAAGTACCAAGTTTTAGTATTGTTTTTTTTCTTAGGTTTTTATTTTTTGTAAAAAAACTGTCAATTCGATTTCCTCAAAATTTTACCAAATTTTGACAACAATATTTCTTATAAGATAAAATTAGTTCGAAGCCAATGTCTAAAAGTTTTGAAAAGATATTATTACGTCGAAAAACAATTTTTACCAACTTTTGTTAAATTTATTTTAGGTTTTTAATTTTTTGTAAGAAAACTGTCAATTCGATTTTTTTCAAAATTTAAGTGAATGTTGATAACAATATTTTTTGAAAGATAAAAATAGTTTAAAGCCAATATCTCCAAGGTTTTGAAAAGATATTTGAGCCGAAAATCAATTTTTACCAACTTTTAGTAATGTTTTTTTAAATAAAAATCATTTTCTGTTCGTAAAATATTCAGGGTGACAAATATTTTTTTTTAGTTTTTTGATTTAAAAAAAATCGTTAATTGGATTTTTTCCAAAAGTATATTTGTTTGGTTCGTATCACGTTACAATATATAATATAAAATTTAATTCAAGTCTCTAGCGTTATTGGTTCGTTAGATATTTGGGGTTAACCAAAATTTTCACCTTTTTTTAAAATTGCGTGTTGAGAGTCCTTTCTGCATCTTTTTGCATTATTATCTGTATAACAAAATTTATTTGAAGTCAATATCTCTACTGGTTCTTGAGCTATGGACGACGAAAAAAACTTCCCGGGCGTAAGTACGGACGTACGAACCTACGTACTCACGCCCGCACAGACATTTCTCTAAAAATCTTTTATTTCGACTCTAACGACTTTGAAGCGTCGAGAAATGTCAACATTTTCAATTCGACAAATCGGACCGATAACAATAACTTCCTATGGGAAGTAAATAAACGCAACTAACAATGTGGACTTTCGATTTTAAGGTCTTTAATCGATTAAAAAACATTGACATAGACATAGTCAAAAGTATTAAAATAACAAAATATCGGTGGCCATTTGCGATTTCGTCTTTGAGAAATAAAAAAAAACCTTTTATTGTAAGTAAAATAAAGTACACCATTTTTGTGTACATTTTAAATGCGTTGTTGATTTGAGTTCCATTTTAGTAATGGTGGTGGTGGTTTATTTATCAAATGCAAAAAGATGACAACTTAAAAAGGGACAACTCTCCACATAGTAAGTTATTCAAAATGAAACCTCTTATTCCAAAACCTAATGAATGTCTTGCTCAGAAATACCAGAAATACCAATGCCCTCTGAACTTGAACAAGTTCAATGAAAACCCCAAAACAGTCTTAAGATATTTTCATTTTACTCACAAGTACTAATGTCTAGTCTATTTTATAAAGTCCTTTACATCTTAATCAAATTTGTCTCTAATAAAGTACATATTTGTTGCTTCACCGAAGAATTTAGGTAACTCAACATTTCTTTGTGAATTTTGCCTTAAATTTCTTTAATCAACCAACCCACCTACCAATATTTAAATAGTTTGAATATAAAATTTGAGGTTAACCTGAATTTTTAAGGTTCTAAAATAGTTTCTTATTCTTGGAACCCAAAAAAGGTTGTTTGATTCCTCACACAAAGAATGCACTTTATACTATATATTTGTCTTAATAGGTTAACTAGATACAAGGCTTACCATCAAAAAACCCTAATTGACTGTCATCAACTAAAAATTCTCATTATTTCTTTGAACTTTTTTTTTTGGATTAAATTGCAACTCATTCAAACAAACTTTTCTTTGCCACAAAATGCAAAGCCATAGCGATAGTCATCTCATCCCAATTCCATCATCAGGAAATTTCACATAATTTGCCTTAAGGTAAACACGTCCTTAAGAAAGACGAACGTAACTTTTTTCTTCGTATATTCGTTCCTATATCTTACCTACCTATAGTCGCATATACTATTTTAAATTAAAAGAGAAAAAGAAATACGAACAGAGAATTCAACCTTCCAAGTACTTGAGTAAACTCAATCCTTTGAGTTGCATAGTATAAAATTAAATAACCACCACACTCACCCACCCTCCTCCCCCTATTCGTCCCTCAACGTTCTTTGAGGTCCTTATAGGTACCTCCATAGGTATAGAATAAGAACTAAGATATTAAGAAAGTAGGAGAAAAAAAGACAAGAAATAATACAAAATCTCTTGTTTTGGTTGTTGTTGTTGTATTTTGGTTTTCCAAAGGAAAAATCTTGATGAAACTATTTTCAAAACATGTATAAAATAAAAATACATATACATAGATAAAAGGACGAAAGAAGAAGACATTTTCTGTGTGCCTTCTCTTATGGGAAAAGCAAGCAAAAAGGCTTAGAAAACTATTCTGTACTTAACAATGGTTTTTCTTTGCTAATCATTTGGCTTTTTAAAGAATGTCTACAAAAACACACACATATACATGCAGTTTTATATTCACATTCACATTTCGTTTCCTAGAAGGAGCTTTGTTTTGTGTCCGTCCACTTGCTTTGGATTTTAAACTTTAGATTCTTCCTTAAGTGTTTTTCTTTCAGGATTTTCTTGGAAGCACTTCAATCTGCATAGATGAAAATCTGAATATGCTTCATGTCCTTCATATTTTGGCGTTGGTTGGTTTGGGTAAAAAATAAGCAACAGATTCTCAGTTTAGTTGGAATTTTTCTCATTGAAGCGTTGGAAATCCTTTTGCAAGGATATAAAGTCAGCTGGCCAATATTGACAACAAAATGGATACTGGAAAAAATAGTGTTGTTAATTATGAAAGGTCATGGGATATGAGCTAAGGGGTTTATCTTCCTCTTTTGTATAGGATCTTAAACCATTTTTTTAAGACATTTGTTCAACATTGTGATGAACAAGAACATGAACCTTGATATTTTGTCTTCTTGCTACGTTTATTTTGTTGATGTGCTCACATTCCGAGGACACATATTTTAAAAATCTAAAAAGTACTTGGATTTTAAACTTAAGATTCAGGTTGCTTTAGAATGGACTTGGGCCTTATAGTGACCGATTGAAAAGTCAGATGTTGCATAGGGTCTTCCAATAAGAGGTTTATTTCCTTGTAAAGAGAAAGATAACCTATACGGTTGTGGGATCACATCCTGCTTTCCATGAAACTTTCCATAACCAATTTGAACATATGTATGTGTCTGTCCTCGATAAACTTCACGAATTCCTGCATTTTTAAAGTCTTGAAACGATAAAAGCATTTTCAGAAAGCTCATCTTGTATTTGGCTTGAAACAAAAACGTTTGAATCTCAATTGTGATTTCTTTTTCGACAATTAACACGATCAGTGAACATTTCCTGAGAAATTGCTATTTTTCGTTAAATGTTTCGCCCTAAGTGCCGAGCCATCTTGTTGAAAATATCTTCCAATTTCGGCCATTAAAAATCATTCATTATTGCTTTTTAGTGTAATCTATTCACATCAACAGTTGCATAAGTCTCGTTTTTGAATAATCAGGTCTTATCTGAGGCTGTTCAATAATTACGAGGTGTGTTCAAAAAGTACCCGGAATTTTCGTTTTTTCAAAAAATATTTTTTTTTTCGTTTACATCAATGTGGTCCCCTTCAAAGTAGTCCCCCCCAGATATAATGCACTTATGTCAGCATTTTTTCCAATCTTGGAAGGACTCTTGAAATTCACTTTTTGATATGTCAGCGATTTTGCCTTTATTTCTTCAATCGAGGAAAAACGCCGTCCTTTCATGGGTCTCTTCAACTTTGGAAACAGGAAAAAGTCACACGGAGCCATATCTGGTGAATATGGAGGTTGGGGCATAACTACGGTATTGTTTTTGGCCAAAAAATTACGAACAAGCAACGACGAGTGAGCAAGTGCGTTATCGTGGTGCAAAAGCCATGAACTGTTTTTCCATAAATCTGAGCGTTTTTTTCAGATTGATTCACGCAAACGTCGCATAACTTCAAGGAAATACTCCTTATTAACCGTACGACCTTGTGGTAAGAACTCTTGGTGCACTATGCCATTATAATCGAAGAAAACAGTAAACAAAACCTTCACATTTGATCGAACTTGAAGTGCTTTTTTCGTTCTTGACGTTGGATGCTTCCAGGTGGACGATTGTGCTTTGGTTTCGACATCATAACCGTACACCCATGTTTCATAACCAGTTATGACCCTTTCAAGCAAACTTGGATCGTCGTTGACGTCATTTAACAGCTCTTGAGCGATGTTCATGCGATTGTTTTTTTGGTCAAAATTCAGCAGTTTCAACAAAAATCACCGAGCTCATAAAAACACGTCGAACCTTAGCAACTACCACAGACAAAGTAAACAGTGAATATAGCTGAAAATTGCATCATACTTTAGGGGCATGTATACCAACACAATAAAAAAATAATTTTGACCTTCGGACTCTCCAGACCCGCGGAATTCAAAAATTCCGGGTACTTTTTGAACACACCTCGTAGTCTTGGATTTTCTTAGTCTTAGACAATTCTGCTAATTAACTTAGTTTCCAAGGCGAAAATGGGTCTAACACTGAGGATAACTTTTTAATGGCAATCCGAATTGTTTTAATGCATTTAATAGAAACAATCAACGAAGATTCGACGTTTGTTGGTGATCCATTGGGTTGGGTTCTTGTGTTAACTGAACTTTAAAACCTTAAGACCTAATTTTTTTGTTGAAAAATATGGTGTAATGTCGTTTGGGGATTGACAAATTTCAAAGATTACTAAATGTGATCGTCAACACAGCAGCTTTCTGCTGATTTTAATTCTTCCTCATCACTAAACTGTCCCAGCAATTGTCCTCTAGTGTCACTATTGTCCATCAAAAAGGTGTTTCTCGATGGTGACTGCAAAATAGTCACCATTTTGCCTTGAATGTGTACAATTTCAACACTTTGTTAAGCGTGTTTTGTTCTATATTAAGAAAAAGCATAGTTTTGACTTTTTAAATGTCAAAAAGTGACAGCTGCTTAAATAGATATATTACTAGTTATGTGAATCACAAATCAACTCTTATGAAATGAGATCATAATTTGACATTGGGTCATGAAAATTTCTCCGGCGATTTAAGAAATTCAGTCAAATTCCTGGGTTTCGTTTGTACACCTCCTGCGTGACATAACCAGATAAAATAAAATGCACGACTGGGTCGCACGAACTTGCTCCTGTATGCAAAGAGTCTGTTTAAAAATGTACCTATATAAGATTTAAAAATATACCTGTTCGTCTTCAAAGATATAAATGCCATTTGATTTGTCAAAAAACTTGTGATTCATCCCAAGACACAACTCATCCCGGAAATGAAAAGTACTTGTAAGCAAACTTAACGAAAACAATTGTTTGTGTATTCAACTAGTTAAAAATATTTAAAATTATTAAAAAAATAAATAATTAAAAATAAAATAAAATAATTAAAATAATTTAAAAAAAAATTTAACATTCAAAATTTTACTTAAAAAATAAGTTTGTCTTTAAAAATTTAAATGCCATTTTATGAATCAAAAAATCTTTGATTTTTCAAATTTTTTTTTTGAAAATCGTTAGAGCGGTTTTTTTTTAAATTAATTTTTTATTTATAAAATTTTTCAATTTTGTTCTAAAAATATTTTTGGTATGCAGTTGTTTAGTGATTGTAAATATACGTTCTACATTTGAATTTCGTAAAAAAATGTTGACCCGTTTTTGAGATATAGAATTTTGAAAAAAAAAAAATTCAATAATTTTTTAAAAATCCAAAAAATAAAAAATTGCACTTTTGATAATCAAATATTGTTAGGGCAATATAAGAGCTTATTCAGAAAAAAAATTATTGAAATCAGTTCATAAGTTGCTGAGAAAATTAAAAAATAAAATAACGGTTCTATGAGCGGTACCTTTCCTGAGCAATACAAAAATATGTTTTTCTTATTAAAAGAAGCTAAGTTAAAAAATAAAATTTTAGAGAAAATTAAAAAAAAATCTATCGGTTTGTTTTTGAGAAAATTCGAATTTTCGTTTTTTGACCAAAAAAATTGTATGGGGGCCACTGTTAGTTTTGATCTTAAAAAAAAAATGAAAAAAACGCCTAACGCGAATCTGCTCAAAAGCTTAACTTCCAAGTTTGAACTCAATCGACCCAATGGTTTAGGCTGTAGGAGCGTGGACAGACAGACAAAACAGACCGGACGGAATCGCGGGACCCACTTTTTTCAACTTCTCTACCATCGTAATATCATGTTTGATTAAAATCTCGAGTTCGAAATTTTGCACGAATGCAAAACTTGCCATATAGTTCCTATATGTCGCAAGTAAAAAGTCTGGTGCCATCAGGTCAGGTGACCAATGGGATACGTCTTCCGCGCAGTTTTGTTAAAAAATATCATTCAACATCTTTAAAAAACAGTTCACATTGACAGTTACTGTTACACCGTTTTCTTCAAAGAAGTATGACCCGACAATACACCTTGATGAAACTGCGTAACACACAGTTATTCATTCTGGGTGCAGTTCCGTCTTATGGAGCATTTCTGGATTTGATTCATTCAAAATCCGGAAATTTTGCTTGTTAACTTCCCATAGGAAGTTATTGTAATGGGTCGGATTTGTCGAATTGAAAATTTTGACATTTCTCGTCGTTTCAAGGTCCCTAGAGTCGAAGTAAAAGATTTTTAGAAAGATGTCTGTGCGTGCGTGTGTACGTACGTTCGTACGTTCGTAACGTTTTTTTCGTCGTCCATAGCTCAAGAACCGGAAGAGATATCGACTTCAAATAAATTTTGTTATACAGATAATAAGGCAGAAAGATGCAGAAAGGGCTCTCAAGAAAATTGTGTTGATGCTTTTTTTACCTTAGCAGTTTAAAAAAAAGGTGAACATTTTGGTTAACCTTAAATATCTCATGAACCAATGACCTTAGAGACTTGAATTTAATTTTATATTATATATTGTAACGTGATACAAAACAAATATATTTTTGGAAAAAATCCAATCAACGGTTTTTTTTATTATTCAAAAAAACTCAAAAAAAAATTGTCACTTCGAAAATGTTACGACTAAAATATGATTTCATCTCCAAAACAATTTTGTGCAACGAAGAATAATGTTTTTGACATCTGATAAAATTTTTAGAAAAATCTTATTCACAGTTTTTTTATAAAAAATACATACCTAAAAAAAACCATTACTCAAAGTTGCTAAAAATTGAATTTCGACTCAAATATCTTTTCAAAAACTTGAGATAAAGGCTTCAAACTTATTTTATCTTATGAGAAATATTGTTTTCAACATTCTGAACAATGTTGAGAAAAATGGGATTGACAGTTTTTGTACAAAAAATAAAAACATAAAAAAAAAAATAATAAAAGTCCGTAAAAATTGATTTTCGACTCAAATATCTTTTCAAAACTTCGAGATAATGGCTTCTAACTAATTTTAACTTATAAGAAATATTGTTTTCAACATTAGAAAACATTTTGAGAAAAATCGAATTGACAGTTTTTTTTACAAAAACTGAAAACCTAAAAAAAAATATATAAAAGTTGGTAAAAATTAATTAATTAAACTTTGAGATATTGGCTTTAAACTACTTTAGTCTTTCAAAAATTATTGTTGTCAACATTCAGTAAAATTTTGGAAAAAATCGAACTGACAGTTTTTGTACAAAAAATTAAAAACCTAAAAGAAAATCAACAAAAGTTGGTAAAAATTGATTTTCGACTCAAATATCTTTTCAAAACTTTGAGATATTGGCTTTAAACTAATTTAATCTTTCAAAAAATATTGTTGTCAACATTCAGTATAATTTGGAAAAAAATCGAATCAACAGTTTTTTTACAAAAAATAAGAACCTAAAAAAAAATTAACAAAACTTGGTAAAAATTAATTTTCGACTCAAATATCTTTTCAAAAATTTGAGATAATAGCTTCTTACTTAATTTAGCTTATAAGAAATATTGTTTTCAACATTCGATAAAATTTTGAGAAAAATCGAATTGACAGTTTTTTTTACAAAAAATAAAAACCTAAAAAAAAAACACAATACTAAAAAAATAGCTTTTCAAAAATTAAAAATATTGGCTTCAATCTTATTTTATTTTACAGAAAATATCGTTTTTAATATTCAATAATTTTTTTAATAAAAATCCAACAATCCGTTTTTTCATAAAAAAAATAAACTCTACAAAAAATAGTACACCAATTTAGTAAAAATTGATACACATAGACAAACTTTTAAGCAAGACAAACCGACAGACGGGATGGGAAGTGATCTGTGTGGGTCGCATCCCAGCCTCTTTTTTACATTAATGTTTAGGTCAAAATGGGCCTCATCAGGCATGAACAAAACAAGCATTGAAATTCATCAATGTGTTTTCTTCTTCGGTCATTGCAATCATTTTTGGACAACATTTCTCGCGAACAGGAAAATCCTGAGGGTTCGACTTGCTCGTAATTTAGACTTTGTACGGAAATAAGTTTAAATCATCTTGAAGTATCCGATGTAATGACGGTCTGCTAACTCCAATTTGGCCCGACAAGTACCGAGTGGAAAGGCTTGGATTTCCATGTAATGCCGATGCTACGGCGGCGATTGTATCCTGAACACGAACATTGAGATCTTGATGGTACGGTCCTCATGCGATGCTTCCAGAATCGGTAAACATGTTCACCAGTCTCATAACTTTCCATCTACTCGGGGGAGAACCGCCAAAATCTCGCTTAAATTCCCTCTATACGGAAATGACGGGCTGCAAAGCATGGTACCGGTACACTATCCAATTTTTTGTCTGGGCCTGAAGATACTTTGTTTGCTATGTTGGAATAAAATTAGCAAATCAACAATAAAAACATTGCACAACAAATTTGAGATAGTTCAGGACCATCAAACGGTAAATCATTAGACAGACAAATATTCAAGATCAAACCTTAAAACCCATTTTCCCGGAGGTGTTTTTCCAAGTTTAAATCCATGCAGCAATGAGACATAAAAACATAGAAAACATTGCACGAAAACATTGAATTTTCCACACCTTTTGAGTACTAACCAATGTCAAATTTAGTTAATTATTGAAAGGATTTAAGTCTCTAGCTATTAGTTTTTGTTTGCTTCAGGCTAAGCCAGCAAATAATCAAACAAGGACATAGAAAACTTTGCACTATGAATTCGAAATGTTTGAACTTGTGACACCTAATTACGAACTAACTAATAAAAAATTGAGTAAGGGATTGAAAGGCCTTTAATTCAGTTTTTAGGGTATGATTTTTATTAGGTTTACATGAAGCCAGAAAATCAACGATGCTTTGTAGCAAGGGGAACATGAGTCAATAACCATATCAAACGCTGCTAGATCACCCGTTATATATTATGACCCTGAGTCCTGAGAGTGTTTAAGCTTCTCCACTGCAATTAGAACACCAAAAACAGTTTTGGGCCCACTTTCTCTCTGTATAGCACCTCTTAAGACCGTCCGTTCACACATTTAAGTGTAAATAAATCATCTAACGATACTTAACTGTAATCATCTCGCATTCATGGCAAATTTATTTCTATATAGCTATATTCCCACAACAGTTAAACGTAAACATTATTATATGTAATCCCCTTTGGTATTTTTTGTTGTTGTTGTTTGAGTATTTTTGTATCCTTATTTTTCTGTTTTTTTTTTTTTTTTGTGGCTACAGCTCTACATTCGCTCATCGTCAGCTTCAGTAAGTAAGTTGGAGCTTGGAAGCTTGGAGGACGTGTGATTATGGCACTTTGTGTGCAAAAGGATACACTTCAATATGGTGCTATAGCTTTATACATACGAGTAGCTCGTTCATTCAAAGGCAAAGGTTGTTCTTTGCTTTCATTTTAACCTCTGCTTACTCTTATTATATGTATTTTTTTCTCACCACCCACAGGACCGTCATAAAGTACCAACCTACACGCAAGAGCTTCTTTATATAAATACCGCTGGTACTTAAGCTTTAATTCCACGTTAACTGTACCTACACCTACCCAACATGTGAGTCGAATTGAAACCCTTTGAAAAGTTTTCTTTTTTTTTCTAAATCGAGAAAAAGAAGAAAATACAACCCGCACAGTACCGTGTAAGGCGGTTGAAGGATCATGATGGCTATTGCAGGACGAATGAGTATAGATACGAGCAGAAGCATCAGATGATGATTTAAGTCTGTCCAGTGTGCAGTGTCCATGTTGTACAGACTTCAGACTCCCCAGTTCCAATTTCAATTCCAAGTGAATTGCTTTCAAATTGCTTTCTGATGGACACAGAGGCTGGTCCAGAATTCTTTATCATTTAAGGATAATATTATTTCTAATCACTCTTGAAGAAAAAGACGTAGGAGGGGTTGAGAGGGAATGAGACCTTTCAGGGGTTTTTTTTGTGTGAAAAAAAAAGAATGAGGACTTCTATTTCATTCAATTATGAAAAAGTCCTCTCAAAGAGTGCATTCAATTGCGACATTTTGAACATTGGTTCTATAGTTCCTCTATGGTTGGTACCTATCTATCTGTAACTTTGTGATGAAGTTTCATTCGAAAGAATAATTTGGACAGATAAAGCAATTTACTTTTCCCATATATTGTAACTAAAGTGAAACATTTCATGGAGTGAAAGAGGTAGAAAGAATGAAAGATAAGCTGAAATACAATTTAAGGTTTAAAAGTTTAGAGCTAAAGAATTAAAATGGGTTAACCAGGCAAAGGGGTTAGATTAAATTGAGTTTACTTTGTATTCTATTTTTTTGGTTATACTCAAAAACTTAAATTGGAGTATGTTTTAATGATATTGAACGCTTCGTCACTTCATATGACACTATGCTATGACTCCGCCTGTACTTGAGCGAGTTAGTGATTCCATGGGGCCGATCTTTTTTCGCACTCGTACTGTTGCGAGAGTCCTAAAAGATCTCAACATATATAAATCCACTGGTCCGGATGGTATCCCCGCTATTGTTCTGAAGACGTGTTCTTCAACGCTGGCAAAACCACTTAGTAAGCTTTTCCATCAACCCTATTCCTCAGATCTCATTTCGAGCGGATGGAAATAGCAATTGTCCAGTCCATACCTAAAAATGTGAAATTTCCTCACCCTCTTATTACCGACCGATTGCACCTAGTCCCTTCTTTCCAAGGTGATGAAAACGCTGATTAATTATCAGCTCAAGAAATATACCGCAGATCGAAAGCTTCTTAATGACCGTCAATACGGCTTTCGCAGCAATAGGCCCACTGATTCATCTCACCAAACAGCGGTGGAGCAAATCTTTACATCACTTTGGGGAATGTAAAATTATTGCACTTGATATTTCAAAAGCATTTGATAGGACTTGGCATCAGGCTCTCTTATCGAAAATGTGTGCTTTCGGTTTTCATGAATCCCTTATTCCTTGGATTAGTAATTACCATTCGGATCGTTCAATACAAGTAGTGTTGGATGGGTTCAAGTATGAAAACTACAAAATAAATGCTGGTGTGCCCCAAGGGTTTGTTCTATCTCCAACACTTTTTCTCATTTTTATTGATGATCTTCTGTCTGCAACTTCTAATCCAATACAATGTTTCGCTGACAATGTTACTCTTAGCTTTTCATATTCGTTTTCAGACTCGCATCCCTCTTCTTCGGATGTGGAACTGGAACGACAAAATATGATTAGCTTATTAAATTCCGACCTAAACATCATTGTACAATGGGGAATAAAAACCGCTTTTAATTTAATACTTCTAAAACCCAATGCTATCTTGTATCGCTATTCAATGAAACTGAACATCTGGATATTCTCGGTAGGTGTGTCACTCACCACCTGCTGTGGAACGATCACATACGCGATGTCGCCAAAAAGTCCACAAGGTGTTTGGGTTTCTCAAGACGATGGAAGAAATGTGTCTCCCCTTCTGATGGGGCTGTTATCTACAAGCATTATATACGTCCAAAGCTTCCACAGCTTGAGTATAACTCCTATCTCTGGGCTGGTGTTCCTGCAACTTACTTAAGCCTCTTGGACAGTATTGAACGTAGAGCATTTAGATTGATTGGTGATATTACCATCATAAGATCATTTACGTCGCTTGAACATCGTCGAAATGTTTCTTGTCTAACTCTTTTTTACCGTTATTTTAACGGTTTATGCTCTATAGAGAAATATCCAGATGCATTCCTCCCGTTAAACAGTTCAACAGCAATACTTGCGTTTCTAGGAATTCTCATCAATATACCCTTGAGCCAAGCTTCGGTCATACTGTCAAATACAGAGATTCGTTATTTAGCCGTACTACGTGAATGTGGAATGCCCTACCACACTCTGTCTTTCCTAATCATTGCAATATTTAGGAATTCAAAACTAATGTGCACCGATAACTCCTTTCAAACCCTCTCTTTATTTTTATGAAAACTATATAAATAAAACTTTAAAGTGTTATATAATAAAATCACTGCGAAAAGAAAACCATGTTGAAAAAAAAATCGAAATAGCCTTAATTTTCAATTTCCAACATTATTTCTTGCCTGCATAATGTCTTTAAGTTGACCTTCAACCTATACGATAATAATTCCAATAAACATATGTACATTATTTTCACATAATTTAACTTTATTTAACATTAATAAACAATTTGTTTACACTTGAGAAAACAAAATGAAGTCTCAATAAACTCTGTAAACAATCAATCATCGTTTTGTATGTATGAAAAATCATTCAGGTCATAGAATAAAATTAAAGGTTAAATATCATCAAGGATGACAAAACAAATTTCACGACCTTTAAAAAACATACAAATACATACAATATAGCATACACTCAAAAACTAATGGGTGATTTTTTTGAGGTTAGGATTTTCATGCATTAGTATTTGACAGATCACGCGGGATTTCAGACATGGTGTCAAAGAGAAAGATGCTCAGTATGCTTTGACATTTCATCATGAACAGACTTACTAACGAGCAACGCTTGCAAATCATTGAATTTTATTACCAAAATCAGTGTTCGGTTCGAAATGTGTTTCGCGCTTTTTTTATCGACAAATTTTGTTCAGCGATGAGGCTCATTTCTGGTTGAATGGCTACGTAAATAAGCAAAATTGCCGCATTTGGAGTGAAGAGCAACCAGAAGCCGTTCAAGAACTGCCCATGCATCCCGAAAAATGCACTGTTTGGTGTATTTTTTCAAAGATGCTGTTGGACGCAACGTTACGGTGAATGGCGATCGCTATCGTTCAATGCTAACAAACTTTTTGTTGCCAAAAATGGAAGAACTGAACTTGGTTGGCATGTGGTTTCAATAAGATGGCGCTATATGCCACACAGCTCGTGATTCTATGGCCATTTTGAGGGAAAACTTCGGAGAACAATTCATCTCAAGGAATGGACCGGTAAGTTGGCCACCAAGATCATGCGATTTGACGCCTTTAGACTATTTTTTGTGGGGCTACGTCAAGTCTAAAGTCTACACAAATAAGCCAGCAACTATTCCAGCTTTGGAAGACAACATTTCCGAAGAAATTCGGGCTATTCCGGCCGAAATGCTCAAAAAGTTACCCAAAATTGGACTTTCCGAATGGACCACCTAAGACGCAGCCGCGGTCAACATTTAAATGAAATTATCTTCGAAAAGTAAATGTCATGGACCAATCTAACGTTTCAAATAGAGAATCGATGAGATTTTGCAAATTTTATGCGTTTTTTTTTTTTTAAAAAGTTCTCAAGCTCTTAAAAAATCACCCGATATATATAATAAAGCAGAAATCAAGACTTCCAATAATTTCTATGTTAATTTTTGAAAAATTTGAAAAAAGTTACAACAAGAGTAAGAGAAAGAACTTCTAAGAAAATCCTTTTATTTTTAAACAATCCACAGTACAAGACATTCACAACTGCTGAAGGAATAATTTGAATTTTCCAAATAATATATTTGTTACTCTAGATATAGTGTTTTTAGTTTGTTAACGTATAATAATATTAAGTTGAACATTGTTTTAAGTTTAAAAACAGATTTGTTACAAATGTTTTTACTTGATAATAAGTTTACAGATTTCTTGAATATTTTGTAACAATAGTCTCATTTGCTTTCCTCTAAGTCTAAAGTAACCTGGTTGCTGCAGAACCGGATGTATGCACAATGGGATCCTTAGGCGAAATAAATAATTCCTTTTTGAAATTTAAAGGCTTTTAATAAATTTTTCGAAGGAGTTAATTGAAATTGTTAGCAGTTATTTTTGTAATTAAAGTGCTATGGAAATAAAAACTTGAAGAACGGGTGGGATGCGACTCACGCATTGATAAGTTCTCTTTGACGCCCCTCAAAATTTTGCAAATGATTTTTTTTTGTAAACCAAATTTTTAGTATGATTTTAATTTTGACACAAAAAAATTGCCAATTGGATTTTTTAAGGAAAACCAAATTACAAAGAACTCAAAATCCCGAAAACCCTAAAATTTTAAAAAAAATTTCTGAAAACTAAAAGTCGAGCAGTCGCGGGAGTGAATTCTCCAAAAATGATGTTAATATATTCATTTGCACTTTATTAAATATTGTTGATCAGTTTTTCAGATATGGAACTTTAGAAAAAGAAAATAATTTTTCTTAAAAACCCAAAAAATAGACATTTTTGAACAAGCAATAAATCTTTTGTACTAAATTAAATAAATTTATTTATTTATTCTAAAGATATTTGAATTTATATTATTTTTGAAGGGTTTTGTAAAAAAATTGCCATTTGGATTTTTAGTAAAAATTTTACCACATACCAAAAACGCCATTTTTCGTGTAAAAAAACTACTCTAAATGTAATATGTATCAATTTTGTTGGTAAAATATTCGAGGTAGCAATTAAAACCATTTTCGATGTAAGAATTTGAAATCATCATTGAAAATGAGGAATTGAAAAATATGTAATATTTTATGTTAAGCTTTAAATTATTAACACTCTATTAAACTTAATGTCACCATTAGAAAAGAAAAATTTGTTTGTAATTGTATGAATCGTATGAATTTATAATTTTAAAAGCTAACAACATGTTTCTTAAATCATTCCCTTTGGGAATAAAACAAATATTCAGAGGCTTAAAATATTAGCAAATCTATTGAAGAAGGTTTGGCCCACTGTAATTAAACTTCTTTATCCATGACCTTTTAATAATACTTTTTTTTTCTTAAGCCTTTCTTTGTCATTTTAAAAATACGGCCCTGGAAACCCAACTTGAGTGCGTTTGTGCACATAGACACAACTAAGTCTTAAGGATTGTGTGTTTAAAATTGGTACAGTACCTACTTCAAAGGAATTTAATACATACTTAATACTATATATATGTATGTACTATTCATTGTTCTGTACATATGTACAACTACTTATTGAAAATTGGTAATATACGACCTAAAGTCGTTTGAAACAACATAATATAAATATTCGTATGAGGAGGACGAAATTGCATCTAAATTCAATTTCATGTGGTTAAGAGTGCTTTGAAAATATTCTCTGTGTGAAACACAGGACACAGAATCATCAGAGCGGTCGAATGCGTTGACAATAATATTATATTGAAAACAGTCAGTGGAGGCAAAAAGTGGGATTGAAATGGACTCAATTTTTTAAAAAAGTTTGACCAGAAACAAAATTCTTTGATATTTTTCCTCAGTCTTGAATTCTAGAAAAAATATAACCGGAACCTTCAAATTATTAATTCTTTAAATTGTATGATTGGAACCATCGTAGAGTGTCATACTTAGTATAACACGTTGAAAGTCCTACAAAATCAACCTGTTGGCCTTTTGTAAAATGGCATTATAAGAAAGGTTGATGTGGGTTGGGTAGGTGAACAAACTGAAATATTAATTTTAACACAACCAAAACATATGATATGAGTACATGATTTTAGGGTGATTTTTAATAGCCAACTTTATAAATACGTCCACAACTACATATATTTGAGGCCAAGATATCGATTAAAACAACTAAATTCAAAGGGAGTTTATTTTGTGATAAAGACAAAGAAGAGTGTTTTCAAAGTACATAGTATGTGCATACTATCCTACCTGTGCGTAAACTCTCGCAGACAAATTTTGTTTCCAAATCAAGTCACTCAAAATTAATAAAACGTCTCAAGCTTATTTACATTGTTTCCCATATTCAGGCAGTGAAAACCAAAAAATTGCCTCTCAAACATAATTTTGTCTGTATGTTAACAGTTTTTTTTACAGAAATGTTAATTTTTTTGACTAAAAAGTAGATAGATATATTTGTTTTTTTTTTTTTGCGTTAACACATAGTTTTTGGGCATTCATCCAAGATTGAATCTTACCAAGATCATTATTCATCTGTTCTTCGAGTTCAGTAGCAGTTCGTGCAGAATACATAAGACTGATGTCATCTGCAAATAATACTGGATGTCCATTTAGAATCAAGTTTGTAAGATCTTGGATATACGGACAAAAAAGTGTTGGTCCAAGTACACTACCTTGTGGTACCCCCATCTAAACTGGTTGCTTATAGCTTGTACATCCGTCCAAACTTATGTACTGATATCGATTTTCGAGGTAAGATTTGAACCAATTAAATGAAAAACCTCTTACTTTTAGAGAAAAAAGCTTTCGTAGCAGGATTTTATGGTTGACGTTGTTGAATGCTTTTGACAAGTCTATGAAAAGCACGCTGGCAAGGTTGCGATTGTCTTTATTACTTTGAAGGTGTGATATCATGTCTACCAGTGCTTTTTTTGTGCCTGTTTTTTTTTCGGAAACCATATTGTGTTGTGCTTGACAGTTTATTTCGCTCGATATATTTAAGTAATTGGTTGTTATTAAACTTTTTCGGTAATCTTCGATAAGATTGGTAAAATTGAGATGGGGTGATAATTGTTGTAGTCTTCAACATCGCCATTCTTAAAGACAGGGATAACTCGGGCTGTTTTCATCATACTTGAAACGTAGCCAACTTTGAAGGATTTATTGATAAGTGTTGTAATCGGAACACACAACGCTTCTTTGCACTTCTTAATTATTTCGGTAGAGAGATTATCAATGTAATTAGCTATTGATGGCTTCAATCTAGAAATGACATTTTTGAATGCACCAGGTGATGTCGGTTCGATTAGAAAACTTTCTGGTTGCCTTTGAATTGGAAAGACGATATTTTCAGATGTGTATTTTGAGATGATTGTTTTGCCTGTGCTTGAGAAGAATTTGTTTAGTTCATTGATTTTATCAAGTTTTTCTTTTCCTGAGCAATTTTTCAGCAATGGACAATCCGTATTCTTTTCGGGTTTATTATATATAAATTATTTATACTCTCCCAGTTTTCCTTTTGTGAGTTAAGGATTTTTCAAATTAACTGCGAATAGACCAAGTTAGGAGGGAGGAGGAGTAATAATATTTGTATCAAAAAAACACTCTTATACGAAATTATTCTCACATAGTGAGTTGGACTTTTTGTAACGCATATAAGACCAATCTGCGAATTAAAACCTTTGATTAAAGCTTCAAAGTCACCAATTTTTTTTGTATGGATCTTGCATTGATATACAAGATCTTGGCTGTGCTGTGTGTAGACAAATCAAAATTAGCAATGTTATCATGGAGAATATTACGTGGGGAGAAGGGAAATTGATGCGTCTCACAATTCATTGAAGAAATCAATGTTGCGAATCTCTTTCACTTTTGCATTCTCTGTGAGACGCACAAGTACTCTTCTATCTTTTACCCACGCAAATGCAATTTTTTTTCTCTTTTGAAGTTTCTCGTTTTCTTAAATAAATAGCTGTTAAATTTTGTCAAAATTTCTTCTATGTACACTGGCTGTGTTGTATTATCGTTGAAAACGAAACCGGTGTTAAGGTATTGCTTATCTCTGTTTCTCTTCATCATCTACGTTTACGAAACATTAAAAAATCATTTGAATTAACCCCAAACTCAAAATAGGAATAAGAAAGTTAAAAATAATTAATGCCCTTATGAAACATAATATCCAAAATTCATCAAAAGCTCATCTACATTAATATTATAAAGAGGAAAGATTTGTATTTTTGTATGTAACGAATAAACGGGCCGCCAGCAATCTATAAAATATTAGACTGCGAATATTGCAAAATAAGTTTATCGTATGGAAAATTTAGTGCCATTTAGTCTTTCAAAAAACCTTAATATATTACATTTTGTTTTCAGAAAATCACCGAAGTGATTTTTTTAAAATGTAGAAAGTTTTTTGATTTTTTCTTATAAATATTTTTGGTATGCAGTTTTCCATTTGCACTTCGTAAAATATATTGTTTTCCCTCTTCTCTTTTAAGATATTGAATTTTGAAAAAGAAAAATAAAAAACAAACAAAAAATCAAAATATAGACATTGTTGTCATTAAATATTAATTACCTACATAATATAAGAACTTTGAAAAAAAATGTTGAAATTGGATCATTGATTTCTGCGAAATTCCAAAAGCAATGTAACGATTCTATGGAGGGTACCCTTTAAGAGCAATACAAAAATATATTTTTACGTTAAAAGAAAAAAAAACTAAATTCTTATATTAGAAAATTTTATAAAAATTCTATTTGACATTTTTGAGAAAGCTTTAATTTTCTATTTTGATTGACCAAAAATTAAAAACTTAATTTCGAACTCAATCGTCCTAAGAGGAATTTCTGAATGCGTTTAATCACAAAATCCTGCTGGCGAATTGTGATCATGTTTCCGAGAAATAAAAGGGTCAGGAAACTTCTTTGCAAAATGTTGACTGTTTCACTGCTATGTAAAACGTAGCGCAATGATGTTGAAAATAAACGTTGGCAACATCAACCTTTCAATTATGGCCACACAAATATTATTTGTAGATCAGTATCGCGATCCATTTACCGTATCAATTGCACCAGTATCATTTTGGGATATGGTCCAATAATACCACAGTCCGAACCAAAACCCCACCAAACAGTGACACGTTGAGGATGGAGAAATTCGAACATTTTGGGCCTCATAACTTTGGATTAATTTTAATGTATTTTAAAGACCTATCAGCGAAGATACGACGTTACTGGTGATCCATCGGATTGAGTTCTTGTGTTAACTGAACTTAAACAGCCTTATGCAGAATACGGTGTAATGTCGTTTATAAAACGCTACTTTTTCGACATCGCTACGAGCTACAGCAGAAATATTCTAAGTGGTTTTTGACCTATCCATCTGAATTCGATTCATCACTTCGACCACTTAATTTTTCACCAGTTTTACTATTGCCCTCCATCCCTGCAATTACTCGCATACAGGAATGGTTGAGAGTTGTAAGTCACTTGGCCCTGGATCTTTACGGACTGTTGCGCCACTTAATTTATTTACAATTGAATTTTTTTGGCATTCTGATCTCTGAATCTAAAAAGACCCCACTGTAATCTTTTCGTAAAATGAAAATTTTGTTTATGTTAACCGAGGCGTATGCGTATTTAAATTTGTCTTAGGTTAGAAAATGCATCCATCAAGTGTAGGACTGGTGACAGAGAGCCTCTATAAAAAGTACTCTATACGCTACTTAGCAATCTAACTTTTGTGTGTGTGGACATTAACTATTTTATATGAGGTGCACTTCAGCATATCTTACTCTACATACATATTCTATTCAAAATTTGATTTTAATCAAATTTCAAATTAATTGATTTCAGCCAAAAGATGTGTTTTCCAATGAGAATTTGGGGTCACAAGGATCTATACCTGTGTATTTTATGGTAAACGAATCGAGCGCAGAAATGTGTCTTAAGTGCCAAGTAATGCCCAAGATTTTGACACCGAACATCACACAAAAACAAATGAATGTATGTATGTATATCTGATGTGTGTTAAATTCAAAAGACTTAAGTGTCATTAAAAATTGATACTCAAACGGTTTATCAACAACAAGGCTCTATAACCAGTTATATTTGGTCTTCTTCTATGTATAAGTGGTAGAGAGAACCACACAAAGCCAAACATATAAATTAAATCTATATTTTATATACATATTCAATATCTAATCTACATACAGCTATGGCCTAAATAATAGGAACAGATCTTAATTTTTTCTAATTCCATTTTATTTTAATTTTAAAAAGTTATATAGGTTTTCAAAATGTTTGAGTTTATTTGTTGCAAGATTTATTAAGAGCTGGTCATAATAATATGACGACTTGTTTTAAACCTAAAACAAAGTTAATTAATAGTTGGTTCTTAGTTCAAATTTCCCATTTAAATTTAATTCAATCAATTCTATTTTTCATAGAGCCGACTTACTTACTTCTTACTTAGGTCCTCAGACCTGTTAAGTCCGTTGGGAACTTAAGGGGCATAAGGCCTCTACTACGCCTACGCGCCATCGTGTACGGTTTCCGGAGATGTGTTTCAGCTCTCTCCAACTCTTGCCTAGTGACGCTGATTCCGCCTCGACTGTCCTGCGCCATGTGCTTCTCGGTCGTCCAGCTCTTCTTCCTTCTTGGTGTGAGCGGATTCCACTGCATTGCTTGGCCTGCAATGCAGTCGTTACCTTTTCGAAGCGTATGTCCAATCCATTGCCACTTTTATCTTCGTATTATAGATTCTATAGGTTCCTGACCTGTCCTTCTATGAAGGACCTCATTTGAAATACGGTTTGGCCAGAAAATCCTTAGGATGTTGCGAAGACATCTATTTACGAAGGTTTGCAGCTTTCTTGTTATGGCTGAAGTAACCTTCCAAGTGCTGCACCCATAAAGAAGCACAGATTCGACATTTTTCCGAAACAGTTGTAGCTTAGTTCTTAAGCTGATAGAGTTATTAATCCAAATTTTTGACGGCATACCGAACACCGCTTTTGCTTTGCCGATGCGGCAGATGACGTCTTGTTCGGTTCCGCCTTCGATGGAAACGATGCTTCCAAGGTATTGAAAGCTCTCCACTTTTTCTACCGGTTGCGAGAAAATATTTATTTGAGAGGATGGTCGGGTTCCGAGCCTGATCATTTTTGTTTTGCCGGAATTAATTTTCAGCCCCACAACTTCTGCTTCTCTCTCCACACTTGTTGTCATTTGATGGAGATCCATGATCCTATGAGAGAGTAAGCAAACATCGTCCACGTAATCCAAGTGCTTTAAATAGGATGTCAAAGTCCATTGGATCCCTCCGCTACCTGACAGAGCTGAGCGCAGCACATCGCTTATCACCAACGAAAACAATATTGTCGACAGAATACAGCCCTGTCTGACTCCGCTTCGGATTTCAAAGTCATCTGACAACCTACCATCGTGCAATACGTGACACTTGGATCCATCATATGCTTCTTTAATAATAGCAATTAGTTTTTCTGGGATGCCTTTCCTCCGCAAAGCTAACCAGATATACTCCCTGTTAACGCTATCAAAGGCTTTCTCGAAGTCGATGAACAGCAGGTGTAGTGGTGATCGAAATTCAACGCACTGTTCAATAATGATCCGCAGGGTGTTAATATGATCAATACAGGAGGATCCACCGCGGAATCCTGCTTGTTCGGCATCGAGTGTGGCCTCAAGGTGTTATCTGATGCGGCTGGTAGAACGCTAATTCCTCTCCAGTTTTCGCACTTTGTAAGATCTCCTTTTTTTGGGATCTTGTCGATAATTCCCTTCTTCCACTCATGGGGGAAGCTTTCGGTGGTCCAGGCTTTTTTCGCTTGATGACCTTGTTGCTGCTTGTAAAAGCTCTGCGGGAATTCCATCAAGTCCTACCGCTTTGTTGTTCTTAAGTGCTTTAATTGCGGCAACGATCTTATCTTTACTGGGAGATGCGGTGCGGATTCGGGGATTAGTTTCTTCAGGCGCTTCAGAAGGTATCGGCTGCACGTTGTTTGCAAACACTCGGTTTAAAATCGAGGAAAAGTGTTCTTTCTACCTTCTGACTTGCTCATCCCCCTAACTTATCACAGTACCGTCTACTTCTTTTACCAGGTGTTGCTTTGAGCTGTGTGTACCGGTCAGCTCTTTGGTTATTCTATAAACGGTCCAGCTGTCGCACTTGTTTGCATCATCTTCTCCTTCTTGCGCCAATACTTGGTTCTGACAATTTAAATAAAGATTCATTTCGTTAGAAGGCTTTTGTCTACTCCCATTAATGTTGCACTTAATGGAATTAAACTCAATTACAACCGATTTTTATTTGACCTGATTAAGTGGCATAAAAAATGACAACAGTGACTAAGCCAACGAAACAGTCGAGATTTGTTATATACAACAATAAGACAAACTTATTTTTACACTGGGGTATGTTAAACCAATTAGGCCTTGTTTCATTTGGCTTTATTTCACAATAGCGTCCAATTTTTTCCAATGCGGTCCTTAGTTTGTTGTTTGGCTATTCTGTTTCAAAAAAGAGCAATTGATGACAAAAAGGTTAATTTGTTTAACAAACAAGACAATAGTGTGATATTTTTCTGCAAATTTAAGTGCCCAGCCAAGTTCCAGCACTTAACCTTTATCACAGGAACAAATTCAGACGGTTTTTGACCCTCATTAACTAAGAATCAATCAACCCAGAAAAATGAATTTGCAACACTGTTACTATGTTAACTAAAAGAGTTTCTGACATACAGTACTTCAAAAACCGCAAAAACCGAAACTGACTGACTGACAGTCAAAATTATGGTGTATTTCCCGACGTCGCAGAATCCTTGAAACTTCGTACAAATCTAAGTCTTGTGATGCAAACAAACAAGGGGTGAATTAAAAAAAAAACACTTCTAAGTATTCTAAAACAATTAAATATTAAATGCAAATATTTATAACTAAGGGGGCGTTGTATCCACCCACTTTTCAATTATTTGTTGTTATTTACAAGAATCATTTCTAATTCTTGTGTAATAATAAAATGTAGCTGGGTAAAATTAATTGATATGTATACAAATACAAAAGCCAGAAGTATGAGGCTATATATCAAGGGGCGTGGTATACGCCTAATTTTCTTGTAATTGGTATCGTTTCTGATTCATGTAGAATGATGAAATTCAACATAGTGGAAGTGGTTGATGGTTTATCCAATGACGGAAATAACAAATTTGAAATAATACCCTTAGGGGCCTTGGTATCCGCCCACTTCTTATATTTATTTTCTCTCATTTCTTTTCAAGGCATACTTATTACTCAGGTTTTTTGTATAAAGTAGAACTTAGCTTCGTATCGGTAAACTCTAAAATATGAAACGTGCTTATTTTTTTGTTCCCAGCTGTACACATCTATATACCATAACATTTAACATTAATGCTGAACCAATTTGAAGACTTGACTTAGAGACATGAATTTGGGGAATCAACCTTGCATAAAACCATCAAAGGCATGGTCCTTCCACTCTGATGTTTCTCGAAAGCGATAGACTTGGGTTTTCAGTCAAGAAATAATGCCATCTGTCTATCGTTGCATAATCGAGTTAAGATGGATGCCATATAGAAGAGTCCTTACAGCAGAGGTTGTGTATCGGTTTGTATTTAGATGGTTTTGGTAAACTCGTTATATACCCATCCAGACGACATACATCACATATCAGAAACGTACATATAGGCCAAAGAAAGACAAGCAAACGTAAACCTAAGTGATATCCACAGAATCTTAATCCTTTTGATTGGAATTTGTTCTGGACTTGTCGGTTATGGTTGGTTAGTTGCTGGATTAATTGTTTTCTTCGAAGAAATGGACTCTAGTTCGGTATGTGATGTGACAAACATGACATGACTAAAGGTACAATAAAAGTGACCGACCGAATATTATTAGTATAAAATGTTGATATTTTGATATGCGATACAATATCTCCTATACTATTACCTCTTGTGGTTTGTTAAATCTTTCAAATGCAAACGAACTGAATGATCACTAAGAAAATTACAAATAAAAGGTGATAAATTTAACCTTATTTCAAAATCAGAAAAGTTTAATCACACTCAAACCCACATTTATAGTAAAATATTTGTATCTTAATCTATGAACCTTAATTATTGCAAACCAAATAGCTCCTAAAAGTATGCAAATAAATTTGAAAATCCCATTAAATCGATCTTTCTCAACATACATATGTATGTACATAGAATTAAAAAACCACACCTATCCCAATACCTAGAATGCCTCAAAAGTATGCAAATTTCAGCCGAAAAGAAATCACGACTTTGACTTCCTTAATCACCTTTTTCACGAGAGAGCACAAAAAAAAAAGAACCCAATGCCTTGACATTAAATCACGCGATTAAATCGATTCAAGCCTATTGCTTAGCCATAAAATTGGCAAAAAGACTACGACACCCACATATAACGGCGCTGCGCTATATATAGGCAAGGCATTAAGAGAGATTTATTTATTTGACAATAACGCACATATTAAGTCGAAATCGCTCCATTAAGCTGCTCAAAACGATGTTCTCTCTCTCACATGGTATCGCGGTGTTTTTGGGGGCTCAGTGTGGTTGGTGATGGTAATGGTGGCCGTTTCCGCCGCCACGCCATTATAAAGAAGGGGTGCAAACAACCATCTAATTATGTGCTCAAAAAATATAGGCTGCTGATGATGATGAGGATGGTGTGTCGCCTGTCAAAATGTGTCGTGCTCAAGTCGATCAAATGACGCGTGATACGTTAAATAAAATAAATGGCTCCATTTACATTTTGGTGATGAGAATAAAAATAAAATAATAAATCAAAAAAAAACTCTTCAAAATCATAAAAATAAAAATTCAAACAAAGTGCTAATTGGTCAACTATCTATAAAGACACATTCCACATCCAAATCCACACACTGCACCGGAAGGACGACATATTGCCTCTCAGCCTCTAGATAGTAGATTGTTGTTGTTTATTTTTGTAGTCCGTATGATAGTGAAGGCGAAAGCATTGGCAATGGAAATGTCGGTCGCGGCCTCCGCCGCCACTACAGCGTTCGATGTTTCACCTCCTCCGCTTCGCTTTCGTATATGGATGGATATGGAGCATCAAGCATGTGAACTGAGCAACGCAACGCAACTTAACGGCCAGGCTAGTGTCCATGATAAACGTTCCGAAAACGATCCATAAATTACGGACGTAACCAATGGATAGGATAATAAATCAATTAAGCGCACATAACACACACAAACACACACACACACGTGTATGTATATAGATGCGTATTGTGTTGCAAGGATATGTATTTTTATTTGTACATATATGTATATGAAAGGATAAACAATAGGAATGTCATTGTGTTTGTCATAGACCATTATCGCTGTCGTTGTTCTTGGTGCGGTTGAGTTTGTTTTTGTTTTATATTCCTCTCTCTCTTTTGTTGTTGCTTTAAATATGGTTGCCTGTCCTGATGGCCAGGCTATTGCTGTGGTTGTTGGTTGCTTTTATAAACAGGAGACTACCAGGCCCGGATTGAACTTACAATGTACAAAATATTGAATTTTAAAAATGTCATGTTATTTTTTTAGTGTCAGAGGTCCGTTTATAAACTGCTTAAGATGTGTTTAGTTTAACATTCTGAACGACTTGCTTTTACGAAAGCTGTCCTTCTTGGAGCTGTAACCTTTTGACATTTGACTAACAAAAAAATGACGCCATTGTTAAAAATGGAACCATACCATCGACTGTCTACTGTTAAGCTGGTGGACAAATTTGAGCTGTTGGGACAAGTTAGTGGGGCAAAGAATCAAACCGTCACTAAGGAGCATTTAGCCTCAAAAACCGGACAAAATTAAAAAAAAAAAAGCTATTGTGAATGCCACTGAATTTTTTTTTTACTAGTTGAATAACCGTACTATCATATTCAAGTCTTAAAACGGACCATCATCACGCCACTAGACTTTGTTTAGTATCGACCCTTTTTCTCGCGATGCGCTTTTTTTACCCAGTTGCAGTTGGTGTTTTGTATTGATTGAAGTGAACTGTGAAATAATTTAAGCTATGTATTCTGAAGACCATGGTATGTATTTAACTTAAATGTAAAAGTTTTGTGATTACATTGCGTTTTTTTGTATTTTCTCGGGGAAGCATTGAAACACGCGAAAAATTAGGAATTTAGTGTATTTTTTTTTACAAGTTGGTGTTTTTGTTATAGTGCCGGGTGTTGTCGGGTTAAAAATGTATGTTTAGAATTAACTAGAGGTTTTTAATATATTATAAAAGCCAAAACATTTTCCTCATCTTTCCTCCTTAAAAAAAAAACACTTTGAAGTTTACATGTTTCTGTCCAATAATTTAGCTTTCTTTCTAACTTTTGTTGCTTCCTTTTACATTCGACAGCAAATTTAATTGAAATACCTCGAAAAACATTATACCTATATGTTTTTTATTGAGAGCACAGCAAGAAACTTAGATGATAAGTTGTCATTTATGGAATGTAGCCTCTGAAAAATGGTTAAATGTCCCCAAAACGATTTTCAAGCTTTTAGCCGTGAAAACTGATTTAAAGCAGAGATGTATATCCTCTCCTTCGATGCTTCTATATCAATTCGTAACTGGAAACCGAATAATGGGGCGGGACGCTCAAGCAAGCGTTTCCAAGAATTGACGGATCGCAGTAAACGACGGAAAACAAAAGAACTCCGCGAGCAGGTACCTGTTAGAGAGCTTACCTTCGCCGCTAGCGTTAGTCAACGGATGTCGGGAAATATTGCAGCCTCTAAACTTATAATAGACGCAACTTCTTCACCAACAAGGGCCACTAAACTCAGAAAAATGATAGATACCACTCAAAAACCAAAAATAAAAAAACACACAGCCGAAGAAGCTTTAAATATCTTTGTTGAAGGCGACTTTACAAGGAGACAGTGGGAGTTAGACTAGAACGACTCAAACAAGAGTATTTTTCCTTGCTATACTCTCATTAGAGAAGCAAAGAAACTATGCTATCCAAAACCAGAGTCAGTAAGAGTTACGGAAACGTGTGCAGAAGTTGTGCTCCAAGACTAACTCGATCACACTAGTACTAGACTTTGTCTTTATCTTAAAGATGTTCTCCAATACTGTGCTGAAGAAGAATTGGAAAGCCTGGAGCTAATTTCAAAATGGGGTTGCGATGGCTCTCATCAAACAGCTTATCAACAAAAGTTTTCAGATGACAATCACGACACAGACGACTCGAATATATTCCAAAGTTTTCTAGTCCCATTGAGATTGCAGTCACATGTTGGAGACAAAAAAAAAGATTTTATGGCAAAATCCGACACCGTCATCCACTCGGTTTTGCCGCCCAATTCGCATTCGATTTCTCCATGAAACTGCTGATATCACTAAGAAAGAAATAAAGTGCATTGAAGAACAAGCACAAGAATTACTGAAGACCAAAATATTTATTACAGAAACAACCACTTTCGTTCGACACACATTGCTTGACGGTTGACGGTTGGTTGACGCAAAAGTTTGTAATGCGGCAACTGGTACATCCTCTACCATGAGATGCTACATATGTGGGAAAATATCCAAAAGTTTAAATGACTTTGAAGATATCAATGTGGAGGATCCTCAGTCATTGAGATTTGGCTTGTCAATTCTCCATGCTAGAATCCGTTTATTTGAAACAGTACTCCATCTATCATACAAACTTCCTCTTAAAAAATGGCAAGCCCGAACTACAGAAGAAAAGAACGTAGTTAAAGAACGAAAAGAAAGAATCCAAAAGGAATACAGGGAAAGGACAGGATTAATAATAGATATGCCAAAAGCTGGCTTTGGGAATTCAAACTCGGGCAACACGTCTCGAAGGTTCTACGCTGAACCGGATCTAGCCGCTGAAATCACAGGTTTAAATAAAGAATTTATAATGAAGCTAAAGGTTATTCTAGAAGCGATGTCATCCGGCCACAGAATTAATGCCATGAAATTTGAAGAATTTTGCAAGGAAACTGCAAGAATGTATGTAAAACATTACGGTTGGCATCCAATGACGCCAACTCTTCATAAAATACTTGTGCACAGCTCGACTATAATAAAATATGCCATCCTCCCTATTGGCCAGTTATCCGAGGAGGCTGCCGAGGCCCGTAATAAACACTTCCGTTCATAAAGTCAAGAAAATTTTCAAGGATTCAGTGCAATCAAGATGTTTTGAATAGGCTCCTTCTCACATCGGATCCTTTGATAAGTTGTAAACGTAAACGAAAATGCAGCAAAAGCCAGCCCTACTTAAGCGAAACGTTAGACCTTTTTGAGTCAGAAGAACCAGATTATGAAGAATTAGAAGAAACATTAAGACTGGACAGTTTAAATGAATCAGACTAAGCCAAAAACTATATTTCTATGTTAATGTTATTTTGTTTTCATGTTATACACTGTATTTTTTTTACAGAAATATACATAAACTATACTCATTTATGCATTTTCATTAATTTCTTGCAAAAAAATCATCTCAAATAATTTTGTCCGGTTTTTGAGGCAAAATGCTCCTTAGTGGCGTCTGTTCGATAGTTTTCTTTAATCCTCATCGATTTTTGGAATTAGGCATTTCACAAAGGCATTTCAGCATATTTTGATATTTTAAATTAAGTCTTAAGGCTTTTGGAGTAAAGTTAAAACAAGAACTTAAGTCGGTAGATCACGAGAAATTCTATGTCTTCGCTGATTGGGTCTTTGAAGATCACCAAAATGATCCGGATTTTCATAGAAAAATCATCTTCAGTTATGAGGCCCATTTTCACTTCTGAGGCTACGTTGATAAGTAGAATTGTCGTAATGGGCAAATATTGGTAGCCATTTGGCAAATATTGTTTTACATTGTTAAAACGTTCACTGGTTTTTCCTACAAAAATACTCGTTTTTTAATATTAAAATGAAAGCTTTTATTAAAAAAACTCTTTGTTATCACAACCAGGAAAATCAAAAATTGTAAAATATCGTAAGCAACAACATTTGACAATTTCAAAAATAGTCTAACAATGGCTGAAAATGACGTATCTGGTGACATTTTGACACAAAATTGTAAGTTCACACGGTTGAATGACATTTGGGACAATTTTCTACTGCCTCACGATCGTCTTTAGATTAACTGAGACTCCATTAGTGACTGGTTCTATGCTCTATTTGATATTCAGCACGTTGAGTTCAAAAATGTATGTCTTTAAAATTATTGTCAAAAACAAAATTTTGCACTGAAAGAAAAAAATATAAAAAATAAGCCTTATACAATTTGAATAGAAAAAATATTATTTAAACAAAATTATTTCTTCTATGCTTTTATCTAGACAAGCTTAAAAATCTCATTTTAATTGAATCCTTTAACATTATAAGTTTTTTCATTGAACAACAAAAATAATAGTAAAAGCGCCCTCTTCAGTTACAGACAAACGAAATCCAACACTGTTAAAAAAGGCTCATATTATGTACATACCTATATATGTACATACTTTGATTAATAGACTAAGATTACATGATACAAAGGTTTGGTTTAACTTTACATTTAATCTACATATATTTATAGAAGTTTTGGTATGGACATTGAATATATTTTGTGCATACAAAAATATATTATAGTATATGGACATAAGTTGGCCATCAAATTTTAATTAAATCTAAAGGTTACTTTGTTTTTGTAAACAAACAAAATGACTTTGTGATAGAAGCCATTATTGTACTATTTGGAGTAATTAACTCAATTTAAGTTTTACACAGAAGATCAAAATATTTCCAGGAATTTTAAAATATCCTAAACATGAATCATAAACCATGTGTTCAAATTTACTAAAAGTATCTTCAAGTATGTCTTTAATTTTTGTTTTTAAATTTTGGTACAAGACCCAACAAATCTGATATAGTATTGCCTTCTTAAAAAATGTGTGTAGCTCAACACTATAATGAGCTAATGAGCAGTTAGAATTTTGTAAAAGGAGATCCTGACATTAATTGTTCATTATAATGAAATGAAACGTTAAAGTTAAAATTATTAAATATGTGAATACAAAAAGTATGTAAGGTTGAAAAAAGATGAGTTTCAATTTTTTTTAAAACATACTTTAGTACAATTAATTAAAAATTTTTATTTTAAAAACTTAAACTAATGATTCGCAATTCAAAAAAAGTTCAACAAAATTGAAAATTGAAACTTGGAGAATATTGTTTTACTTATTTCCAACTTCAAGAGAACTTGAGAGAACGTTAAGGAAAAATCAAGTGTTTTTATTTCCCTGTTGAAAAAGTACGAGAATTAGAAATAGGAATATGACACCAAAACCAACTAAATAACAGATGCAGAAGTAATTGACCCTTACCAAAACTTAACATCTTAAATGCAGGCCAAATTTTTGTTAAGCAACCTTATGCTATTAGACGTATATTTTAATGTGCTTTTATTTAAAACAAAAACCTAGTCAATAAGACATGGGATCAATTTTCGATAATAACCAAAGTGTTAAAATTAAAAATGCAGAAAACCGTAGGTTATGCCAACTTTTCTTAGGGCAACCTTATGCTATTAAGCAGATAATGTTAAAGTCTTTCATTGAAATAAAAATAAATAAAACGACTAAATATCAAATGAGATCAATTTTCTACGCTTACGAAAAACTTAAAACTTCAAATTCAG
The DNA here is from genome assembly GCA_951509635.1 of Eupeodes luniger. Taxonomy (NCBI): domain Eukaryota; kingdom Metazoa; phylum Arthropoda; class Insecta; order Diptera; family Syrphidae; genus Eupeodes; species Eupeodes luniger. The sequence continues at coordinate 22,733,378 of OX608073.1, forward strand.
GCAACCATGGGTTCGGTCAGGTTTCGGTTAGGCAACCCTATATTGTTTAAACTAGAGTAACATTACCTTTCATTTAAAACTAAAATCCATTAAAAAATAGATGAGTGTATATTTACTCCGCCGCCATGGAATGTGCGAATGTATGCAACAGTGGGATGTTTGATTATTACTTATTATTATTATTATTAACTTCCATTATTACTATCAAAATAAGACCACTCAAGCAAAAAAAAATAATTAAATTAAAAAAATAGTTGTGGTTATTTTCAATTATCTCAAAAACTAAGAAACATAAAATCATCTACTTTTCAGTTTTTGGTCAAAAACAAATAAGAGCAATACATTCTAAAATAAAAACAATAGTAGATAATCTTAAAGTATTGAAAAATTACACTTTAATCCTTTTTTTTTTTAACTTTTTTTACCCATATTTTGAGTTTAAAATTAAATTTTTCAATAACTGCACATAGTTTTGACTTGATTTAAAAACAGGCTGTTAAAACAGAATGTTGGCTTTAAAAAAATGTAAAATACTTAATTGTAAGTGTTACCGTTATTTTGTAACTATTTTTTTTTCATTTTTGACAATTATTTTTTAAATCGCCCCTCCCGCCTAAACGGGGGGAGATAGACCCCCCCTCCCATAGTAAAAAATGCTTCTTTTTAACTGTTCTATACAAAATCCGTCATTAAACTTTGTCGCCTGAGTTATCGTACTCTTTCCAAAGATCGCAATAAACCGAATGCTCTGTTTCGCTCGCACCGTCTACTACATTTATGCTCCGCGCTCTCGCAACTTCTGCTCAATTCAAAGTGTGGCAGGATGATAGAACCCTCGAAAATGTCTGGCTGCTAAGGAAGCATCGTTTAATAGCTCCCCAAAAAACATATGTTAAATTTAGCTTTTATAATACCTATAACGTAAATTGAATTACAAAATATTATAGTTTACGGGTGTCTGGCAGGGGGTTGGAACCATACCAAGTGTCTGGCAATGAGTACATCGAATTTTGGTGTTGTTACGAATGAAATATAAAAAAATTGAGTTTTATAAAATAAGGTAAGTTAGATGGAATTTTATGCACCTTTGCTACCAGTTATCTGCCAAAGGAACCACTACCCATACATCGGGAAATATCTGGTCAATGAGACCATCTTGTGAATTAAAAATCGTTCAGAAATCGACCGGTAATTTTATGCATCCAGTTTCATCTGTAGTAACTTTTCCGTCGCCTATATCTAACAATTGTTTTTAGAATGTTTCAGCGGATGGATCTTAAAGCATTTGAACACGCATATTTACTTTCAGTTGCGATGATTTTAAGCACGCGTTGATCTCATCAGCGTACTTTGAACGCGGAATAACGGGAAGTGTTTGTCTCAAATCACCTCAAAGCAGTAACAGAGTGCGGCCAAATAGGCTGTCGTTGTTTTTTATATCTTTCAATGTCCTGTTCAACGCCTCAAGCGAAAGTTTGTGTGCCATAGTGCAGTTCCAGCTGGTGCATCAAAAGAATCCACCTTGTCTTGCCTAAACTGCGAGCATGATGTGGTCATAAATGGTTCTTTGTTCTTCATTCATTAGTGGGACATTTCGAGCAACAATCGCTGCCATTTTTTTTTTTTTTTTTTTTTTGGTGAATGCATACCGAAGTGACTGAGTGGTAAGTTGGCAATGATAATGCAAAGATCCTCAATAGCAATCAATGCTTCATTGTATATAGCGTCACTGAATAATATCGTAAGATCGTTGCACCGTGTACGATGTTGATGCAATTAAACCATAGCACTTAAGAATATAAAAATTGATAAAAACCTTTTCTCAGACCTACCGAATATATATGCAAAATTTCATTAAAATTGGTAAAGCGGTTTCGGAGGAGTATGGCAACTAACACTGTGACAGGAATATTTTATATATTAGATATATAATATAAAATATAATTCAAATCTCTAGCGTTATTGGTTCTTGAAATATTTCGGGTTAACCAAAATGTTTACATGTCGAAATAAACTGAAAAGAAATTCTTTTAAAATATCAGAGTTCATCATAAGTTTTGAAATATCATCACTGTGTTTTGTATGAGTTATGAATTCGAGACTCAAGGAGGTATCAAACGTACCAAAGTCTAAAAATGAAAAACCCAAAAATTGATTTCGATATTTGGATAAAAGTCAAACCTTTATTCGCAGCAGGGTTTCAATTAATTTCTTATATGCAGTGATTATACTGTGGATGTTGTTTTTGTTATTTTCATAAATTTCTACTGTACTATATGGAAAACACCACTCCTACAGTTTGCACAATTGACCACTAAGATCTTGTGATTTAAACCTCTTAGACATTCTCTATTAATTCACGTGAATAATAAAGACAAAATAATCCGCAATATATTCAAAACCTTAACCATTTGTTGTCCGAACTATTAAAGTATCTCATTTAAATTAATTTGAAAAATTTTGTTAGTTTTTTCAATTTATATAATAAAGCACATTTGTGGAGGACATGTTCCAAGCATAAGCTTTAAAACAATAAATAGTATAAAATTATTGAGCTTATTTACGAAAAATGTTTTTAATTCCATTTCATTTGTTGTGATTTATTTAAAAAAAGGTTACATGCCTTTAAAATAGACCTTACCTATATTTATAGTTATACCTCCATTTTAAAACGACCCTGTAAGCTTTCAGAAAATTGAATAAATTCTTTCCCCTAATCATATGAACACATTACACTATCTTCAATTTTTTGATATAATAAATCTTATTTTTAAAAACTCACCAAGTGTTATTGGAATTTACAAAAGCTCATTTATATGTTATACCGATATGTACATACGTACCTATCTTATGTGCTCAGGAATTCAAATCTCAATTAAATAGTCTCTGCACTAATCAAGATTCAATTATGATCAAATTGACAATCAAATTGCTTTGCTTCCTTGTAATTTGTTAATTTTCTGTGGTCAAGAGAAGATTTTGTTAAATGTCAATGCCTATGCCATCCACCACAAAGCAACAAAGCACAAAGGTATTATCTGAGATTGGTGGCTTGGATGCCATTTTAATGACGAATAGGTCCATAAAATTTGCCAATTCGCTACAAGATGTGTCATCATCATTCATACCAATCAAATCAATTTAGAACTAATTCTAGGCCAACGAAACCAACATCAAAAACAAAAAAAAAATCTCACCACTTTGAGCCCAATTAGACAACTAATCATGGAGTCCTTTCAGTGGTGTGGCACCGCGTCGTCGTCGTCCTGTGTTTGTTCGAACATCTAAATCTCTACCCCACTCTCTCTCTCTCTGTGGAATCAATCAAATTGCCATTCAAAAGCATACACCCACGAAAAATATATATTCTAGTGATGTATTCCTAGAACCAGGATCAGAAGCTGGAGAATGAGCAGGAGCAGGATATTCAATTGACTGCCTTTCTCAAAATGTCTGTTGTCGTCGTCGTCTACGTCGATAAATAAACTTTGTCGTCCTTTGCAGTTTTGCTATGGCTATGGCTTCGGCTTCAGCTTCAGCTTTGGCTTTGGCTTTGGCGAATCCTTTATGGTCGATATATAGTTGGCCAATTTGGTCGCCCTTCTTTTTCCAATGTTTAAGTCGGTTATAACCGAACAACCAAAAACCCGAACCGAAAATGGTGCGAATGTTGGTGCGGCAGCGGCCGGGCGGCGGCGGTGGTGGTGTCGCGTTGATGGGGTGGCAAATTGATTGGACGTGTGTGCCGTGTGTCACTATATAAGGCTGGCTAATATGTCTCTACACCTGGAACTGAACTGAACTTAACTGAACTGTCCTGATGATGTCGTCCTGTGTCCTGTTTTCCTCTTGTCTGTCCGTTTGTCCGTAATTTGGTGGCGCCTAATTACAATGAAAGGATTCGATAAATTGGAAATTGTCTGACGTAAAATAGGTGTTAATTGAGGCCGTCAATTGGCAAAAGATTGCCAACTGTTAACTAAATGAAGCGTGATATACATATGTATATATGTACATATATTTTGTGGGTGGATAAATCTACAATAATTATTGTTCTATATATTAACTGAACATAATCTTGTACCTATATAAATTTATTGTGTAGCAATATTATTATTGAGGAAATTTCTATATAATATTTTATTTGATCCTTGAAATGATTTTGATTATAATCCTATTCAAATATGTGTAACGTTGACACATGTTTGGGTGTCTCGATATCCTCCCTTATAATGGATTTGTATTTGGATCGAGAGAGGGAGAGGCGTTGCATTGGCCAATGAATTAGTGGTAATCATTCAATTGTGGCTTTGATTACATATGATGCGTGTGCGAAGCAATTAATATATAGGCGGGCGGACCGGGAGGAACTTAAATATATATGTACATAATAAATATAAATACCTATATATTAAATAAATGGAAGACCATTGTGAATTGGTAATTGACATAATGAAATTGTGGGTTGTCATTGATTAGGATGTGAGTTGCAATTAATAGATTTAGGTTATAATTCCAGTTGACGTTTACTTAAATATATTTCGATTAATTGAAGAGGTGACCCCCTGCTGTTGTAAGATTAAGTTTCCTGACTTTATTCGATGGAAAGCGCAGTTTGAGAACACAAAATTAAAATTAAAATTAGTTACACCGACGACGGGGTTTTGCAATTTAAAAATAATATTAAATACAAAAAAGTGCGTATACGCCCCGGTGTACCGTTTTCTTGTATTTCTTTTTTAGATGGTATAATCATTTTTGCCTATTGAATTTACACAACGTTATTATAGGTGACAAACTTTGAAAAAGATGTACCTTTCGAAAAAATCACTTTCGACAAAAATATCGAGTTTTCAAAGAAATTACTGAATTTGTTTAATTTACTTTTAAATAGAGGAAGTTTCATTATTTAACCAACTGTCACTTTTGAAGCTGATATTTTTTGACGTTTGACAAGTAAAACTACACCACTACTAAAATTAGGACGATGCATGCTGCAATAATGCGTTTAAATTGTTAAAATTCAGTTTAAAAATAGTGAACAATTTTGTACGAAATTGTAGCAATTTTGCAGAAAAACTTTTCTGACCGTTTCGTGTTTGTCTAAGAATCAATCACAATTGGTCACAGAGATTAGGTGCCTTTAGAATTTTTTATAAGAACCGATTTAAGGCCTGAAGTTGGTCATGAACATGGTACTTGGAAGTTATTAAACTCGGTCCAAATTGTCAAATTACAATTTTTGGAATTTCTCAACGTTTCTGAGTGTGCACGTATGAATACCGTTTTTCGTCGGCCATACATCAAAAACCCGTAGACGTATTGATTCCAAATGAATTTTATTGTACAGACAATAACATCAAGCAGAGAGGACTCTTAAAAAATTTCGATGGATGTTCTTTGTCGGGTTGACAATTAAATTTGAATAAAATTTTATATTTTACACTGTGACAGGACGTGAAATTTGTATAAGCTTTATATACATAAATTAAAATAATTGAACTTGTGTTTTGTCACTTTGAATATTTTTCGAAACAAAAATGATTTTACCTGAATTTCATTAATAGGTCCGTTTAAGCGTATTTGCTTTGTTAACTTCCCATAAGAAGTTATTGTAATTGGTCCGATCTGGCGAATTGAAAATGTTGACATTTCTCGACGTTTCAAGGTCCCATGAGTCGAAATAAAAGATTTTTAGAGAGATATCTGTGCGTGTGTGTGTACGTAAGTTCGTACGTCCGTACGTCCGTACATCCCTTTATCCGTACGTTCGCGACGTTTATTTCGTCGTCCATAGCTCAAGAACTAGTAAAGATATCGACTTCAAATAAATTTTGTTATGCAGATAAAAATGCAGAAAGATGCAGAAAGGACTGTCAAAAAAATTGAATGGTTGGTTTTTTTACCATAGAAATTTAAAAAAAGGTGTACATTTTGGTTAACCCTTAATATCTCACGAACCACTAACGCTTTAGACTTGAATTAAATTTTATATTATATATTGTAACGTGATACTAAATAAACATACTTTTGAAAAGAAATCAAATTGACGATTTTTTTAATAAATCAAAAAAACTGAAAAAATAAATAATTGTCACCTCGAATATTTAGCGAAGAAAAATAATTTTATCTCCAAATTAATTATGTGCAATAAAAAATACCGTTTTTGACATCGGGTAAAATCTTAAGAGAAATCGAATTGACATTTTTTTTTATAAAAACACAAACCTAAAAAAAACATTAGGTACTAAAAGTTTTTAAAAATTGATTTTCGATTCAAATATCTTTTCAAAAATTTGTGATATTGGCTTAAAATTTTGTTTCCTTATTAAAATTGTTGTTTTTAACATTCGGTTAAATTTTGAGAAAAATCTAATTGACAGTTTTTTTTACAAAAAATAAAAACCTAAATAAAAACATTTTTCAAAGGGGTAAAAATTGATTTTCGAATCAAATATCTTTTTAAAAATATGTAATACAATACAATTAATACAATAATACAAATACATTCAGTAATATTTTGAAAAAAATCTAATGGACAATTTTTTTACAAAATTTAAAAACCTAAAAATAAATAAACAAAAATTGGTTAAAATTGATTTTCGAAATTAATATCTTTTCAAGAATTAAAAATAATGGTCTCAAACAATTTTTATCTCACAGAAAATATTGTTTTTGAAATTCAGTAAATTGTTTATAAAAATCCAATAGTCAGTTTTTTTATAAAAAAATTAAATCTACACAAACTAGTAAGCAAAATTGGTAAAAATTGATGTTCGGTTCTCGATATCTCGTGAATAATAGAAAATATTGACTTCAAACAATTTCTCATTCATCCAATTTGTATTTGTTAACTTCCCATAGGAAGTTATTGTAATGGGTCCGATTTGTCAAATTGAAAATTTTGACATTTCTCGACGTTTGCAGGTCCCTAGAGTCAAAATAAAAGATTTTTAGAAAGATGTCCGTACGTCCGTATGTCCGTACGTCCGTATGTCCGTACGTCTGTATGTCCGTACGTCCGTACGTTCGCGACGTTTTTTTCGTCGTCCATAGCTCAAGAACCAGAAGAGATATCGACTCCAAATAAATTTTGTTATACAGATAATAAGGCAGAAAGATGCAGAAAGGGCTCTCAAGAAAATTGCGTGGGTGGTTTTTTTTACCATAGCAGTTTAAAAAAAAGGTGAAAATGTTGGTTAACCCTAAATATCTCATGAACCAATAACGCCAGAGACTTGAATTAAATTGTATATTATATATTGTAACGTGATACAAAACAAGTATATTTTTTTGGAAAAAAATCCAATTAACAGTTTTTTTTATAAATCAAAACAACTGAAAAAAAAAATTTGTCACCTCGAAAATTTTACGACCAAAATATGATTTCATCTCCAAAACAATTTTGTGCAACGAAAAATAATGTTTTTGACATCTGATCAAATTTTGAGAAAAATCCAATTGATAGTTTTTTTATAAAAAATAAAAACCTAAAAAAAACATTAGTCAAAGTTGAGAAAAATTGAATTTCGATTCAAATATCTTTTCAAAAACTTGAGACTCAGGCTTCAAACTTATTTTATCTTATAAAAAATATTGTTTTCAACATTCAGTAAAATTTTGAAAAAATCGAATTGACAGTTTTTTTAACAAAAAATAAAAAACTAAAAAAAAAATTAATAAAAGTTGGTAAAAATTGATTTTCGACTCAAATATCTTTCCAAAACTTTGAGATCTTGGCTTTAAACTACATAAATCTTTCAAAAAATATTGTTGTCAACATTCAGTAAAATTTTGAAAAAAATCGAATTGACAGTTTTTTTAAAAAAAATTAAAAACCGAAAAAAAATTAACAAAAGTTTGTAAAAATTGATTTTCGACTCAAATATCTTTTCAAAAATTTGAGATATTGGCATAAAACTACTTTAGTCTTTTAAAAAATATTGTTGTCAACATTCAGTAAAATTTAAAAAAAAATCGAATTGACAGTTTTTGTACAAACAATTAAAAACCTAAAAAAAATTTAACAAAAGTTGGTAAAAATTGATTTTTTACTAAAATATCTTTTCCAAAATTTGAGATAATGGCTTCTAACTAATTTTAACTTATAAGAAATATTGTTTTCAACATTCGATAAAATTTTAAGAAAAATTGATACATATAGACAAACTTTTAAGCAAGACAAATCGACAGAAGGGATGGGAAGTTATCATTGTGGGTCGCATCCCAGCCTCTTTTTTATTTTTAGGAACGGTCACTTTTTAGACATGTTTGGATGCTCGTTTTTTAATAAAAGGCAAATAGCAATTTACTATTCGTAGTTAGCAAAACGAACAGAAAGGTTAAGTATTTTGGACTCCTTTAGTAAATTGCTAAATATTTAGAAAATTTCTAAGTAGTAAATTTGTAAACCCTAAACAATAGGTTTTTTTTTTTAATTTTGTGCCATTGACTTTAAACTAATTTTATCTTAACAAAATGCTTAGTTTTACATTTTGTATAGCTTTTTAGAAACCTCGTTGACAGTGTTTTAAACGTAAATTAGAGTACAATCAAGAAATTACTAATTAAATTAGACTTAACGTCTCGAATACCTGTATAGAAAACAACTTAAACAGAAATTTTAAAGTTCTCTTTTTACAAACAATAACTTTTAGAAATTTTTAAGGGTACAAATGAGAAAATATTTTAAATGTGGGTCGCATGCGGCTTTATCCTCATTGAACAATTCTTTTCTTTTGACGACGGACGCCATCCTTCCATCCAGTTGCTCACCCTAAGGCTTTCGTCGTCCTGGTCTTATTCAGCTCTCCAGCCAGCGTAAAGATGGTCTGCTACACTATTTCCTACCATATATTTGTACCACAAAGGGCTTTTCGGGCTGTTTGCTCTTTGCTCATGCGAGCTAGGGGTCCAGCCCATCGGAAAAGTTTGCAAACAGTTAATGATTGTAGCATTTCTGGAATCGTTCTTCCTCAGATAAGTGGTTTAAAATTCTCCGTACAACTTACCTTTCGAACGGCTCCAGATTTCGTGCCACCTGCTTTCACTAGATGAAGGCATCGAGTACAGCTATTTCGGTTTTCCTGATGATCTCGTCTGCGTAAGCAAGTATCTGGCAGGACCTGGTGACGATGGTACCTTTTGTACCATCCAGGTTAAAGAGGAGGCAGCCCAAACCATCACCTTGTCGTTGTCGGAATCCATTGTAAATGTTGATGATATAGCAATCAGGCTTAGTTCTTGGATTGGCCACATTTATGTATATTGTCCGATGATAATTTTAGAGTGGGTTGTCAACAGTAAATCCGTTCGTATCCGAGGCTTGTTGGTGCTTCGCAACTGCGTTTTCTTTACGTGGCCAGGAAGTCACCCTGACACTCGACCTTTAACCTGAAGTACCAGGTCTTTGATTTAACTCCAAGGGCGAGAGTCGGCATAACCGCTCCTTACAGGCCTGGGCTTCGAATATGTCGTAGGAGCCCTTTAAGGTGTTCACTAAGTAGTTCAACCTAACTGGAACTGTAGACTTCACCGTTGATTCCATCTTGGGAATTCCTAGCGCAAAACGTCACCATCGACAGACGTTACTTTGAGGTAGTCAAGGGCTTCGTCTACCTAGGCTATAAACGTAAAAAACAACACCAGCGCTGAGATCAAACGAAGAATAACTCTTGAAAACCGCTGTTTTTTGGGCTAAGAAAGCAATTGAGTAGAAAAGTCCTCTCTCGAGGGACCAAAGTGTCGCTATATAAGACCCTCATCATCCCCGTCCTGCTATACGGTGTAGAAGCATGGACTATGACAAAAGCGGATGAAATCACCTTGGGTCGTTTTCGTTTGATCTACAGTTCCGTGTGCATAGAAGGGGAGTGGCGGAGAAGATGGAACGATGAGCTGTACGCCATAGGGGCTGTACAGCGACGACGCGACGTAGACTTAGCCAGACTTAGCCAGAAGGGTAAAAGTCCAACGATTAAGATGGCTGGGTCACTTAGAGCGCATGGAAACCAATACTCCGGTGGCGCGGAAAGTCATGGAATCCACACCCACAGGACAGCGCAGTACAGGAAGACCGCGGATGAGGTGGCGCGCATAAGTGCAAAGTGATCTCACCCAACTTGGAGCGCGAAACTAGAGACCGAGCTACCACCTTAAGTAGTAGTAGTAGTAGACATGGTGGCCACGACAGTCTAGCTCGGTGACACAATTAGCGCTGCGTTGCGCCGTTTTGATACCATAAATTACTCGCTTGACCTATAAAGATAAAAGGGGGATTATAAAGAGAAAAATACGCCTCAAATCCACTTTGTTGCGTTTAGAAAGGAGATCAAATCTTTGATCTCCAGTTCTGAGAGCTCATTGAGGTCGTTGAAAAAGGGCTTTCCCAATGTTTTGGCTCTCGTTTTGGCTAAGGCGGGACACTTGCATAAGAAGTGAAGAACAGTTTCTTTTTCTCGCTGATCCTCACAACTACGACAGAAAGTGTTGTGGGGGATGCCCAGCTTAGATGCGTGTTCTCCAACAGGCCAGTGTCCGGTGCATGTAGCAACGACCCTGGCTATGTCTTGCCTGGGTCTGCAAATGAGATTATTAGTACGGGATTTGTTGTAGGTGGGCCATATCCTTCTAGATATGATACAGTTGGTTAGGCTGTTCCACCTGTGGTTTGATTCAGCGAGAAAAATAGAGAAGATCTTGCCCTTCATAGCACCAAGAGGAATGTTGACTCTTTCCGCGAGTGAGCTATGAAGGGCTGATCCTTGCCTAGCCAGCTCGTCAGCTCGTTCATTGCCCTCAAAGCCTCTATGACCCGGAATCCAGATGAGAGTGACCCTGAGTCCAATGTTCATGCTGGCTAACTCACTTCGGCATTGTTGAACCAGTTTGGAGGATGAAATGGACGAGCCAATCGCTTGAATAGCAGCCTGACTGTCCGAAAAATAGCTGTATTGGGGTTTTGATTTGGATCTAGTTTTAGTAACTTGCATGCTTCCTTGATCGCGAGTAGTTCAGCCTGAAAAACACTAGCAAAGTCAGGAAGTCGCAAAGACCTGGAGACATTTAAAGACTCGGAAAAAATTCCTGCACCGACCCCACACTCCATCTTCGAGCCGTCGGTGAAGATAGTTGTGTCGAAGCCTCTCGTCACTAAGTCATCATCCCATTCATTTCGAGATGGGATGATAATTTTAAAATCCGCACTGAGGTCCACAGTAGGGGTGCAGTAGTCGGTTTCTGTCGAAAAGATGTCCGCTGGGAACCACCTTAAGTAAGTAAGAAAGATAATTTTAGCGTATGGGGCTGTGAGTTCTTGTATGATAGAGGAGAGTATCATATAGCCGGTACTCAACAACTTAATATTTCTTAAGTTTTGACATTTCCGTTTTTTTTTGTATGGGTGTGGATGATACCTTTTTGTCAGTCTTCTAGCATTTTTTTACGATCTTCTTTATTTTGTTTGAGCCTTTTATAGCCTTCTAGACCTCTTCTATGCTTGGTGGTTTTAGCATATGGTCATCTTTTTGAAGTGATCGAGCTTCCACTTCTTCAATGAACTGACCGTTTAGCAACTCACTTCCCATCGCTCTATTAAGCCTGCAGGATTGGTCATCGGATTTGGCTCTAATTTTAAATAATTATTTTAAATTTCATCTTTGGGAAATCATCAATTTGAATCTAGTCACAAAGTTTTTGTCTGATGAAATGAAAATTAAATTAGAAATTTAAATTAAAGTATGAATAAAAATAAAATAGAAGTTATTGTTCAAAAAAATGTTTAATCTCCCTAGTCTAGAAAATCATTTAAGTATCAAAAAATTAAATTACAAATATCATGAAATCAAATAAAAGTCAATTTGTAAGATATTAATGGTTTCTCGTTTGAATTTATTTTCACATATGTATGTAAGTAAATGCTAATCTAAAATTATAAAAGTGAAAAAGGATTAATTCACTTTCTACCAATAGATACAAAATATCGACCTATAAATCAGCAAAAATTATGCGAGAACATATTTCATTGTGTGTAATTTAATAACCCGCACAATATCCTTTCACTGCTGCATGTACATGAACACAACATACAATGTCCTTTGCAGGATTTCACATAAACACTCATAGCCGTATATATTTAGTTAGTGCACTGGATTGATATAGATTGATTGATTGATTGCAGTATGTCACTCAAGTGAGTGCCGGGTAAATATTGTATATAGAGAATGTACTGCATTTATAAAGTACGAAATATGTAGAACACAGAAAAGTGAATGGAGAGTGATTTTATTTTTTATTAATAATTTGTTTGTATGTTTTGTTATAGAGAGACATGCAATGTGATGGAACTGTCAATAAATAAAAGTCCATAATATTGGAGACAGGCATGATAGTGCGCATAAGAAATATGGAGCAACCAACAATACAGAACAATAAGAATGAATTGCGTTGGCACATTGAGGGTCATTGAAATGAGGTCAGTTGGAAAATTGAATTTATATTGAAAATTTAATAAAAAAACAACAAAACAAAAAAGAATTTATGAATGAGCTGGAATTGAAATAACCACAGAAATGTAAAACAAGAGAATTTTTATTACGGAGAAATTTTATTAATAGTCCTACATATAAAAATCAATATTTATTTAGCAGACCAGAAATAAATGACTTGTTAGTGAACAGAACTAAAATAATTAATAGAGCTTTTCTAGAAATGAGAGCAATTTTTTAAAACGTCCAATTTCTTGAAAAAGTTCTCTCAACACTTGTGTTATTAACTTCCCATAGGAAGTTATTGTAATGGGTCCGATTAGTCAAATTGAAAATTTTGACATTTCTCGATGTTTCAAGGTTCCTAGAGTCGAAATAGAAGATTTTTAGAAAGATATCTGTGCGTGCGTGTGTACGTAGGTCCGTACGTTCGCGACGTTTTTTTCGTCGTCCATAGCTCAAGAACCAGAACAGATATCGACTTCAAATAAATTTTGTTATACAGACAATAAGGCAGAAAGATGCGAAAAGGGCTCTCAGGAAAATTGCGTGGGTGTTTTTTTTACCATAGCAGTTTAAAAAAAGGTAAAAATATTTTGGTTGAACCTAAATATCTCATGAACCAATGACGCTAGAGACTTGAATTAAATTGTATATTATATATTGTAACGCGATACAAAACAAGTATAGTTTTGGAAAAAAAATCCAATTAACGGTTTTTTTTATAAATCAAAAACTGAAAAAAGAAATTTGTCACCTCGAAAATTTTACGACTAAAATATGATTTCATCTCCAAATAAATTTTGTGCAACGCAGAATAATGTTTTTGATATCTGATAAAATTTTGAGAAAAATCTAATTGACAGTTTTTTTTATAAAAAGTATAAACCTAAAAAAACATTACTCAAAGTTGGTAAAAATTGAATTTCGACTCAAATATCTCATCAAAACTTTGAGATATTGGCTTTAAAGTACTTTTATCTTTCAAAAAATATTGTTATCAACATTCAGTAAAATTTTGAAAAAATCGAATTGACAGTTTTTTTTACAAAAAATAAAAACCTAAAAAGAAATAATAGTTAAACTTGGTAAAAATTAACTTTGCACTCAAATAGCTTTTCAAAAATTAAAAATATTGTCTTCAAACTTATTTTATTTCACAGAAAATATTGTTTTCGATATTCAGTATTTTTTTTATAAAATTCCAAAAGTCCGTTTTTTCATAAAAAAATAAAATCTACAAAAAATAGTACGCAAATTTGGTAAAAAATGATACACATAGACAAACTTTTAAGCAAGAAAAATCGACAGACGTAATGGGAAGTTATCAGTGTGGGTCGCATCCCAGCCTCCTTGTTTTATTTCATTTTATTGCATTTTATTTTATTAAAAGTAAAAAAGTGACATAAATTTTTTCACCAAAGTGAATTTATGTCCATAACCCCGCATGTATGTAAAACACATACATAATTTCTCTTTGTTAAGCAAACATTTCAAATGTAACTGATGCGCGAAATTGTATCCTGACAGTTGCACCCCAACATACTATATCATTATACACATACACTGCACTGCAAACAACATAAAGTGCCCTGAACAGCAAAATAAGAAAAAAAAAGAAGGACTCAGACTTTCCATTGCTGTCCTGTCAGTTTGTTGTCAGTTAAGGATAGTTCTCCAAACTCAACTATACTGATTTCGGCAAAACTGTCAAAATTTATCTGAAAAATGGAAATTTTCTCTTTCGTCCTTTAAAAGATCCTTTTTATGCATCACACACACATGCACATAGTACATTGTATGGGATACGTAGTATATTGTGCTGGGTTTGCATCATCAATGGCATCACAGAGTATTTTAGCTTGATTTATTCTGTCAGTAAACAAAACCACATCATGTCACTGTATAGTGTACACATATATATCCTGGCGTAGTGCTATATAACTGCACATCTGATATCGCGTATAAAATACAAAATTTTATTGAATATTGTCATAGTTTATAATCGGACTAGCCAGAGCCAACCAGTCATAAAATATATCAGCTTTGCGCGATTCCTTTTAACATATGGATGCACATACATATGTATGTAGAATGTATATATTAAGGATATACTACATCATTTTACATCCTTGCAACTCTGAAAATCCTTTCCTCTCTCTCTTACTCTTTTTCGCTCTTTCTGTAATCCAATTAAGCCAATTCTACTTGCACTGATATCTTTGGACAAATAAATTTGATTAACATGGCTGACGAATGTAATCAGTCATCGAGTTATGACCAAAAAACGTCCAAGAAGATAGAAAAGACGAAGTTAACTCGTATATCCAGCTCGAAGGATTGCAGGAAGGAAAATTCATCCGAAAACTGGAAAGGAGAAAAAGTTATTTCCTTCCCGCCAGCATCAGCAGTAGCAGCAGCAGGATCAGCAGCACCAAGGGAGGAATATACACATTTTGGAAATTTTTATTTAACGATGCCCTCAGAATGTGTCCTTTCCTTATCGTTCGTCCTTCTTTTCCTCCTTAAACCCACTACTACAACTGGGGAGTACTAAAAATAAAGAAAACAAAATAAATTCGCCGCTTCGGTTGCTTGAGCTTACCAACAGAGCCGAAAGATTATCCTTTGGAGCGGCTAATGATCCATGTATGTGTATGTGCATGTATGTGTGTGTTCATACAGAAGAAGGGATGCATTTCAACTTAAAAAAATTGGTCCTTGAACTGTTTTCATGTCCCATTAAAATTGAACAGAAATTGAAAAGTCATTTCGATGCTGAAATCGCAAAAAGGAAAGAAAAAAAAAGCAACAACTTGAAAAAGTGGTGTTCGCAGAAGTACATACGTAGTAGCAGAGAAAATATATTGTTAAAAGTTTATCCTTTTTAAAGTTAGTATATAGATATTGAAAAGTTCTGTATTAGGTTTTAGCTTAGGTAAGGTTGTTTCCACTCTTTTATAGTATTTTTTTGTTTGTTCAAAAGCCAGAAAGTTAACTATCGAGTATTGGCGTAGCCGAGAAGTTTGATGCAATATTGTTGAGGGGGACTTTATAAACTCGATTTGGTATCACTGTTTATTGCTGGTAACTCTTAAAACTCGATCAAAAGGCTGTCGTTTTTCAAAGACTAAAGTTTCTTTTACACCGTCAATGTAAATGATCAATAACGATGACTCTTTCACGTAAAAATGACGGCGAAATCTGTTCCAACGATGTCACATTGTGCAAAAGCTGTCAACATTTTCACGGATACATTGACGCTCATGTTGACACACAATATTTCGTGACCATGTAAAGTCTGAACGAATGCTATTGCGACACGTTGACACTTATATTGTATCAATATACAACATTTTGCACAGTCTTAAATCAAGTACATGTACCTACATCACCTCATTTTGTCAAATTGTGAAATTGACCAAGATTAACGTTGACTCTAATTCTTGTCAAGGCATTTTGGGACACTATTGACCAAAGTGTGTCATTCGATTCATGAATTGAAACTAGGAACGTTGAGATATAAAATTTTGAGTTTTTGGTGACTTTGACAGGGATAACAAAACGTCACGTTGATTGGGACAATACTTTTGTTTCAGGATAATTTTGACTTACATACACGTGAACTTATTTTGGGACACTATTTACAGAAGAGTGTTCTTGGTGTGATGGCAGAGAAATTTTGATTTTTTTTGTGACTTTGTCAGCGGTAAATAAATATCATTTTGATTGGGACAATACGTGATTTTTGGGACAATATTGACCGAAGCGTATTAATCGTGTTATATTTCAACTTACATGCATTCTTACTTGGAACGTAGATGGTCCGTTTATAGTTGAAATTTTGTGTGTCGTTTTGGGACACTATTTATCGAAGAGTGTGATAAAAATGCTCCATGCGCTGACATTTCCGTTGCGATGACAGGGAAAAATAAGATCTTTTTCTGATATTGACAGCGATAACTAAAATTAACGGTGCTTGGGATAGTGTTTGAATTTTGTGTCATTTGTGTGATGGTAAACAGTTCATTTATAGACACTGGAAACGTTGACAGATTTTGACACCGATAGCTGAACATCGCGTTGATTGGGACAGTAATTGAATTTTGGGACAATATTGACCCAAGAACGTCATTTGTGTGGTGGTAAGTGGATCATGTATTGACACTGCAAACGTTGACAAAGAAAATTTTGATACTTTGGTGACTTTGAGAGCAATAACTTAACTTCACATTTATTGAGACAATACTTTTATTTCAGGATAATTTTGACTCACATACTCGTCAACTTATTTTGGGACACTATTAACGGAAGAGTATTCTTGATGCGATGGCAAACGTTCCATGCATTGACCCTGGTAACTTTGACAGGGAAATTTTGATTTTATTTGTGTCTTTGACAGCGGTAACTAAATATCACGTTGATTGGGACAATACATGATTTTTGGGACAATATTGACCGAAGAGTATTGTTCGTGTTATATTTAAAGTTCCATGTATTGTCACTTGGAACGTAGATGGTTCGTTTACAGTGGAAATTTTTATTTTGTGTGACGTTTTGGGACACTATTTATCGAAGAGTGTGATGCAAACACTCCATACACTGACATTGCCGTTGCGTTGACAGGGAAAATTATGATCATTTTGTGATATTGACAGCCATAATTAAACTTAACGGTGCTTGGGATAGTGTTTGAATTTTGTGACAATATTGACGGAAGAGTTTCGTTTGTGTGATGGTAAACAGTTCATGCATTGACACTGAAAACGTTGACAGAGAAAAATTTGATATTTTGGTGATTTTGACACCGAAAGCTGAACGTCACGTTGATTGGAACAGTAAATTAAATTTTGGGAAAAAAATGTCCCAAGAAAGTCATTAGTGTGGTGGTAAGTGGATCATGTATTGACACTGGGAACGTGGATAGAAAAAATTTTGATATTTTGGTGACTTTGACAGTAATAACTAAACGTCACGTTTATTGGGCCAATACTTTTATTTCAGGACAATTTTGACTTACATACTCGTCAATTCATTTTGGGACACTATTTACCTAAGAGGTATTTTGGTGTGTTGGCAAATGTTCCATGCATTGTCACTGGGACAGAGAAATTTTGTTGTTATTTGTAACTTTGACAGCGGTAACTAAATGTCACGTTTATTGGGACTCTTTATGTATTTTGGGACAAAATTGACAGACGATTGTCGTTCGTGTTATATTCAAGGTTTCATGCATTGACACTTGGAACGTATATAGTCCGTTTACATTGGAAATTTTGATTTTGTTGTTAAGTTGACAGCGTAACTAAACATCACAATGATTTACATAAACGTCACCGCATTTTAGGACACTATTTACTGAAGAGTGTCATTCGTATGATGGCAAAAACTCCATGCACTGACACTGCGTACATTGCCATTGTATGCACATGGAAAATTATCATCTTTTTCTGATATTGACAGCGATAACTAAACTTAACGTTACGATAGTGTTTGAATTTTGTGACAATATTGACGGAAGAGTGTCGTTTGTGTGATGGTAAACAGTTCATACATAGACACTGAAAACGTTGATAGAGAAAATTTTGATATTTTGTTGATTTTGACACCGATAGCTGAACGTCACTTTTATTGGGACAGTAATTGAATTTTGGGACAATATTTACCGACGAAGTTCATTCGTGTGATGGTAAGGCGGATCATCCATTAACACTGTGAACGTAAACATAGAAACTTTTGATAATTGAGTGACTTTGACAGCAATAACTAAACGTCACATTTATTGGGACAATACTTTTATTTCAGGACAATTTTGACCGAAGAACGTCACTTGTTTGGTGTTAAGTGGATCATGTATTGACACTGGGAACGTTGACAGAGAAAATTTTGATATTTTGGTGACTTTGACAGTAATAACTAAACGTCACATTTATTGGGACAATACTTTTATTTCAGGACAATTTTGTCTCACATACTCGTCAACTCATTTTGGGACACTATTTACCTAAGAGTTATCTTGGTGTGATGGCAAACGTTCCATGCATTGACACTTAAAACTTTGGCAGAGAAATTTCGTTTTTATTTGCAACTTTGACAGCGGTTAACTGAATGTCTCGTTAATTGGGACTCTATATGTATTTTGGGACAAAATTTACAGATAATTGTCGTTTGTGTTATATTCAAAGTTTCATGCATTGACACTTGGAACGTAGACAGTCCGTTTACATTGGAAATTTTGATTTTTTTGTTACGCTGGCGCTGACAGCACATCACATTAACATCACATTGATTTACATAAACGTCAACGCATTTTGGGACACTAATTACCGGATGAGTGTCATTCGTGTGATGGAAAACACTTCATGCATTGACACTGCGTACATTGCCGTTGTGTTCACAGGGAAAATTATGATCTTTTTCTGATACTGACAGCGATAACTAAACTTTTTGTTACGATAGTGTTTGAATTTTGTGACAGAATTGACGGAAGAGTGTCGTTTGTGTGATGTTAAACAATTCATGCATTGACACTGAAAACGTTGACAGAGAAAATTTTGATATTTTGTTGATTTTGACACCGATAGCTGTCAAATTTGTAATTGAATTTTGGGACAATATTTACCAAAGAAGTTCATTCGTGTGATGGTAAGGCGGATCATCCATTAACACTGTGATCGTAAACACAGAAACTTTTGATACTTTAGTGAATTTGACAGCGAAAACTAAACTTCACATGGATTTTCATGCGTATTATAGCGTTTTGGGACAATTTTGGTGGAATTGTTTCATGACGAACATTTTATCCATTGAATCTGAAAACGGTGCGTTTACAGAGGAAATTTTGATTTTTGATGACTTTGACAGCGATAACTAAACGTTAAATTGTTTCGTAAACGCATTTTAAGACTATATTGACAGACGAGTGTCATTCTTGATACTTTCAACGTTGCATAGATATTGGAGACGTTGGCAGTGTGTTGACGGAACAATGGCTGATTTTTTCCTTTCTGGTGACGTCAGAGAGTAAACAACTTTTTAACCCTTTACGTTGACCGTGTAGTTGTAGCTTAAGAGAGTTTTTGAACTCTAAAATCAACACAACAATGGTTCTTTGAACTCTTTCAAAAGATTATCCAGATATCCCAAGTGCTATATGATAATGGCTATTGTTTGATAACAAACACACAGATTCACCGCACATTAAAGTTCTTATATTTCCTACTATACTCAAAACACCCAGAACAACTAAACAACTAAAAAACCTCAGCAAAGAACTACAACTTATATCCTAACCAATATTATGTACATACTCTCCCTTCTCTCGTATAGTCATCCAATTTGTACAACGAAACGAAAGGATAATGGATATCCCTTTGAGCAAAAGTTTGTTCTACATTTAAGTGCGGTTATTCTCTTATATATGTATGTATACGAGCAAGTACATACATTTGTATATCTTCACCTATTTCTATTTATTTCATTTTATTCCAGGATGTATGTGTATGAAAGTTTGTATATGGGAATAGGTCACCGCGCTCTTGCAATTTGCTTCTAACCTTTATCCCCTCTTTCTGATTCTCTAGCCCTTCCATATCGTGGTATGTAGTTAGATAGGTAGGTAAGAGCTACTATTTGGGAAGAAATTGGAGTAGTAGCAAGGAATTCGATCCCAAAGCACTTTGTCTGCACTCTCTAACCATCATCATCATCATCTAGGAACCAGGATAGGAATGGAACGTTAGAGACTTTCCCTCTACATTATATACGAATTTCGTTAACTTTTTCAGCTCGTTTTTGCACGTATAACACATCCCCCCTCTCCCCTTTGGTTTCCTTTTGAAAACTTGCCTTGAAAAATGTTGCAAAAGAAACATATGGGCCAAATGCATTTGGTGTTGTTGCACTCTTCGAAACATTATGCCACGAGGATAAAGTTTCCGTGTGTCCATGAGTGTGTCCGTACATTGCTCCGGCTTGGCTATCGATGGTCCTGTTCTGTAGAACTGCAAAATGGTAAAATTCCTAAATACCAACTTTACTGATATGATGATATAATAGGGGTCGGTTGGGTCGGGTGGCATTTCACTTTGAAAACCATGGAAATTCTCCTCATTTGAATGGCAATGGCAATGGCACAAAACCCAAACAAACAAACAACAACAACAGAGCAACACACAATTGAAATTGCAGTGCCACAAAACTAGAATGAAGCTTCACATTGTGTGCAGGTGATAAGCATTCCACCGCATGTAGGATACAGATGGACTATAAGGACTATAAGATTGTTATCCTTTCGGTTTGCATGACCGACACGACCAATGACGATGAGAAGTTGGCTGATCTGCAGATGAAATGTGGTACTATAGACAGAAAATAGAGAACACAGAACATAGAGAGTGGCGGTAATGGTGTCCTGGAATGGTCTCTTCGACACTTATTTCTGGGGGTGTTGATAGCGCCCTGAATGCTGGTGGTGGTGATGATGGTGACGATGGCTGTGCTGGAATATGGAGCAGCAGTCGGTGGTCTATTATATTGGATGACAATTTTTCAGGAGAAGAAACAAGGCGATTGTGTTGTGTTGTTTGTTGTTGCTGTTTTTGTTGTTTTTGGTGGAATGGAGAAGACTGTTGGGAGGGAAGCAATTTTATTCTATATCCTTGAACGCATCAAGTGCTTTGCTAAGACTTATAGCGTGATGGTGTGGAAGACATCTTGTCGTCTTCTTCGATGTCGTACGTTCGTACGTTGGTTGGTCAAATATTGAACAACAACGAGCAATGATAAATTGCATTCGTGTGGTCAATGGAGAGATGAATTGATCATTTACGGTTAGTTTGATATGAATAGCTGTGACATGTATCAAGACTCGTAGTATAACTTCAAACATACATCTGGTGTGAGTGTTATTGTCCTTGAAAAAGATTGTTAGCCACCATTAGAGCCATACTGCGGTATATGCTGGCGCATAATTTGATCAAAATTGATTGATGCAATAAGGGTATTCCTTATTTTCGTTGTTTTTGTTTTCTGTTTTTGAAGAATTCGTGACAATATCAAATGATAAATGTAGCAGGAACACATATGATTTGGGGAAAAAGAAGGTTGTTAGCTTTGAGGAAAAAAAAAGAACTAAGGAAAATCTGTGAGAAACAAAAAGTCAGAATATATTAAAAAATGGTGAAATAAGACATTTGTACTAGGCCGAATACGTAATTTTGTAATTATTGTTATTTCGGGAGAATTTGACGCGTTTTTTCAAGAATCGATGTAATTTTTGTCAGTTATTCAAAATAAAATTTGTTTTTTCACAAATCCTTGAGATTGTCTCAATGAAATGCCTATATTCAATTCCAAAAATAGGCTAACCATGAAAAGTCTGTTTTTTTTTGTAAATCTGTTAGTTTTTGTTGTTCTACATTCATTTTCTCGGTTGAGAGAGATGAGTTTTAGCAATTTTCGTGTATACACATAGTCCAAAAAGTCTCCGTACAGCAGCTTTTTTTGTTGATTTTGAGATAAAATATTTATTATTAATTATTATTAAACAAGTATTTTTAAAATCACAATCACAATTTTTTAAAATTTGGTAACAAAAAAAGGTGTAAACTAAGTTTTTTTCAATGTTACCACTTTGGTTTTTACATTGATTTCTAGTACTTTTTTTCAAAACACACTAAAATTAGGCTGCTGTACGGAGATTTTTTGGACTAAGTGTACTCAGAAAATGTTCATTCATTGTCTATACTATTTTAACGCTTGATAAAGTTAATAAAAAATAGCTTACTTTCCACATAGCGCTGTAAGAATATAAGTTAAAAAAGAGGCTGGGATACGACCCACACTGATAACTTCCCATCCCGTCTGTCGATTTGTCTTGCTTAAAAGTTTGGTATATGTATCAATTTTTACCAAATTTGCGTACCATTTTTTTGTAGATTTTATTTTTTTATGAAAAAATGGACTGTTGGATTTTTATAAAAAATTACTGAATATCGAAAACAATATTTTCTGTGAAATAAAATAAGTTTGAAGCCAATATTTGTAATTTTTAAAAAGCTATTTGAGTCGAAAGTAAATTTTTACCAAGTTTTAGTATTGTTTTTTGTTTAGGTTTTTATTTTTTGTAAGAAAAACTGTCAATTCGATTTTTCTCAAAATTTTATCGAATGTTGAAAACAATATTTCTTATAAGATAAAATTAGTTTGAAGCCAATGTCTCAAAGTTTTGAAAAGATATTTAAGTAAAAAAAAAACAATTTTCAACAACTTTAGTTAAGTTTTTTTTAGGTTTTTAATTTTTTGTACAAAAACTGTCAATTCGATTTTTCTCAAAATTTGTCCTAATGTTGAAAACAATATTTCTTATAAGTTAAACCTAGTTAGAAGCCATAATCTCAAATTTTTGAAAAGATATTTGAGTCGAAAGTCAATTTTTACCACCTTTTGTTAAATTTTTTTAGGTCTTAAATTTTTTGTAAGAAAAGTGTCAATTCGATTTTTTTCAACATTTTTCAGAATGTTGAAAACAATATTTCTTATAGGAGAAAAAAAAGTTTGAAGCCTTAATCTCAAGTTTTTGAAAAGATATTTGAGTCGAAATTCAATTTTTACCAAATATGAGTAATGTTTTTTTTAGGATTTTATTGTTTATAAAAAATTTTATCAGATGTCAGAAACATTATTCTTCGTTGCACACAATTGTTTTGTTGATGAAATCATATTTTAGTCGTAAAATTTTCGAGGTGACAAATTTTTTTTTCAGTTTTTTTGATTTATAAAAAAATCGTTAATTGGCAATCGACAATATATAAAATAAAATTTAATTCAAGTCTCTAGCGTCATTGGTTCATGAGATATTTAGGTTTAACTAAAATGTTCACCTTTTTTTTAAACTGCTATGGTAAAAAAACCAGACACGCAATTTTCTTGAGAGCCCTATCTGCATATTTCTGCCTTATTATCTGTATAACAAAATTTATTTGAAGTCGATATCTCTTCTGGTTCTTGAGCTATGGACGACGAAAAATACGTAGCGAACGTACAGACGTACGGACGTACGTACGTACGTACACACGCACGCACAGACATCTTTCTAAAAATCTTTTATTTCGACTCTAGGGACCTTGAAACGTCGAGAAATGTCAAAATTTTCAATTTGACAAATCGGACCCATTGCAATAACTTCCTATGGGAAGTTAATAATTATACAAGCGAAATGTCTATTTGTCTACTGTCTCGAACGTTTCCTTGTTAGCTTCTTAGAGGGCCTCCTCTATCGAATTACCACTAGTGTTGCGGATATATTTGCGGGGCATTACTGAGCTTAATATTTACTTAAAAAAAATGAACAAATTTAGCATACTTCATCATCTCCAAAAAAAACAAAAAAAAAACAGTGGCATCTTCCCTTAAAATCAGGAATTTTAATCTACTTAACCGATGATTGATGGATAAGTCCAAGAAAATTAGAAAGATTTTGCTTTACCATCCTTTACATATGTTCTCTGCTCATTGAGCTAGAGCCTATAGGATGGACCATTAAGCTTTAAATTTATTATTGATACAGGACATTTTATAAATGACTTTAGTAAAGCCTTTGATTCTGTGAAGCTCCAAACACTGCTGCAAAAACTTGAGATTTTTGGTTTTCATTCTCACTTTCTTCGTTAGTTATTGTCATATTTATCTTGTGGAACACAATAAGTTAAAATTCGAGACACATTCTCAAAGGAAATTCAGTGCACATCAGGTGTCCTCCAAGGTAGTCACCTGGGTCCTCTTCTTTTCATATTGCTCGTTAATGACATTGTCCCAATTTTTAAGTACTGCGAATGCTTATTGTATGCGGACGATGTGAAAATATTTTTAAAAGTTTTAAGTTTAGATGATTGTTAACTTATGCAATTTGACATTGATATCTATAAAATTGGTGTCACATCAATAGCCTCAAATTGAATATCAAAAAGTGTAACGCGATCTTTTTTTCGAAGAAATCTCACATGTTCGTGTTCAATTATGCAACTGCATCAGTGGCTTTAGACAGAGTAGCAATTATGAAAGACTTCGGAGTTATTCTAAATTTCCAACTTTCTTTTAAAAGTCATTTTGATTATTTTGTTCCTATGCCTTATATGGGACGGCACCAACCAACGCAAGGTTCACCAGGTGATAATGCATTCTCAAAAAGTTACCGTTTGGTGTGGATTTTGGGCTGGCGGCGTAATTGGTCCTTACTTTTTTGATAACGACGTTAGTGAGGCGGTCACCACCGTTGGAAAAAGGCTTACTATTGTACTGAATTCAGTACTATTTGATTTTCTCAGTACGTAAGTACTTCTTTGCCATTTTCAGTACTATTTTGAATTGTTTGTGCAAAATGGATTAATTTTTTACTAAATTTTCTTTTATCTTCAGAACTTCACTTACAAAAAATTATGTGCGATGCGAACATACCCAAATCACAATTACCCAATAAGGGTATTCATGAAACGTCGGAAAATTTTCGACGTCGTAAAATCGTAAAGATTCCGACAAAAGTTTCATGAACGCCACTTTATATAAAAATTATAAAATTTCATTAATTGTTATAAATGAAATGGTGAACAATTTCGGTGGATTTAACCCTAGAAAGATAATCATATTTTTTAGTGCGTGAAAGTAATCATACGTCTCAGAGACGTATGGCACTTATTAAGCGCGTTTTAAGATGACCATTGATTTTTCATCTTTATTTTGTATAAATTAATTAATCATTTGGGTTATTTAAAGTAAAATGAATCAATAATTAAGTACAAAAGAAGTAAAATTTGAGAAAAATTTATAAAAAATCTGAACCACCTTGAAAACAGAACGAACAAAATTCTTTATTTTTTAAAGAAACCTTTGGGTTGACTTTGAGTCTTAATATTTTGTAAATTAGTTCATTGAGGGGTAAGCTAACTATAAAAAATAGTTTTAGTAATTTTTGAGATAAAAAGTTTTTTCCCCATATACTTTTGTTCAGTGCACAAAAGATTCATAAAAGATAATCATACGTCTCCCAGACGTATTATATAGTAATTACTGGCCCTGATGAATCTTCAGCGTAAATTTAAGATGCACCAATGCAAGCTCTGACCTAGTTCTGAGCAAACATAAAAAACTAATGTAATACGGCTTATAATTGAAAAGATATAACAATTTTTCCCCACGCCATACGTCCCGCAGACGTAGATTATCTTTCTAGGGTTAATGAAGCGTTTAAAAAAAATAAATAAAAATGTTGTGTATTATTGAAATATTTGTTGATGTCAAATTTTGATATATAAAATCTCATAATATACCTTCATAAAAAAATTTTCATGCTTACTATATTTTCATTTACGACGTAATCGTAAACTTTCACACGAATTTGTGTCGGAAAGTTTACGATTTATTTATTTTTGTAACAGCTCTAGCAGAAGGTTAGAATTCCAAGAGTTTCAAGAACATTTTGGAACTAATTTACACACAATTTTAAAATATTGTGCTACGCGATGGCTTTCCCGTCAGGTACTTGGAAGAATGCATTTCAAAATTGCGCTTATGCTAATTTTTGTGTGTTAATAGGCAACACTTGACCGCATCTTAGAGCAATGGGACACCCTTTGTGTTATTACTTTGGACTTGGTGAATTTGAATCCAATTATGAGAAACAAAACCTCAACTTCATATCTTCCAGCCTTAAGGACTTAAATGTTAAGTTATATTTCACTTTTTTATCTTATATCTTAAAACTTATTAATGATGTTAACTTGGAAATGCAATCCGAAGATGTAAGAGTGCACGTCTTAATTCCAAGATTGAAATCTATTTTTAAACAACTCTGCAGAAATTTTATGAAAAGGGAAGCATTTGATGATAAACCGATAAACTCCATTAATCTTTTAGAAAACCACTTACCTATTATGGAAATATATTGCGGAACCGAATCTGAAATCCTATGCAATTCAAACAAATTAAGGGAAATAGATATTCAAAGCTTTAAAAATCATACTAAATTGTTTTACATTACATTTCTGCAAGACATTAGAAAAAGATTTGATTTCGATGACGTTTTCTTAAACGGAATTCAAAATTTTTCCCAAAGTGCAGTGTTGGATGGTCGTGTTAACTCTATCGTTCAATTTATTTTAAAGTTTTTTTTCCAATGAACACAAAAATATTGAACTGATAAACAATGAATATAGAGCTCTAGCTGACTGCGAATATTTAAAAAAAAAAATGACAAATGTTTCCATATCAGAGTTTGGGGCAAAAATTGGTCTTCTTAAAAATGAATGCAATGAGTTAATGTTTGAAAATATTCATCGCATTTTTCAGGGTGCCTTTTGTGTTCCTCACTCTTCGGCAAATGTTGAAAAAATATTTTCATACCAAAACATAATTAAAACTAAATTAAGAAATCGTTTGCCAGTGCAAACGTGCTCTGCACTGATAGAAATGAAAAATCTGATAAAAAATGACTGTTGTCACAGCTTCATAATTAATAAAAATCTTGTGAGTAAAAATGTTACAAACAAACTACTTCAAAAAGAAGAACTTTTAGAGTAAAAAATTATCTACATATGTACATACTACATACGTAAGTCATCAGTTATAAAAATCATTGAAACTCACAAAATACAAATATTCAATGATGAGTTTCAATGAAAACTCCTAACTATGATATGGGGATCCGTCCGATATTTATCTAGCTATTAATAATGAAGTTCCTTTTTTTCTTTTTTATGTTCATTTAATATTAAATATGTAATAACAAATGAATTGTTTTTGTTTTTGTTCTCGTTAATAAATACCTACATTTTGTTTTTGAATTTGTGTGTTCGTTTACTTTAATCCATTTAAAAGAGCTCAGTACTATTTGGTCTTTTTCAGTACTTTTTTGTTTCAGCTTTCAGTACAATCGAAAAAAGTCGATTTCCATCACTGGCGGTCACCGTCAATAGCGAGCGCTACATAACGATTATGAATAATTTCTTATGGGCCAAATTGAACCATATGAACCTAGACGACACATGTGGTTGTAGCAGGACAGCGCTACGTGCCACACAGCAATCGCCACGATTGACATTTTGCATGAAAGATTTGAGGGTAAGGTTATCTCTCGAAGGGGTGATGTGAATTGGCCACCAAGGTCATGCGATTGGACCCCGCTAGAATTTTTCCTGTGGGGTTTCTTGAAGTCGCAGGTCTGTGAAAAATAAAGCTCAATCGAACGATGCTCTAAAGGTGAACATAACACAGGCCATCGCTCAAATTCAGCCGGATCTATGCGGAAGAGTCATTGAAAATTGGACCACTCGGATCCGTGCCACCGTAAGAAGCCGAGGCTGGCGTTTGAATGATGTCATATTCCATATTTAATGGCATACATGCGCCTTGAAATAAAAGAAATATTTTGTTAATACCTCACACACAGCTTGTTTTATTTTATTTCAACATCTACCCGCCCTTATTGATAAACCCTTTATAATGGTCTAGCTTTAGCTATTATTAATCACACGGAGCTTTAGATGGAAAAACAAGCTTAAGTTATATTAACTATTTTAATATAACTACTACTAGAAGACATCTTTTAGTTTCTAGCTAAAGCGTATTTTTAATCACACAAAATTTAACTTTCTTTTCATAGGACCCATTGGGGCACAATTTGCTGTTGTTTCAAGACTATCAAAGACAAAGAGTGTCATAAATGGAAGTTCTATCGCGCATTTGTGCAATTGTAATAGTACTAGAAGTTTTTGACTTATCCAATTATCTGCTTAAGGTTTTTCTAAGAATAGGTTCACTGGTTACTACTGAACGGTTTTAAATCAGATAGCCACAAGAAAACTGGTGTGCCTCAGGGCTACGTTTTGTTCCCGACACTCTTCCTTGTATTCATGAATGGCTTTTTGCCTGAAAGTTAATTGTTTCGCCGACGATAGTACTGTTAGCTGTTCAAACTTGTTTTTCGATTCACATCCAGATGCACTTGCATCTAAAGGACTGAACAGCTTCCGGCTTCAGGTATGTGCACCACAAACCATTTTTTTCGTCGTGACCAAGAACACCAAAGAAGTGTTTTACCCCCTCTCTTCTGAAAGCAATCTATTAAGTCTTACTTCGTTCGGAATCCCAGAAAAATTCTCATATTTCGGATAGGTCCTCAATTAACTACTTGACTTCTGAACCACAGATTGGAATATGTATGTTTTTTTTACATTTACATCGTCTTTATAAAAGTTCTCAAAAAAATTAAAAAAAAAAAACTTTTTAAAAAACGTTTTCCCCACAACCTTGTCAATATTAATAAACCTCTTAAAACTCCATATTTTGCAAAGCTTTTATCTTCCTTTCAATCTTCCAAAATCCACGTTTACAATAGTTTAAAAAAAAAATTCGCCCATTCAATTCTTAAGCCATCATCAGCATTGATCGAAAACTTTTGTTTATTAGGTTTATATCAATTTACCATAATACCAGGACCACAGTAGCTTCAGTTTTCTCCTCATTGAATCAATGAGTCCATACTTTTTTTTTAAATCGACAATGCAATATCCATCATACGTAGAGGTATGCACTCTTATTGAACCTTATATCCAATTGTTAAATTTAACAAATAAAAACCCTTCGAAAAAGCCCGAGATATAATATTGCAGTATAGCAGAAGCGGTATACCTTACCCGTACCTAGATGCGTATTGGAATTTCGAAATGAAATCCCTTTGGTTTCATGCAATGCACTTAATATCCTCCACATTTCATCCATCATCAGCAAGAAGCACAAACTACGTATATGGAGCATATTCAGAAGGACATAGCAAACATCTGCGTGAGCCTTACCATCAGGATTCCATTATCCTGCTGCTGCCATACTTTTCTACATATAGTAGATACGTGGTTCCGCCGACCACTATCTCTCTGGATGCACGCAAATATAGCCGTGCCAACATTTTTTGACCTCATATATTCTCCTGACGATGCCATCAATGTGAAATGTGCAAACCTATTTGCGTTCCAGCCAGCTCCGCTTCGATTCACTTCGAGTGTATATCTGTTTCTGTACCAGGATCTGTATAGCATAAGTTCCTGATGCTGGAACCGTGCATCCTTTTCGTCATTGATTTTTAGTAAATGAATATACACACCGGATAAGTATGGACTTACTTGGTAGGTAGCTACATAGGTGGGTACATTTCGATACTAGGTCATGCTCTATGCCAAAAGTGAACACAAACGGAACTTTTCTAATTTCCCAGCCAACGAACGGCAGCGGGTACGACAACGCACAAGCACAATCCACGCCTCGATGTCACCCTCGCATATCCTCAATCCTTATGTTTCTAACGCTATAGCAGCCTCATTCCATTTAGGTGAGCCTGATACTAGGTCCCTCTATATTTCAAATTTGAATTTGGCGAATTTTATTGCTCTCTGATGGACAAAGTGGGTCGGTCCTTGATGCTTGTATTTCCCTTCCGATTACATTGAGGCTTAGTCGAGCTGCTGATGCTTCTGCTGGCATTATATGGAGATTGCATTACCTCTAAGTCAAAGGGTTTTTTTTTCAGGGAGGGAATATGTGGAGTTTCATTAGAACTTGGTCATCAAGGACGATGGGCCTATAAAAATGCAGTCAATGCCGCCGCGTCGTGTGCTGGGCTTACGAGTATTTCCAGAGTTGGCATACTTTTTGTAGCACTTTGTATGGGGTGATTTCTGTGATGATGCGTGTATAGGAAGGTGGGGGGGGGGGGTGGAAGAAGATATTGCATACGCCATGGTAATTATATCCTTGGATATGATTAGAAGTTATGAACCATAAACTATTTCAACCCTCCAACGAAGGTGCAGTAGGTTTCCCGGGTATCACTATCCCCATATCAGGTTTAGGCTTAGATGGAAATTCAGTGGACCGTGTTGTACCGACCGTTCATCAAAATCAGTTCGGTAAAGATTTAGCCTACATAAATTTTAAGAGGACGAAATACGAGTAGGACAGCATCGCGTTGGGTGGCAGTAGCAGCGGCACAAGGACAACGTCGAAAGTGACTCTAATGAGAGGGATCCCGACTATTAAACAAACGACATTCGAGTCGAGGTGGAAAATTTCGTTCGTTTGCCGTTCGAGATCTGATGCATATGATACCTACGACGACGAACGTACACAATATTCCTTATTTCATTGTTTCTAGAACGAAGCTTTGAAAATGCAAATTTCTATTTATCTGGTGCTTAAATTAGGAACAATTGCGCCAGCGCCAGGACAAATTCAGCCAAGCATTATGTTTGTACATACATACGTTTCCTCAGAACCGAATCCAAATTGGCCACTGCGGAATAGTGTGAAAGAATATAGCGAACGGGTTTCTAGGGTGCAATTTGACGATAAAATGAGAATTCCAATGGAGGTTTTTCGAGGTCCACCTATTTGGTAGAAATTCTATGCTGCTATCTATTTGATAGCACTTTAGTGACATTTTGCGACCATCAATCTAACCCACCCGACAAGGCTTGGTTTTGAGTGTTTGCATGGAGTTTATCAGAAATTTGTTTGTTTCTTTGTGTTTTACTATTCATGGTGAAGGCTTTAAACCTTTGATTGGATACAGAAGAGGACATGTATTAAATTTGTGGAAAGAAAGTTTGCGATTTTAGACTAAACGAAAACACAACGATGATGGAGAAGTTCAAACAGTTCGTTTTGTTATAAAATGTATTAACATTGGTCTTACTTTGTGGGTTGGGAAGCTTCGTGCTGAAATGTCAAAGTGTTAAATTTCACACTAAAACACCGTTTCTTCGACATTTCTAAAATGGGTTTTAGCTTTTTTCATGTATTTTATTAACAAAATGAAATAATTTTAAATTACCGGATTAAAGGATGACTTAATAAGAAAATTGATAATTTTGGTGCTGCTAAAAATTCTTGTTTTTTTAAACTGAAAATGAAAAAAAATTTAAATATTATTTTTCATAGGACTTTATGCAAATAATATATTATTGAATGTATAGAAACAACCATAAACGACCATACGCTACATTTTAAAAATGTTTAACTAATATAAATAGTTTTAAGTAACATTTATTGATGTTTAACTAATATAAATAGTTTTAAGTAACATTTATTGATGTTTCAAGGTCTCTTGAATTTGAATAAGTTTAAACGTTGGGATACCTCACTTCCTACTCCATATCTCAAGAACCACCTGAGCTATCGACTTTTGAATATAGTAACAAAAAAATTTACAGAATTTTAATTTTGTTCTCCACCTTATGACGTACGTTCGGGATACCATTTTTCATCGGACTTATATGAAGAACCAGAAGAAATATTGGTTACAAATAAATTTTGCTTTACAGACACATCCAGAAGATGCAGACTTTCAAAAAATGGAGTAGGTATGGTATTTTTACTATAGCAATTTAAAAAAAAGGTGAAATTTTTGGTTAACCCCAAATATCTCACGAACCAATAATGCTAAAAAACTTCAATTAAATTTTATATTGTATATTGTAAAATGATACCAAACAAATATATTTTTCGAAAAAATTCCTATTAACGGTTTTTTATAAATAAAAAAAAACTGAAAGAAAATATTTGTCACCTCGAAAATTTTACGAACAAAAAATGATTTTATCTCCAAAACAATTTTTTGCAACGAAGAATAACGTTTTCAGCATCAGCTAAAATTTTGAGAAAAATCGAATTGACAGTTTAAAAAAAAAATTAAAACCAAAAAAAAATAAAGTGCACGACTGGGTCGCACGAATTTGCTCCTGTATGCAAAGAGTCTGTTTAAAAAAGTATCTATATAATATTTAAAAATATACCTGTAAAATAAGTTTGTCTTCAAAGATATATATGCCATTTGATTTGTCGAAAAAACCTCCATTTTTCAATTTTTTGGGAGGGGGTTACATTTAATACAGTTAAAATAATTTAAAAAAAAACTAATTTAAGATTCAAAATTTTACCTGAAAAATATGTTTGTCTTCAAAAATTTAAATGCCATTTTATAAATCAAAAAACCCTTGATTTTTCAATTTTTTTTTTTGAAAATCGTTAGAGCGGTTTTTTTTAAAATTAATTTTTTATATATAAAATTTTTCAATTTTGTTCTAAAAATATTTTTGGTATGCAGTTGTTTAGTGATTGTAAATAAACGCTCTATATTTCAATTTCGTAAAAAAATGTTGGCCCGTTTTTGAGATATAGAATTTTGAAAAAAAAATTTCAATATTTTTTTAAAAATCCAAACAATAAAAAATTGCTTTTTTGATAATCAAATATTGTTAAGGCAATATAAGAGCTCGTTCAGAAAAAAAAATTATTGAAATCGGTTCAAAAGTTGCTGAGAAAATTAAAAAACAAAAAAACGGTTATATGAGCGGTAACTTTCCTGAGCAATACAAAAATATGTTTTTCTTATTAAAAGAAGCCACGTTAAAAAATAAAATTTTAGAGAAAATTTAAAAAAAATCTATCGGTTTGTTTCTGAGAAAATTCAAATTTTCGTTTTTTGACCAAAAAAATTGTATGGGGGCCACTGTTAGTTTTGATCTTAAAAAAAAAATGAAAAAAACGCCTAACACAAATCTGCTCAAAACCTTAACTTCCAAGTTTGAACTCAATCGACCTAATGGTTTAGGCTGTGGGAGCGTGGACAGACAGACAAAATTGACCGGACGGAATCGCGGGACCCACTTTTTTCGACTTCTCTACCATCGTTATATCATGTTTGATTAAAATCTCGAGTTCGAAATTTTGCACGAATGCAAAACTTGCCATATAGTTCCTATACGTCGCAAGTAAAAAAAACATTACACAAAGTTGGTAAAAATTGATTTTCGACTCAAATATCTTTTTAAAAAATTGAGATTATGGCTTCAAACCAATTTTGTCTTATAAGAAATATTGTTTTCAACATTCGGAAAAATTTTGAGAAAAATCGAATCGACTGTTTTTTACAAAAAATAAAAACCTAAAAAAAGCATTACTAAAAGTTGGTAAAAATTGATTTTGGACTCAAATATCTTTTCAAAACTTTGAGATTTTGGCTTTAAACTAATTATAACTTTTAAAAACTTTTGTTGTCAACATTCAGTAAAATTTTGAGAAAGATCTTATTACAAAAAATAAGAACCTGAAAATAACATTATTAAAAGTTGCTAAAAATTGAGGCTTAAGTAATTTTCGACTCAAATATCTTTTCAAAAATTTAAGATTATAGCTTCAAAATAATTTTATTTTATAAATAATATTGTTTTCAACATTCGGTAAAATTTTGAGAAAAATCGAATTGATAGTTTTTTTTTTACAAAAAAATAAAAAAAACTAAAAAAAACAATACTAAAATTTGGTAAAAATTTACTTTCGACTCAAATATCTTTTCAATATTTAAAAATATTGGCTTCAAACTATTTTTATCTCACAGAAAATATTGTTGTCGGCATTCAGTAAATTTTTTATAAAAATCCAACAGTCAGTTTTTTCATAGAAAATTAAAATCTACAAAAAATAGTACGAGAAATCGGTAACAATTCGTCCCCTCAGAAGCAAACTGTCGTAACTCAAAATTCTTAGTTTTTCAGAAAAGCGATTTGAATAATTTTGAATCTTAAAAAATGATTTTTTATCTGGATTTTATCTGAGGAGCTTAAAGTGGTAGAACAAAAAAATTTATTTTTTGTCCTCTATCAAATGGTATAATTAAATTTTTAAAAATCTTTAAAAAAAACAAAAAATTGCAAGACTTATGACGTTTGGATTAAAAATAATTACGGTTTTGGTGTGAGAAATTAAATTAAAACTTAATTTTCATACTTCAATAATATTTTTTTAGATAAGTGTCACAAATAACAAAGTGTCACTTTTCCTTAAAATTAATTATCATACTTCAATAATATTTTTTTAAGATAAGTGCCACAAATAAAAAAGTGTCGAAAATAAAACTTATCTTCGTTTCAGTGTAGTCCGACATATTCCGATAAAAACTTTTTCTGCAACAAACGACACAACAACTCACTATGACGGCTGACATGAAACTGAAAATGTCATTTTACTGATGAATAGTTCAGGGACGTTATTAAAAATGCACAACGACACTTTCGCCCTCACGCCTTCAGTTTAAGAAGTATTTTTACAGTTTGACCAAAAGATAGCATTTTTTTTACTGATTTTTTCTGTATACTTAACTCAAAATCGCAAATTTTTGAGTTACGACAGTTTGCTTCTGAGGGGACGAATTGATGTTTGGTTTTCGATATCTCGTGAACTCATTCAATTTGTATTTGTTAATATAAGAAATAAAAACTTTTAAGAAAAGCTACTAAAATTGGTAAAAATTGGTTTTGACTAAAAATCTCTTAAAGTAAAATAGATTTTGAAATCGAACTATTTCAGCATATGCAAAATAGTGTTAAAATTAGTTTTTAAATTATATAATTCAACACCTTTTTTAACAAAACACGAAAGACTACAAACCTTCTAAGCAAGACAATTCGACAGACGGGATGGGAAGTTATCAGTGTGGGTCGCATCTCAGCCTCTTTTTACTATCGCTATCAGTCTGCTTACTCGTAGATTGCAGCTGATGCTTGAAAATATTTTGGTCTTAAAGGAGTCAACAAAACTTACAATTTGTAGAGAGAAAAATGTTTGGTTCTTAAATTTAAGTAAATTTAAAATTAAATAAACACAAATTAAGGTAAACATATAAGTGTGGGAAGAAACTTTTGTGTGACAGTCACACATTACACGTTTCAGAATCTCTTTTCACTTCAGTTCTCAAAAGATTCAAAGCTTTTATATTAATTGTGTTTTTTTTTCAATTAACCATTAGTTCAACAAGAGTGTGACTTTTGCTGTTTTTGGGACTTTTATATTCTTGAAATTCGTATTTAAATCGCAGTTCTAGAATATCTAAAGCAAATTCACTTCAAAAAGTAGATTTCTTCATTTTTTTAAGATCTTAAAAAGTTTTATTCAACAACAAATCAATTTTGAAAGAAATATAATGCACGACTGGGTTGCTAGAACTTGCTAATTTCTTTAAAAAAGTCTGTTTAAAAATATTTCCTATATTTTAAGATTTAAAAATGTACCTGCAAAATAAGTTTTTCTAAAAATGTAAATGCCATTTAATTTTTAAAAAAAATCTAGATTAACTTAATTTTTTTTTTCGAAAACTATTAATTCAATTTTTATATATACAATTTTAAAATTTTGTCCTAAAAATATTTTTGGTATGCAGTTATTTAGTTATTATATAAATAAATAAATTAGATGGTGCAACACTCCACACACCAGGGCCTAGTGACTTACAACTCTCAACCATTCCTGTGTGCGAGTAATGTTGTCAGAGATGGCAGGGACCTACAGTTTATATGCTGAATCCGAACGGCTAATTTGAAAAAGCACTTTTCATGACAAGAATTACTCTTGGAGGATTTGTCAATTCCTCGCAAGAGGCAGCACCCGTGAAAAAGTTAGGTGGCACAGGCAGGGATTGAACCCAAGACCCCTTGCATGACAGTCCAACGCACTTTTTTTCTTTTTTTTTTCAAATTCGCACTAACCATCACGCTACGGGTACTACGCCTATAAATATATATTTTACATTTTAATTTCGTTACAAAATTTTAACCCTTTTCTGAGATATCAAGCTTTGCAAAAAAAATTATTATTTTTTAAAATTAAAAAAAAAAAATCAGATTTTTGATCATCAAAAATCATCATCAATTTGAAAATTTGATCATCGACAAGAGCTTGCACTGAAAGAGAAGATTATTGAAACCGGTCGATTAGTTCTTGGGAAAACTTTAAAACAAAATAACGGTTTTATGAAGGGCATCCTCCTGGAGCAATATCAATATCAAAATCTATTACAAAAATAAAAAATAAACGCCTTAAGATAATCGGCTGAAAACCTTAATTTCAATCGGCTCAATAGTTTAGGCTGTAGGGGCCAGGACAGACAGACGGACGGACGAAATCGGGGGACCCACTTTTTTTCGACTTTTCTACCATCGTAATGTCATGTTTGATTCGAAATTGTTTACCTACGAATGCAATACTTGCTGTATAGTTCATGTATGTCGCAAGTAAAAATCACTTCAATGTTCACTATTTATGTGCATCAAAACAATTAGATGGAATTGAAGGCTAGTTTCAGGAATTTAAAGGCAACTTAATATAAAATTGACAATCTCTTATTCAAGGCTTCTTCTTTAAAACCTGAATATTTGCTCTTTTTCTTAGAGAGAAATTTTATGAAAATAATTTAAGACATTACTAAACTCGAAAAAATGTTAGTTGTTTTTGACAGCAAACCACTTTTTGGTGAATGTCGTTAAATTACTAACAAATCTTTTGATTAAATCTGTATAAGCTTTATGGCTAATATGACCCCCCCCCCTGTATCGTCCATTGATCAAAATTTGATGAAATTGTGCAAAGTTTTTGGAATAGAGCTGAATTTCCGCTTCATATTATTTGCTTGGTCCAGTCCTCAGTTAAAAGTGGCACCTTTGGCAACAAAGTTTAAGGAAGTAAAAAAAAATTTTGTTTTCGTATAAAAAAAATAAATAATTCAAAATATAATGGAGGTCATATTCATATCCATTAACTCAATACGATTAGCTTTGAATTGAAGGGAATTCCTACAAAAATACAAAAAAATATCTCCCAAGGGGGGGGTAGGCATGACCCCATGACCCCCCTTGGATCCACCATTGTCTTTTATATTAGAAAAAATATAATGCACAAGAATTTGAATTTTGAAGATGGTATGTTAAAATTAAAAAATACGAGTACACTATAAAATAACAGAATTTTTAGTCAATATTTTAACCTGAATCTTTCCTTTTCTTGGCACATATGCTATGCATAAACATGAAAATTCTAATATTATTAATATTTTATTAAATTTTAGACTCAACAAGCAAAATTTTAGAAAAAATAGTTAATATTTTTTTCTACAGATTTTGTTGCCAGGAACTCAATTTTGCACTCCCAAGGTATTTTAAATTTTCTTTCGAAATTCATTTCTGAAACGTAAACTAAACAAAAATAATCGAAAATTTCTATTTCTAAAAATTTCCAAAAACTTCTTTTGATAACAAACAAAATTAATATGAACTTCAATAAAAATAAAAAGAAATCATCTTTCACAAAACTTTCAAAGACAATTTTCATAAATTTCCACTTGTCTGATTTGTATCCTTTCTACCACTCTCCATCACCATCTCAATTTTCATTCCCTCGTTCTTCCTTTTTATTTTGTTTTTAATAAAAAATCACCACATCACCAAAAATGTGGAAAACGTATACGAATACGAACACGAGTAGGTATGTGATGTAAATTGCTATGTATGCAATATATGGTTTCCTCAAAAATCAACTTTCATAAGAATTTCAAATCAAATTGTTCTCTTACAAAGGATATATTCGTTCCCCGTACGTTTACCGACAAAAATAAAGAATCGGTACAAAGACGTAAATGGAAAAAAGTTAAAACAAAAGCATGCACCAATTATCAAAGAACAGAATTTTTTTCTCCTCAATTATTGCTTCTTCAAAAAAAGGATATCAAACAACAACAACAACAACAATGGAAAAATGCAAAATATACATATATCGTTCTGTAAGGCAAATTTATATTTATGTTATGTGCCTAATACTGGCATGTAGCTAGGTACGAGTATATATGAGAATTCAGGATACATGATGTGGAATCCTTGCAATGTTTAAAGTCAAGAACAAGTTCATATGTCACGATTAAAAGCATAAAATGAAGGTCTTTCCGTATATGCATAAGTATATGTAGTGTATACATAGATACCTATACCTACTTTGACGAACAAGAAAATCCTTGTTGACAAGGACAATAATTTAATGTAAAGCAAAAAAGATAAAAAAAAGGACTAACATAACATTTTATCGTTTAAGGATAAATTAATATTGTATATATATGTATATTTTTTAATTTCTTCTTCCTTTTTGATGTATTTGATTATCATGCATCCACATCTCGTTGGCGTTGTCGTTGTCGTAGTCGTCGTTTTGGTTTTCGTCCTTGTTGTTGTTTTTGTCGTCGTCGTCGTTGTTGTTATTGTTGTAGTTGTCGGTCGTCGTCGGTGACATGGTGCAAGCATATCCTTTGAAGCAGAATTGTGATGAAAATAAAATTTCAAGGAACAGGAACGAATATACAACACTGATGATGGATGTCCCCAGGATATTGCATTGCTTATTGAGCTGGAAAATTATTTACTATACAAACATGAATGCATATGTACCTACGATATGATGCTTGCTCCACCGGATACGGATACGGATGTATAATTTTTATTTTATTTTTATATTTATCATGTATGATTACCTCACATAAAAATCAATCTCATATAAATGTACTTTTACCCATCTACCCATCTACACACATACATATCCTTTTTCGTATCCTGTCCACCAACCTTTTTACCCGGTTGCGTGGTAAGATGTCGTTGTTGTTTTCGTTGTCGTTGTAGTCCTTGTCGTTTGTAAGGATCATTTGGGTTGCACGATTAAACGGACCCTGGTGGGTGGTGTTGGAAAGTAGTACCTACATATGTAGTTATAGCAAAAAGGTGCCGTTAATGACAATTGCCAGAAATGTTTACGAGTTGTGGAAATTGACATTTACCTAATAGCACATTATAAGCTCAATTTGAGCTTAATGTTGACGAATTAGATTAAACCACAGGACCATGATTGGAATATGTTGTTATAAAGTATGTTCCTTGTATGCCTATATTCTCAAGGACGATTATATTAAATTTTGATCCTTTTCGAATAGCCTTCATTTTATATTGAGGTACATTATAACGGGTACGAGTATATGGATACGGATAGGATATTGGTGCGAGAGGCATCCGATTTACCAATAAATATAAGTAAATCATGGTTATGGGAAAGGTTGCGTTGTCGATATCAATATTATCCTCATACCTTAATATCTGACGAGCATAGGTTAGGTATAGATAGAGGTAGAGTATAGTAGTTTTGAGGTATAAAGAGGCGATATAATCCTTTTAGGTTTTCAATTTTGAAATTGAAAACATTTCCAACGATTTATGTTACATCCATTTAAGAATATTATACTAAACCACATCATATGCAGGATTTTTATTTTTCAAGGGAAAGGTACAGGATGTGTGTGTGTTTGTGTGTGTGTTATTTTTATAATATTATCTGAAAGTGATTTATTAATGAAAATTCCCATTATTTGAGTTCAGAGAGAAAAAGAGAGAGAGAGAGAGTGAAATAGTAATAAATACTTTTTCTAATAGAATTTTAATATTTTTGAAATTTTAGAAGTTTTGTGTATAGATTAAAATTTTTAATTTATTTAAATTTTTTTTAAGAGAAGGAGAAAAATATACTTTAATTCTATTTCCATAGAACTGAATTTTCTGAAAAGTTTTTCATTACATCACATAAGCAGGAATTTTGTATTTGAAACTTTGGTTCAGGGAAAATTAATTATTATAAAATTTTGTAATGTAAAGATATTTGTATTTTCAAGAAATAGCCACGTGCAATATTAGAATTGAATTTGTGGAGGCATTTAAATGATATATGAATAATTAAAAAAGAGGCTGGGATGCGACCAACGCTGATAACATTCCATTCGTTTCCATCAGTCAAAATTTTTAAGAGTTTTCAAAAATATTAAAAACAATATTTTCTTTAGGATACAAATAAGTTTGAAGACATTATCTTTCTTTTTTCTCAAGATACTTGAGTGGAAACTAAATTTGTATCATATTGAAGTTGATTTTTTTAAATGTCAATTTGCCTTTCCAATACTTTTTAGTATGATTCCAATATCTTTTTTTCCCCGTGATATTTGAGTGGAAAAACTATTTTTAGTAGGTATAGGTTTTTAAATTCCCATAGAAAGTTATTGTAATCTGTCTGATTTGTCTAATTGAAAATTTTGATATTTCTCGAAGTTTCAAGGCCCTAGCGTCAAAATAAAAGAATTGTAGAGAGATGTCTGTGCTTGCGTGTATACGTACGTTCGTTCGCGACGTTTTTTCGTCGCCTATAGCTCAAGAACCAGTAGAGATATCGATTTCAAATAAATTTTGTTATACAGATAATAATGCAGAAAGATGCAGAAAAGACTCTCAAATTGCGTGGGTGGTTTTTTTATCATAGCAAATTTTGGTTCACCTAAAATATCTCACGAACCAATAACGCTAGCGAGTTGATTTAAATTTTGTATTATATATTTTGACGTGATACCAAACAAATATATTTTTGGAAAAAATTCCAAAAAACGGTTTTTTTTATAAATCAAAAAAAACTAAAAAAATATTTGTCACCCGAATATTTTACGAACAAAAAATGATTTTATCTCCAAAATAATTTTGTGCAATAAAGAACAACGTTTTTGATATTTGGTAAAATTTTGAAAAAAATCGACAATGACAGTTTTTTTTACAAAAAAAAAAAACATTACTAAAACTTGGTAAAAATTTACTTTCGACTCAAATATATTTACAAAAATTAAAAAATATTGACTTCAAACTAATTTTATCTCATAGAAAATATTTTTTTGACATTCAGTAAATTTTTTAAAAAATCCAACTATCAGTATTTTCATGAAAAATTTAATTCTAAAAAAAAATAGTACGCAAAATTATTAAAAATTGATGTTCGGTTCCCGATATCTCGTGAATAATAGAAGACATTGACTTCAAATTAATTTAACTCATCCAATTTGTATTTGTTTATATAGAAATAAAAACTTTTAAAAAATGCTACTAAAATTGGTAAAAACTGGTTTTCGACTAAAAATCTCGTTTACAAAAATAGATTTTGAAATCAAACTATTTCATTATATGCAAAATATTGTTGGTAGTTTTTAAATTTTTAAGAATAATTCAACTTTTAAGAAAGACAATTTGACAGACGGGATGGGAAGTTACCAGTGTGGGTCGCATCCCAGCCTCTTTTTATTTTTATGTAAAGAACAGATAATTGGATGTTTCTAAAAAATTTAATTAATCTTTACAATAGTTATGAAGAGCATACAGTTTTGATTTTATTCTCGAGATATTTGCTTGAAAATCACTTGTTGCCAATTTTGTTGGCTTAGATTAAAAAAAAAAAATTAACCATATGTTTAAAAAAAAAGAAAACGATAAATGAATTTCTTGGCGTTTATACCAATTTGGTATTATGTCATAATGAATAATATAAAATTTAAGTGAAGTCTATAGGGTTATTGGTTCGGTTCCTAAGAAATTTGGGGTCAACTATATTTTTTTTTCTATCAATTTCTATAGCAAGAAAACCACCAACTGTTTTTTTTTGAAAGTCCTTCTTATAAAAATAAACAAATTACAATTGAGTTTGATATTTTTGCTTTAAATTCAATTTGATAAAACTGATCGTTTTCGATAACCTCCTATGATGCATATTCAGATTGTAATTTCGGATATAAGATAGAAAATGGCATAACCCAAGACACCTGAAAATTCTCCTTTAATATGAACAAAAAATAACAACGATCAAAGTTGAACTTCTGTGGAAAGCCTTAACGTTCCAACACACCTCTTAAAAGTACTCTAAATTTGAAGAAACGTAAACATTTTTTTAAAAATGTGAAGAGTGCGGGTTTAATACAAATTACTTTTTGAAGAAAGTTATTTAAACACATTAAGCTCATCTAATTGTACACAAAAAGAGTTATATCGTTAAATTTCATGGAATTTATAGATTTGGAGGAATATTGTTCACAAAATTAGGGTGTAGTATGTTTAGTTAAGAAAATTACATTTTTGGGTTTAGAATTATTCTTTAAATATGTTTAAATATATATTTCCTGTTAAAAAATTTAGAATGGTATACGTAAAGGAAAGCCCTACCATATTTAACAATATTTAGTTTTCCATTTTGTATTGCTCCTGAAAAGTTTATTTTTCCACAAAATAAGCTGATACTACTTTAAGACAGTACAGTTATCTTCAAAACGACATTTATAGTACTTTTACTTCAATTCAATTCAAGTATTTCTTTGGTTTTTCAAATACCTTTGCTTTTTTGAGCATTACTCAAATTGTTTTTTAGCGGTATTCTTAACTTTTAAAATTACAGAACCGAGAAAAAGTTTTTGTAGAAATGGGGAGATCTTGACCTTGTGCGATACTTTGTTTGATGTTCATACCACTTTGAGACCAAAGAAAATTAATTTTAATGGCTATAAAATAAGAACAACCTAATATAAAGACTTGAAAATGTGTTGTTTTAAAAAATTATGTATTGACTTTCCGGCTCTAAAATTTTGGTGAAAAAAATATTTTCGAGCAAAACAAAACTTCCCCATTCATACATATATTTACATTTGTTTGACAAAATGAGGTAGCCACAAATATTTTCTAATTTTTTTTTTTTAAATTTGTCAACTTTTTGAAGAAATTTTGTTTGTGAAGAATTGTTTGAGCAATTTCAGATGCCTTTTAAGAATTGTTTATCGTGTGTACATGTTTGAACTTTTTTTGAATTTATTTTCCAAATGATCACTTCTATGCATCTTTTCTAAAGCTAAAAATATGGCGTCTTCTTAACAAAATTCTTTTTTAACTTTAAAAAAAACATTATTGGCACCCTCCAAAATCGAACTGATAAATTTTTGAAAAGTCTTTAAATGGAAAGGAATGGAACGGACAATTACCTTATAAAATGCTCCAGATCTCATGTTTAAGGTTTTTCTTTATTTTTCACCAGTAGTAACATATACTATACTATACATAGTCGTGTTTGAGATTAATATTAATAAAGCGCATAAGGACTTGTTTATAATCATTATATATTTATGTATAAAGCGTGATTTTTTAAGAGCTTTCAGAAATAAAAAAAGACACAAGAAATTCAGAAAAATTCATTTAATATTTATTTGATTCGAGAACACGAAAAATATAATTTAATGTTTGAAGATTTATTTGTGTACGTTTTGGCCGCAGCTTAGCCTCAAATGGTCCATCCGCTTAGTGCAGTTTTGGCACATTCTTTCTAACATTTCGGTCGGTATCTCACGAATTAATTAAAATTCGGCTTTCGGTATGTCGATCGCCTTAACATAGCCCCACAAAAAGAAGTTTAATCGCACGATCTTGGTATCCAATTGACCGACTCCAAACGTCAAATAAACTGTTAACGGAACTGTGTAGCATGTAGATACGTCTTATTGATACCACTTGTTATGCCAGTTAAGCTCTTCCATCCATTTTGCTAAAAAAAGTGTGATATCACCGCACGGCACTCACCATTTACAATAACGTTTAAATTCGCTTCATCTTTGAACAAATACGGCCCAATGATCCCGCCAGCTCATAATACACAACAAACAGTGACTTTTTCTGTATGCATTGGTAGCTCTTGCAATTCTTTTATTTATGCAGAAATGAGTTTCGTCGCTAAACACAATTTTTGATAAAAAAGTGGATCTTGGGTTTTTCAAGAACCCCTTCAGCAATTCTCCGTTGTGGTTGGTCGTTTTGCTATAATTTTTGCAATACCTGTATTTTGAAAGGCTGCGCATTTAAATACTTTCGCTAAATTTTCCACGTAGTGAAGTATAACAGATGTCAAATTGCTGCGAACGGCTCCGAATCGATATTTCAAGGTCATCACTAACAGCAAGTTGGTGCTTCAATATCCAACAATGCCCGGATAGCTGCCTCAGTAGGTCGGTCAAATTGGTAATAAAATGTAAGAAGTGAGTGCGATGAACTTTCACGCATGTTGATAAAAAAATGCAATAATTTGCAAGATTTGTTCGTTTGTTAGACGATTTATGGTTGTATTATAAACTATCCTGAAGATTATTGACAGTAACACAAAACACGAGAGCTGTCAAAAGCATGGTTGACAAAATGAAAATAGCGAAAAAACAATGGAAAGTCAACTGGAAAAAGAAAAGTCTTACAAAGGGTGGTTACATTTTAAGGGCCGGTGTTTATTTTGAATAAAACACAAATTATTTAAGAAATTACTGTCATTTGTTTTTATTACGATAATATTGGTATAATTCTATTATGTATGAAAAAAAATATCGGTCAAATGGCCGCCTTGACCTCAGGGGCACACCTCCATCCGATGGTCTAAATTTTCGATGACGCTGAGGCATAATTGAGGTTCTATGTCGTTAAACTGCCGAATTATCTCTTTCTTCAGGTCTTAAATTGCTGCTGGCTTATCGGCTTACG
This sequence comes from Eupeodes luniger, assembly GCA_951509635.1. NCBI lineage: Eukaryota > Metazoa > Arthropoda > Insecta > Diptera > Syrphidae > Eupeodes > Eupeodes luniger. The sequence goes on from OX608073.1 coordinate 22,778,127, forward strand.
CCTTATAGTCTCTCAGCAACTAAATACCAATTCCTTAGCATTGACCTACAACTTCATTACTTTTAATATCCCACACCCGGGTTCTGAAACTCTTTTTTACAGTCCCTTGACTATAGTTTTTATTAAAATACCAGTTTATTATATTGCTGGAAGTTCTAATGATATGCAGACAATGTTTCAAACTGAATTATTCCTATGAATTTCATTTTGGTTTCTCACCTTAAAAAAACTTCAAAAATGAGTTTCGAGTTAAGATTCACTTCACTTCGTTAAGAGTCCTAGTGCTAATTGCAAAGCCCCATGAAACAACTATGTTCTTAGAAACTGCAGACAATTGAAAACACCTTATAAATAATATACTTCATTTCCTTAAACAAAAATTTAACGAAAAAACAATATTTTGTTAAAACTTAAATTTAATTTATTTCCTTCAAACATCACTAAAACAAAAAGAACAACAAAACATCCCATATACACAGAAACACAGTAGATAATATAATTAAATCAGAAAAACCCAGTTTCATTTACAAATCTCATATAATACCAACGTCTAACATCAATTTACAATAAAATATCCTTATCTCATCATTAATAATCCTTTTTCCGGCCACTTTAGAAAACAAAGACCTATGCGAGTAAAACTCTCGTCGCACATAAAATTCAATTGTCTCCCAATTGCCTTCTGCTGCACTGAACAAAGTCTCTTATTGTCTTCCTCATCTCAACATCTTCCTTTCAATGTTTCTATCATGTTTTATTTTCTGTTCCTCATTTAATTAGAGGAGAAACGAAACTCTTTAGATCTTTCGTGCGGCACAAAACAAGACATTTCCCAAGCTGTTGCCTGCCTGCCTGACTGCTTGCTGCCGCTTGCCGGCTCTACTCATGATTCTATAAAATACTGTTCCTGCTTGCTCCTTGCTGCCTGCTGACTGCTGCAGCATCACAAGACCAATTCGTTTGGAATTACTCAAGATACATCACCATCATCACCCAAGTGTTCCCTACAACACCAACAACAAGTATATTACTGGAGTCTGGAAGGAGTTGGTATCCTCGAACACAGCTTCTATATAAGATCCTGTTGTAGGATGTCTTCTTGTACTCGTACTCATTCTAGACGTACTGCACCAGCATCGGCATCAGCAGCCTGCACCCAGCACCAAGCACCCAGGACCATCCAGCCATTAAACACAAAAGGATCTTAATCTCAAAAATGTTATACAGTTATCATGGAGTATTTGTCCAGTCATATTTCTATCCGTTTAAATGTGCAATTTCTAGAGAGCTCCTTGTTATAAAAGTACTGCACACAAACACAATCTTTTAGGGTACAATTCCTATTGCTTGAGATATCCTTGATAATAATAATGGTCGGGTAGAAGTTGCGCTGCACATCAGCATCAGCATCAGGCACACTGACTCAACTATATACCTTTGCAGGGGAAGTAATTTTCAGACCTATACTTTTGGTTGAAGGTATTGTGCGGCAGGACGAAGAAGTGCTACCCATTATATTATTTCCTGGCCATAGCAAAGATACTCCAAGTGGCTGAAGATGGTTATCACAAGAGAAGAATATGATGCCTTGTTGTTCCTCTCCGTTATAGAAGAATACCAAGAAAAAGCGGCTCCAAGAGAACTGGGACGGATGATGGTGCAGGCAAAAGGATTTTTATATATTGTTTTATTTCTTGTGTGCTTTTTCTTAGCAAATTGTCTTGAGTTTGATACCGCGACGACAATGAAGACGACAACTACAACGAGAACGACGACGACGCCGATGATGATGGTGATAATGATGCTGATGCAGAATATTCCCTGGACCATGCGACTCCTTTACCATTGCATCCTCCTCAGCAAGAAGCACTCCACTCACTCTCCCTTTTCTATATTTCTCCTTCTCATCGTCTTCAAATTGTTGTGTTTCATTGTTTCTCTAGTTATCGCGATGTCATTGAATTGTGTTAAACCGCAAAAAGGTTGCAACTAAAAATGAAGTGAGTGCTTGGAGTGGTGGTCTTACAGAGAATACAAAAACTGCACAATAAGATCGAAATTTTTGGAAGGAGCTTTTATTTCATTTTTAAAGTTTGATTTTAAGTATTTTTTTTAATAAACGGTTTTTCAATTGGTGCAGGTAGATTTTGGCGCCCCATGGCGGCCATTTTGTTTTGGTGACATCTGTCAAATCTTTTGTTTATTATTCAGTTGTTTATGCCAAATCATCATGGCAGGTTACACGGTTGAACAGCACGTTCAAATGATGAAACTTTATTATCAAAATGAGTGCTCGTTAACGCAAATGTTGCGTGCATTGCTCCCATTTTACGGTACACGTGGTGGCCCTTCACAGTCGAATCTTCAACGTTTGGTGGCCAAATTTTAGACGACCGGTTCAGTGAACAATCAGCCAACACCCAAACGTTCAACGAACGCAAGATCGGCCGAGAACATTGCCGCGATCCGTCTATTCCTCGTCGTGCACAAGAACTCGCCCTTTCGCAGACTCCAACTTCGCAAATTTTGCGTCGGGACTTGACCCTACACCAGTACAAGATCTAAATGACCCGGAAGCTCAAAGTTCATGACCATAGAAAACGCCGTTTGTTCGCTGAATCGGCTTCAAATCGTTTGGAAGAGAATCCCAATTTTGGCCGAAAAATCATCTTTAGTGAAGTGGCGCATTTTTGGATGAATGGCTGTGTTAAGAAGCAAAATTGCCGTATATGGGACGACACCAACACACGCGAGGTTCACCAGGTGATAATGCATCCTAAAAAAGTTACCGTTTGGTGTGGATTTTTGGCCGGCCGGCGGCGTAATTGGTCCGTACTTTTTTGAAAAAGACGCACGTTAGTAAGGCGGATCCGTGCTACCGTAAGAAGCCGATGCGGGCATTTGAATGATGTCATATTCCACACTTAATGGCATACATGCGCCTTTCAAATACAAAATAATTTTGTTAATACCTCACACACAGCTTGTTTTATTCCATTTCAACATCTACCCGCAATAATTGAAAAACCCTTTATAAAACTTTGAGGGGATAAATATCTTCAGATCTGAAACTTATCAGGAATTTCTAAAACTTTTAGCGTTATCTTTTGTGTGGTTAACACGCTCTTCGAATCGAAAACACAAGTTTTCAATTGTGTATCGAATTGCATCTTTCTGCAAATATTTATAAAATCTACAATAAAAGTGGGTGGATACAACGCCCCTTAACGGAAAATTTGATACTAATACTTCCTGGACTCAAAGTTTTTTGATTCCATTAGACGAAAAGTTTAAACAGATAAAAAATCACCTGAGTCAGTGATGCCACGTGTTATTTTTTGACATGATCAAAAAAAGTCAAAATGGCAAATTTTTTAGTCTATTTTTTAAGCTTTTATAGAAATTGAATTAAATGTGCTAAATTAGCTAAAACTCACAAACAAAGGTGAATACAAAAGTCTTATTTTGAGATGTGACACAAACTTAACATGGTTTGTATCTGAAAATTTGAAATGTTTGATTTAGTTTCTGACAACATTTGTTTAAATTGGTTTTTTTTTTTTTTTTAAATAAGATGGAATATTAGAATTCAAATATGCCAAATAAAAAATACTGCACACCAATGGCTTAATTTTATTTTAGTGATGGTAAAAACACTGGCTAACAATTAGGAAGATCACTTATAGGCTTCAATTAATATTTTATATGTATGTTTAATTTTGATATGGTGGCAACGCTTGCTTCGAATATATTCCTCGAGAAAAAAGTGTAGTTTCAGAAGAGGTATCCCTTCGCATATTTGGAAAACTTTAAGTAACAATTATTCAGCTTTTTAATAGTTGAATTTCATTATAAAAAATAAATCGGGTGGCCCAACAGTCCGTTGAGAACTAGGGCCTAGTGACTTACAACTCTCAACCATTCCTGTGTGCGAGTACTGTTGTCAGGAATGGAGGTGACCGAAAGTTTAAAGCCGAATCCGAACGGCTAATTTGAGAAAGCACTTTCCATGACAAGAATTACTCTTGGAGAATTTGTCTATTCCTCGCAAGAGGCAGTACTCGTGAAAAAAACTTCAGATGGCATTGGCAGGGATCGAACCCAAGAGCTCTGGCATGACACGTCCAACGCACTAATCATCATGCCACTGGTACTTGAATTTCATTACACCAAATTTTTTTTCACCAGTGTTGGCACAAATCACCGATTTATTATTGTTTATTCTTAACTTTTAATCAAATTAGACAATGCAAAGTAAAAGGAATAATGAAACAGCTGAAAAATTTCTTATAAGAGCTGTCATTTTCAAACAGTCATCTTTTAACATTCGACAAGCAAAAACTATATTTCATTAATAAAAATTATTTAATAGGATCTTAAAATATACAAGCTTAATAAGCTGTTCTTGGTCGACAGTTACAAGAAGTGAAAACCTAAATCTTGAAAAGTGAAGATGCGCCACAGTTTTTGCTATACAATAATCACAATCGTCTTACATTTTGAAGTGCTAAGGGAAAGTCTATTCTTCTAACACCAAAATGTAAAACTTTCAATATCAGCCCTTAGATGAATACGATCATGGGTGGACTTTATTATTTTGAAAAAAAAAAGAAAAGGGCCAAGGTGACTTCCCTGGGGAACACCAGATTGAACAACAAAATGTTCTGATAGCCATTTTCTAAATTTGTCTTGGTCGGATCTGTTTTCAAGGTAAGATTAAATAAAGCTAAGAAAATGGATGGAACACCGTGACATTTAAGTGTGAATTAAATAATTGTGTGACTTTGTTATCCAAAAAGCTTTTGAAAATCCAGTGAGATTTTTACTAAAAAATGTGAAACTCTCACATACAACTTGTTTAAACATTTTAGGAATGCAAGAAAGACTTGCAATTGGCCTGTAGTTTGTTATTTCTACCTTTTCATCTTTCCTAAATATTGTTGTAAGAAATTACTTTTTCCAATTACTGGGAAATTTTCCTGAAATTAAAAAGTTAAACTAAAGCAATTTTACACTTTCTTAATACTATTGGGAAAATACCATCGTATTAGAAGAAGATCTAGGACTTAACTTTGTAGCTCAAGGATATGACTACAGCTGGTTTGCAAAAAGGAATGTAAACTATGAAATATACGTCATCAACTACCTAAGGGCTATTAACAAATGACTTTCGTAAATTGGTCGCAAAAGCGTTAAAGATATCAACAAGTTTTATCTACAGAAAGTTTCTTGTAAGTGAAGTTAACTAGAAGACCAGAACTAAGAGATAGAGTTTGGAGCTAGGTTTTCAATGCCTTGTTTTTTTTTATATGCAGTTATGGTAGTTTTTTCTAGTACCAAATGGTCTTAAGATTGTTGTATCGAACTGAAGCTCATGTATCGAGCTAAAAGCTGGTTCGATGTTTGAGACAGCTTTTGAGAATTTTCCTTCTTACAAAAGGGAAATTTACCTTTGAATAAATCAGTTGAAATGTAACCAGTGAAGCGATCAGAGTAATAAATAGTGATAGATAGTGGTTTTTTGGCATTGAGCCTTTTCGAATTTAAATTCGTGTGTTTTATTTATTATTATTAATATTGGTTATGTTTCATATCCTGAGATCGAAATATTTGGTCCTTCGAGCCGGATAGTTTCCAGCGATTTTTTGCTTCAATTGTCTTAACCGTGATGTGCATTTTTGAGAGATTAATTTTGTTTTTTTTTTGTGCTGTGAAGTGAAAACAGAGAAGCGAAATGGAGAAAGAGTGCTGAATTCAATAATAATTCGCACAATATTTATTTGGTACCTAAGAACCATTGTATTTCTTGATTTCATTAAAGATAGATTTTATCAAATATTGATTAAGCGCTTCATGAAAATTTGAAACTGCTTCGTAAATATTAAAAAAGGCTTATGTATCAGCAATTACAGAAATGTTTACATTTTCAGACAACAACTGGAAATTAGCTCTTCTGAAGTCAAAATTATAAAATAAATCAAAGGAATTACTGAAGTTCCTGAGAAAATAACAAAAATAACGTTTCTGGAACAATACAAACACTTTTTTTTCTTGTCTATTGGAGGAAGTCAAGTTATGAAACAAAATTTAAAAATCTATCGCCATGTGTTTTTTAAAAAATTAGAATTTTTTCAAATCGAAAAACCAAAGCACTTTTTTGTTGTCGTGCAATAACTCCTCGGTCGTAAATATCGAATCTGGATAGACAAATTTATGATATTCGGAAAAATAATTATGTAAACAATTGAAATAATGTGTTTGACTAATGCACAAAAACAAATATTGCTGCTGGCCAGTATTGTTGACCAAATCCAAAAAAATCCAATAATTGTTGTTGAAAAGCCTCTTCATGCTCAACTTGTCACTTTTGGTATTGTTCTTAGGCTGGATGACGGTGAGATTGAATTTTTACTTGTAATAAAATGAGTTTGTTGTAACTTTTACGGCTGAAATTAGAAAATATTGATGATTGATATGTACTTTCCACACACCAGTTTTTTAATTATAAAAAGAGGCTGGGATTCGACCACACTGATAACTTCCCATCCCGTCTGTCGATTTGCCTTGCTTAAAAGTTTGTAGGTTTTCGTATTGTGTTAAAAAAGTTGTCAGTTGAATTATTCTTACAAATTTCAAAATTACCAACAATATTTTGCGTATAATGAAATAGTTTTATTTCAAAATCTAGTTTTGTTGACGAGTTTTTCAGTCGAAAACCAATGTTTACCAATTTTAGTAGCATTTCTTAAATTTTTTATTTCTTATATAAACAAATACAAATTGAAGATATCGAGAACAGAACATCAATTTTTACCAAATTTGCATAGATACTATTTTTTGTATATTTTATTTTTGTATGAAAAAACGGACTGTTATAAAAAAATTACTGAATGTCAAAAACAATATTTTCTGTGAGATAAAATAAGTTTGAAGGCAATATTTTTAATTTTCGTTGCACAAAATTGTTTCGGAGATAAAATCATTTTTTTGTACGTAAAATTTTGGTGGTGACAAATATTTTTTTTTAGTTTTTTTGATTTATAAAAAAAACCGTTTATTGCATTTTTTCCAAAAATATATCTTTTTAATATCACTTTACAATATATTTAAAATAAAATTTAATTCAAGTCTCTAGCGTTATTTGTTCGTGAGATATTTAGAGTTAACCCACATTTTCACCTTTTTTTAAACTGCTATGGTAACAAAAACCACCCACGCAATTTTCTTGTGAGCCCTTTTTGCATTATTATCTATATAAACAAAATTATTTAAAGTCAATATCTCTTCTGGTTTTTGAGCTATGGACGACGAAAAAAACGTCGCGAACGTACGGACGCACGCACGCACAGACATCTTTCGAAAAATCTTTTATTTCAACTCTAGGGACCTTGAAACGTGGAGAAATGTCAAAATTTTCAATTCGACAAATCATTACAATAACTCCCTATAAGAAGTTTATAATAAAACTTATTTTCTTCTGATGATTTATAAACACACCTTCACACCTCTGCTAGAAATGACTCTAAAAAAAAAAAATAACCAAAATCGGTGTAGTAATTCTTGAGTCATTTTAAAAACAAATTAGAACAAAGAAAAGGGAAAATATATGAAATATATTCCATTATCCTTTTTTTCGTCTGTCTATCCAAAGTATCAATTCCTTTTAGCAATTGTCAACAGAAAACCAAGGATTACCATATGCACCAGCTCCTTATTAATTTCTGCATTATACTACACTAACTTTATTGAATTATTTATAAGATTCCCTTACTGGCACCATTGTATCAATATTCCCATTCCTACTTCCTAACCAAGCCAAAAAAAGGACCAAAGGAAGAGGACACCAAAACTAACATTAAAGAAAAAACCGCGAAGAAGTGGAAATGTTATCATCGTCTCTTGGAAAATATTTTACTTTGTTCAGCTGGTTTTTCGTTTTGGATGCGCTTCTTTGTTTGCAATTTCAAAACTTAGCAAAGTATACTTTCGCTTACTCGCCGATGACGCCACCACACACCACCTCCGAATCGTTGCTCTTAAACATTTTGGTTGACGTAGACTGTATACAGCGGGTACATTTCGATTTCGACAAGCTAAGCTAGAAACGAGACGAGACGACATCATCATCGTTATATCAACGCCTTGGTTAAGTGTCCTTTTTTTCCGCGGAAGGATTTTTCTTCATCCTCTCCCTGTCTCTTTTAATATATATTTATGGTTTAACATCAGATCCTGCACAATTCAGGGAGAATGAAATATGAAGAAAAAGGATATAAACAGCAGAAGGAGCAACAACAAATAATGAAAACAGAACTAAAACAAAAATAGTCACAAAATATTCACTTGGGTGTAAATTGCTAGAGGAATATACATAAATGTATGTTCAAGTAAACACCAGACGAACAATCCCAGTATCCTGGGTATCCTGGGTTTCCCGGAAAAACGAAAAATTGCATCAGTGCAGTTGGGAAATTATCATTGCTGATGCTACCATGGTATAAGAGGTAACTATACTCGTAGTTTGCAGCACTGAATTTGTAATTGGGACGTTGTTGGTTAATTAAATATAATCCTTGCAGTGTCCTTTTGTACATATAATATGGCAAATGTGTTTCTCGCTATTTTGTATTCCGCTTTCCCGCATATCCTTTCCGTTCTCCCCAAGCGATTCTTCTTTGTGTAATTTCCTGATTCCGGGTTTTTGTGTATATTTTTGTCTATAGATACCGGGGGCTGGTGATGGTGAGTTAATTAAATAACATCCAGGATAATTATGTAGAACAATAAAATGTGACGAATTGAAGGGTTTATATGTTGTACATACATATGTGTACATAGTCGTGTATAGAAAGAAATAGTTGTATAGGAGGTCCTTTGGTACACACTCATTATTCAAGCTGAAACAGCAGCAGTTGGTTCCTACCTTACTATCTATGCATACATACTCGTATACCCCACGTGGTCAAATATATGTTGAAGTTGGTAGGTACTCGTGTTCCATTTGGTCCTTGAGTAAACATTAATCTAACAATGTTAACAGTTAAATCGAGCAAATAGTAATTTACATCATTCGCTTGCATGAGTAGGTGACTACTTAAACAAAAACCATTTTGTCCCGTGCAATGGCAATGTAATCCTTAAACAGCCGCTGTTCGCTGTTCGATATGGTGACGATGAGGCGAGGCAAGGCGAACGAAACGAAGCGAAGCGAGAGTGACCTAAATTCCCTCTGACAAAACAAATACACCAGGACAATTAAAATCCATAATTACCCTCGGATTTTTGATCCCATCTGGGTTTGTCATTTTCAAAGGATATTCGCAAATATTGAAAATATAACCCCAAAGAGGTCATCGTCGTCGTTTTCGTTCTCATCATCCCTCTCTCTCTCTCCGTGTCCTGTTCAAATTACCATTCTACAAATACTCCTTGCAATTTTATGCATGTATGTATATATACGAATATACTAAGTTTATTGAGGAAGGAGACAACGTCAATTAGGAAAGGACCTCTCTCTCGCCTGATGATGGCAAATCCTTTAAGAAGCAAAAATGTGGCTTTTTAACAGACCCTACACCCACAACCCCTTTGCTCTCCAGAGTACAGAGTGATTTGATGTACCTTCCACAATCTCCAACGATTCAACGCAGGACTTACATACATCAGAGGAAAAAAAAATAAAAAAGAATCATTCTTCCCTTAGGAAATATCGAAAGAGGAAGAAACTATCTTTAACGACCACGAGTATACCCGCATCATCACTTGAACGCCATTGCCAACGCCATCCAAGTCCAAACCAACGACGACGACAAGCAACGAGCTACGGTACGACTACGACACCATCAGCCAAGAGTAAGCTCCTGAGCATTCCACAGACCACGACTTTGAAATTAAATCAGAAATCAAATATCAATTTAAGGTTTTTCTTCGGTTTTTCGTATTCGATGAATGAAAAAAAAAGATCTCCCAAGGAGTCGATATAGTATAATATTGGAAAGGAATGTGCAAGGTTGATTTATCCTGAACGATTGTGCGAAAAAAGGAAGGGAACTTTTGCCCCGAAAGAGAATAATAAATTCGTTATGGACGAGAGGAGTTTGAGGGAATCAGGTGCGTAGACTTGGATTTTTCTGAGACTTACAAAAAGGGTTGGGGGAGGATTTTCAATTGATTTTCGAACAAGATAAACATTTAAAATAGAAATAGAGAAGATATTCCCTTATAGAATTGTTGTCCTTAATTTTTGCTGATTAGTGTATGTTTCTAAGGACATGGAACAGGACAATCGAAAATAATTTCTTCTGATGACAGAAAATTCTAGGTTTTCATTTCAAATGAAGGTTTGAAGCTTTTGAGATATTTTTTGAAGCCCTCTCTTCCTTCTTGAAAGTATCCGCACCTGTTAAGAGGTGTCCTTATTGTATAATATTGAGAGATGGGTTTATGGGAGTTTGAATTTCCATTTGATTTGGATTTTTAATTTTTTTACTTTCATCCATGCTTATATTTTGTGTTGTTGTATTTTTCAATTTAAATCAATGTGACTTGTAGCGGAAAGGAGTTTTTCACGGGCTGATGAGTAATGTCGGCGGGAATTAGTTTACTTATTGCAGTCAAGTATAACCTTTCGCATGATTGAATTCCAATAAAATATACAAAAAATACTGCAAGTTTATGCAAATTTACTATCAAGGTATTGTTATATATACATACATATGTAGATATAGAGTTATTAATTTAAAATTAATATTTTTGGGTTGAATGATGAGTAATATTCGAAAAGATTTCTTCTTAAATATTTAAATAGATTTTCAATAATAAATCGGAGATAAAATGTTCTAAAAAGTAAAATAAAAAAATATAAAAGTAAGAACAAAATGGGACCTAGGTTCCTACCTTGAGGTACACTATGAGGTGGCCTTAAATAGAACTAAGAAAGCTATTTGTTCATATTTAAAGTAACATTTATAGAGAAACAATTGACTCAATTAAAAAGTATTTATTGAGTAGATTTCAAGAAAAAGATTATTGAAGAACTTAAAATTACTTTTCTCAGATCTACAAAGTTCACATCAACTCAACAACTCCTCGAATGTTCTTTTTCCCTTGCTTCTTGGTCTTTCGACTCTTCTTACTCCATCGATTAAGTGGATTCTACATCGTTGCCAGTCTTTCAACCAAGGTTTTACTTTTTCGAAGCCTTTGTCCAATCCACTGCCACTTACGCCTTTATTTAGAAGAGCCAATGGGTTCTGACCCAACAGTAGTAGCTTTGTCTTCAAGCCGCGAGAGTTATTCCTCCAAAAATTAAACACCATTCCAAAAACAGACATAGATTTTGCGATATTTCATTCTGTTTCACCTTCAGTAGAGACAAAACTTCCAAAATCCTGTAAATTCTCTATACTTTCCCAATTGGTTGTTGAGTAATGCTTATCCAGAGAAGATGACTGAGAGGCTCCATATTGATGTTCAGTACCTCGATTTCTGCTTCTCTCTCCACCCTTGTTGTCATTTAATGAAGATCCATGTTCATCTCATTCCTTCGTTTCCTGCTTGAACCACTGATCAATTGATCTCTAATAAGAACAGAATTGGTGAGAGTATTGAGTCCTGTCTGACTACATCTTTGCACTTCAAACTCTATGGACAACGTACCTCCGTAGAAGACGTTACATTTGGATTCATCAGAACAGAAGTCACCTTTGTAATAGAAATGAGTTCATCAATAATCTCCTCCGAAAAGGAAGCCAGATTAAGAATTTTTTTTTCTTAGTAATAAGACTCTTCAAAAATTGTTTAAAAGAAATCTGAATTCTTTAAAGTCAGAGCGGTTTTATTTGAAATTGAAAAAAGAGGCTGGTATGCGACCCACACTGATAACTTCCCATCCCGTCTGTCGATTTGTCTTGCTTAAAAGTTTGTGTACATGCATCAATTTTTACCAAATTTGCGTACTATTTTTTGTAGATTTTATTTTATTGAATATCGAAAACAATATTTTCTGTGAAATAAAATAATTTTGATTCGAAAGTAAATTTTTACCAAGTTTTAGTAGTTTTTTAATTTTTTTGTAAAAAAAACTGTCAATTCGGTTTTTTTTCAAAATTTTACTGAATGGTGAAAACAATATATTTTGAAAGATTAAAGTAGTTTAAAGCCATTATCTCAATGTTTTGAAAAGATATTTGAGTCAAAAATCAATTTTTACAAACTTTTGTTAAATTTTTGTTTAAGTTTTTAATTTTTTGTAAACAAAACTATCAATTCGATTTTTTTCAAAATTTTACTGAATATTGACAACAATATCTTTTAAAAGATGTTCAAATGGTAGACATGTGCATTCAAGAGGACACTAGCGTCCACAGGTTTTTCTCAAAATCCACCTCTGTCTCTCTGTCTACGTACGTTCGCGACGTTTTTTTCGTCGTCCATAGCTCAAGAACCAGAAGAGATATCGACTTCAAATAAATTTTGTTATACAGATAATAAAGCAGAAAGATGCAGAAAGGGCTCTCAAGAAAATTGCGTGGGTGGTTTTTTACCATAGCAGTTTTAAAAAAAGGTGAACATTTTGGTTAACCCTTAATATCTCATGAACCAATGACGCTAGACACTTGAATTAAATTTTATATTATGTATTGTAACGTGATACAAAACAAGTATATTTTTGGAAAAAAATCCAATTAACGTTTTTTTTTTATAAATCAAAAAAAACTAAAAAAAAAATTGTCACCTAGAAAATTTTACGACTAAAATATGATTTAATCTCCAAAACAATTTTGTGCAACGAAGAATAATGTTTTTGACACTTGATAAAATTTTGAGAAAAATAGAATTAACAGTTTTTTTTTATGAAAAATAAAAAACCTAAAAAAACATTACTCAAAGTTGGTAAAAATTATATTTCGACTCAAATATCTTTTGAAAACTTTAAGATATTGGCTTTAAACTACTTTTATCTTTCAAAAAATATTGTTGTCAACATTCAGTAAAATTTTGAAAAAAATCGAATTGACAGTTTTTTTACCAAAACATTAAAAACCGAACAAAAAATTTAACAAAAGTTGTGAAAAATTGATTTTTGACTCAAATATCTATTCAAAAATTTGAGCTAATGGCTTCTATCTAATTTAAACTTATAAGAAATATTGTTTTCAACATTCGATACAATTTTGAGAAAAATCGAATTGACAGTTTTTTTTACAAAAAATACAAAACTTAAAAAAAAATCCTAAAACTTGTTAAAAATTTACTTTCCACTCAAATATCTTTTCAAAAATTAAAAATATAGGCTTCAAACTTATTTTATGACACATAAAATATTGTTTTCGATATTCAGTATTTTTTTTTTATAAAATTCCAACACTCCATTTTTTCATAAAAAAATGAAATCTATAAAAAATAGTACGCAGATTTGGGAAAAATTGATACATATAGACACACTTTTAAACGAGACAAATTGAGGGGCGGGATTGGAAGTTATCAGTGTGGGTCGCATCCCAGCCTCTTTTTTTTGTTTATGTTATAGTTAAAAATATTTTATTAAAATTTCTGTCCAGGAAACTCCGAATACATTTGAAAATTAATTTTTTAGGCATTAAATACCATTGTGCTTAGCTTTAAGTTCATGTCTTATGATTTTTAAATCAACTTAATTGACATTTTTGATTCACGTTGAGCGAAAGTGACCTTTATTTTTACCCTAGTCGACCCGTTCTCGCGTTGCTTCGCAAATTGTTACTAACACATTCTTTTTGTGCTTATGGATTTTCTTCCGATGTTAGCCTTTCTTTTACCCATTTTATATTTCTATGCGATAAAAGAAAAACAACGAATTTAAGCTTGTTATGTAATCGTATTAATAAAAAAAATCAAAAAACACTTCCTTACCGAAATTAACACTTTAGAAAAAAAACTTAAGTAAAATATTACGTAGTAAAGGCCAAGCCGCACATGAAAACAAACAAAACCATTTCAATTTTTTAGTTGAAAACAGAACGAAATTTTTGTCTATTTTCTTCTTTTCTTTCTTCTATCCATACTTGGAAACGTTTTTTTGCAACCGAAAAAAATATAGTTTGCGGTAAAAAAAAAATGTGTGTTTTTAATGTTCTCATACATCTATAGGTTAGGTATGCGTGTGTAAATATCCATAGACACATTTTTTTTTATAAAAATAAAAAGCAATTGGTTTCAATTAAATTTTCTTCACTGTTTCTTATAAACTCTATTCAACGAAATTTCTCTAGTGTCTGTACATGCAAATGCACCAATATCAATAAAAATTGAGAATTCAAGGTCCCTAAAAAGATTATTGTTAAAATAGTATTTTCAAATATGCTTGAATAAATTTGAAAATTGAACACGGTGTCCAAAAGAATGACTTGTCTTTTATAAAAAGATATACATATATCTGTATTCACTTTTATCTGCTCATATTACCATTTAAAATTGGACTATAATTTCCATGGGTCTTATTTCCGTCTGTGCAGACTTAAGGTTGTAGCTGATTTGAACGCTATAATATATTTTAATTTCACACTTTGACGTGCAAACTAATTATCTAGTTTTAGAAAACCTCCAAATAATACATAGCTTATGTTTTGCATATTTGTTTCCGAAATTAATTTTCTAAAAATATTGTAATGTGTATACACTCTTTATCTCTTTTACTCTAATATCGTGTTATAGTAGAATAAGTAAGTAGCAACCGTTTTATTTGTAGTAGTAAACACTTGTGTAGAAAGTAAAGACTGTGTTTAAAAGTAATAATTGAAAGTAAAGACTGTGTTTTTGCAAAGTAATAATTGAAAGTGGTGAATAAATAAGTTAGGAGTGATTTAAATAAAGTAAATTTGTGTTTTATTTACAAGTGTAAATAAGTTTTAATTATCGGACCAAGCCGAATATTACAATATATTATCATTGCACTTTAAATGCCCTTTTGATCTGAAATGTGTTCCAAAATCAAATTTTATTTTCAAATCAGGTCTTTGGAAAAGACCTAGTTCTTATATCCTAGACTCCCCAATTAGAGGTTTTAATAAATTGAAGTTTTATCCCAAACTGAGATCTAAATCGGAGTTCTAACGCTTTATAGTTAGAACTCAACCGAGTTCGATTTTTTTCAATAAACCGAGTTTTTTGGAGATAAGAACTTTGTTAAGAAATTGGCAGTTAATATTAAATATTAAAATGCTGTATATGAAAAAACCGGCTATTTCAAAATAATGTTTCTAGAGTTCTTCTGTTCAAAATACTGAAAGTAATTCTATTTTTATACCCACTCATGTTTCATATAAGAAAAAGTAATTTTTGTAATTCCTGTAAACATTTCAATTCAACTGTGAAACTTTCAATTTGATTTTAAATATATTAACACAAAAAATTAATAACGCACATCATACATCTATAAGTTCTTGATTTCTTCTCAAAATTAAACACCGCCAGTTGGTTGGCTTATTTTGATTTACTAACAACTTATCGCACCAAAGAACCCAAGTCAAAAAAAGGACAACAACATCAGGTTGACATCCAATAGTGGAAGTTATGAGAAGAAAAAAGAAAACAACAAACTTACTATCCTAATAACATAATATCCAACACAAAGAAAAACCATCATCTTCTGCTCGCTCAATATTATTATTAAATTCAAATCCCTGCATAAATTGTCGCCATTTTATATTCAATTTAAAGGAATAACATCTTCTCAACCGATATTGCAAAAACAAATCTTCCACTTCAGCAACGAGGGGCAGGACCTTTCTCTCTCGTCTCCATCACTCTCTCTATAAAGAAAAGTTTATTATGTTCTTTTTTTATCTTATCTTCTTCTCGAAGCCAGTCCCAACTCCCAATTCCAATCCTTAAACATAGCATCTACAACTCGTACCTACTTTTCAACTGACTGTTATCTATATATCCTTAAACTGCTTCTCATAATCCTTACAATCGACTGCATATTTCCAATATAAATTTCAATTGAAAAACATTTTCTTAACTGTTTTTTTTTCTTCGTTATCCTTTTTTTAACTTTAGCTACAGCGAACCAGAAGAAGAAGAACAAAATTCAATATAAAGAAAGAAAAAAACCGAAACTGAAAGCTATCGTTTGCTTTTGGTTCCTTTTATAAGGAGAACATCATTCCAAGTGAAAAGAAGGAACAAAACGAACAAAAGAATACAAAATATGTACAGGAGCAGCAATAGCAGAAGAAATGTCATCCTTTCGTTCGTCCTGATGCTGATCCTGATGTGTATTGGAAGCCATATGTGACGGAAGGAAACACTTCAGTAATATTTTTGTGCACGTGACCCATTTCAATAAATATAACCTCAACGTCAACGTCAACGGCAATGGCAACGAAGACGACTGAACCGAACCATCAGTACCCCCAATAGCAATAGTAGGGTAGGTTTATATACCTTTGACGACCGACGACGACACGATGAAGACTGAGGACGACGACGACGTTAACAGAGCCAGTTGAATGGCACTTGTACCTATCTCAGATAAAGCACCAGGTAAGGTATAGGTAAGGTATCATATCATATCATATCATGTCCGCCGCGAGCGAGGAGTAGAAGCTTTACCTATGATGTGGATGGTGCTGCCTTTCAAAGTATCCTTTTGCTAGGAATTCAAGTGATAAACACTATTAACTATGGGACATTTCATTGCATACAGCTACTCGATGACATATGGTATTTGTAAAGTGTTCTAATAGGGTGACCATTCTTATGACAAAATTGAAATTGCTTAAATGTTAACAATACAAAGTTCGTTATTTAATGCTTTTTACATATAACGGGTTATCCATTCTGAGGTTTCAAAAGTATAGGGCTGAATTTTTATTTTCAGTTGAAAGTCTGTTATTTTCGAAAATATCGCACAACGCATAAGAACTGTTAAAACCTACTACCAAAATGGTGATTCTGCCACAGCCACATATCCTGCCTTAAGAGGATATTATGGTTTACATAATCGTCGAACTACGCAATCAATTGGCAAAATTGTGATGAAATTTGAAGAGACTGGATTGGTTACAGATATTGTAAGGCCTGTGCTTCATTAATTCGCTCTTACCACTGAAAATACTGAAAATGTAATTGAAAGTGTTGCCGAAGACCCGAATGTGTCGATTCCTCGTCGTTCTCAGCAATTAGGACTGTCTTTCGGCACATTCTACACCTACTCGTACATCCATATAAAGTCCAGCTTACACAAAAACTGAAGCCAGCCGACCGTTCACAACTTCGTAGATACTTCGAATGGGTACTTGAACAACAGGCGGCTTACGATGATTTTTCGAACAAAATCTTCTTCAGCGACGAAGCATATTTCTCACTCGGTGAGTATGTTAATAAACACAATTGTCGTATTTGGGGATCAGAGAATCCTCAAGTAATTGAAGAGAGGCCATTAATTCCCCAAGTTTACTGTTTGGTGCGCTCTTTAGCCAGGAGGTGTGATTGAACCTTACTTCTTTGAAAACGACTGTCTCAATTCGGAGCGTTATGGTCATATGATAACCGATTTTTAAAAATACGACTTAGAGAATATGTGTTTTCAATCAGGCGGTACCACATGCCTCACAACTTGAGTGAATAAGCCTTTATTGCAAGAGACATTTCCTGGCAGCGTAGTTTCTCGTCGTGGCGATATCAACTGGCCACCAAGATCATGCGATTTGACACCGCTGGACTTTTTTTTGTGGGACTACGCGAAAGACCGTGTTCATGCAGATAAACCTTTAGCTCTTGAACACTTTAAAATCAACATTCGTCAAGTTACGGCAGAGATACCGCCGCGTCAAATTGTGGTCGAAAATTACTTCAAAAGAATTTGAAACCGCAAATTGGATAACCCTGTATTTTGGCGAAATACACAAAAGCTAACAGAACACAATTTTTTTAATATAGTAGGTGCTACTGTTTCCTAATACACACAAGCAAAATTGATTAGTCTGAGGACTTTCTTGGTCACAATATCCGAGTCTTCGAATTTCATTCATCCAAAACTTTAGTGTAACTCACATATTTGACCAAATTCCCTATATAACAAGCTTCAGACTTTTGGACTGATTTCTCAAAGAATTTTGTTAGAATACTTGAACATCAGGAATGCCCATCAGTTTACCCTTAAGTTCAATTTCTGAAGTCTTATCAAGTGTAGAGATTCTTTCTTCAATAGCACGTGATGAATTTGGAATGCTTTCCTGAAACCTTTTTTACACTCCAATTTCGAAATTCAAGACTTTAAGCCAATAAATAATGCATCGATATCTCCTCTTAAATCCTTCCTTATTATAATAAAGCTCGCAGTGTGTTTTAACTTTAAATATTACGCCTTAATACCCGTACATCCATTAGTGGTAATTAATTTATCTTTGAGCTTAATTTTCGACGTCAAGTAAAGATGCTCTTTTTTAAGCGCACATCAAGAATGTGAAATGATTTACCCATCTATGTTTTTGCCTAACATTTTTATAGAATTTTTTATAAAACTTTAAGACCAATGTGCACCGGTATATAACCTGAAATCCTTTCTAATTTTCCAAACGTTTGCACTGTGTACAAAGCTTAACATGTTAAGGATATTAGTAACAATTTTAGTCTATGCAAGTTATAAAAGAGAAACTGCGATAACAGAGATCTGATATCTGAATATCCGGACAAGAAAATGAAAGAACGATGTTATCTGATATAAAAAGCGGCTGATAGCAAAATATCCAGATAACTAATTGAGAAATTTGATGATTGATGCTATTCGGATATTCCAGAAACCTGAATCGAGATTAAGATCATTTAACTAAATCCGGATCTAAATAAGGGTATAGAACACTGTCGGGATGGTTTTAAGTCTAAATTATCTCATTTAACTACCTTACGCTCTTTAAATAGTTTGGTCACCTCATCCTCGATCCGAATCTATTTTAACTATCCGGATATCCAAAGTAACTATGCGAAAAATTAAGCGCAGTATTAGGCGTCGGAAGTTCCACCGTGATTTGTTTTCACACAAATTTCCCTGGTTTTGTATTAAATGTTATTCAAATACTTTTCAAGAATAAAAACAACAAAATATTTTGATACGACTCAATTCTGAAAATAAAATAGGTACACTACTCGTCAGCACGAACTTGCTCATTAATCCAAAGAGTTTGTTTAAGAAAATAACCTTTATTTTGAGATTTAAAAATATACCAGCGAAATAAGTTTATCTTCAAAAATGTAAATGCCATTGAAGAAAATGCGCGCCGGATCTACGTTTTTCGACTTCTCTAACATCGAAATGTCCTATATGATTAAAATCTCAAGTTCGAACTCTTTTAAGGATGCAAACCTGCTATGTTGCTACGTAGATGTCGCAAGTAAAAATTAACATTTTATTATAAAGTTGTCATAATACACTTCGTATGGTCACATTCTTTATATACTTCAATATGGTGATCGGTTTAAAGTCCTTTTTGTATCCTTTTTTGAGTTCATCATTTTTGAATATTGCTTCTTGTGTGTCAGTCCGATAGTCAGCCCATTTTAGCAGTAACCTGGCTTCTGGGTTGTTATTTAATTCAGAACTGAAACTGTTTTATTGTAAAATTCTGCGATACCGATATGATGAAAGGATTTATTCTGTTTTTATATATTATTTTTTTTTGTTACTTTTGTATGTCAAACAGTTTCGAGATATTTATTTAAAAAAACAACAACAACAAAAATATAGGAATATAATCAAAATCCCATTTGAACCTGTCATTATGATTTGACAGCAGGGCAGACTTATGGGAATTATTACGAATTGATTGAGATTTTAAGGACCAAACAACACAGAGAAAAACGAATTGTTTCTGTCGATAAAAATGACAACGGTTATGATTTATCATCAGTTTGTAATATGATTTCAACTCAAGGGTTTTCTTTTAAAATGTGTTGTCTATACCGTTGTCAAAGGGACCTACCTATAGAACTGTATTTTTGACTTCAATAAAAACATCAAAATTCTAAAGATATGGAACATTTGGTCGTTAGTTAATATTAATAGAAATCTATGAATAAGAACTTAAGTTTTGATTTTTCTTGAGACTTTTTGTGATAAAATAAAAAGATTTTGAAAGAATTGAACCAACAAAGTTAAGGTTCTTTACTTCTTCAAAAAAATGCACACTTAAAAAGGGGTTTTTAAAAAAAAACCAATTGTAAAGTTTCAGTAAAATAATATCTAGAAGAAATACGACTGATTTCGAATTACGGATGTGATGAAAAAGACACTTCTTGAAGAAAAACGTGTAAGCTCAGCTAAATTTTTACATGTTGCTCAAGCTTTTAATAAGGTTTGGTACTTGGGACTTCAGTACAAAGTGCATGTGGACCTTCTCAAGCAGTATTATCAGTACTATGAAATACTGGAATCAAATTTTGTGAACCAACTCCGTAGAATAAGTTAAATACAAAATTACTCGTAACTGAAATAAAGATGAAACCGGAATAACACCAGGAAGTGTGCTACTACTGACCAGTACTGCCTTAGAATGACTTTAGATAAAAAGTTTAAATAAAAAGAAAAGCTAAGAGCCCGTTCACACGATGCCGAATCGGTAGTTTTGCCGTATCGGCGATTTTGCCGTATAAGCCAGTGGCAATATAATTTAAATGAGTATATTCAGACGATACGGCATTTAACCGTATACGGTAAAATCACCGATTCGGTCGATTTTGTCATTCGGTTTTGTCACTGCAAATCGTTTTCGGTCGTACGGCAAAAAAACCGATTCGGTTTATAGTGGCAATGTATTTACATACAGTGCGTTCAGACGATTCGGTATTTTGACCGAAAGTGCGTCATTTTTCGTCTGGGCTACTGTGGAATAATGTATTGCTAGTATATAGTCGTTTTTGTGTTTTACACCGAATACGGTGTAGGGTTGAGTACGGTGTACGGTTAAATTACCGTACCGTCTGAACACTCCAACCGAAAGACACCGAATCGAGAAATTATCCGATACGGCGAAAATACCGAATCGTGTGAACGGGCTCTAAGCTTGAAATACAGAATGTGCTGGCTACAGACAAACTCATGTTATTAAAGCAAATTCTGAAACCTTTGGACATACATATGTCACACAACTTTGAAGCTGAACAAACAAAACAAATTCTGAACCCATTCACCAAAACAAAGGCCTCAATGGAATAATAAATGTCACTAGGTATATCAGAAATAGTCTCTTTTTCATCGTCTCTCATCGTCGTCCGGGATTTATCTGGGCCTCAACCAATATACGTCTCCAGCCAGGTCAGTCCCCAGCTAGCCGTCTACAATTTCGATCGCCAATTTGGTTGAGGTCCTCTCCCACCTGCGTGCACCACCTGATCCACGGTCGTCCTCTACTGTACCGTCCCTCAGGATTGGATTCGAAGACCTTCCGGGCTGGAGCATTGGTGCCCATTAGCTCTATATGACCCAGCTATCTAAGTCGTTGGACTTTTATTCTTTTAACCAGGTCAGTGTTGCTGTACAGCCCGTAAAGTTCGTCGTCGTATCTTCTCTTCCACTCTCGGTCTATGCAGACGGGACCAAAAATCACCCGAAGAATTTTTCTCTCGAAGCATCCTAAGACATTCTCATCTTTCTTTTAACAGGGTCCAGGTCTCAGTGCCAATAATGAGAGCCGGGATGATGAGTGTCTTATAGATGGTGATTTTAGATGCTCGAGTGAGGACTTTACTACTCAATTGCCTTCTAAGTCCAATGAAGCAGCGATGTGCAAGAGTTATTCTTCCTTTAATTTCAGCGCTGGTGTCGTTGTCTGAGTTTATAGCGGTGCCTAGGTAGACAAAGTCCTCAGCTACCTCAGAGTTATAGCTGTCCATTGTGTCGTTTCGTCAAAGACGTCGTCGTTCAATGACCTCATTGACCTCATTGACCACTAGACCCATCTTCTCCGTTTCCATCGCAATGCTCAAAAACTCTCCACTGGCATCACGCTTTGATCTACCAACTATGTCAATTTTATCGGAGTATCCGAGTAATTGGATGGACCTTTTGGAAGATTGTGTCTCTGGTGATGACGATTAAGTATTGTAAAATTCTTTCCAGAACGATGTTGAAGAAGTCGGATGACAGTGCATCGCTTTGTCTAAGACCTTTTTTTGAAAACAAATGCATCGGTGAGATCTTTTCCGAGCTTGATAGAGCAACGTGCATTCTCCATCGTCATTCTGCACGAACGGACAAGTTTGACAGGGATGCAAAGACTAGAAATTGCTCTGTAAAGCTCTTACCTATAGATATTGTCATAAGTGGCTTTAAAATCGATAAAGAGATGGTGGGTATCGATTTGAAGCTCCTGGGTTTTTTCCAAGATCTGTGGTAATATGAATATTTGGTCGATGGTGGACTTTAATGGTCTCAAACCACACTAATATGGACCTTTCAGGTTGTTGACGAACGGCTTCACACGTTGAAATTAAATGGCAGATCTTATATGCGATGTTCAGGAGACTGATGCTTCTGTAGTTGGCGCAATTCAGAGGGTCTCCTTGTGTATTGGGCAAACTATGATGAGATTCCACTCATCGGGCATACTTTCTTCCGACCATATTTTGCAGATGAGTTGGTGCAAGCTCCTTACCAAGTCATCGCCTGCTGCTTTGAATAGTTCGGCCACACGATACCGTTAGCTCCAGCAGCTTTGTTGGACTTCAGTTTCGATATAGCTATCTTCACTTCATCGCGGTCGGGTAGTCGGAATTGTTGTTCTGCGTCGTCATCTGGGTTGAGTGTTTCTATCTCCCTTACAGCGGAAATCGGTTCGTCATCGCCGTTATATAATTTGGAAAAGTAGTCTTTCCATACATAGACTGCAGTTCTACTACGATGTTCCCCTGATCGTCCTTATGGGCTTCGGTTCGTTGCTGTTACCCCAGAATGTACTGAAGATGTTTAGTTCAATATTTCGAATTTTGGAAAAAAAGGGATTTTTTTTAGACTGATTTTCCCAGTTGTAGTAGATTCGCGCTCCGAAAGTATCGGTTTGTATTGCTCAAATTTGGGATACTGATGGTAAATTAACTTCGAAGTGTCACTACGTTCAAACTTTACACATTAACCGATTTTTTTCTAGTAAATTTTAAATACTTTTTGTTTTATATCAGAAGGCAGTTCTTGGTCGAAGGCCTTTTTTGAAACAATCTTTTTTGTATTTAGTAAAATCAAGTAATATTCGGCCAAAATCTTGACCTAAAGTGAAAGTCCATGAAACTTAGACATTTCCTTAAAAAATATCGACAAAGCTGAATTTTGGTGGAGAGCTTAAATTATACGTCCTTAATATTCCCTAAAATGTCCTGTCATTTTGGATCGTTTACGATTTCAGATAAAGATCATCAATGCATCAAACTAGATCCAAAATCTAGACTCACACTTTTAGTCCAAGTTTTTATTTCAAGGCGTAAATCTTCTCCGGTTTATCTACGAAGACTAGCGATTTCACATAACCTCACAAAAGACCTCACCTCACGATCTTGAAGGCCACACTCAATGCTCACGACGTGTGATAATATGCGCTCACCAAAAGTTTTCTTAAATAAATTGATGAGTCTCGCCAACCAAAACATTGTGTTGGAAATAAAATTGTACGATTTTCAAAAGATGTTCAAGAATAAGTGTATTCGTTATGAAATGGCTAACCAAATTGAGCATAAATCAAGTGACAGCTGTCAAAAGGACCATCTCCGAAAAAAGTATTGCCTTATTGAAAACCAACTGTCTAAAAATCACCTCATATTTTTATGATCTCTAAAGTACCAAAAAAAGTTCAATTTTAGAAAAGGCCAGAAAATATAAATGTCATTGTGAATTCTGATAAAGGTTTGTGTAAAATAAAACTACACCATATATACGTATAAAGTATTACTTTGCGTATTACCTACAAACATACACAATATACATCTTAAAGGGTTCATTGGCCCAACAACGTATCAGATACCTACTACATATATCAAGGTCAAAGACCCTAAAATACCTTCCTTTTTAAAATAATGATTCAGGTATTTCCTCTTCTTAAACAAAAAAAAAACACCACATCAAAATTTCTACACATATTTCAACCCACACTTTCTTTTTGTATTATTTTGTTGCACATTTAAAAATATCACTCTCCCTTTTAAAAAAGAAACTTTACTGTGATATCCTTTTCTAAACACCCGGCTTCGGCTCTTCCTTTCCCCAAATTACAAAGAAAAACCACCTACCTACCTACATGACATTCAGGTCACGTTACATTGTATTTTTCCCACTCGCAGTTTTAAAGTTTTTTAAAACAGTATACCTCCATTCCTGATTCCATCCTCTCCTCTCTTTTGCCCTTACACTAGTTGCTGTATGTGTCATATCCTTTGCCAACTACAAAAATAAAACTCACTCAAAAAAGGAAAATAAACAACAAGAAGAAAGTGAAGGATAAAATGATCCTTGAAACATATAAGTGCGGTTGTGGTCTCGTTATTTTTCATCTTTTTTGTTGTTGTTGTTTTCTTTATTTTCTGTCCAAACTAGATTTCGAGTACATTCTCACTTCGTCTAAGGTTTGTTTTTGTATCCTTAGTCCTTACTACGAAATAGAAAAAAAAGCTTTATATGCTGTAAAAATTCGCAGGAGAAGAAGACCAAAAAAGCGGTTTGCTTTTTAAATTGTATATTTCACACACAGCTGACAAACATAATCAGCAGAAGCTCCTGGCCTAAATGGCTAAAGTAAGAAATTTCCATCACACACAAAAATGCATAAAAAAGGACATCTCTAGTCCAGTAGAAAAATTACAATATGAAACGAAAATCCTTCTCATACCATACTTTGTCCTTGTGTTGTGCAGAATCTGGAACAAGTACCCCCCGAAAATAAACTACCCCATCCCTTACTTAAGTTAAAAAAAGAAGGTATTTTATTTGCACATAAGTAAATGCTTCTCCTCTGCCATTGTAGTAACTTAGGACTTTTTAATCTTTGTCATTTTCCTACTAAAAATGTATATACTATGTTCCTGAAAACCCTTTGTGTCGTTCGTATAAGCTTATGTTTTTCAATTCGAAAATAAAAACCTCATAACCTGAATAATTTTCAGTAGTAAAATGGTTCCGTTGAGTGAGGAGAGGTGAGGGCAAGTAAAAAGAAGAACACAACTTTTATAATTTACTCGAATTATCTTAAGGTGAAGATAGGCACCTTTGACCAGTTAGAACGGTACTGAAACAAAAAGGACGAAATGTTATCAAACAAAGGATTATCATAGAAATAAATATAAAAGTAGATATATTGTATGAGTTCTTGATTTTACGTATGTTAACTTTGTACACATAGTTTAATTTTGAAAAATAAAAAAGTGTTTCCCTGGGAGCTTTTTGCATGTCTCAAAAATACAATGCTTTATGTATTTTTGCTTCTTTTTTATTTTCAAAAATTAATAAATACAGCAAAATAGATGTTATCACTTTATTTTTATTTAAAGCTTTTGTGCAAATACAAACCCTACTTGAGTATGAAACATCAACAACGAATTTAAAAGATAGCGGTGAAAAAAAATGTTGACAACAAAAAGCGTTAAGTGACTCCACCCGAGCATGAACTCCCGCATTCAAGTTTTCTGTAGTTAGTCTTAGTTTTGTCTGCCTCTTAAAAGTAAGAAGAACCTTTTTCAAATTTTTGGGCAAAATTTCGGGTTTCACAAAAGGGATTTCACAACTTTCAATTTGATTTGTGAACGTATCCTCTCACTAATCTCCGAACTATCGTGATCATTTTATTCAGTAAATTCAACCTTTCGATCATGATAAAGTGCAAAAACGAAGAACGAACAGCATTGCAAAATTTTATACCAAAATTTAGAGTCAGTGACCGCAACTATGAAATCGTTAACTCCAATTTTTGGTCGTGATTCTCGCCCTTGTAGACAGGCTATACCAAGTTTAGTGCAACATTTTGAGTCTACATATTTGTTGCGTGGTGTTGCCGTGTCAGTGACACAGTGGCAATTGCGGATTCATGAGGGGCGTCTCCTGGGAGATAATATTTTTTTATTTTCGTAGGAACTCCTTTGAATTCAAAACTATCGTATTGCGTTAAAGGATATGACTCCCATTATATTTTTATTTATTTATTTTTTATATATGAAAACAAAATTTGTATTTTACTTCCTTAAACTTTGTTTGCTAATAGTACTACATACTTTTAACTGAATACTGGACCAAGAACATAATATGAATCGAAAATTCTGAACTTTTTCCAATAACGCAGAACAAATTCATCGCCTTTTGACCAATGGACGATTCAGGGGGGGGGAGGTCATTTGATCCATAAAGCTTATACTGTTAAGTTGTATAATTAAAGATTTCATCCAAAGATTTGTTAGTAATTTAACGATATTTATTAAAAAGTTTAAGTTTATACGAAATGAAATGAAATAAACTAAACTATAAAAAAAAAAAAAAAAAAAAGTGTTTTGCTGTTAAAAACAACTAAAAGGGGATTGCTCATTTTATAAGGGACATCCGGCCCGGAGTGTACACCAAAGAATTTGGTATCAAATTAAAGGTTGTTCTAAGCCGTATGCGTATATATCTGCAAAAATATTTTGTCGATAACTCATGGGAGATCTGAGATATTTGAGATTGAAGTTCGAAATGTCCAACCATTAAAAATCAGCACTTTTTCGACATAAATGCTAATATCTTTGGATACAGAAAAGCTAGGAAAATCAAAAAGGTATTAAAATAAAGGTGTTAAAAATATCTTTCAAATGAAACTAAAATTACATTTCTATGATTTATATACTTTGAGTTATTTTTAATCAAACCTTTGAATAACAGCATTTTTTAGGCAAACTTTTGTACAATAATATCTTTCAAAATTCAATGATGACATTTATTTTTTTTGGCACCAATAAGTAGCTTAGTTTACAACATTTATTTCCATATATAATTTTTTAGGGTTTCTTGAACAATTTATTCATTTTGATAATAATAATTCAAAAATATGCTCCCAAAATACAAAAAAAATCTTATATCTAACACTAAAATAAAAATAATTCTTATTGTACGAGAATAGTGGAAAAATTAAAACAAAAAATAAATAATTCTTATTAAAGTGGTGAAAATATTAGGATAAAAAAAGTTGTTTTTCGGCTTGGTATCTTAAAAATCTTCTTATAACTTTATATTGCCAATTGCTAATCAATCAGTATACGCTTAAAAAATCTTCTCCGTCTCTATCTTTTGCGCAATCAACCCAAAACTACTGTTAATAACATTCCTCTTATGTTTACTGCCTGAAACTTTTTAACTTCAACTCTATGGAAGAACGTAGGCAAATTGCAGACTTTCTCTTTATTCATTGACTCCTTTCAAACTTAAAAACATTCCATAGCTGCCGATCATCTCTAATGGAGATGGCACAATTCCAGGCAATTGTGAGGCAGATGAACATATTTTACCACGTTTGGCTAATGCCATGGCATACCAATCCCTACATCACAGCTCTTATTACGAGAAGCGAATCGAGCGTTCGACTGAAAGCGAACGTTTTAGAAATCACATATGTCGTAAAAGAGATGTTAACCCATTTGAACGTCGAAATTCACCCATCCTAATTTTGCTCTATATTGGAATTCTCAAACGTTAGCTTTAAGTCGAACGTTCTCGACTTAACGCTTCTCGTTATAAGGGTCGTACACTATTGCTAATGCAAGACGCTATGAAGAAGACAAACATCAGGTGGAATAACATCACCACGTGTCAGGTCACGAAAAACATCTGGCCTGCACTAGATTTAAAGTGCCCAAGGTGCTTTCTATCTCTAAGCAGATTGCATATAAGCTCGATAATCGCTGTCATAACCGGGAACTTTCTAATAGGATAGCACACCTATCTTCCTCCATGAGGAAGAGGAGGAAACAGTTCTTAACCTCTTCTGTACATGCACTGCTCTAGCTCGAAATGTCAAGACTTACCTATGAGAATTCTTGTACAACGACATATCTAAACAATCTGAATCATATCAACGTAATCAGTCTTTCACGTTTCGTAAAGGAATCAAACCGTTTTCATTGAGCTCAGAAGGAAGCTTCGAGATTCATGTGGTATAACAAATGACCAATAAACTGGCCTAAGTGTTTCAACTTCTTAATTCTACCACCTTTGACTTTAAGTCACAATTCCTTTTAGACCCAAACAACCGTATACCTACCTGAAATAAAAGCTGAGAACAAAATCCCAATAAAACAAAAATTCAAAGGGGTATGCTCATTTTCGGCCAAGAGTGTACATTACAACTTTTAAGTACTTTTAACAAAAATGCATGTTTAGATAATTTAATATTATATAAGAATAACTAACAAGAAACTTCATAATGTTTTCGTTTGAGGCATAATTTGAAAGATTTCTTTCTTCTAATTAAATTTTTTTAAAGAAAACCCAATAAATTATATATGAAAATAAAGGTTGTGAACTAAGATACTTATTGGTGCCAAAAAAAATAAATGTCATCATTGAATTTTGAAAGATATTATTGTACAAAAGTTTGCCTAAAAAATGCTGTTATTCAAAGGTTTGATTAAAAATAACTCAAAATATATAAATCATAGAAATGTAATTTTAGTTTTATTTGAAAAATATTTTTGACACCTTTATTTTAATGCCTTTTTGATTTTCCTAGCTTTTCTGTATCTAAAGATATTAGCATTTACGTCGAAAAAGTGCTGATTTTTAATGGTTGGACATTTCGAACTTCAATCTCAAATATCTTGGATCTCCCATGAGTTATCGACAAAATATTTTTGCAGATATATCCGGCTTAGAACAACCTTTAATTTGATACCAAATTCATTGGTGTACACTCCGGGCCGAAATTGAGCATACCCCTTTGTGTTTCATGCAATTTAATAATGCTTTAAATTATTTTCATAAAATTTGTTTCTAAGAAAAAGAGCACATATTCAGGTTCTTAAAATGAAACCACGAATAAGAGATCTTCAATTTGATATTGAGTTTAGCTACCTTTTTAGCCGAATATTAGAGCAAAGAAAAATGCGAAGTGAACCAAACAAAAAAAATGAAAAGCGATAAAATTGCAATTTTAATTTACTTTATTCTACATTTAAATAACGCGGAGATAATATGTATGTCGATAAACACTGATAATGGACTGTGTCCTACGCCCACACAGTATAGGCTTTTATACTCCTTTCGAGTTCCATCTGTGCACCTGCATAACATAACACTTGTTGTTGGTTGTTGCTACTGCTTCAGCTTAGATAACTTAAACTAAGTCATCGTTGTCGGTCGCAACCACCGCTATTTGGGAGCGACGATCGATGATGGAAAACTTGGTATATGTGTTAAGGGCAGCCGATGCCGTTGATATTGATGCTCTGTGCTTATGTTCCATATCTGTAGTCAATGGTGCAGGTGTTACGAAAAATACAAGATTTGTATTTTTCGGTCGCAACATCATCATGTTGATGATGTTGACTTCTAAGGTTTGTATTTTCGGTCGCAGGTACCGCTAGTTGGGAACGACCGATGTCGATGGGGCAAACACAGTGCAAGTGCATTGGATGGCCTTGGCATTGGCCTAGTTGTGAGTATAATGATGACTTCTGTGCTAGGGCAAGTGCGATTGACAACAACAGCTATTCTGGAACGGTTGATGATGTGCTGATAATTTGCAAAGGGCATGGCCTACATTTGTTTTTGGCATTGACATTGAACTTGCTGTTTGGTGCTAGAAGGAAACTAAAAAAATTATAGGGTGATGTTTTGGGTGTTTGGCAACAACCAAAGTTAAATTATTGCGAACAGCAACACATACATAGTGAACATTTAAGTGATTCTTACTTGGGACATATAGGATCTATATGGAGAGTATTGTATACGTACAAAAATTAGAACTCGAGCTTTTAATCAAACATGACATTACGATGGTAGAAAAGTCGAAAAAAGTGGGTTTTCCGACTTCGACCGTCTGTCTGTCCTGAGCCCTACATCTAAAACCCTTGTGTCGATTGAGTTTAAACTGGGAAATTAAGGTTTAAAGCCGGTTATCATAAGGAATTTAAAAAAAAAATGTAATGCGAAAAATAACTGAAGTCCCCATAGAAATTTTTGGTTAAAAATCAAAAATTCGATTTTTTTCAAAAATTAACCGATAATTTTTTGCTTTTTAACTTTCTTTTTTTTTTAATTTTTTTGATTTTTAAAAATATATTGATTTTTGTTTACAAAACTCGATATGTACGAAAAGGGTCACCATGTAAAACGTATATTTATAACCACTAAACAACTGCATATACCAAAAATATTTTCAAGACAAAATTTAAAAATTGTATATGTAAAAATCAATTTAAAAAAAAAACGCTCTATTGATTTAAAAAAATAGGTTTTTTAAGAAATAAAATGGCATTTAAATTTTTGAGAAAAACTTATTTTGCAGATACATTTTAAATCTTAAAATAAAATAAATATCTTTAAACAGACATTATCAAGTTCAAGTTGATTTTCGATTGAATACAAAAACTTTTAAGGTCTTGAAAAATTAAATAAATCTAATTTTTGAAGATTGCTTTGGATGCTCTAGAAATAAGATTTAAACACGAATTTCAATAATTTAAATGTCAAAAAAACAGCAATGGAAAAACATAATGAATGTTTCATATCTAGAGGCTTTGAATCTCTTGAGATTTGAAGTTAAAAGAAATTCTGAAACGTGTAATTTGTGATTGCAATACAATTTAGAGAAATTATGTACTTAAATGCATCTCTTTCCAAAAATTCAAGAACCTAACATTTTTCTCTCTACAATTTTTAAGTTTTGTTGACTCCTTTAAAATCAAAATATTTTCTAGCATCTACAAGTAAGCAGACTGATAGCGATAGTAATAATAGACTCCAAAAAAATTGAATTCGAAAAAACTACGTCAAAAAAGCCCGAAAATTCTTCATATCAGATCCTGTCTCATTTTCTGGGTTTTTGAATTTTTGTAGAGTTCTTCGCATTAATAGAAATAGAAACAAGAAAAGTATATATTATTTTTGGTATAAAAAAGTTACGTTTCAAAACAATTTCTTACATTTCTGCGTGAAATGCACCAAAAACCAATTAAACTATTGTGTTTTAGCTCTTACATAATATGGCATATTTAGAAAATTGTTGGAATCTTGGAATGCTTTATTATTATGTATAAGAAGTCGTCCAAATTAAAAAGTGCGACCATGCCTTGCTGGACAACAGTGTTCTAAAATCATTTTATAACGAAAGTTGTCAATTTAGCGTTTAGCCCTTGAAATGTGTAAATATAAGGTTAAAATGTACATTATGTTATTTAAATTTTGTCATCCTCCCTTGCAGAACAATTTTAAGTTCTGAGTAAAAACTCGTCTATATGTTCAGTGTGTGACTTCCTTATGACAAATTTCGCGTAAGGGCCTTGGTTTATACCCATACAAGATCAAGCACACCTCATAACAATTTATAAAGGAGTAAGTTTGATGGGCGTGTTGTCTCAAGAAATGGTCCAGTCAAATGGCTACCTCGTTCATGCAATTCAACGCCTCTAAACTATTTTCTTTGAGGCAACGTTAAGTCATTTCTGGTTTATTTCAAAAATCCTATAAAGTTAGCAGAGCTCAGAGCCCTAAATAAATGTGTGGATGAGTCATCGAAAATTGTGTCCAACGAATCGACCGCTGCATACGTTCCCTCAATGGCCATGTAAACGAAGTTCAATTCCATTCATAAATGTTTTGATTGAAGTACATAATAAAGTTTTTGAAATATCTCAAATGATTTGCGTAATTTGTGAATCCATATTGGAGAATCTTTTATAAAAATAATTATGTACACACAAAAGCCTCCACCATTAATTTCCACTCGTTTCTGTTGTTGTGTTTTTCGGAACCATAATTTGTGGAATACATCAAGTTCAGCTCTCCATCTTTTCGCTTGTCGTCAAACTCTTCTGGTAGTACTTAAAGCTAAAGGTGTCAACTCCGTAAATTTTTTTGGCCAAATACTTTTCGCATGACTTGTCCTGCCAAATGTTATTTAAGTTTTCTTACCTTCCATTTTACATCCTCAAATCCTGTACATCTTAGTATAATAACGTTTCGTATTCGCTGGTATCTTTCTGTTAGCGTGGCTCCATGTTTTTGATGACATGGCAGCACATTTGACTTTGACATTTTTGAATCCAGTATTTTTACAAAATTTCAATTAGCCGTTCGTTGTTCTGCGACATACTATGTATATCCTTATCTTCTTTAGTGAAACTAATTTTCCCACGTATGAGAAGTTCTCTACATATTCTAGAGTCACTACATTAAGATGCATTGGTGTTCTGAATTCATATGTCATAGCTTTTGTTTTATCTTTTCTTTTTTGGCATAAACATCTGCGTTAGATTATTGAACAAGAATTTTAGTAACCAACTATTAAATATCTTTAGAATTATCACTCATAAGAATTATATCATCTTCAAACTTCAGATTTGAAAGAGAATTTCCATTGATTTATATTCCAATATTTTCAAAATCTAGTTTTCGAAAACATTCTTCAAGTGTAGTTGCAAAAAAGGTGCTTCTTTTTGTGTTCCACTTTTAAGCTTAAATGGCTTTCCGAAGAATTCAGTTCTTATTAGAGCAGTAGATGAGTCATAAATGTTTTTGAGAATGTTCACCTATCGACCATTTACACCTTGGTTAAGAAGTGCATTTTACATACAGTTTTGTGTAATTGAATCAATAAAACAAATTTAACTGGTAATCGATATTATGAGCTTTTCTCAATTATTTGGTTTAATTCTTGGAGGTGATCCATGGTTGAGAAACATAACTTAAATCCTGCTTACTCTACGGGCTGGTGTTGGTTTAAATATATTTCAAGCCTTTTAAAAATACAATTCTTAATATTAGATATGAGAAATATTGGTCGATAGTTATTTCTTAACCTTTTTATGCATCAGCGTGATTTATGATTGTTCCATTGAATGTTTAACTTTCTAGAAAAACTAGTATAATTTTGAAAATGTCTTTCAGCCATTCTAAGGACGTTTCAATGATTTCAGTATTTCGGCTTCGATCCCATATCTTACTTTTTTTCATTTTGTTCCCAGGTACCATTACAATCTCTTTCATTTTTACCTTCAAGAATGGTCAAAATTTCTTCAAATTCTTGGTTCAACTTCTGCTTTAAATTGCTGTTGTTTGAGAAATATGTACTTTGCTGGTCGTTTGAATGTAGTCCCTTGTAGAATTCAGTTAAACGTTTGTTTATTTTCTTTATGTTCCGAATCTACACCCAAAATCCATTCTTTATCTAATTGTATTGTTTGTTTAACTTTTTTAATCCATTTGATACTTTTTTTTTCAACAATTGTTGTGATAATATGTCTTTCATGCATTCTCTATTTTCTTGTTTGCTTTTTTTAACTTCCCATAGGAAGTTATTGTAATGAGTCCGATTTGTCAAATTGAAAATTTTGACATTTCTCGACGTTTCAAGGTCCCTAGAGTCGAAACAAATTATTTTTAGAAAGATGTCTGTGCGTGCGTGTGTACGTACGTCCGTACGTCCGTATGTCCGTACGTCCGTACGTCCGTACGTTCGCGACGTTTTTTTCGTCGTCCATAGCTCAAGAACCAGAAGAGATATCGACTTCAAATAAATTTTGTTATACAGATAATAAGGCAGAAAGATGCAGAAAGGGCTCTCCAGAAAATTGCGTGGGTGGTTTTTTTACCATAGCAGATTAAAAAAAAGGTGAAAATTTTGGTTAAACCTAAATATCTCATGAACCAATGACGCTAGAGACTTGAATTAAATTGTATGTTATATATTATAACGTGATACAAAACAAGTAAATTTTTGGAAAAAAATCCAATTAACGGTTTTTTTTTATAAATCAAAAAAACTGTAAAAAAAAATTTGTCACCTCGAAAATTTTACGACTGAAATATGATTTCATCATCAAAACAATTGTTTGCAACGAAAAATAATGCTTTTGACATCTGGTAAAATTCTGAGAAAAATCGAATTGACAGTTTTTTTATAAAAAAAATAAAAACCTAAAAAAAACATAACTCAAAGTTGGTAAAAATTGAATTTCGACTCAAATATCTTTTCAAAAACTTGAGATATGGACTTTAAATTACTTTTATCTTTCAAAAAATATTGTTTTCAACATTATGTACAATTTTGAAAAAAATCGAATTGACAGTTTTTTTACAAAAAGTTAAAAACCTAAAAAAAATTTAACAAAAGTTGGTAAAAATTGATTTTCGACTCAAATATCTTTTCAAAAATTTGAGGTAATGGCTTTAAATTACTTTTATCTTTCAAAAAATATTGTTTTCAACATTCTGTAAGATTTTGAAAAAAATCAAATTGACAGTTTTTTTACAAAAAATTAAAAACCTAATTAAAATTTAACAAAAGTTGGTAAAAATTGATTTTCGACTCACATATCTTTTCAAAAATTTGAGATAATGGCTTCAAACTTATTTTATCTAATAAGAAATATTGTTTTTAACATTCGGTAAAATTTTGAAAACAAAAAAGAAATTAACAGTTTTTTTTTACAAAAAATAAAAAACAATACTAAAACTTGGTAAATATTTACTTTCGACTCAATATCTTTTCAAAATTAAATATGGGTTTCAAACTTATTTTATTTCACAGAAAATATTGTTTTCTATTTTCAGTAGTTTTTTTATAAAATTGCAACAGTCCTTTTTTTCATAAAAAAATAATATCTAAACGAAATTTGGTAAAAATTGATACATATAGACAAAATTTTAAGCTAGACAAATCGACAGACGGGATGGGAAGTTATCAGTGTGGGTCGCATCCCAGCCTCTTTTTTCTTATTTCTTTACTTAGGATTCTCAGTTCAAAAAGTGATAGTGGTATAAAATAATATCATGCAAAACTTTAATGTCCTTTAAAATTATTAAAGAAAACTACCTACCTCAACTTTCCCTCTACCTAATTCACATTTTAATAAAAATTACCAGAAGCAAAATGTTGTGCGTTTAAATTTTGTTTTGTCTGTTTCTACTGTTTTAGTCTATTTTTTGTTGTAAAGGTATGGAGTATAGGTATGGAGTGATATGGTACCAACAATTAAAAACATAAAATAAGGACAAGGACGAAAATACCAAAAGTAAGAGTGACGATGACGATGACGACCGATTCTATATGTCATTGTGGGAAAAACTTCTCTTGAAAAATAAAAAGAACAAAAATATAAAAGACAAAATCGAAACAAAACAAAACAAATACACATAAGTGAAATATTCTTGTTCTTAAAGGAAAAACCAAAAAAAAGGGCGACAAAATAACAATACACAACTTACATACATATATTTCCACCTACTTCCCCCCTCCCAAACATGCATATCTGCTCAGAATATACATATACACATATGTATGCACATTTGTATGCGTACAGATTAAATGAAAGAACAAAAAGGATATATACACGATGATAGGATATAAAATACACATATAGGTCGCATAATTTTGCTCCTAAGAAAATCCTTAAATTGATTCAAGAAAACCGTCTAAAACTAAAAATTTCAATAAAAATAAAAGAGGCTGGGATGCGACCCACACTGATAACTTCCCATTAAGTCTGTCGATTTGTCTAGCTTAAAAGGTTTGTAGGTTTTCGTGTTTTGTTAAAAAAGTTCTCAGTTGAATTATTCTTAAAAATTTCAAAACTACCAATAATATTTTGCATATAATGAAATAGTTTGATTTCGAAATTATTTTTTTGTTAACGAGATTTTTAGTCGAAAACCAATTTTTACCAATTTTAGTAGCATTTCTTAAAAAAAATTATTTCTTATAATAAGCTAATACAAATTGGATGAATGAAATTAATTTGAAGTCAATATCTTCTATTGTTCACGAGATATCGAGAACCGAAAATCAATTTATACCAAATGTGCGTACTATTTTTTGTAGATTTTAATTTTTTATGAAAAAACTGACTGTTGGATTTTTATAAAAAATCAGCTGAACGTCGAAAAAAATATTTTCTGTGAGAAAAAATAAGTTTGAAGCCAATATTTTTAATTTTTGAAAACATATTTGAGTCGAAAGTAAATTTTTACTAAGTTTTAGTATTGTTTTTTTTTTAGGTTTTTATTTTTTGTAAAAAAAACTGTCAATGCGATTTTTCTCAAAATGTTACCGAATATTGAAAACAATATTGTTATAACAAGAACTTAGTTTAAAGCCAATAATCTTAAGTAGCATTCACATGAGCGCGACCAACGAACGACGAATGAATTACAAAATGTGAATTTATATACGTTTGAAGACATATTTCCACACAAATTCTTAACAAAACGATAGCAATATAGTTTCTATTTGATTTATGATGCATACTTTTACTTTTCAATATTATATATTAATAAATTTAAGAAAACAAATTTATTCGTCGCGAAAAAAAATTGTAGTTGATACGAACTGTCAAATTTTATTCGCGTTCCACATTATCCACACTCGCAACGAATAAAATAATCGCGCGTACTTAACCTAAAAAAATCATTCTTGTTTTGGTTTCGGTAGTGAATGGTGTTCGGCTGTGCGACGAATTAAAAACTCTCATGTGAAAGAAATGTCAAAATCGACGAATATTCGTTCAATCGTTGGTCGTTGGTCGTGCTCATGTGAATAGTGCTTTAAAGTCTTGAAAAGATATTTGAGTCGAAAATCACTTTTTACCAACTTTTTTGTTTAGTTTTTATTTTTTTGTAAAAAAAACTGTCAATTAGATTTTTCTCAAAATTTTACCAGATGTTGAAAACGTTATTTTTAATTGCACAAAATTGTTTTGGAGATGAAATCATTTTTTTTCGTACATTTTTCGAGGTGACAAATACTTTTTTTCAGTTTTTTTTTTTGATTTATAAAAAATACCGTAAGTTGGAATTTTTTTCAGAAATATATTTGTTTGTTTGGTATCACGTAACAATATATAATATAAAATTTAAATGAAGTCTCTAGCGTTATTAGTTCGTGAGATATTTAGGGTTTATCAAAATTTTCACCTTTTTTTTTCAATTGCAATGGTAAAAAAGCCACCCACTCAATTTTTTTGAGAGTCCTTTCTGATCTTTCTGCATTATTATCTGTGGAAAAAAATGTGCTTGAAGTCAATATCTCTACTGGTTCTTGAGCTTTGGACGACAAAAAATACGTCACGAACGTACGTACACATTCACGCACAGACATCTCTCTAAAAATCTTTTATTTCGACTCTAGAGACCTTGAAAGGTCGAGAAATTTCAAAATTTTCAATTCGACAAATCGGACCCATTGCAATAACTTCCTATTTGAAGTTAATAAGGCTTTATTAATAAACTTACTCATGTCGTAAGCAAAGAAATAGCTGCAAGCTCCGCAAGTCACTTCAAAGCTTCATCGCAGGTATAGATTAATAACAACATTGACCGTAATTCTTAATTTTTTGGAATCAATTCCCAGTCACACGCACTATATCATCCCCCGTTCGTTAGAAACACCAAGATTTCTATACCTCCTTTTGGGAGGATAGAGCATTCCTAATGGAAAACGAATCAATAAACTTTTATACAAATGGACCAAAATTTAATGAATGGGTTTGTGTGGAGGAGTTTATTGTGCTCGGCTCAAACTTAGTCTCTCATAAAGGCTCTCTAATTAATGAAGTGTGTTCAAGTTGGACCGTATGGCGATAAAATAAGTCTTGTTTTGGCTGAAAGAAAACGTGATACAACATTCCGGATTTTCTTAGATAGTCAGGCCGCTATTAAGTCTGTGGACTCTGTCTCTATAAACTCTATAACAGTCCACAACAACTATTAATCGTCTATAATGGAGATGGCGCAGCAGTTCAAAATTCACCTTTGCTGGCTGCCGGGCCATACAGAGATTCTTACACAAGATGCTGTATAGAAGACCAAAATCAGGTGGATGTTAGTCCACTAATTCAAGCTACGAAAAACTTTTGGCCTACCCTAGACTTAAAGTGCTTAAGATGCTTGATATATCAAAGCATATTGCATATAAGCTCGATAATAGGTGGCATTAAGTTTCTTCCTAGACTGTTTCTCTCCAAGTGCTTCTTGGGTTCCTGAATCTTGTGCCTTATTGAGTTGGTAGATTTGACACTGTCACTTGTGCCTTCGTATAATAGTCTAGAGGATTCCAGACCCTTTTTCACATATCACGAGTGATTGGTCAAGAGGTTCATCCGCTTAGTCCTATTTTGCAAACTTTTATTTATTTTACTTGCATTTAGGCCGGCACAAGTTCTCAATACGGCAGTTTTGTTTGTTCACGTTTCCATTCTAAAGACACTTTTTCGATAACAAAGTGGATCTTCGGCAAACTTTACAAGAGTCCTTTCAACAAAAAAACCAGCATAGTGGTAGGTTGTTCGGGTTCAATTATTGCACCAGCTGTATTTTAAAAGCCTCACATTTAAATCCTTCCACAACAGAGTAACAGAGGCCCAATTGCACTGGCCGAAACAGCTGTATCATTTTTCTCAGTTTGCACTCTTCGTAAGCGTGTTGGTGGTTAAATGTCAATCAATATAAATGGTCCGAAATTTACCATAAATTGAAAAAGCGCGCAATAAACTTTCTTAACAAAGCACGTATTTTGATTATAGGATTCAATAATTTGAAAGCGTTATTCGTTAGTAAGACGATTCATGGTTACATCATAGACCAAGCAGAAGATGTTTGACAGTGACTTAAAACACGAAATGAGAGTGAACTTTCAAAACCAGTGTTGCCGTAGGGAAAATAGGAACAAAAATCAAGTTAATTGTTGGAGATACGATTGCTTCAGAAAATCTGTAAGATGTTTCTTAGTAATTGTTGATGTTATTTTCAGGCATTTTGCATTCTTTTAGCAGTAGCTGATTGAGTTTTTTCTCTAAATATTGGACAACCTCCCGAAAGCAGCCTTTGAATTTCCGACACGGCTGGCAATATTTTCTATTTTCTTTGATACCGCCTTCAGTAGAGGCAATACTTCTAATATTCTGGAAACTCTCTATTTTCTCTACTGTTTGTTGAGCAATGTTTAGCAGAGATGATAGACTGAGAGGTTCTGAGGTTGAACCTCATTGTGCCCCACGATTTTTTTTCCATCCTTGTTATCATTTGTTGAAGATCGGTTAAATCCATTTTATTCCCCCGTTTCATGTCAAGCTTTCTCCCAGCAATATCACTGATGCAGGCTTTTCTGACTCCACTTTTTATGTACTTCAAACTCTTCTGACAACATGAACATGGAGAATTCAAAAATTTTGCGACGGTATTTCTTTGGTAAATTGAATGAACTAGACTTAGTATGTGGTACCAAAATTTAGTGACACTCTTAAATTGTGTGACTTAACCCCTCTAGACCTTTACATAAAGTTCCAGGTGCTTGGGCTTAAATGTGA
This sequence comes from Eupeodes luniger, assembly GCA_951509635.1. NCBI lineage: Eukaryota > Metazoa > Arthropoda > Insecta > Diptera > Syrphidae > Eupeodes > Eupeodes luniger. The sequence continues at coordinate 22,817,625 of OX608073.1, forward strand.
AACTACTAATCTTCTTTTTAGAAACCAAATTTCTGTCAAATCGTGTTAAAGGAAATAAACTTCTAGAACTTTAAAAATTAGAAGAATTTTAGGAATTTTTAAAACATCTTTAAATTTACTTTTTTTAAAAATATACAATCTCTTCCGGGACTTAAGCACGTTTGGTATTCTCAGACATTGTTAAATGATAAAAATCTGGATTTCTTATACGGATCCATCTAGTCCTTGCGTACCCTTAAGAAATGAACAAATGAAACACAAAAAGAAAAAGGACTTGAGTTAAAGATACATCACATCATATACAGTTCACGTTCGCAGATGATTGCTGAAGACAAAAGTGTGCTTAGAAAAATGAATGGAACGCAATTTTTCATTCTCCGCCCATCATGTGTGGTGTCCTATGCGGCTGATGCTGCTGCTGCTGGTACTATATGGCCAGGACATGGAGTGGGTATATTCTGTGTGGGGTTGACATGAGACTACGAACGAAAGGACGAGATCTCCCCTCGCTCTGCATATAGCAAGTACAAGTACTCAAATACGGGTCGGTACATTGTTCGAACACCAACAGCGGCATTGGCGGCAACATTACTCGTCCTTCGTCCGTCCATCCGTCCGTCGCTTTGCACAGCCTTACAAATACACAAGAAGAGGGGGTGCGTTGTGTATGAATGGTGGTGCGGTATACGTGTACAATTGCTACGAATTGGGTGAATGCTACGAGTAGGTATGTAGGTAGGTAGGTACTAGGTATTGTAAGGAATCCGACAAAAAGGATGTTTTTGGTTGCAATGAATGAGCAGAGACGGAGAGTGTACCACTATGTCAGTATGGTGATGGTACTGATGATGCTGTGAAATTACTTTAAGAGCCTTAGGGCCTTGAGGAATTGCGGTTTTGTATTGTTTTTGTTGTTGTTGTTGTTATAAACTTTATTTAATTTTATTTTTTCTGTTTAAGGGACACGCTTCCAAGTTATGAATGGCTATAGAAATTTATACGAAATTTTCGAGAGCTGAATAATTTTATTTGAAGGACTTTGGTTTTTTTTTAGTAATTGAGATCCTTAAATTGGGAAGATTTTGATTTTAATTGCCAAGCGTATTTCTTTTTGTTTATTTCAAGTGCAATTGAAGGATACACATAAAGGACTTAGATTTTGGGATTTGATAAAGTTGAAATTTGATATACTTAGTGATTGACATAGAGCTGGAAGTCGTGACTTGTGAATTTGTTTTGTTTCTTTTCTTTCAACATAAAGTCCTTTTTTCGTGTTGTTTTCAAAGGAATGAAGTATGAAAAGGACCACCCCAGATAAAATTGAGTGTACCTAAGTGGAATTGTGTTATGTATATTTATCATTTATGAAATACTCGAATTAAGTATAAGGACTTATCAATTCCTTATTGGGCTCAGAAGCATTTTAAATGGGTATCTATACATATTTTTCTGTTTGATTGCACTTATGTTATAAATAAAAACTGGTCCTTGAAGTTTATTTTGATATACGTACATATATCTTATTACCAACTCTTTCTTTAAGAAAAAAATCAACTGGAGGCATACAAAAACTACCCTTTCTTCACCAAGATAGCATTTAACTTGTTTGAAAAAAGGAGTGTGTTTGACTTGAATTTCATTGAAATGTAGAGCAAGCTGACATTTACAGAAGGATGCACAGTTGGGGGACAAATGCATTCGAAGAATCTGAGCTAAAAAATAAACTATCAAACATATACCATATAAATATAAGGATTCATTATGTAAAGGAATAGTAAATATAAGAATTTGGTATTCCTAAGAAATGGTTTTTTAAAAATGTATTATACCTAAATGTGTTTAAGGACTTAATACAAATACATTAAATAAAATAAACAAAATAATTTTTTTTTAATTCTTTATAGCTTAATAAGAACTTAAAATAATTATGGTATAAAAATTCGTTCAAGTGGCTTCGCGAAGGCCAGTTTTGGGCAGCCCAGTCGAGAGGGGGGAAGGGGGGAAACCCCCGGGCCCGGGATTTTCTAGGAGCCCGTAAAATTGAAAGCAATGAGGAGTGTTTTTTTTTTGTCAATATAGGTACTCTAAATTCATCATCAACATACCTATTCCCACTTATTTTTAATATAGATATGCTTTCGCAATCGGGCCCCTGTTTGCATGTTATCTACCAATCTTTCAGTCACAAGCTTGCCGATCTGGGCCCCTGATTATTATTGGCGTACATTTGTGTTAATATTTAATAAAAAATTAGGCAACTCTGAACTATTGAAAGAAAGTTATAATAAATTATTTCGCTTTTCTTATTTAATTTAACGTAAATTTCAAATTTATTGTATTTTGAAAATTTTTAAAGTCAAAATAAGGGGCCCGGCAAATTAAAACAAAACACAAATATTCATTTCGGTTTCTGTTTTTATGAAGTTTCTTTTCTTCTATTTTTGTTTCTGCTGTAAACGAAATTTTTGATTCGGTTTCGGGGGACCGGAAAATCCCACCAGGGGACTAGCACTACGAGGCGATAGTAATCTTATTGGAGAGCCAAATAATGGAAATTTTTTGGGCATTTTGGAATTAATTAGTCATTATGACCCCTTACTTAAGGAGCACTTGGAAAAAGTAAGAATTTCACAACAAGAACACAAACGTTTGCAAGTCCACTACCTTTCCGTTGAGATTCAAAATGAGTTCATTAAAATTTGTGCCCAACATGTGAATTCAGCTATTTTGAAGGAGAGAGAAAACGCCAAATACTTCGCTATAATTGTCGATGCAACACCCGATTCAAGTGATGTGGAACAAACACATTTATTTTGCGATATCTGCGCTTGGAAGAAAATGTGTTCTCCATCCAAGAACGGTTTTTGGAATTTGTCGATTGCAACAAAAAAAAACTGGCGCCGCAATAGCTGATTTGATCTGCGAAACATTGGCAAAGAATGGAATCCCTTTAGAAGACTGTTGTGCACAAGGCTATGACAATGGAAGCAATATGAAAGGACAGTATTATGGTGCACAAAGTCATATTTTAAAGAAAAATCCGAATGCCGTGTATTCACCATGTGCAGCTCACAGCCTTAACTTGTGTGGAGTCGATTCAGCGAAATGTTGTACTGCCGCAATAACATTTTTTGGAGTTGTTCAAAAGTGTTTCAAATTGTTTAGCAGCAGTGCCTATGCCCAACGTTGGAAAATTCTTAAGAAAAATGTGCCCGGATCCTTCACATACTTTCCGATACAAGATGGTCAGCTAGAATTGAGGCAGTGAAACCATCTGAAAAACCTTAGAACATCATTAGAAGCCTTAAGTGATATTAATTTAACTGCTAAAGCTCGAAGAGATGAAGAAGGCGTTTTAAAATATATGCACACATTTGAATGCGTCCTGATGTCTTCGATTTGGTGCAAGCTTCTTAGCGCTATAAATGAAAGAAGCATCATTCTTCAAGCCAGAAACATGACTATTGACTTTTAAATTCGAAATCTCGACAACTTGATCTCTGATTTGAACATTATTCGAAACGGATGGGATCAAATTTTATCTGAATGCAAAGCAGTTGCTACTGGATTGGGGGATGTTCCAGAATCGTTTCCATCGAACTGAAAAAGGCAATTAAAGAGACATTTTGTAGAACATCGAGGAGCCGGAATGCAAATTGAAACAGACGCAGAAATAAATTTCAAGAGAAACACCTTTTACGTCATAGTTGATTCAATTATATCTGGTATTTCTCGTCGGTTCGATACGATGAAAAATTTGAATGCTACATTTTCATTTTTATGACAGTTTTCAACAATGGACGAACTTGAGATTAAAAACTCTGCTACAAGGTTCATCCAAAAGTATAACTCGCATGTGTCTCAAGAATTGAACGTAGAAATAATTCATCTGAAACACATTTATGAAGCCAATTTTGAAGCAGAACTTCCGCCATTGAGTTTGTTCAATTCTATTTATTCCCAGAACTTGGAGACGATTTTCTCCAACATTTGTGTTGTGCTCTCTGTGTGTTTTCCACCATACCTGTAATAGTAGCTAGTGCCAAACGTTCATTTAGCGTCCTTGCCAGAACAAAGAATTTTCATCGTTCGTGCTCATTAAAAGATCATGTTTCTGGACTTGCTACACTATGTTATAAGTTGTTTTGCTGCTCAGAAAGCTAGGAAAGCTCGTTTGCCAAAAGAAAATATTTCATCGAATGTAAACTCACTCTAATAAAACATTGTAATAATATTTAAATATAAAGAAAAACAATGAAGAGTATTTAATGTAAGGGTCCGGCCACACAATGAGCGACAAGCGACTGAGCGACCGCAAAAAAATTAGAACACATGAGATCGTATGGAGGTGGCCACATAAACCCTAAGCAACTGAGCAATTTTTTAAGCGACAGAGCGACGTCGCTCTGTAATCAAATCTGTTTTAATTTTTCAGTCGATCGCTGAGCGACGTAGAAATTGGATATGTACTGAAAGTTTAATTTCAGCTGTCCAAAGCCGCCCAGTGCTATGGCAGGACACCCAGAAAGATTACAAAAATAAAACAGAGGCTGGGAAGCGACCCACACTGATAACTTCCCATCCCGTCTGTCGATTTGTCTTACTAAAAAGGTTTGTAGGTTTTCGTGTTTTGTCGAAAGTAAATTTTTACCAAGTTTTAGTATTGTTTTTTTTTCAAGAATTTTTCTCAAAATGTTACTGAATGTTGACAACAATATTTTTTTAAAAGATAAAATTAATTCAAAGCCAATATCTCAAAGTTTTAAAAAGATAATTGAACCGAAAACTAATTTTTACCAACTTTCATTAATTTTTTTTTAGGTTTTTATTTTTTTGTAAACAAAACCGTCAATTCGATTTTTCTCAAAATTTTACCAGATGTTGAAAACGTTATTCTTGGTTGTACAAAATTGTTTTGGAGATAAAATCATTTTTTGTTTGTAAAATTTTTTGTTATCAAAATATGCTAAAAAAAAACACAAACGCAATTTTTTTGAAAGTCCTTTCTGCATCTTTCTGCATTATTATCTGTATACCAAAATTTATTTGAATTCGATATCTCTACTATTTCTTGAGCTAGGGACGACGAAAAAACGTCGCGAACGTACGGACGTACACGCACAAAAAGACATCTCTCTAAAAAATCTTTTATTTCGACTCTAGGGACCTTGAAACGTCGAGAAATGTCAACATTTTCAATTCGACAAATCGGACATCCAACTAGTAAGCTATGACGAACCGCACTTAACAATGGCATTTTTACAAGTTCCAACTAATCGCTCAGCGACGTGTCGTTTAGTAAATGGCCACCCGTCGCTCATATTGATCGTTTATCGAGTCGTCGCTTGGTCGCTCAGTCGCTCGTCGCTCATTGCGTGGCCGGACCCTAAAACTTTTAAAATACTTAGTATTTTTTTAAAGACAAATTTCAAATACTTTTACTTCGCTCTATTTTATTTTCATAGTAGGTAATATATCTTCATGCTATTTTTTTTTAATAGTTAATCGACCGTATTATCAGTTACTAACATGTCGTTGGCAATATCAAATTAAATGTATGATTCTGTTCGGTTTCTGATCTAATCGCATTTAGAATTATTTTCTATCCATCCTCCATTTCAACTAAACTGGACGATACCCGTAAGATTGATTTGATGATTAACACTTTTTTCGGTTCACCCTACCTAAAGTAGGGTGTCCAGTGTTGCAGATGGGTTCGTGCGAAGCGATCCGCTTATACATAGGTAGCTGAACGTTGGACTTTACTTTTTTTGTCGCGGCTTATAGCTTTCTTTAAAGCAGTCCATCATACTGTCACACCACAGTACAGCCAATGTTTGATTCGGGGTTGTAAGCCCCATTTATTACAAATAGCTTTTTTGCAAGAAAAGAGAGCTACAGTACCTTTTTTGACTCTTTCCTGTACATTTCGTTTCCAATTTAGTTTTTTATCTAAAACAAGACCCAGGTACTTAGCCTCGTCTGAGAACCTTAATGCGATTCCTTTGATATAGGGAGGGTTATCAAATGGAATTTTGTATTTCCTCGAAAATAGGACTTATTCGGTTTTGTGTTGGTTAATCTGTCTAGGGCATTTTGTAAGAGTTCTTTTGAGGTGTTAAGATGCTTTCCTGAAACCGTTATAGCAACGTCGCGTCGTCGTCCGCATAGGCGATCACTCTGAAACCCTCCAAACTAGTTAGGATTTCATTCACCACTAGGTTCCAGAGGAGAGGTGATAGAACACCAACTTGCGGTGTTCTATCAAGACGCATCCTATTTTAGACACAAGTCTCAAGCTGCTACGTGTATTCACCCTACATAATGGAAATAATGTTTTTGGTTCCATTTTTAACATAAAGCTGGCAGGCTTTTCGTCACAATCATGAGTACACTCTTTTGGAACTTGATTGAGATTGGTTCGATTGAAGCAAACATAGACGCTAAATGCAGTATTGCCAGAGAGTCAACTCTGATTTCTTTCTTATTAAGCGTGTGTCCAAACTCCAAATTATAGCCTCTTCAGATCGAGATTGTGTTGCTCTTTGTAATATAATTTTTAATTCAATTTTCCATTTCACACCCGACGTATTATTAATATTTTCCCTAATATTTCTTTAAGTCCTTACTCTACATAAATCCTAAAAAGTTATTTTAATAATGTGATAAATTTGTTGTTAATTTATGAAACAAGACTTAAATTATGTCGAATTGGTGATTTAATTCAAAAATCGTTGGTGATATCGAACGTGATCAAAAAATAAGTTGCATACTTTAGGGAAAACACTCAAACTTCCAACGTTATTTTTGTTGCCTGCTTTAAGTGAATTTTAATCATTTCACCCCAAAAACATTCTCTCTTTTTATTTTTGTCCATCATCCGTGAAGTGGAGAAGGTATGTTGGTAAGTAAACTTCAAAAATATGTCGGTAAAGGTGACAGTATTGTCCAATGTCCAAAAATAATTTCTCCAACACTCTTTTGAATTTCATTAATCAATATAAAGACCAAAAAGCGTCAGACATTATAACAAGAAGGAAAGTACATCATCCAGATCCGGGAAACAAAGCCGCAAAATACGTGGTGACATGACCACGAAGTAAACCGCGTAAATTTACACCCATTATTCGTGAGACCATCGCGAAAAGCGAGCAATATGAATTCTGTTCTGGTGGCATGGCGATGGCGGCCTGATGTTATAAAAGACCATCAACATCAGCATCAACCCATCGCCATATCACCATCAGCGCCATCCAGGAGCAACAGCAATCGCGAAAATGTTCCTTTTCTTTGTGGGATGTAGAAACGTGGGCCCTGGGTACGTATGTAGGTAAGGTATAGGTGTTCGTATAAGGATAGGATGGTCGACGGTCGTGCTTCTCGTAAGAAAAAATGTTTTGCCTTTACAGCATTTTGCAATTTTGCCCATCTCTATGAAGAGAGAGATTTTTGTTGTTGTTTTAAGCAACATAGGACCTGTGTATATCCTGTTGACTTCTTGTGTCCTGCAAATTGTTTTCCCATTCTTCTCCTTAATGTTGTTGTTGTTGAATTGTTTGGCTTTTAAGTCATGAAGAAAAATGATGATGATGATTTTATATTTTTTGTTTTGTTTTTGGTTCTTCTATTTTTTAAAAAGAAGAAACGACTGTGTCGACAGTAAAAACTCGATTTATGATTAAGTGTAAACGTGCCACAAGAGAATATTGAGTTTTCTAGCTTTTTTTTTAAGGTGTGTTTTAGCAAGCGGGATAATATTTAGGTTTAGGTACCTACAGCAGAATCGACGACGACGACGACGACGAACGATGTGAACGAACTCACGAACGATATGGTTATAAATCGCGTGAAGATGTTGACATCAACGACCCGGCCGGCTCAGTGGCTGCGGCGAAAGGCGGCAGCAGCAGCAGCGGGATAAGTAAAAGGTAAAACATAGCTAAATATATTGTATAAATAAGTAAGTGGGTAATAAAAATATCTGTTATAATATTCTGGATAACAAATCGTGCTTTTGCTGCGTTATTGAACACTGTGTCATATTTTTCTTGCGACCTGTCAATATTTTTTTTATTTAAAAAAAAGGACATCTTAAGTCATATTTTTTGAAAATATTTCTTTTTTAAAGATGTGAGAAGTGTGTAGAAAATTTTAAAATTTAGTGTTTTCTGACTTTCACTTTGCTCTACATTCTAAACGTGTTTCGTTTACATGATTAGATTCGAGATTTTGTAGGTAACTCGGTAAGATTTAAAATGCTTTATAGGTTAGGTAAGGTATGTTGGGATTAAGGATATCTGAATGTTAATAAGGGGCAATAGGTGTTTGCTTTGAGACAAAATAGAGTAGATTACGAACATTTTGACCAAAAAACATGCATTATTAACTTCCCATAGGAAGTTATTGTAATGTGTATCGACAACTCAGTGGCGAGCTCTGTCCGCAATTCCAACTTCTGTATAGAAATAAAAACACAACGATTTTAAAGTGGAAAATTAATCAAAAACCACTATCTTTCCGTTTTATTTAGGGTCGACCGACCGAATCTATCCAGTCTCTAATCTTCTTTTACATTTATTATTGGCTCTACATTCTCTTATACTCTTTCTTACTATATAGAAAACATCGAATGAAGAGTTGCCAGACTCATGCAGTTCGATACAGTAATGGGTCCGATTTGTCAAATTGGAAATATTCACATTTCTCGACGATTCAAGGTCCCTAGAGTCGAAATAAACGATTTGTAGAAAGATGTCTGTGCGTGCGTGTGTACGTACGTTTGTACGTCAGTACGTTCGCGACGTTTTTTTCGTAGTCCATAGCTCAAGAACCAGTGGAGATATCGACTTCAAATAAATTTTGTTATACAGATAATAAGGCAGAAAGATGCAGAAAGGGCTCTCAAGAAAATTGCGTGGGTGGTTTTTTTACCATAAAAATTTGAAAAAAGGTGCAAATTTTGGTTAACCAATAACGCAAAAGACTTGAATTAAATTTTATATTATATATTGTAACGTGATACCAAACAAGTATATTTTTTGAAAAAAAATCCAATTAGCGGTTTTTTTATAAATCAAAAAAATTGAAAAAATATGTGTCACCTCGAAAATGATATCAATAAACAATGATTTTATCTCCAAAACAATTTTGTGCAACGAAAAATAACGTTTTTAACATCTGGTAAAATTTTGAGAAAAATCGAATTGACAGTTTTTTTTATAAAAAAAATAAAAACAAAAACATTACACAAAGTTGGTAAAAATTGAATTTCGACTCAAATATCTTTTCAAAAATTTGAGAAAATGGCTTGTAACTAATTTTAGCTTATAAGAAATATTGTTTTCAACATAAGGACAAATTTTGAGAAAAATCGAATTGACAGTTTTTGTACAAAAAATTAAAAATCTAAACAAAATTTAACAAAAGTTGGTAAAAATTGAATTTCGACTCAAATATCTTTTCAAAAATTTGAGAAAATGGCTTGTAACTAATTTTAGCTTATAAGAAATATTGTTTTCAACATAAGGACAAATTTTGAGAAAAATCGATACAGACAAACTTTTAAGCAAGACAAATCGACAGAAGGTATGGGAAGTTATCAGTGTGGGTCGCATCCCAGCCTCTTTTTAAACATGGTTTTCGAAATAAGTACGTTAATGGAACGAATTCAATAAAATAAATAAGCATAGCCACCAGTGTTTAGAAGAACTTAGAAAGATGTTCCCTTTATTTAAATTATATTAAAATTTTGATTAAGAAATTAATAAAAAGTACTTTTCGGTTGAGTAAAGCTTTAATTCAGAATAGTTTCTACTTTGTAAAGCATTAAAAAAAACTTCATAAAGTCACCCTTTTCAACAGCTTAATGCATCCTAGAATTTTGTGTAAGATGTTTGTTGCGTTTTAAATGATTTTTACAAAATGTACAGTTGTTGGTCTTTTGATATCGTTTTATATGATTTCCTGACTTCATTGATTTTAAACAAAGTTTTGTTACGTGAAACAAATAAATAACATTTTTGTTCGCAAAAATTATTACAAATAACTGCACACACTTTTCTGCAAACTCCCTTTTTGAAACAGTTTTGTTTTCTTTTTTTCCAAAACAAATTCTCAGTTTTAAATGAAAACTGGACGCATTCTTGAAGTTTGAACCCACCTTAAATATGGCAGTTTAAAAATCATTGCAATTGTAGTATAATAAATTGAAGACAAGTGTAAGAAGACCATTATACTTGGTTTGCACTTCAACGATGGCAGCTACACCTTATATAAAATAAGAATTGTTGCCAACTTCATTGGAAACATAAAAATAACCGCAGCCAACTTCATGTAAAAGAACAAAGACGAAGGGATTCAAATTCGAGAAGCCAACGGCGATTGACGCCATTAATATACATATGTATATATTTGTAAAGAAAATAAAGTTTGAAATCAAATAAACTTGTTATCCAAATAAACTTTTTATATTAGACATTCCAATACTCCTAATTCTGTTTGCTACTGTAAAAATATTTAAAAATTTGTTTTATTTGTTGATCGGGGTTATTTATGTTTTTAAAGTTTATTAATTGTAGTAAAATTGCATTTATACGAATTTTGGAGAAGTGCGTTATATAAAAATTCCGTTTAATTGCAAATTGTTTTCGTGAATTTGAAAAACGCTAATTCTATACTTAACTTAAGGTGTGAACTAGGGCCTAATTCTATACTATAGATCATTAAAAATAAAGTTCTTACACTTTTGGAGAATATTTCCATACACAAAAAATGTATCTAAAAAATATAGCAAAACGTACAAAATTTTTTGAAATAAAGCTATTTGTACTTGTTTTATCAATTTTTTAGTTAAAATTCTAGCTTCTTCACATTTAAGTCTGATTTCATCCAATATTTTATATGCAAATTCCTGAACTATAGATCCAATTTTATATTTTATTTTAAACTAATGCAATTACGAGTGAATACAAAGTTTCAGCCAAGTCAAACATTTAATTTTTCAACTCCAATTATTATTTAAACAAATTACCAAACAAACAACTTTCAACCTAAAGCCTTAATTATTAAATGATTCAAATTCAAGTCAACTATTAAAATAAATAGTTTAACCCGATTAGCTTCAACGGTTAGTCTATATATACAAATACCTATTTATAGAACATAAATATTTAAATTATCAGTTAATTATAGCAATTATTTTGCTGCAAGCCAATTATAGGTTAGGTACGTCGTCGTTTCTTCTATATGTAGTATATATATAATGAACTTAATTCCTTATTGACATGATGTGTGCTGATACACACACAATATGCCTATGTATGTATGTATAAAAGTAAATTCTTCCACTTTTATTTTCTAAACTATCACATAATGTAGCTATGCAGACATTATATGTGCTTAATACTTATAGAAAATTCATGAGCTTGAATATACCTTAACCATAAAATTTGCAAAACATAAAAACTATAAATTCCTTCCTCATAAACTTAAAAATAAAACAGAAAAAAAATATCGATAATTTCAATGATTGCTCGGCACACATTTTATCCTTGTCAAATTGGAAAACCTTAGGTATAAACGTGGCTTAAGTGGTTATACGTTATAAATAATACATTATGAACTAAACCGGCCGGCATCTACATTAACTGCAACCTGATCGAAAAATCCTGGGTTTTGTTCTTGAGTTTGAGTTAGTAATATTGACATATGTACGTGAAGTGCGGCTAAAAAACGAATATCTTTGCTTAATAGTACGTCTGAAATTATGCTCAAGGGTAAACTGATGAGCATTCCTAGAAGAACGGGTATTACGGTTGAAATGTTGAAGGCGAGGAATGCCACTGGGCTATTTCACTGGAGCAATATGTATTAAAATATCGATTAAATATTAATACGACAAGAAACCTTGCGACGCAAGTTGGTCAAGAATTTAAGAGATACAAACATTTAAAGTAGGCAACGGGTGCCTATCGTTTTTAGACTCAAGTGGGTTATTGGGACAACTACACAGATATGTACTCAAATTTCGAACGAACATAAGGTTTATAAATTATAACCAGATCAGAAGGGGTATTTTATTGGAGGAAAAAACCTAAATGCTTAAAATGTACTTTTTCCATAAGGAAACTTTGTGATGCACATATCTACACGGTCTAATGGGAAATAAAGCCATAGGACAGTACTGTTAAGAGTAGAATTTAATTAATTTATCATAAGCTGCTGCTGATAGTTGTGAAATAATTTAGTAGACAATAAGTTTCAGATAAAAGATAATCTTTATAAAAAAAAGGAAGAATGTAGTAGACAAAATGGAGCCCTGTGGTACTCCAATGTTTATTTTGTGGATATCTATAGTATAAATATGTCATACTGAAAATAAAAATAAAAATCAGGTGGCGCAACAGTCCGTTGAGAACTAGGGCCTAGTGACTTACAACTCTCAACCATTCCTGTGTGCGAGTACTGTTGTCAGGGATGGAGGGGACCTACAGTTTTAAGCCGAATCCGAACGGCCAATTTGAGAAAGCACTTTTCATGACAAGAATTACTCTTGGAGAATTTGTCAGTTTCTCGCAAGAGGCTGTACCCGTGAAAAAAACTTTAGATGGCATAGGCAGGGATCGAACCCAAGACCTCTGGCATGACAGTCCAATGCACTAACCATCATGTCACGGGTACTACATACTGAAAATATTTAACTTAAATATTGAAGGAAGGTATGATAAATTTAGAAAATCATATCTAACGAATTTTATTTAAACAAAAAACTACTTCAAGAATATACATTGCCTCAAAACCCCAAGCTTGAAAAACTTGAGGTCACATTCATTTTTCAGTCGAACTAAAATCATCAACAATCTTTTTGATAGATAGTTTGATTTAAAGATATTAAGCCTTGTGAAGCAGTGTGTGAAAACAAAAACTGAAGTTTAAGCCGTTTTCGAGATATTGAAAGGGATACACGCATTTAGAAATATATTTAGTATTAAACTATCACTTAAAAATAAGTTTGATTTAAAGGGTTTTTCAATAAGGGCGGGTAGATGTTGAAAATGTCAATCGTGGTGTTTGCTGTGTGGCACGTAGCGCCTTCCTGCTGGAACCACATGTTGTCTAGGTTCAAATCGTTCAATTTGGGCCATAAGAAATAAGTTATCATCGTTATACAGCGCTCGCTAATGACGGTGACCGCCTCACTAACGTCGCTGTCGGCCCAAAATCCACACCAAACGGTAACTTTTTGAGGATGCATTATCACCTGGTGAACCTCGCGTGGGTTGGTGTCGTCCCCATATACGGCAATTTTGCTTGTTAACACAGCCATTAATCCAAAAATGCGCCTCCAATGATTTTTCGTCCCAAATTGGGGTCCTCTTCCAAACGATTCGAAGCCCAGTCAGCGAACAAACGGCCGGCGTTGTCTATGGTCATGAACTTTGAGCTCCTGGGTCAGTTGGTTGTACGGGTGAAGGCCCATGTCCCGACGCAAAATTCGCCAAGTTGAAGTGTGCGAAAGGCCGAGTTCTTGTGAACGGCGGGGAATAGACTGCCTCGGGTTCTGCTGTATACTTTCACTGACCGCTGCGATGTTATCGGCCTCTCTTACGTTCTGATTGTTTACTGAACCGGTCGTTTCAAATTTGGCGACTAAACGTTGAAGAGTCGAGCCACCACGTCTACCGTAAAATGGGCGCAATGCGTGCAACGTTTGCGTTAGCGAACACTCATTTTGATAATAAAGTTTTATCATTGAAACGTGCTGTTCAATAGTGTAACTCCCCATGATGATTTCGCATAAAGAACTGAATAATAAACAAAAGATTTGACAGATGTCACCAAAACAAAATGGCCGCCACGGGGCGTCAAAATCATACACTTTATTGTATATTCTTCAAGCTATTAATTAAGACACAACGATTTAGCGAACTATCAAATTATACACAAATTCGAAATTCCTCACAACAACAGGACATATTCCACATCAATATCCAAATGAAAAGCTTGAAACGGACATTTTATACAAAAACTCACTCAAATCAAATATCCTTTCAATTTTGTTTTCAAAATTTTATACTCCCGTCCCTCAAAAACTATAAACAAGAAAAATATGAAAGAACACAGAAAAAGAAAAGCAAAAAAATCAAGTTCCAAGGCGGTGAGGAGAGAACGCCTTCTGTTTATGTTTACTATGTATTGTATATTCCATCAGAATCCCACTCCCATTATCATTGTAAAAACAATATCCTTTTTTTTCTTCTGTTTATGTGGCCATTGGCAAAGGAAAAGGACTGCTGGCTGCTTTATCCATCCTGTTCATTTCCAGTCAAGTAAATAAATAAGTAAATATCTAATAGCGCTTTACTTTAATTCAAAAGAAAATGGCCATATCTCCATAACCCATATCCAGCCAGCCTCTACTTTATACCTACCTCCATATTCAAAGGAAGGAAGTATGAAGAAGAGAAATTGGGGGATTACTTATACTCGTATATATAGGGTCCAATCCTTAGAAGGATACACTCTATCTCTGAAGTCTGTAGTATAAGATGAGGCCATTATTATGAGTTAGAGTATATGAAATATGTGTGCTGTTGAATTTGTGACAAAAACCTAAACCGGACAGGACATAAGACAGTCAAAAGGACCTATAGCCTCAGCTAGAGAGGTGATGATGGCGATGATGGGAGAGGTTATTGATGGGGTATTAAGTCATAAATGTCAAATTGAAGCAAAATGGGTGGAATTGCCGGCCGGCAGAATATGTTTTCTAGCACCACCACCGGAAGTGATAAGTTGACTGAAAATGGCACACAAAAATATGGATATACCTCCAACTATATACAGCTCCAGCTCCAATAACAGATGCGAGATGAAGTGAAGTGAGGTGACTCTCTCAAGTTGAGTTGAATGACGGTAGATGATGGGTGTATAAATATTTGCATTTGCAAAATGGACACAAAAATAAAAGAAATAAAAAAGGTAAAGTGGCCAAGACATGAAGTGAAAGATATTTTATTTACTTTATTTTTCTTCATCATCATCTTTTTGGAGTAAAGGATCTAAAAAGTGAAGGGAATCCATTTAACCAAAACCAGATGGATTTTATTTGACTTAGGAGCTTCGCTTAAATAAATAAAAAAAAGAGAGACGATGTTCTTTTAAATCAAATGTAGGTAAGTATAAATGGGAAAGATCTATCGGGTATATGTTAAACCCGGTGTATCTATAAGTTAACTTTGAAATTGTTAACTGCTTTGGGTTAAGATTTAGATTTTGACAGAATAATTTATAACATCAATGTTGTTTATAAGGGGCACACAAAAATCTAAGGGAACCCCAACAACAACAAAATAAAAAGGTTCCTTTTCATATAATGATATGCGGTGATAGACAGGAAGTGGTATAAGGTTTTGATCTTTGAATAAATAAAATGTCTATTCAATATAGAATTGGTTTAGTTTGGTTGGATTGGGTGTGTAGTTGGAAAAAGGATTTAATGGTGTTTATATTTTCAACATTCTAATTTTATGGGTATTCTGGACTATTATTAAGATTTATTTGAGTTTTTTTTTTGTTTTGTTTTAAATCGTTTATTTATAAAATAAAAATAATGAAATATTAAGTTAAGTGTTTTTTCTGGATTTTATTTGTTTTACGTTAAGATTATTGGTGGAGAAGATGTTATTTTTGAAGGCCGAGTTTTTTAATAAATTGGCGTCCTTTACAAAAATAATATACGATATAGCACTTCTAATGGAAAAGTGGATTCAAAATGGGGGTTAGTGACACATTACTGTCACCTGTAATGTGCTACAAAATATATTTTGTGGTAAAAATTATGGACAGTTCTTAACGTTTTGAGTGCTTAAAAAAATATTGTTAAAGTGATATTAGCAACGAAAAATCAATTTCAGTAATTCCATACAATAAAATTTGTTCTGGTTTTTAGGAATTTTAAGTTCAGAAACGACGGCTGATTTCTTGATAAAGTTCTTACCCCTTAAACTCGGTTTCTGAAGAATTAGAACTCGATTAACTTGATTTCTTCATAAAGTTCTCAAGCGTTATAACTCTAATCTCTATACTCTATACTCAGTTTGAGATAGCACTTCGATTTATTAGTTCCTCAAATTTGGTGGTCTAGCAAATTAGAGCCTGGTCTAGAATATTTATACATCTTTGATTTGATGTTTAGGTAATATTTTTAACTTCCCATAGGAAGTTATTGTATAATGGGTCCGATTTGTCAAATTGAAAATTATGACATTTCTCGACGTTTCAAGGTCCCTAGAGTCGAAATAAAAAATTTTTAGAAAGATGTCTGTGCGTGCGTGTGTACGTACGTCCGTATGTCCGTATGTCCGTACGTCCGTACGTCGGTCGTCCGTACGTTCGCGACGTTTTTTTCGTCATCCATAGCTCAAGAACCAGAAGAGATATCGACTTCAAATAAATTTTGTTATACATATAATAAGGCAGAAAGATGAAGAAAGGGCTCTCAAGAAAATTGCGTGGGTGGTTTTTTTTTACCATAGCAGTTTAAAAAAAGGTGGACAATTTGGTTAACACCAAATATTTCATGAACCAATGACGCTAGGGACTTGAATTAAATTTTATATTATATATTGTAACGTGATACAAAACAAGTACATTTTTGGAAAAAAATTCAATTAACGGTTTTTTGTATAAATCAAAAAAAACGAAAAAAAATATTTGTCACCTCGAAAAACTTACGACTAAAATATGATTTCATCTCCAAAACAATTTTGTACAACGAAGAATAATGTTTTTGATATCTGATAAAACTTTAAGAAAAATCAAATTGACAGTTTTTTTTTTTATAAAAAATAAAAACCTATAAAAAACATTACTGAAACTTGGTAAAAATTGAATTTCGACTCAAATATCCTTTCAAAAACTTGAGATTATGGATTCAAATTGATTTTATCTTATAAGAAATATTGTTTTCAACATTCTGAAAAATGTTGAGAAAAATCGAATCGATACTTTTTTTTACAAAAAATAAAAACCTAAACAAAAATTAACAAAAGTTAGTAAAAATTGGTTTTCGACGCAAATATCTTTTTAAAAATTTGAGATAATGGCTTCCAACTAATTTTTACTTATAAGAAATATTGTTTTTAATATTAGAAAAAAATAATGGACAATTTTTCTACAAAAAAATAAAAATCTAAAAAAGATGTATAAACGTTGTAAAAAATTGATTTTCGATTCAAATATCTTTTTAAGACTTTGAGGTAATGGCTTTAATTTACTTTTATCTTTTAAAAAATATTGTTGTCAACATTTAGTAAAATTTAAAAAAAAGATCGAATTGACAGTTTTTGTACAAAAAATTAAAAAAATTAAAAAAATTTAACAAAAATTGGTAAAAATTGTTTTTCGACGTAAATATCTTTTCAAAAATTTGAGACATTGGCTTCAAACTAATTTCATCTTATAAGAAATATTGTTTTTAACATTCTGAAGAATTTTGAGAAAAATCGAATAGACAGTTTTTTTTACAAAAAATTAAAAACCTAAAAAAAACTTTAACAAAAGCTTTTAAAAATTGATTTTCGACTCAAATATCTTTACAAAAATTTGAGATATTGACTCCAAATTAATTTTATCTTATAAAAAATATTTATAGTGTGGCATTGACAGTTTTTTTTATAAAAAATAAAAACCTGAAAAAAACATTACTTAAAGTTAGTTAACATTAATTTTCGAATCAAATATCTTTTCAAAAATTAAAAATATTGGGTTAAAACATATTTTATTTCACAGAAAATATTGTTTTCGATATTCAGTAATTTTTTTAAAAAAATCCAATAGTCCGTTTTTTCATAAAAAAAAATAAAATCTACAAAAAGTAGTACGCAATTTTGGTAAAAATTGATACAAATAGACAAACTTTTAGCAAGACAAATCGACAGACGGGATGGGAAGTTATCAGTGTGGGTCGCATCCCAGCCTCTTTTTAATTTTTAACATTTTGCTGTTAGTTGCGTTGCGTTTAGAGCGAAATGTATTCTTCCATCAGTTCTCATCGAGTTATTCCAAGAACTCTATGCTTTGTTTATATTGTTTAAATAAACTCCAGAGGCGCCTGTTTGCTGCAAGAAATAAAAAGAATAAATAGAAATAAAATAAAGATAATAAAAAAAATATCAAAAATTCGCACATTTGGCTTCTATCTCATAAAAATACCATTTTCATTATACTATACACTACGGGGGTATATGTATTCCTCTAATTCCCCCCTCCCCCGTAATCAAGGCAAGAGCAAGACAAGAACCCATAAACATAATCTGATGTGGATCCTTATAGAATCATCATCATCATCTGCAGTGGATCTCCTCCATATACTCGTACTAAAGATACGCTAATCTATTTCAAAAGCCAGAACTATAAACTTACCATTTTCAGATGAACGAGGAGTTGTTGTTGTATACATG
The DNA here is from genome assembly GCA_951509635.1 of Eupeodes luniger. Taxonomy (NCBI): domain Eukaryota; kingdom Metazoa; phylum Arthropoda; class Insecta; order Diptera; family Syrphidae; genus Eupeodes; species Eupeodes luniger. Next base: position 22,836,086 of record OX608073.1, read on the forward strand.
AGACTTCTTTTTTCTCGAATTAAATTTTATTATATAAACAAAACCTTGAACTATGGCAATGCCATACACAGATCCACAAGCTCTGGAATAAAGTTCTTTTCGTTTTTATATTCTTCGAGGTTTTATTTTGTCTGTTTCATCGACTTGGAATCAAAAAATATCTATCCAGGATGATGGCAATGGTAATGGGAATGTTTTTATAGAAGAGAGGGTAATTCAGTCCAGGAATTTGTTTATCATAAATCGGCAAATTCTATTTAACGCGCGTCCAATACCGTATCGTATCGGATATGTGCATATATCTGAGTCTCCGGCAGGCTTTGTTGGCAGGCTTGGATGGTGGGGACACCCCTTTTCGTTGTTGATGCTAATTTAATGGAAGATAGGTACTCATGTTCTGTATCCTGTGTAAAAACGTTTTGTTTGGATAAATCTCTGTTCGAAACACACAAACGTTTGTATCTTCGGAAGTCAGTACATACTTTTTGTTGTTTTTGGAGGAATGAGATTTTTGTTGTATCTATTCTTCGTCTTGATAAATCATTCAATTGACTTTGCTGAGAACATAGCTGATATCCATAAGAAGGTAGTCGCCCCTTTTTATGTTGATTTACTTAAGCTATATCTTTGGTCTCTATCAAATTAATCCAAATTGGCAATTTTACTCTAACACTCTATCGACGAAAAGGAGGATTTTACCAGGTTGTATTAAATCTGTCTCAGAAAAATGTATAATGCTGTGGTTTCCTATACAAATTTTCCGAGCCTAAGATGCTTTAACGGATAATTTTCGATGCGTTTTACATACTCAAAAGCTATTAGGTTTTTCAATAAGAGGTTCTATCTTTTTTGAAGCTGTCATTTTTTGACATTTGCCAAGTCATAGTTTTTAGTTAATAGTTTCGCAATCAAAATTTAATGAGCATGTTCTTCCTTAAAGAGGTGATCAAAATTGGCCACCGCAATCTTGTGACTATAGGCTTTTTTGTTGGACGTTTTACTACGACAGTAAAAGTTGCAGCCATTTAGATGATATCCTTTTCCCAAGCTGCAAAACCCACCTGCAAGCAAAGTTGCTGCGATTCCTGACGAAGCGAGTGCAAGTGCAATTTTATTTTCCCATTTGTATGGGAAAAAGAAAAGAGCTGTTTTTATGTTTTTTATAGTTTTTCCGGCAAAATTTTTTCCCGCCGTAAAAACCATCCTTGAACTTCAACGAACATTTAAAAAAAAAAATTGGCCAAATTGGTCCAGGCGTTGTTGAGTTATGCGGTAACCAACACATTTTGCGATTCATTTTTATATTATAAGAGAGATAATGTCTATAATATTATTGTGTTAGGATTTGTAACCTAAAATTCCTTCTACTTTGTTTCTGGTAGAATGGCAGATTCATATTCGGAAATTTAAATAAAATTAAATTTTCAAAATTTAATTTTTCATTTAGGTTAGGTTAGGTTTCAAGGGGTGATCCCTTATGTTCCCAGGATTTGATTCAAAATTGGATTGGTTGAGGGTGCCTGTTGGGCAGGCCAAGATTGAGGTGGGTGTGTTTCATATTTCTGGCAGAATTTCAAAACGTCCCTGAGTGAAAAATCGGTTTTCTGTTTCTAAATACCAAAATCCTTTGTGTGTGGACTATAACCTGTAAAAATACCAACATTTTGGGACAATTGTTGTCTCCATGGTTGTAGTAGGTCTTCGTGTTTTGATGGAAATTTTTGGCCATACATTTCTTAAAGCCCACAAAGTATTTCAAAGAAATCTCGAGAAATCTTAAAGAATTCTAAATAAGTTACGGGCAGTTTTTGGCAAATTTGTCTTCATTACTTACTTACTTGGATCCTTGAACATATTACTTATGTAAAGTATTACTTAGTGGAATCTTCTACTCCTCAGTTCTTCCCAAGTTTTGCTGATTCCGGTTGAACCATTCTTTGCTAAATAATTCTAGAATAGCCCACCTATTTCACTGCCATCCTGTGTGAGAGGTCTCCTTTGTAGAGTCTTAATGATCCTGACCTGTTTTCACATGAGAAAATTCTCAAGATGATTCGAAATCATCTATTAATCAACTTTAATAGCTTTCTTGTGACAGTATCAGTGGCTTACCAAGTACTGCATCCATAAAGTATCACAGATTCAACGTTGAATGGGAACACTCGGAGCTTGATCTTTAAGCTTAAAGAGTTGTCCATATTTTGGTCAGTATTCCGAACGCATGCTTTTCTTTTCTGATACGGCTGTTTACATTCAGTAGAGACAATATTCTCAAGATATTGGAAATATTTAAACATCTCTACCGGTTGTGTAGAAAAACCTGGGGTGGAATCATGTAAGGTGATTTGTGACTGTCACATTTGTGACAATCAAATGTGATCAAACGAATTTATTCGTCTGTGTAATGTGATCACCAAAATATTTCGTAAATTTGGTATCACTTTAGAAGAAAAACTTTGACATTTGATTTTTTTTTAATCTGCCGGCAAATTGGTTTGTGTTTTGTTCGTTTATAGACGTTGTGTTTTCCTAAAGTGGAATTAATTTCAACAAAAATGTAAGTAAACATTTATGTATATTGTATTACTGTTTACTAGACTGTAATTGTTAAAAAATATAAAATTTTTATCAACAAAGCTCAAATTCAATTTCTTATACATATATGGAAAAATATCCCGATTTGGTTTCCGATCGTTTTCAGGAAACAGTATAAATTCAAGAGATTCACAGAGAATCCAGTGGGAGAAGCTCACTCGAATGTTGAACGAGAATGTGCCTCCTACAAAATCAACAGCAGAGTGGAAAAGGGTAGGTATTTATATTTAATTGATTGGTGTCCTGTCCTCTCATTGTTTATATTGCACATATTTGGACCATTCGAAAATCGCACAAACGGGAGGAGGACCTTTCACAGAAAAAGCGTTGGACAGTGTCGACGAGGTAACCAACGCCGATCCCAGCGTCTACTTCCAAACGCAACAAGCCACCAAAAAAAGTCGAGGAGAATTCGCTTCTAGCCGAAAAGCAACTAGAACTCCAGCAAAAATTTATTGATTTCCAAAGCTGGAAGACACAGATAAAACTTTGCAAACAGTGAACACTTCAATAATTGAATTGAAAGATTGTGTTAAGTTGCTAAGCAAAAGGAAAGAGAGTGTACAAATGCACTGAAAAAAGAAGAACTCCAACTAAAAAGAATGGAGTTGGAGCTGGCCAAAGTAGTCAATGAGATCCGAGTCTGGGACTTAAGCAAGAAATGAGCCGACACAATTTTATTTTAATAATTACTTACCTATGTATGTGTTCAAAATATATTTATTATAAGATTCAAATCCATGCTGTGAATTTGTGATGTTTTTGTTTTAATGAAGTTTTTTTTGTTAATTTTGTTTATATTCTTTTAATAAAAAATATATGTATCTATGTATACATTTACATTTATTTTGTTTCTTTTCTTTAAAGTCTTTGAAGGTTTGCCCATAGGTCATCCCTGATTCTGTTTCTGGTTCTTGCTCCTTCATTCCCTGCACTTTCAGCTTGCTGGTTATTTGAATTTTCAGATGGTGATGCTGTCAATACTGCTTCTGGCAGTGGAACTGTATGCTCGCAGCATATGTTGTGAAGAGCAGATACAGATTTAACAAACATACAGAAGATACAGATTTAATAAACATGTATGAAGGAATATACCTATGTAATGTACACTTACTTTGGATTTGGAAGATCAAGTACGTTAAATTTATTCCGGAGGTTTATTCTCAAAAGCAGGACATTTCTATTACGATTTTTATCTTGATTTTTAGCATTTTGAGATGGAAAAACAATGGCAAAGGCACGAACACATTCATTTTGACTAGACACATCAAACAATACAAACAAATAAAGTCAATTTCATATGAAAGTGACACCTAAAAAGGTGTCACAGGAAATAATCACAAAATTGTGATTGTCACAGATGACTATCACCTTACACAGACCGAATTTGTTGATTGTGACTGTCAACTATCACAAATCACCTTACATGATTCCACCCCTGGATTGATTAGAAAGTTCCTTTTAGTTTTTGCCAAGATGATCTTTAGCCCCATGATTTCTGTTTCTCTCTCCATTTTTGTTTTTATTTGATGAAAATATATGATCCCATACGGGAGTAAGAATATATATCATCCACCTAGTCCAGATGTTTGAGGCAAGATATCAGAGTCCTTTGATATCCTCCATTTCCATTCGACTAACCTGCGACCCTGCGAGCAGTACGTCACTTCTCACCAACGGAAACAGTATTGGTAAGAATTTCAAATTCATCTGACAACCTTCCTTTATGCCTAAGAGTGACATTTGAATCTATCACATGTAACCTTGATAGAAATTAAGCCTTTCCTGCGAAAAGCAAGCCAAATAAATTCAATATTGACACTGTCGAAGGTCTTCTCGAAATCGATGAACAACATGTGAAGTGGTACTCAACGCACTGTTCGATGATGACCCAAAAGGTGTTAATATTATCCACACAGGAAGTTCGAGGATCCTGTTTGTTCAGCGTTGACTGTGTCTTAGAGGAGGTCTTTTATTCAATACTATTCTTGACATTATCTTGGGTACTTGAAGAAGGACGAATGTTCCTCTCTAGAACTTTTTATGGGAGCTTGAAATCATTGATTTCCACTCTTAGAGAAAGCTTTCTGTTTCCATGCTCTCTTAACAAGTTAAGACCCAAGTTAGTTATAGGTTTTTGGGACTACTAATCAGAGATTATCAATAATGATATCTTCTTTACAGTATACGTGCGTAAATGCCATTGCATATTATGTTTAAATGTCAGTGCGTTTTTAAATAGTGTTATTTTCATATTTTATGACCTAAAGCTACAAAGAAACATGAAGAAATTCACCTGTATTCCTTTTAGTATTAAATGAATGCAATAAAACAAAGGATCTTATATCCTTACACACACACACATTCATCATACTTCCACATATCCATATATACAAGGATATGTATACGATTTTACGTATAAAATCGTATGTAGAGCAAATAGAGAAATAAAACAAAAATCAATGGAAAAACTAATAAAAATTAAGGATACATCAAGAGTGTGCTCCTTCTTAACGGCATTTTCACTTCTTGTTTCAAGAGCTTTAGCCTATATAACTACTCATATACTTCTCTGTGGATTTGTCCTTTTCTTCCGAAGAAATACGAAAAAAATCATAGGATAAGATCCAGAAAACAGAACTCACCAAATACCCCAGGATGGCTTTGCAATTCACCAAAAACAAGAAGTTTCCATTCTTACGAATGATGACGAGGACGACGAGGATGCTGATGATGATGACGATGATTGGGTGGGGCTTCGGAGGCGGACGGCTGGTAACACACATCTTCTATAGATACATACCTTCAGTATGTTGTATAATCAGTGATGTGAAGTGTCATCGTCTTCCGCCGCCCGTATGTCCTTTTACGATAGATACTTGTGATATGGCACATTACACTTTCGGACGAAGATGGCTTGGCTATAGACCTAGACCGAAAAAAAAACAAAAACACAAGACAACACAACTTTTGTGTATATTTGGAGTAAACTTAATTTCCTTCAATAATTGTCCAAGGAAACTATTTAAATGTGTGATGTTGGGATTGAGATTGGGTTTGGGATGTTTGTATATTTTTGAAGATCCTTGTTGGTTTCGCATGAGAGATTATGATGAAGACAACATGCACAGCAAAGCATAGAGAGAATAAGTCCTGTCTTATTTTCCATCTCCATCCAGATCGAGTAGATTTTCTCCTCGGGAAAGGATCAAAAGTTTATTTATATTGTCTTGGCTCAGACAAAGGGAATCTAGAAGTCTATGATGTGATTGGGTTGGGGCCATGTTTACTATGCTATTGAAGATGGTTTTATTGTTCAAAGAGATGTTTTAGTATGTACATATGTATATTTTTCTGTTCGTTTTGAAACATCATATCCTTATTCCTATATAACCTACATATATAAAGAAATTTGTCTTCTACTCGTACATATACAAAAAGGACTTCACTTAAAATCATTTCTACTTTTGAATTCACTTTGGAATATCTTCACTCATACCTATAAAATCCTTTTTGTGTGAATCTTATAAGAATATATAAACTACAGCATCCAGAGATAATAATATGTTGTTGTTTTATTGAGATTTAAGCCATTTTCGTCAACAAGACCACCAACAAAAGAGAAAAGAACATCCTGTGTGTCTGTCCACAAAATTTACAGATAAAGGATATACTCTATATGTGAACTTGTATGTAGCTGTTGGGATTCAAGGATTTATCAACTATAAACTTAAATCAGTTTTCAAGAATAAACTATAAGTACATATACATAAAACACATTTAAAATGCATCTTAAAATCTTTAATCTTAGAACAGAGAAAACATGTCTGATGGATTGCATTTGAGGTCCTGAATCTATGATATGCGTATTTGATGATGGATTTATTTGTCGCTTTGTTATTTTAAGACATCTTGAAACTTAAGGTATATTTACTATATTTACCTACTCAGGAGGCTCAGCTCAGATGTGTTGAAATATATTCAAGAGATTACAAATCAATATTAAGTGTACGTGCGTGCTTTTGTGTGGAAAGCAGCAAAATCATTGTTTCCGTATATAAGAGTAAATTTCATTTGAAAACCATTTATCTGATGAACTTACTGAGAAGTCCCCAAATAGAATTTTAATATGGGGGCATTATTGTTGAGATGACAAAAGAACATATTGCAATTGAGCCTGGAAACATTATCTGGTAAGATAATAACTATAAACTGGGACGAATACAACATTATGCACTACAGGGTGTTTTAGAAGATAGTTTACAAAAATGGATAACTTAATGGCATAGCATCTCATGTATGTATAATCATTACCATCCTCGTATGCATTTATGATGAAACATACCTCTTTATAAAAAGAATTCTAAATTGGCAAATTTGCCAGTTTTCTTGAATGAGATCTTAAAGGCTAGGATAAAAATTATAAGCGTTTTCATTACTCATTTTTCGAATAGTAAAATTTTGTATGGAGTCATTGATATGTCCATGTCCTGGTACTTTTTAATTTCACGTATAAAAACCTTAGTTTTCTTTGGAGACACTCTGTTACTCTTATACTAAATAAACTAGAATTTAAAATTTCATATACAGGATTGCCTTCAAATTAAAATAAATTATTGGATCAAACAAACTTCTTGTATAAGAATTTTAACATTTAAAGTGGGCTCCAAACATTTTCTTGCATTAAGAACTTCATAGTTTATTCATTTTTCAAATTCTTAGTTTTCAGAAAGAAATAGGTTAGGTAAAGGTGGCTGTTGACAAGAAAACCAACACAATTAGACCAATAGTTGGTCCGTTGTGGAACCACATGTATCTTAAGATCTACCTTAATCGTTGAACCAGTTAGAGCTAGCTATGAATCGTTTGAGATACTATCTTACGGAATTTCTTATATCATTACGATCATTGTAGTAAGAGTTTCAAGGGATGGGGTCTTCGTCTTCGTGAGAGGGCAGGACATGAACACAGAAAGAGAGACACTGTTTGCTCCTGGGTTTTCCATCATCAGCCGATAGTCGCAACTTCGATCTGGTCTTTCACAACGTCACTGAAATACTCTTTCCTTCTACCAGGAAACTCTTAACTGCTGATTTAAGCAGTTTGGGACGTTTGGATGTTGGAGTTGTGCCATCCATAGACCTTTAAAGCTTTGACGTAGATTCTCCGCTGGTCTTGACGTTGTTTGGCTAAAAAGTTCTTAGATCACTTAATTTTTACATAGTGCTGAAAGCTCCCTTCGGTGTTAGGTTGTTCACCGTACGTCTTGAAGATCCTCTTAGCATTTCGCATATCCTTGTTGAATGCCTTAGAGAGTTTGAGCTTTCTATCACTCAATCTAGGACCTTCTATAAGATTTACAGTTTGTTAAGAGGTAGAGAGTCCTTCCACTAATGAAACGATATATTGAAACTTGGAAAGGTTTACTATCCGTAATATTACCACTAGAAGATAAAGGTATTTCTACTTTTGTTGTCGAGAACAGAACTTAGAGAATCAGCAGTTTTATCACCTACAACGTTAACAGGAAAATTAGTAGATGACTTTGCAGCCGCACTACTGGCCGATCTTGAAAATCTGGAATTACCACCAATACATCATGAAAAAGAGTCCACTAGAATCCAAGAGTAATGGAAAGGGGCTATCTATGTGCACAGAGATATGTATATGCAGACAAGGCTAGAAAATCAGAAGGCCGATATCTGGTTACTCCGTATTCCGTAAACGACTGAGCTAGTTCTTTATTGGCCCCTTAGCCACGCTGATTATCGGCATGGGTCGAATAACACCTTTAGAAATTTAGGAAAGCTTCAATCTATTATTTATTTTTAATAAGGAATGACAATTACTGATTCTTTTCAACATATAAACAATTAAAAATTATTCACTATTCCTAGATACGTATATATTTAGACTATAATTTATTAACTTCCCATAGGAAGTTATTGAAGGGGTCCGATTTGTCAAATTGAAAATTTTAACATTTCTCGACGCTTCAAGGTCCTTAGAGTCGAAATAAAAGATTTTTAGAAAGATGTCCATACGTCTGTACGTTCACGACGTTTTTTTCGTCGTCCATAGCTCAAGAACCAGAAGAGATATCGACTTCAAATAAATTTTGTTATACAGATAATAATGCAGAAAGATAAAAAAGGGCTCTCAAGAAAATTGCGTGGGTGGTTTTTTTACCATAGCAGTTTAAAAAAAGGTGAAAATTTTGGTTAACCCTACATATCTCATGAACGAATGACGCTGGAGACTTGAATTAAATTTTATTTTATATATTGTGACGTGATACAAAACAAGTATATTTTTGGAAAAAATCCAATTAACGTTTTTTTTTTATAAATCAAAAAAACTGAAAAAAAATGTTTCACCTCGAAAATTTTACGACAATTTTTTGCAACGAAAATTAAGTTTTTGACATCTGATAAAATTTTGAGAAAAATCGAATTGACAGTTTTTTTTATAAAAAAAAAAAATAAAAACAAAAACATTACACAAAGTTGTTAAAAATTGAATTTCGATTCAAATATCTTTTCAAAAACTTGAGATTAAGGCTTCAAACTTTTTTTATCTTGTAAGCAATATTGTTTTCAACATTCTGAAAAATGTTGAGAAAAATTGAATTTACAGTTTTTTTTACAAAAACTAAAAACCTAAAAAAATAAATTAATAAAAGTTGGTAAAATTTGATTTTCGACTCAAATATCTTTTCAAAAATTTTGAGATAATGGCTTCTAACTAATTTTATCTTATAAAAAATATTGTTTTCAACATTTGGTAACATTTTGAGAAAAATCGAATTGACAGCTTTTTTACAAAAAATAAAAACCTAAAAAAAAACAATACTAAAACTTGGTAAAAATTTACTTTCGACTCAAAAAGATTACAAATATTGGCTTCAAACTTATTTTATTTCAGAGAAAATATTGTCTTCGATATTCAGTAATTTTTTTATAAAAATCCAACAGTCCGTTTTTTCATAAAAAAATAAAATCTACAAAAAATAGTACGCAAATTTTGTAAAAATTGATGTTCGGTTCTCGATATCTCTCAAATTAATTTCATTCATCCAATTCGTATTTGTTTATATAAGAAATAAAAAATAAAAAAAAACGGTTACATTTTTGAGCTTATTTTGAATTTTACCTGTTCTATTGGGCTTAAACAAACCCATCAAATATTTTGTTGGTTGCTATTAGTTTATTTGTTATTTTCTCCAAACAAAAAGTCTTCTGATTCAATTTTAATTGGGTTTTTTGAATAGTAAATTGTAAGATCCTGAGAAAGTGAGAACGCATAAAATCGTAAGTTTTTTAAATTTTGAATTAAAGTTTTTGTAATAACAAATGATAATGAAAATTGAAGAAGATCCGCAGTTTTTTGACAAAATTCTTTGGAGCGATGAGTCGACATTTAAAAGAGATGGCTACACTAATCTCCATAATCTCCACTTCTGGGCACTACAAAACCCAAACATCATGAGGGAAGACAGGTCCCAGTACCAATTCAAAATAAACTATTGGACTGGGATTCTCAATGGGAAAATAATTGGACAATTTGAGTTGTCGGGGATTTTAACTGGCCAAGGTTATTTGGAGTTCCTCCAAAATGATCTCCCAACTTTGCTGGAAAAAGTGCCTCAAGAACTAAAGGAATCCCATTGGCTTCAAAATGATGGTTGTCCAGCACACTATGCTGTGCCTGTGCGGGCATATTTAAATGCCAGATATCCAGGCAGATGGATAGGACGTCTGGGACCAATTTTATGGCCACCCCGTTCACCACACCTAAATCCACTTGATTTTTTTTATTGGGGATGCATTAAGGAAGTCGTATACAGCAAGCCGATCAGGTCTTTAGAGGAGCTAAGAAACCGTGTGGAGGCAGCTGCATTACAAATTTCTGAGCAAAACCTTGCACGTTCACTAAGACGTTAATTTATTCGGAGGTGCAGACCCTGTATAAGAGTGGGTGGAAAACAGTTTGAGCATTTGCATTAAATAAAAAAAAATTAAAAAATTATCTATTTTGTTTTCTAACTAAGTGATCATGTGATTAAAACCTGGCTCAAAAACTTTTTGTTTAGATAAAATAACAAATAAACTAATAGCAACCAACAAAATATTTGATGGGTTTATTAAAGCCCAATAGAACAGGTAAAATTCAAAACAAAGTCGAAAATGTAACAGTTTTTTGCACTTTTTGACATTTTTATCAATAATGCATTCGGCCCTAGAAGTTGAAAGCTTGGATTTATCATTAGGACAACATCGTAGAAACAGCCAATAAATCAAAAATCTGCTATGTTCAACGCTTGGTATTATTGTCACGTTTACTGTGCTAATTTTGAAAACTTTTGTTTTTGCTAAATTTACTCTAGTATTGCAGATTTTTACCATTAACTTGCTATTGACTCTAGATATAATAATAAGTAATACCATTTTGAAATCTGCATTTAACGCGCATATTTTTAAAATAGTTGGCCACTCAGGTATTCATGCATTTTTTTTATACCAGCTACGATTTAACTTTTTCAAAAATTATTTGTTTTCACATTTGTTAAATAATTTTTTTCTCTAAGAAATCCAACAGTTATAATAATTTTCTTCTACTTATGTGTTGGCACAAGTAATGTAAAATATTCATGCAAAAAAAAAATTATGGAACTCATTCACTTGTAGTCGTGGTATTCAAAAATGTAAAGTAAGAAAAAAAATAATGCACTGAACAAAAAAATGCATATAACTTTTCTTGTGGTTGGGATAGAACTTTTTTTTATCAGTTTTCAGGACGGTCATAAAGTCTACTATTCGGCATTTCAGGGTTATCCATTACTTACGGGACACCCTGTATAAGCAAACTTTTAAGCAAGACAAATCGACAGACGGGATGGGAAGTTAGCAGTGTCGGTCGCATCCCAGCCTCTTTTAAAAAAAAAAAAATTTGATATTATTTCTTATTTAAGACTTTTAAAACTTTGTAAGCTTTAATTTTCTTTAACGTGGAAACATAAAATTTTCAGGTATAAACATTTGTTTGAGTTCAAGACTTGAAAATTATGAGAAAAGTTGTTTTCGAAATGCTTTTATAAAAAAAAACAGTGTTCAAATGCCAAAGAACATGCCTCATTTTTGAGTAATCCGCGGATAATTGAATAGATAGAATAAAATCTGAAAAAATTTATTTGTTTGGCGACATAAGCTCATAACTTTCGTATTGCGTATATGGCATATAGTAAAAGTTATTTAGTATCAAATGAAAAAAGAGGCTGGGATGTGACCCACACTGATAACTTCCCATCCCGTCTGTCGATTTATCTTGCTTAGAAGTTTGTTTATATGTATCCATTTTTACAAAATTTGCGTACTTTTTTTTGTAGATTTTATTTTATTGAATATCGAAAACAATATTTTCTGTGAAAAATAAGTTTTAAGCCAATATTTTTAATTTTTGAAAAACTATTTGTTTTTTTTCAGGTTTTATTTTTTGTAAAAAAAAACTGTAAATTAGATTTTTCTCAAAATTTTATCGAATGTTAAAAACATTATTTCTTATAAGATGAAATTTTTAACAACTTTTATTAAATTTTTTTAGGTTTTTACTTTTTATAAAAAAAACTGTAAATTAGATTTTTCTCAAAATTTTATCAGATGTCAAAAACATTATTCTTCGTTGCACAAAATTGTTTTGGAGATGAAATCATATTTTAGTCGTAAAATTTTCGAGGTAAAGACATTTTTTTCAGTTTTTTTGATTTATAAAAAACCGTTAATTGAATTTTTTTTCCAAAAATATACAATATATAATATAAAATTTAATTTAAGCCTCTAGCGTCATTGGTTCATGAGATATTTAGGTTTAACCAAAATTTTCACCTTATTTTTTCAAATGCTATGGTAAAAAAACCGCCCACCCAATTTTCTTGAGAGCCCTTTCTGCATCTTTCTGCCTTATTATCTGTATAACAAAATTTATTTGAAGTCGATATCTCTTCTGGACGTACGGACGTACTTGCGTACGTACACACACACGTACAAACATCTCCCTAAAAATCTTTTATTTCGACTCTAGTGACCTTAAAACGTCGAGAAATGTCAAAATTTTCAATTTGACAGATCGGAACCATTACAATAACTTCCTATGGGAAGTTAACAAATTCAATATTCAATACTTAAATTAAAAAAAAATATTTAACAGACAGTTTTAAAAAAAATTAATTTTAGGTCCGAAAATCTTGAGAATAAATGAAGATATTGACTTCAAATTTATGTTTTCCTTCATTCAAATTATTAATTGCATTATTTTGAAATGCGGTTCATAACAACTTTGCAAATAAAAATAAATATCAGGTTTAAGTTTTTAAAGATACAAACAGGATGTTATCGGTGTGGTTTCATCGAAGCCTCTTTTTGTCGTTGAAATTTAGAAACTTTTAAGTTCTTATACTTAGGACTTTTAAAGTTCGAATTACTTGAAATATAGTACAAAGTACTCACTCACAAGTAGAAATACAAAAGTATACAACATTGAACAAATTTCGTTTGTAATTGGTAGAACTGGTGTAGCCATAGAAGTGAATAACCGAAAAACCGATTGAAACTTTATCCAAGTATTTGATTTTCTAACAATAGGCCTGAGTAAGATTTATTGTTCATGTTTTAAAAGTTAAAGGTATAACATTTGATCAAAAGTACTAATTGTTTTTTTTTTACAGATTTGGAAAAATAAAATAACTCCTTATAAGAAATAACAAAACGAAAAATAAAATAAATTCCCGAAAAGGATTGAAATATGTGCCCAACTTTAAGAATTGTCTTTGACAAAGTGAAATAAGGCCAAATTATTTTGAGAAATAAGACCAACTTATAAAGGGAAATCACCTAGCGTTACGGTGAGTAAATCAGTGAAGCACCTTTTGCATTTAAAAAGTCTGGCTTAAAATTATATAAATTTGCTTCAGTTCTAATTCGCATAGCAGAACCAAGGTAATGCAAGTTTTGTACACTCTATAATTTTCTTTGATTGCAGGTATTTAAAAAGTAAACAAAATAGTTTATACACCCAATCTCGCACCTACCCCAAAATCCTATAGTGTACTCCCATAGATACCTTACTGTTTATTTGCCATAATGCCGTGTGCAAACCAAACTTTTGAAAGTAAAATAAAACCAATTTGGCCTTATTTCAAGTTGTTCTGATGAAATAAGACCAAATCCTAACAATTGGCCTTACTGCACATCCCAGATTTGGGGATATATTTCGTAGTTAAATTTGGGGGAATTACTTCATCATGAAATTACTCCCCAAATTCTAAAAAGGAAATTAGTCCTCAAAAGAGCATGAAATTAATCCCTAAATGAAAGAACTTCCTATTCCCATACAATTTGTTTGGGGGTTATTTCATGATGAGTAATTTCACGGAGCCGCCCAAGTCTCATCTTTACAATTTTTAAGTTAATTTTTCTAGTGTGTAACAGTGGTCTGTCTGACTTTACGCTATTTTGAATTGTAATGAATGCAAAATCAAGACTCTGTTATTATTAAAGCATGTTCTTTAAAGAAAATCAAAGCTATGTAACATCGTTTTAAAACTTCAAGTGTTTTGCTCTACTGAAAAAATTAAAAGATATAGTTTAGCCATGAATGCTAATAACTTCACATCTATCTAAAAAATGTGTCCAATAACTTTAAATTAAATAATTTTGAAATTTACTAATTATCCATCATTTTTCATTGATCACATAATCTATAGCAACCATAAGTACGAATATGGGGATGAAAACTGCCATACTTCTATTATTTCCAACACGAAGAGGTTCAGTAATAAATTATACTTCTAAATGTGGATAAAAAAAGGGCACCCCATGAAGGTTAATAAATCTTAGAATTTTGTTGACAAACACAATTGAAGACATTAATTTACTCAGCTCGATCTGTCATCAGGTTTGTTGTTTTTCTCATTCTTCATTCTTCTTTTTGGTTCTGATGTCAGCTCGGCTTAACTTATTATTTCGGATATTTCCCACCATAAACGCCATCCATATATAGGAATGAGGCTTCGTAGTTCGTAGTTCGTATTGTATGAATATGAATACCTATCCGATCCAGGGAGTTAGTTAGAGCCCCAATTATCCCATTTGTCTTTCGTTTTGTTTAAGTTGGTCTCGTCGTCGAGTCGTTGTCGTTGAGTCCGCTCATATGTCTCAAATGACGCGTTCAACCCTTGGCGCTTATAATAAGTTCCTCACGAGAGTAATATAGTTTCAATTAAATAATATACTTCGTGGGACCATATTGTTTAATATTATACAATATTATTTTTTCTTTTTTAAGAAATCCTATTAAATTCAATTATTCTTATAATGATCCTCTCTCTGACTGAGACAAACAATACGATTGAAATTATGGGATGTCTGGTGAAAACCATAAATCAATTGAAAGTAGATAAAAATTAAATTTCATCAAGTGTGCAAGTGAAGTCTCATTATAAAAGAGATTACACCAAAAAAGGGGGAAATGCTTCACATGAGATTAGATTTGAAATATTGTCGAAAAACAAAATTGACATCCACGGGTTTTTTACACAGAATTGAATTCAAACAATTTAAATTTTGAATGATAATTGTTAAAATATAAAATTTAGTTGAGTCGAATGAAAAAATCGGACGAAAGTTTTGCTAGATTCTATAGCAATGTAACACCCATAAGATACAAGAACCAACAAATCTTGAACAAACAAAAGGGTAACCACATACCACACAATTAAAAAAATACGAATTATTTCAAGAGTTTGACACTGTTTAGTAGTATTTTTAAAATGTTCGAAATAATTTCTCGATCAAGCTACACTTTCAAAAAAAGTATAGAATGCGTTCCACACTATTATAACTTCATATTGATTCTCTTAAAAACCAAAATTTGGTTGTTTTCTGCCAAAATTCATGAGACATGTGGGTGGATTGTTTTTGAACAAAAACATCAATGTGAGTTTTTCATCTCAATATTTTTCAAAATATTAACAACAATATTTTGTGTGAGATAAACAAATTTGAAGTCAAAATCTTTCATTAGTCTCATAATACTTGAGTCAAAAACCATTTCTTATCAGTTTTCTTGTTGTTTTCGCAGGTTTTCGTGTTTTGTAAAAAAAGTTTTCAAAAAAAAAACTTCGAGTTAGAAACAATACTTTATATGTATAATGTATATGTATGAAAAAAAGTTTGATATCAATATCTATTTTTGTTTCCTATAGTTTTAGTCCAAAACTAATTTTTTTCAATTTAAGTAATAATTCTTGAAATTTTTTCTTTCTTATATGAAAAAAAATACCAACAATTTTTCTAAAACATTATCTCACGTTAATAACAAAATTTTGTATAGAATGAAACAACTTTGAAGTCAATACCATATATCATCTTTTCTCGAAATATTCGAATCGAACTCTAGTTTTAACCAATTTTGTTTTGTAGAAAAAAAATTACAGTTGAATTTTGTTAGAAAGTTTATTAAGTTTTAAAAACATGTTGTGTATAAGATAAAATTAATTTTAAAATTTTTGCCAAGCTATTCGAGTCGAAAATCAATTTTCACCAACATTTAATAGTGTTTTTTATTTTATTTATTCTTTGTTGCATACAATTATTATTCTGGTGGCAAAACATTTTTTATACTCGATAAATATTTTAGGTGTAAAATATTTTTATTCAGCTTTTTTTTTATACAAAAACCGTTCATTAAATATTTTTCAAAATTATATTAATTTAGTATCACGTCAAATTATATCTTAATAAGGTATTTTTTAGCTATTATCTTCTTGGCAACACTGGTTTAAACAGCTGACGCACGTTTCGTGTTTTGTTTCACTGTCAAACATCTTCAGTTTGGTCTATAATTTAACTATGAATCGTCTTACAAACGAAAAACACTTGCAAATTATTGAATTTTATTATCAAAATGCGTGCTCTGTTAAGAAAGTTCATCGCGCTCTTCTTCCAGCGAGCGCCGAAGCTCATTTTTTGCTCAATAGGTACGTACTCGTATATAAGTAGAATTGTCGATTTTGGAGTGAATATCAGCCGTTTTATGGACTGGTGGCATCATTGGACCGTACTTCTTCAAAGATGATGCGAATCGTAACATAACTGTGAATGGTGAGCGCTACCGTGAGATGATATCCAACTTTTTTTTTGCCCAAAATGCAAGAGCTTGACTTGCATGACATGTGGTTTCAACAAGACGGTGCCACATGCCACACAGCACGCGCAAGAATGCACCTTATTGAGAGGCGAGTTCAGTGAACATTTTATTTCACGTTAGGGACCGGTCAATTGGCCACCTAGATCGTGCGATTTAACGCCTTTAGACTATTTTTTGTGGGGCTATGTTAAAGCTCATGTCTATACAGACAAGCCCGCTTCAATGGACACATTGGAAGACAACATTGAAGCATTTATTCGTGAGATACCGGCCGAAATGTTGGAAAGAGTATGCCAAAATTGAATTGAGCGGATGGACCATTTGAGGCGCAGTCAAGGTCAACATTTGCATGAAATAATCTTCAAACATTAAATTATAGGGACCGTACTATCGATTCAAATAAAGATTTCATGCATTTTTCTGAATTTTATGTGTTTTTTTGAAAAACTTTCCTATAGCTTTTAAAAAATCGCCCTTGATATAAATATTACGTGTCACGATGTTTGTCCGCGATTGACTTCTAAACTACTAAACCGATTTTAATCAAAGGAACTGATTGAGAGTATTTTTCAGGATATACAGAGTAATTATTTGAATCATAACTGGCTCAGTCATCGGGCTATTTTGGCAGCCGAAAATATTGATGTTGACGAAATTAACTTCCAGATTCAACAGTTGTTATCAGGCGATCTGATGTCTTTTAAATCAATTGACACTGTTGATAATGAAAATAATAGTGTACATTTTCCAATTGAATTTTTATATTCACTAGGTATACCTGGAGAGCCATAACATAATCTTCGATTAAAGATTGATTCACCTGTTATTCTCCTGCGTAATTTGAATCCACCTCAATTATGCAACGGTACACGTTTGGTTATTAAAAAGATCACAGGAAATATTATTGAAGCAACCATTTTAAATGAAAAGTTTAAGGGAAAAGTTGTCCTGTTGCCACGTAATCCAATGATACCGTCAGATTCTACCATACCCTTCAGAAGGTTACAGTTTCCAATTTCTTTAGTCCATTTGTGGTTTATATTTGGAAAATCCATGTTTTTGTCATTATCAGATGTTGCATGTTCACATGTAGGGAAACCGTCGAACCTATTTGTGTCAGCGAAAGACAGGTTAACCAAAAATATTTTGCACCAATTAGTGCTAAATTAAAAGTATTTATAACTCAAAATAAAAAATATTATTGTTACCAGATTTTACATAAACTACCCGCCCTACATAACTCATTTATAAGTTTAACTGTCACATGTTATTTACTAAAAACTTTGTAATATACTCATTTGTTACAAACTTGGTTAAAAATAATAATAAATTTTAAACAGCAACGCGTGGCAGGGTCAGCTAGTAATATATGAAATTTAATTGAAGTAGCTAGCGTTATTGTTTCGTAAGATATTTGGGTCAACCAAAATATAAGTTTTGATTCTAGGAACCTTGAAAGGTTTAGACATGTAAAAATTTTCAATTCGACAAAATCGGACCGAATACAATAACTTCCTATGGAAAGTTTACAAAATTCGTCCGATACCTAGTTTATTACCTTTTCTCTAGATTTTCGAGTCGAAAAACAATCTTTTTAAATTTTAAGTACTATTTTTCGCAAGTTTTTATTTACCTACTGTATAAAAAAAAATAACAAATTTACTTATTTAAATCTTTTACAAGATATCAAAACCTCAATGTTTTGTAGAACGTAGTTTTCCAATAAGAGGTTTAATTTTGATAATTCTGATGTATTTTTTATATTTAATTCATTGTAAACAGAGAGAGAGAGAAATATTCATTTGACAATGGAAAACGATAACAGCTAAATGTCAGGTACTCCTGTACGTTTGCAGCACCCTATCCTTTCGCATATTTGTGGTTCTCTAAAACTTCAAGAATTCCGTCTTTACGACCTTAAATCAACTGTGGCCCTTTGGCATAGATCTTTTATTTCACATGGCGCCAAAGAGAGTCTAAAGATGTTAAATCATAAAGTCTCGGTTTCAAATCTTATACCATCATCGAGAAATAACGTGGCCAGGAAACTTTTATAGTAAAACTTCTGATGGAATTTTGGAGCACAGCTGAAACCTAATGCACACCAACGTTTTGAAAGTTCAGACATACAAAATTATTAATCATTGCTCGGAAACGCAATCAATTCGACGTAACGTAACAGTTGCACCAGTCTCATTTTCGAACTAAGGGGCCAATAACACAACCGCCGCGCCGGCCTAAAAACTCAACTAAAACGTAAAACGTTGAAGACGGAGAGTCTTTTCAACAATAATTTTTGAATGTTTTGAACCTGAAGTGGTACAGAAATTTAGGTGCTTATAAATGTAGCCTCCAAGGTCAAAACGGGCTTCATTGCCTTTTCATTGATAATACGCTTCATCTTGATGAATTTCAGGGACCCAATCAATAAAGGTTAGACGTTGTTGGTGATGGTTTGGCTTGATTTTTTGTATTAACTGAACTTTAGAAGCTTTAATATCTACATACATATAAATACGGTTTTATGTAGTTTTTGGAATTCTTAACTCCAAAGATCTTTGAGGGAAAACTAACCTGGTTTTCGATAACTCTATAAGCTGGTTACAGCAGCAATATCCTCAGGTGTTCTTGAGCAACACACAAATTCGATTTTTCACCTCAAAAATGTGTCCTAAGGGCTCAAATTTGTTCACCAGTTTGACTTTTTTCGGTCGAAAAGGTTCTTGAAGACTACTCAAAAGTGCTTTAGTTTTAGGAACTTTGACTTCAAAATGTTCACCATTTTTGTTGGTGAATTTTAACACTTAAAATGCGTTTCTCAAGTTTGTATCGTTCTATAATGATGAAGTTTTTATATGTCAAATGTCAAAAGAAGACAGTTTCAAATGCGACACCTACCCAAATTGTGAGCTATTCAAAATCAAACTTCTTAAAGGAACAAAATGTGAATCATAAATCTGAATTTTAACCTAATCTCCAGATTCTTGTTAAAAGATGTGTAGAAACATGCTTTCTCAGAGCCTTTGATTTTTGAATAGCTTTTTTTTTACTCCAGTTTAATTGACTATTACTTAATCCTTAAGTGGTCTAACCAACCTAACCTAAAATAATTCAAATGATTTATTCACAAACATAAAATTCCCTTAAAAACCGCTTATCCCAATCGAAGTTCGAACAGAAATTGAAAAAATAAAAATTATGCTAATTTAACCTCAGACCTTCCTTTTTCTTATTTTCAATCAATTCCTTTTTTGTAAGAAGAAGAAAAAACCCAAGAAAGCCAACAAGAAAAACCCCAAACAATTCATCAATCTAATGTTTTCTCAAAACGGTCCAAGATGCTCATTGTTCAAAACCCCCCTTTGCACCCAGAAAAATAAGGGAACTTGCAATATTAGCACATTGATGGTTGGTTGGTTAGTTTGTTGGTGGAATCCTTCGCGTCGTTCGTTTGTGTTGGAGTAAGAAGGGGGAGAATTTAAAAGCAAGTCCTTCTTGTCCTGATGCCAATATTGTTCATCGAAATTGATGTTATCCAATTGTTCAACGGTACATTTAAGCATTTCATTGGCAATCAAATTGAAATAACAAAATCGCACGATTTTAAAAATACAAAAATATAAAAATAGGTATACGAGTATCTACGACGTTAGGTGGGTGCCATTCGAAAAAGGACCTTTATCCCTTGATCCTGGTGCCCCAAAGTAAAAAAACGAAAATACTTAAGCCATTGCAAGCCATGTCGCCATTAAGGATTTTTCTTATTGAAGAAGAAGAAGAAGAAGTAGAAGAAGTGAAAGTGGCGGAAATGTATATTAAATTTCTGTAGATTTGTTGTTGTTGATTTCGTTTTTGTATCAGAGGCAGGCGGCTTTATAGGGAATCTTTGGAAAATCTAAATTCCTGGTAATTCAATTTTCATTTGAAATACCAATTTTCACTGTGCACCATCATCATCATCATCATCATCACGGTATCATCAATGAAAACGAAGTTTGTTGTTGTTGTTGTAGTCCTTCATTTTCTCCTTAAAAAGGACTTTACTCTTGGTGTACGAAGAAGAAGAAGTGGAGCATTGTACAATTTTCGGAAGAGAATATAAAAGTGGTCGTGACGGTTTGATGAGAAACTTCACAGCCCAACAACAAAACGAATTTGCAGGATGCTCCTCGCATGTGTTTGCCTCCTGGGCTTCCTTTTCTCTCGAAGAAGTGAGCACAAATTAGAAGGAAAAGGTATGAGTTACTATATACCTAGCTGTGTGACTGGGAAGGGGGCAGATGGAAAACAAATAACGTCTGGGTAAATAAAATTCTAAGACTTTGCCTTTTGGTCTCGCCTCTAAGATGGCTTCATTCCAGATAATACACAAAATGTCTTAGTCTCCTTCCTGCAAACGACTCAGAGTCGGAGTCGAAGAAGGGAATATGTACCTTTACCTACCTTTTATATATCGTGCGGCTTTTATTCTTCAACTTCAATTGCGGAAATCACGAAGGATTCACGAAGTCGAGCGGTGGATGAGGCGAAGCGACGACGCGACTCGTTGGCAACGTTTCTTTACTCTCTTCTACACGCAGCCAGGTAAGTTGGGTATAGGAATTGGTATAGATATTGTATTCTCCCTAAGGCGTTAGTATTCGGCACCATTTTCTGGTGTTACTTTGCTTTTGGGTCGGAGTGTTTATGTTTTGGAATTTGTTGTTAACATATTGGCAGGATAAGCAAACAGCCATTAGGGTATAAGTAGGTATATGTATATACGAACACGCACAATAACAGTCCCATACTTTTCTTGTGTGTGCTGATTTGATTTTATTTTGCAAGGACCTTTTTTTGGTTTTATTTAGTTGTTGTTGTTTTTCTTGTGCGTTTTATTTGTCTTTTCTTTATTTTTGCAAGTAACGTGAGCGGATGCAGAGAAAGCTAATTGTATTTTTTCGGTGCGAAAATAAATTCATTAAGGGATAAGGATTATGTGACAAATTGGGAATTTTACTTTTTTTTTGGTTATTATATAGTGCAAGGAGGTAGCTTAAGGAACTGTCAACTGCAGAACTTAAACCGACGGACTTGTAAGTTCATGTTGAACATAAATTAAAAATATAGATTTTCGCGAGCTACTTTATTTCAAAAACTAAGTATGTTTGATCCATGGTCTTTGGAATATGATATGGTTTTTTAATCAAGTGGGATTCGAGGTCCCTAGAGTCGAAATAATAGATTTTTAGAGAGATGTCTACGTACGTCCGTACGTTCGCGACGTTTTTTTTCGTCTTCCATAGCTCAAGAACCAGTAAAGATATCGACTTCAAATAAATTTTGTTATACAGATAATAAGGCAGAAAGATGCAGAAAGAACTCTCAAAAAAATTGCGTAGGTGGAATTTTTACCATAGCAATTTAAATAAAAGATGACAATTTTGGTTAACCCTAAATATCTCACTAACCAATAACGCTTGCGAGCTGAATTAAATTGTATATTATATATTATGACGTGATACCAAACAAGTATATTTTTGGAAAAAAAAATTCCAAGTTACGGTTTTTTTTATAAATCAAAAAAACTGAAAAAAAATATTTGTCACCTCGAAAATTTTACGAATAAATAATGGTTCTATCCCCAAAATAATTGTATGCAACGAAAAATAACGTTTTTGACATCTGGTTAAATTTTGAGAGAAAATCGAATTGACACTTTTTTTTACAAAAAATAAAAACCTAAAAAAAACATTACTAAAAGTTGGTAAAAAATTGATTTTCGACTCAAATATCTTTTCCAAAATTTGAGATATTGTTTTCAAACTAATTTTTTCTTATAAGAAATATTGTTTTCAACATTCGGCAAAATTTTAAGAAAAATCGAAATAACGGTTTTCTTTCAAAAAATAAAACCTAAAAAAAAAACAATACTAAAACTTGGTAAACATTTACTTTCGATACTTCGATTAAAAATATTGGCTTCAAACTAATTTTATCTCACACAAAATATTGTTTTCGACATTTAATAAATTTCAAAAATTTGAGATATTGACTTCAAATTAATTTCATTCATCCAATTTTTTTTTTGTTATACAAGAAATAATAAAATTTAAGAAATGCTACTAAAATTGGTAAAAATTGGTTTTTGACTAAAAATCTCGTTAACAAAAAAAAGATTTTGAAATCAAACTATTTCATTATTAATTGCAAAATATTTATGGTAATTTTAAAATTTTTAAGAATAATTCAACGGACAACTTTTTTGACAAAGCACGAAACCCTACAAACTTTTAAGCAAGACAAATCTACAGACGGAAATGGGAAGTTATCAGTTGTGGCTTGCATCCCAGTCTCTTTTTAAGTAAGATTTCCCCCGGAGTTGCTGATTTACAGAATCCAGAAGTGCGGCTAAAGAAAGAATCTCTGTACTTAACAGTACCTCCGAAATTGGGCTCAGGGGTTAACTGATGAGCATTCCTAGCAGTACGGGTGTTACGGTTGAATTGTTTAAGGGAAGGAATGCAACTGGCTGTTTCACTAGAACATTGTTTATAAAAATAACGATAAAACAATGACAGGTATGAGACCTTGCGGCGGTGTTCAAGAGAAGCAAATGTCTCCGTAGCAGATAGTAGTCCAGTTAATAAAGGTTTTCACCTCAAGAAAAATCCAAAAGTTTTGAAACTTGGCACACTTACTAAGGAATGTCTGGTGATGACCCAAAAAAAAGACCCCAAGAATCCGACATGAGCTCTAGCGGCAGTTAGGACAAAAATGGAGTTTGTTTCAGTTTTTCACGTTTATCTCGAAAAATATTTGTCGTATCAAAAAATAATCTTCTACAAAATTAAAGCTTATTAAATTTCTTAGAGAAATATGATATTAATTTGTTTGTACTTGTTTTAGTTTGTAAAATAACTCTATCGGCATTTAAGGAAAACATGTGTTTTTTTTTCACATGAAAAGAAAGCTTATTAAATTTCATAAAAAAATATGGCCACCCATACTCTTCATTCCACGTATTAGAGTTTGTTCAATTGTCTGGTCCGACCGCACCTCTGTCCAAAATCGCTCAGTTCTTCTCATAGTAAAGTAACCCACTTGCGCAAAATTATTAGTTTTATCATGTCCTGCAAATACATACATCATGACATGATTTGGCGTACGAGAACTGTCCGGAGGCTTGGAAATATTGAATCATATTCTTCACACAGTTAATATGGGCATTCCAATCGCCAGACCGCTCAGCGTGAATAAAATCTTTAACAATGTTATCATATTAAACAACTGAATCCATAAGGCTGCTGTTGTAAGATTTGAGTTTGTTAAGATTTGTTTGTAGTTTCTCACTAAGATGGATAAAATGAGAGTTTTGCTTCAGAGCACATAACGAAGGAGACTCATCAAGAAAATTTTTCGTGAGATTTTGGATTTCCTCTAATTCATGTTGGCTTATGTCATTGACTGGACTAATAGATCTCCTATTATTTTTAGAGCTCTTTTTTCAATTCTATCCAGGAGACTCAAGTACGTTATTGGAGCACAAGCCCAAATATGAGAGTTATACTCGAGTTTTGCACGAATAAAAGCTTTGTAAATTATAGCCAGATCAGGAGGGGTAAAAAACTTCTTGCATCGTCGGAAAAAACCTAAACACTTAGCAGCATTTTTGGCGATGTCAAATATGTGATCACTCCACAACAAGTGGTTTGTGATGCGCATACCAAGGACTGATAGTTGTTCAGTCTCCTCGATGCAAGTACCACTCATGGAAAGTGGCATTGGGGGAGGGTTACGCTTTTGCGACAGTAGACAGCATTGAGTTTTCGAAGCATTAAATTCTACACGATTTTTGATTCCGTTGCCGTTGGTAGTCCATATCCAAAGAACAAGGATGAGAATCTAAAAAGGAATATGAAAAGCTGAGGGTACTGTCATCAGCGAAACAATTCAGTGGGTTAAAAGTTTCAGACAAAAGATCATTTATAAAAATAAGGAAAAGTGTCGGAGACAAAACGGAGCCCTGGGGCACACCAGCGTTTATTTTGTGAATATCAGATTTGAATCCATCCAATACTTCTTGAATTGAAAGGTGCGAAAGTTAATTTCTAACCCAACAAAGAAGAGATTAATCAATACTAAAAGCACGCATTTTCGATAAGAGAGCTTGGTGCCAAACTCTATCAAATGCTTTTGAAATATCAAGAGCAATAATCTTACTTTCTCCAAAACGATGTAAAGATTTGTTCCACTGTTCGGTGAGATAAATTATGAGATCACCAGTGGACCTATTGCAACGAAAACCATACTGCCGGTCATTAAGAAGCTTCCGTTCTTCAAGATATGTCTAAAACTGAAAATTGACCAGCGTTTTCATGACCTTGGAAAGAAGGAACGTGAGTGCTATTGGATGATAGTTGGAGGGAGAGGAGGGTTCTATTTTTAAGGGACAGCCTCGACACATGCTATTTTCCATCCGCTAAAAAAGAGACCTGTAGAACAGGACAGATGAAAACCACTGCGTAAGTTTTTGCCAGCGTTGAAGAACACCTTTTCAGAACAATAGGGGGAATACTATCCGGGCCAGCGAATTTGTAAATGTCAAGATCTTTTAGTACTCTAGCAAATGTAGGACTGCGAAAGGAGATTCGTCCCATAGAATCGTTTACGCTTTCAAGTACAGGAGGAGTCATGTCAATCATTGGCAGCATCGAATTAACAGCAAACTGTGCTGCAACCAAATTGGCTTTATCAATCGAGCTTACGAAAGGAGTGTCTTTGGAAACGAGCGTATGAACTGACGATGACGTAGCGTTGCGCACATTTTTTACTTTTTTTGTCCTATTTAAACCTCTGTTTTGTTCATACATTTTTGGTAATACAAAATCAGTCATCCTGGCTTGATAGGATGGGCAATTGCTGTTATTCAATCACTCATTCACTCATAATTTTAAGGACTAATGCCAAGAAGCTGGTAAGCCAGACAAACAGTAAATTTTTGTTAATATAAATGTGATTCGTTATTTTCTCATTATAAAAAAAAAAAAATTGGGTGGCGCAACAGTCCGTTGAGAACTAGGGCCTAGTGACTTAAAACTCTCAACTCTGTTTGCGAGTACTGTTGTCAGGGATGGAGGGGTTCTACAGTTTTAAGCCGAATCTGAACGGTTAATTTGAGAAAGCACTTTTCATGACAAGAATTACTATTTAAGGAATTGTCAATTCATCGGAAGAGGCAGTACCAGTGGAAAAAAAACTTAAGGTGGCACAGGTATGGATTGAAGTCAAGAGCTTTAGCATGACATTCCTACTCACTAACCATCATGCCACGGGTACTACCGCTTGAAACTTTAAATGGAAAAAAAGAAACCTATAAGATGTAGAAAAATTATTTTTGTGCAACAAATAATGAGCTTCAATTTCTGAGGCAGGTAATATCTTGTTTTGCCTCACAAAGTGTCCTCCAAAGTAAGGAACGTATAAATCTTCTTTATTATTGACTTAAGTTCTTTTGGTCTATATTATTTGAAATTATTTAACCTTTGGGTTCAAATTTGAAAGTTATTTACAATTTCATTCTGAGTAAGCTTAGTCAAAAACCAAGATACTTGATGGTGCTTATAATAAGACGGTTTGTCAATTTATATTCTCAAGGTCTTACTTTCACCTATAGATTTCTAGGTTCGTTTACATAAGTCGCATAAATGCTTACTCGTGTATACAAAGAAGATTGATTTATATAAATATTTTATTTTTCATTTTCACTCTAAGCTCAAAGTTCATTGTACTCTTGGTGGTATACCATTGACAAATCAGACGTGCATATTTTTTTAAGAAAAAAAAAATTTTAAAATTAAATTAAGTTAGAAAAACGAAGTAAGAACACGTGCGATACAAGTTTCATATCTATAGAGACAAAAACGAAATAATAGAATCCATAAAACACATGTGCCTTCACCTTGCTATATATCTCGATTTACATAAGTCTACATATAGACTAAATTTTTAAACAAATAAACACATGAAGAAAATGTGTTTTTTTTTCTTTCAAAATATAAACAAAATACAAAATAAATAATAAAAACAGTTGGTAGGCAAATATAATAAAGGAAACTCCTTCCCAACCACCATCTTGCCACGATAGATCAAAATTCGATTTTAAATCGAATCCTCCTTAAAACCATACAGCGTCAGCACCCAGCAACATAAGAATACCTTTATCCTTCACACCTCTTTAAAAAGCTTAAAAACAACTGGCGCCAAACTCAAACAGCATTTGGTGTCAAGAGAGAGAGAGAGAGTGAGGAAGAAAAATACTTTACACCCATCCTTGAAAAATATTTTAAACTCTAAGCTTGAGACGTGTAAGTGCGTAAAAATCGTAATATCCTTACTCCAGATTAGGAGGGCTGCCGGCAACGGCAACGAGGACGAGAACGAGAACGAGAACGACAGCTACAACGACGATCCTTGAAGAATGTTTTTTTCATTCAAATACCATTTCCTATTCACAAATAGAAAAACGAAAGCAACAAAACTTCCAGAAGAAAATTACTGCAGTATTCTACATGACGTATACGAAAATATAATCCTGGCTCTTGCTTTCAATTTTCAAAGATTAATGACACGCAAATCCTTCATTGCTTTAAAGAGTCCGTCAGTTAACATAGGCAGGGGTGTGGTTTATGTCCTTAGACGCATAAACGCTTAAAAATATTGCAATTTATCGTTTGGAAAAAGAAATCCTTTCCCTCTCATTTTGAAAAAAAACGAGGAACGAGGACGTCAGGACGAACGAGGACGAGGACGACGACAAAGACTTGATATTTATAATGAAGACACAACACACAAAATATCGACAAACGGGTAAATACGTGATGTAAATAAATTGGTTTCGAATGTTTGATGGGTGGGTGCAAGCTGGAGCTGCTCTGCAGGGGTGGAGAGGAGGTTTTGAATTGGATTGCGGAGGGTTTTGGTAAAAGTTAAATCAAAATTAAGGATTCATGCACATGTTTGGACAAACATACGGGCAACCCTCGTTTATCCTTTCAAAGTTGCAGATTACACGCACTTAAAACATGCTGGCTGGTGGGTGTGTTCTGTATGATGAGAATCAGCAAATGGAATGGAATGGAATGGAATGCTTGCTGCCACCGCGGTGCGCCATCATAATAGATTCACAGTGGAGCCTTTTATAAAGTTTTCCTTAAAATATTTGTTTCAAGAGTGAAATCAATGTTCACAAATTTGCATAAACTGGAAAATAAGGTTTAAAAAGCCCTTGATGGAGAAATTAATTTTATACAAACATTTTAGGGCTGGTAGGAGGGGGTGAAGGAGTAGTTTTATACAAAATACTCAAAAACTGTGGTATTTTTTAAACAAATCACAAAATTGAAAATAAAAAACGTTCGAAAATATTTGGATGTGGTTTATTTAGTCGAAATATCTACTAAAATTAATAAAATTATATTTGTCGGTGGAGAATTTTTTGTTTGGGTTATTTTTGTAACAAATATTCTCTATCAAAAACTTAGCTTTCAAAATATTTGTCTAGTTACATAAAAAAAAGTAACTTCTTCTTTCAAGTGAGCTATTTTTCTTACTAAACTAGAAAATTATGTTGAAGAAATAATTTACATATATGGCGAAACAACGTTTGACGGGTCAGCCAGTAAGAATAAATAATACAAACGTTATGAGCACACTTTCTTATTAAAATCAATTTCTTTAACACTATTAATATCTCCAATTAAAACAACTTTACCTTGAAGACAATTAGTTTAAAGCTTTCCTTGGGTTTAAAATCTTTATTTTTGAATATTTTTTGATGAATCTTTGGAGCAATTTTATTTGAGTGATCTTGAATAGTTAACAAGTTTAATATTTTCGATTTTAGAAATGGAGGGCGCATGCATATTTTTTTTGTAAATTTTAAGAAATGATTCCCTGGAACAATATTAAGATGAGTGCCGGAACAATTGGGAACAAGTTTTGGATTTTTTTATTTTGGATAGGGAGGCTATTACAAGGTTAACAGAATGTTGCACTGATAAGTGTTATTTAGACTTATAACCTCTATTTCTTAACTGCTTTGAATAAAACTTTGAAACAGTGATTTAAAATATAAAATTATTTTTGTAATGTTGGTTCTTGAAAAGGGGGGCTACGGTGATTTCGAAATTAAGCATGTGCATTATTTATTTTTAAGGGTCCAAATGTTAAGGACTTTTTGGTTTTTGCTAAAATTTTTTATTTTGAATTCATATATGGCAACGGCCTAGTCACTGATAAAGCTTCGGTTCCCATCGATCACCGAGATCAAGCATCAGTGAGCGTGGTTAGTAGACAGATGGGGGCCGTCTGGATACCTACCGCGTGCTGTTGTCATGTGTTCTTTCTGTTCTTCTGTCTGTTCTTTCTCTTCTGTCCCTCTGTCTTGTATTAATGTCTTGTGTTGTTATCACCTTACATAGTCTAGTTGCTCAAGGTGCTGTGTTCTCTACTCTGTACATTTATGTGCTGAGTAGTGTGAAATGTAATGTAATGTAATGTTATTTTGAATTACAATCTTTAATTTTTTTTAGAAGTCACTACAATTTTGCATGGTTTTGGATAAAATGTAAGCACGATTTGGGGGTATATGGTTTAACTTGGAACATAGCTTCGATAATTTTTGGCCAAATTTATAAGCATTCAAATTTTTTTTTTCAAGTTTGGTTATCAGCGTATACCTACAGCAGTTTATTGGCCAAGTTTTTGTTTCTGCACACGTGTTTTTTTTACATTTTATTGAATTATATGGTTTTCAAAAATGCAAACTATAGAAAACTCATTTTACGACTTTAATTTTGGGGGTCTAAAACACCCCAATAATGCAGAATAAACCAGGAACAACCTGGAACAACTTCGATAAATAAATTTTTTTTTAGAAAATTATCCATAACAAATTTTAGTCTGTATTCAACTTCAAGACGATAAGTTGCAGCGGTCCAAGTAAGAAGGCTTTGCATAAATATTCAAAAGTACTATATCTCAAATACTGGATATCTCTGATTTTTTTTTTAAATTTCAGATGAAATAGCCCAAGTTTCTAAAGCTCCCCACTTTCATTTTCAACTGTCAATATAAAATGTCTGTTTTGCATTGTCGGATATTTTTCTAAGTGAATATCTTATTTTTCAGAATAGTTGTTTCGTCTAATATTTGAAGTATGCAGTAGCAGATATATGTTAATCTAGATTGGAATATATTTTATTAGAAAGAAACAGAACTATGTTTTCAATTTTTAAAATTATCACCTAGTTTTTAACTTCATAGGAAAGTTAATAAAACATTCCTTGGACTAATTTTTTAGAAACAATTTTCTAAATTTTGAAAAATATAAATTTTACGTATTTTTCATAAAAGGATTTTTGTTTTTAAAAAGGTGAAGAAAAAATCGCATTTCTTCCAAGATTTCAGTAAAATTAAATTCTTAAAAATTATCATAAGCAGAAGGTATCATTTGCAACATCCCCCCCCTTCTAGGTACATATACAATTAAAACATTCTTCGGACTTATTCGGAATCTTAAAATTTGTACAGTCTGATTAAAACGTCTATTTTGTACGCAAAACTTATACTCACGCTATGTATAATTTTCCACTTTTTCCAATAAGAGGTTTCATTTTGATATTTGCATAGATCTTATCCCTCACGTACTCCAACTAATATGAGCTTAAGGTATTAAATCACAAGATCTCGGTGGACAGTTGCTTTTGCCACTTCGAGAAATTAACCGGTCAGGTAACTCTTCTTGCAAAATTGGTACTGTTTCGTTGCTTGTATTGCACGTAGCGTCGTTGCCTTTTGTTTCAAATAAACTTCGACCACATTAATGTCTTCTAATTCTCGCCATACGCAATCATTAATCATTACGACATCCGCAAGGCCCGCCGTTTTCAGAAACACCACATCAAACATTGCCACACTGAGTGAGCATGAAGAGGTTTTCTAAAACTATTATTGGATTTTTCAAACCCTAAAGTAAAATGAATGATAATTATTAAAGTTTCTAAAGTGAAATAGGACCTCATCACTGAAGATGGTTTTCGATGAAAGCCCCGACTATTTTGATTCAATTCAAGACCCTAATCAACGACGATACGACAAATTTTTCACCATTATTATAATGAACTTTTACAATTTTAATTAAACTGTTAAAGCGTGTATAATTTCATTTTTAGTTATGATGTATTGTCAAAAGATGACAGCTTTTAAAGTGACAACTGTCATATACCAAGAATTAGATATTAACAGTAAAAATTGACAGAGAAGTTTTTTGACTCCTTGCAAAAAGGAATACTTACATTTTTAACTTCCCATAGGAAGTTATTGTTCCTATGGGAATTTGTCGAATTGAAAATTTTTACATTTCTCGACGTTTCAAGGTCCCAAGAGTCGAAACAAAAGATTTTGAGAGAGATGTCTGTGCGTGCGTGTGTACGTACGTTTGTACGTCCGTACGTTCGCGACGTTTTTTTCGTCGTCCATATAGCTCAAGAACCAGTAGAGATATCGACTTCAAATAAAATTTGCTGTAAAAATAATAATGCAGAAAGATGCAGAAAGGACTTTAAAGAAAATGGAGTGGGTGGTTTTTTTACCATAGCAATTTGAAAAAAGGTGAAAATATTGGTTAACCAATAACGCTAGAGACTTGAATTAAGTTTTATATTATATATTGTAACGTGATACAAAATAAGTATATTTTTTGAAAAAAATCCAATTAACAGTTTTTTTTTATAAATCAAAAAAACTGAAAAAAAAATTTGTCACCTCGAAAATTTTACGACTAAAATATGATTTCATCTCCAAAACAATTTTGTGCAAAGAAGAATAATGTTTTTGACGTCTGATAAAATTTTGAGATAAATCGAATTGACAGTTTTCTTACAAAAAATAAAAACCCAAAAAAAATGAACAAAAGTTTTTAAAAATTGATTTTCGACTCAAATATCTTTTCAAAAATTTGAGATAATAGCTTATAACTACTTTACACTTATAAGAAATATTGTTTTCAACATTAGGAAACATTTTGAGAAAAATCGAATTGACAGTTTTTTTTACAAAAAATAAAAACCGTTTTTTCATAAAAAAATAAAATCTACAAAAAATAGTACGCAAATTTGGTAAAAATTGATACAAGTAGACAAACTTTTAAGCAAGACAAATCGACATACGGGATGGGAAGTTATCAGTGTGGGTCGCATCCCAGCCTCTTTTTTTGTTTTAAGATTGATTTGTATTCAACTATAAAGTTCAAAGGGCCCACTGTTCCATTGTCATTCATCTTCAAAACGAATTGATATTCAAATGATTCCAAAGGGAATGAAGACAAAAGTAGTACGAGTACAAGTATCTACATATATATTGCCTAACGAACGACGATTTCAAACCTCCTCCCTTCCCTTTAAAATAAGAAAACATCCACAATTGGTAATAAAAATAAACATCAAGTGCAACATTACAGCAAAAAAGGGGTGTCAATGTCGGTCGGTGGTGTCATATAGCCGCTTTAGCTCAGCGAGGATATCGACCAAACTCACACCCTTTTTTTAAAGAATTATTTATAATTTATATACGATTGATGGGGAGACACAGAAGTGATTGTATAGTTAGTTGTTGTTCTTGTTGTTGCTGCAGGAAGTTGGAAAATGGGGTTTGACATCAAGTTGCAAAAATTATTGTTATCCCCCTGATGCCACATCAGACAGAGAAAAACATAAACAGATATCCAGACTCTGTATGCCAACTGTCCTCCTACGCCTCCAAAAGTTCAAATCCAAAAAAGGGGGAAAGTGAATTATGACATTGCAAACAGGATGGCTTTCAATATTACCCAAAGTTTGACTCTTTTCTCAAACTATTGGGTTTGGGGAGAAAGTTGTATGTTTTTGTTTTGCTACAAAAGCAAAGTATGGGTTCGGGGGTTAGTCGACCCTTTTTTCATATATCTTTCACTGGTATAGAGGAAAATGAGAATGATGGGATTTTTCCATGTTTTCAAAAATAACATGGGTGTGGTGATTTTTCAATTTATTTTGGTGTAACACCAACATAAAGTTTATATTTTTCAAAAAAAAAGAAACATAATAAATTTCAATGTCAATGATGTGATTTTATTGTAAAATTGTACCAGTAAAGCTTCCGCCCGCCGCCACCTTTCTATTATCAAAAAAGGACATAATTTTACCCCCTTTACCATCATCTACATCATATTATTTATTAGAGAGAGAGAAAGGATATAATATAATTTTTTGGAATTCTACTTTTTAATTGAGTTACGAGAAGCAATTTTGGCAATGTAATTGAGTTAAGTCTCTTGTTGCAGATTATCAACAAAAAGGGGCGGCTAACGGTGGTGGTGGTGGTGGAGGTCGGAATGGGCATGAAAATTACATTTAAAAGTTAAATAATTTGATCGTAAAATGGTGCGAGAAAGAGAAAATTATTATTAGTTTTAATCAGGCAATTTTTAGAATGGTATTTTGCAGGCGGACGTTATATTTTGTGGTTAATATTTAGCATATTATAAACGAAGTTGATTTTATTTCTTAGAAAATTTATTTGAGTTAATTCGTGAATGGAAAATATAAATTATTTAATAATTCTACGAAAATATTTTGGAGGGGGAGGAAAGTTCGTTAGTTGAATCAGTTGAAAGTCAATGGAAATACGAAATATTTAATAGTTCAAAATGTCACATTATTTGAAAATTTATTCAAGGTTACAGAAATACGGTGAGATAGAAAAGCTGATAAATTGGAATATGAAATATTTTGACATTTTCCTATAAAGAAAATATGTAAGAGATTTCATTTTGAATGGCCACAATTTCGCCAGCTGTCACATCTGAATCTGTTATCTTTTGACATGTGATAAGTAAATTAACTACTCCATTACTAACAATTGGACAGTACCTACAAGCTTGAATTACGCATTTAAGTTCTATACAATACAAAAATGGTAAATATTTCACACTAATAGTCCGTTATATTAAAGTAGGTATACTTTTACGTCGTCGTGATGATCAAAATGATACGGATATTCATGGAAAAATCATCTTCACTGATGAAGCTCATTTTTACTCCAACGGTTACGTTTTCAAGCAGAATCGTCGCATTTGAGGCTATAGGAATATCCAAGAATGATAGTTGAAAAAGTTTTAGGCTAGCGATATTTTTGTAAAAGGATATTAATTACTCGAAAATAAAGCTATTGCAACTTTTACGGTGCATGGATTTTTCTACCTAGCTATGGTTGAAAATTGTATATGCCAGGAATTAAATTGTTTTAGACGGCATGGTTTACGTGCTACATGCCATATTAGCAACAAAAAAAATCTCAGTTTTGCAGGAAAACTTTCATGGCCATGTTAAAAATTTTGCGATTTAACACCTTTAGTTTTTTTTTCTTTTGGGCCACGTGGATGATAAGATTTATACTGATCTCCACAGTTGATTCAATATTTCAAACATGGAATTCGTGAAGCTAGAGTCTCCAATGTGCGAATTGGTCATAGAAAATTTAACGAAAATAATATGGTGTTGAAACCGTAGACGTGACGCCCATTTGGCTAATGTTGCTTTTGATTCTCAATGGCTGTTGGTATAATTTTGTGAAAAGTTCTGAGTTTTTTTTCCCAACGGCATCTCGAAGCTATATTAACCGAACTAAGTTTTATCTAATCCTACATTGAAAGTTCTAATAATATAATAGTAGGAATTTCACCTTTTTGCTGATTACTCAAAATATTTGTTCCATTCTGTGATCTGTCTGAATGGTATAATTATAAGCTTAAATACTTAGACATTTTTTGTGTATATACATACATACATAATGGCATGTAAATACATGTTATACAAGAGCTTTAAAATCACATACGAACTATACATTAAAAATGTATGAATATTTTGTATTTGAATAATTGGTATAAACTGGTCTAAAGTAGAATTTCATTGATCGGAGTTTTCACTTTATGACTTTCAATTAAAATGGATTACCTAATTTGTTGGGCCTTTCACAAAAACTATCTTTTTCAAAACTACAATTCAAACTACATTTTATGTTTGTAAATTTATTTAAAGCAGAGATAAAATAATTTTAAATATCTGGAAAGTGAAGCGAAAAACTGGAATCAACTTCTCTCTTCCTAAATTTGTTTTTGGTGATTTTTCTTAGCACACTTTTCATACAAGAAAAAAGAATTATTGCAGTTTTAAACTTCAAAATCAACCGAAAAACGATTCCAAAGTTGAGATTAGTGCTTTGTCTTATTTCGTTAACTTTAGCCAAACCAAGAAAAAACGGTTATGAAAAAGTGCTTTTTCTGATTTAAATATGGCTCTGTTATTTATTTGAACGTCTTAGCTTTGAACTTTTCCGATCAGCTTAATGCTTACCCTTAAACTTTTTAAAAATTCCAAACATCTATTTTTGAACATCAAAAATTTAGTTTTTATTTCGTCCAATAGGACAAAACTATTATATTCATACAAACGCCATCTATGTGCGGGAAAAATTAACTCATCATCAAGGATTATGTTTGCTTTCTTCAGGACAAGCTGTTTGATACAAGAATTGAATCAGAGTACGTGTTGGTCTTCCGCTCATTCGATGAGGAAGTAAATATGGAACACAACCCTCCTCAGCCAACATTCCAACTCCGGTAATATCCAAATGTGCCCAATCGATACAAGGTACAAATTCCTGAAAACAGTACCAGCATCAAAAACTCGAGAATTTTGAACAAAACAAAGTATAAGAAAATTACATGTAAGACTGCAGCAGCAATACACGATGAAGCTGGTCCCCAGCCTTTGTTGCTTATATCAAAGGACATGTTTTCTGTAAGAGCAATCATCTTAAATGAAGAAACCATTTCTTGTACAAAGGTCAAACTTACGTGCTACCAAATTCCTGTAATAATTCCACAAAGGCATTCGCCACATTCGGTCTCCAGTCAAAATTCCAGCCTTCTTGAATCCTTCCCAAATTTCATTTGAGTTTGAGAACACGCCACAAGCACCTCCAGCAAATGCACTCTTAACACCGTTTGCCATAGTCCCAACGTCCAACACTAGACGAGGTTTATGAGTATTTTGACCATAGACAAGAGGATCAGCCATAGCGATTACTCCAATTCGATCACATTCCTAAAAAAAATGTATCATGCATCAAAAGTTCAAATATAAGATTTGGAAATGGTGATCAAACCTCAACTGCTAAAGTTTTGCCATTAAGACAGGTCACAACATCTCCTGGCTTACAGCACAGCCCAGAAGGCATATTCTCACAAAGTGGAATAATTGCGG
The DNA here is from genome assembly GCA_951509635.1 of Eupeodes luniger. Lineage (NCBI taxonomy): Eukaryota > Metazoa > Arthropoda > Insecta > Diptera > Syrphidae > Eupeodes > Eupeodes luniger. The sequence continues at coordinate 22,872,226 of OX608073.1, forward strand.
CTATATTGATAGGTAGGGATAGGGCTGCGGCTGCTCGAATTGCAGCAACTACCACAGCTGCTCCAGCCATGGAACCCCTGTAATGATCCAAGGGTTTGGACCGAAGCGAAAGGCCGCCACTAAAAACCAAAATTATACAAGCCTACAAAAACCAAATAGCACCCAACCTACCTATCAAAGGTAATGCCTTTGCCAACAATCAGAACTGGCTTATCCTCGGGAGAAGTTCCGCAATAGCTGATTTCGAGAAATACTGGAGGTTCACATGACCCCTTGGCAACCATTAGGAACGAATTGAGATGATTTGCTTCGATCCAATTTATGGTTCTTACTTCAACGGTCACTCCACATGGACACAGGGCATCTACCGCAGCCTGGGCAAAAGCTGTGGGAGTCATTTGATTCGACGGGGCGTCAGACAATTTGCGAGCCAAATTTTGGGCTTCTCCTTTGAAGAGGCCCCTCGTCCAGGCATCAATTTCAGGTGATTCGAAGAGACACAACTGTGGTGTTATCATTCGTTTGTTCTTTTGCTTGTTATCCTGATAGCGGTATACGGAAATTGCTGCTCCTTCAGCTACCTGCTCAGGATATTCCATTTCATCAACATGGACCTCAGTGCAACCACATAGCTGGAGTTCCCGAGCACCGATTCCAGCACAGATTCTGGCATTTTCCATGCCCTCTTCTATGACTTCCGTGCTATCGTATTCGGCACCCTCTAGGCCCAGCCCAATAACAGCCACCGACTGAAATTCTGGATCGACATTTTGGAAAACTTTTCCCTTGCCCAATGCTCCACTGATATTGAATCTAAGAGTAAAGAAAACAAAATTGAATACATTTATTTGAAGTGCAAAGATCACCAATCACCAAGACTCTGGATTTACTTACTCTTGGATCAATCCAAGGAGCTTTCCATGGGTCCTGTCATCGAATTTCTCTGCAATAGGAGTCAATTTTGGTGGTCTTTCTCCTTCCTTTTCATACAATCCAAGAACTAATCCTTTCTTAAAGTTAGAAATAAGAAAGGTGTAGAGAAATAGTGCAGTTACAATGCCAAACAAACTCTTACCACGGGAGGCTTCGAAACTTCACCCTGCCGACTTGAATACCTAGCAATTGAGATTGCATTTAAAAATGATGTGTTTTTCGAAAATTGTGAAAACTTTGAAATTTGACCGACTTTTATAATACGTTGCAACATATTTTAGTTTTGAAATAATTAGCAACTTTTTTGGACAACACGACTAAAATTTGTATAAAAAAAAAAAAATCAGCTAAAAAACTGACGCAGCTGATAAGAAAATTGATACGTTTTAAAAAAATAAAACTAAACTGATTTCTGTTTGATAGAATACTTGAAACATATCTGAGTAAAGTACAGTATTGACGTAGTATTTGAATACAGTGCTGAATAATATGGTCAAAAGAGAACTTTTAAAGTTTGCCAGATTAACAATTTTTTGGTATCATAATTCTTTTTAGAAATTGTTGCCAATTGTCACCTGTAGGTCCGTCAAATTTTTGGTAACTTCGCCATAACTGATGATAAATTCATGAATGTCATAATAACGAAACAATATTTAACGAACGAATTTGTCCTCCTATGTTTTCTATGTTTTTTATGTAGCTATTCCAGCTTGCTAACAACAATCCCAAAAATCAGGTTTTAGTCTTTTACTAGTTAATTATTTGCATTTTAGCAGTCCTGAATTAGTTGTGACTGTTTCAAATGTATCATTTAATGTTTTCTATATTGTCTTTGTCGTTCCACCGTTTTGATGTTAACTTAGCAAAGTATTCCAATGAAATCTCGAAAAACCTACCAAACCGCTCTCTTAAAGAACTATTTATGTTGAATGATTTATTGGTTAGTAATTTCTCCTTAATTAAATGATAATTAGCGGTTTTCAGCAACAAATCGTTAAAAATACAAAAGTTGTTTCTTGTTTTTCAGACTTTAAGTAAGAGTCAGCAATTTTTGGTGTGTAAGGGGTGGGGGGGTTGTAAATGGTTGATTTTTGAATTTGTGACAAATTAGCAAATCAGCAAAAAAATGGAAAACATTTTCCAACAAACAATTATTAAAAATAATTCAACGTAAATTAGCCACAATTTATCATTCGATTAAGTATTTTTAAAAAAAGGTATTGAAACCCATTATATGGGGAGAGGGGAGGGGGGTTCACTTCACACAGATAAAACGAACTTAGCAAAGCAGAACAACTTTAAATATTATAGCATAAGCTTAAAATTGTGAAAACTATAATGATTTGCGACTAATTAATGGCAAATTAAAAAAAAAAACATAGAAAACATCGAACTATTTAAAATTACGATTTTCTAACTAACGGACAATTTTCAACCTACCAACTTTTGAATAAGTTTACACATATCAAAAATTCTATATTTCTAAATTTGTAGGTGTTTTGTTTAGACATATGGTTTAAAATCTGGAAATAACTTGTTTGGAGTTATTCTTTATGACAGCTGTCAAATGATTCATGCTCAATATAGCTGACCATATTTTAATATTGTTACCAGAATAATGGAAGGCAAATATTCTATTCTATTCCCTCTCCTCTAGAACCTGGTGGTACATGAAATCCTAACTGGGCGGGATGTGGAGAGATAACCTTGCTGATGACGTTGCTATAGCGGTTTCAGGAAAGCATCTTTACACCCTAAAAGAACTCTTCCAGAATTCCTTTGACAAAGTAATACTTTATGCTTATCGGTGTGGACTGGGTGTTAAGCTACACAAAACCGAATTAGTGTTATTTTCGAGAAAATACAAAATTCCATTTGTAAACACTACCTATTTTAATTGCATCCCATTAAAGTTCTCAGACGAGGCTAAGTACCTGGGTGTTATTTTTGACAAAAAACTTAATTGGAAACGCAATATATGTAAAAGAAAGAGTCAAAAAAGCAGCTGTAGCTCTTTTTTCTTGCAACAAAAGTTATTGGTAATAAATGGGGCTTACAACCCCAAATTAAGCATTGGTTATACACATCGGAATTCAGACCGATTTTAATGTACGGTGTGGCAGTATGGTAGATTGCTTTAGGAAAAGCTATAAACCGCGATAAACTATTAATAAAGTCCAACGTTCAGCTTGCTGATGTATAGCGTGTATCAGTTGGAAATTTTGTCGGTAAAGAAGTCAAAAATATCAGTGGAAGTTATTTCCCTTCTATTGTACTTAATTCTATTCGAAGATGTTATATTTCCGAAGACGTTGTTATTGCAATTCTAAATTTTGACAAATCAAGGTTAAGTTGCTCTTCTTGTAATTCTATAGATAAATGAGTTCCCATTCTCATTACGAAATGTCAGAAGCCATCAAAACAAAAACTTTCTTTTCTCGAAATGATGGGGCCGCCATTTGGGGAAAACAAAAGAAAAACTATCTCCAATAACCATCACATCACATCATCAGACAACATGTGTGCGGTATGGAAAAACAAAGAAAAAACCTTTTCATCACCAAAAGTGCTTTATATAGAAAATAAACCTAAAACAAATCACCACCCAATCAGGACCACCCGTCTTAATATTATGAAGAGGAGGCTGGTTGATGATGTTGGGGATAGTGAGTTTGGTGACAATATTTTCACATTTTTTCCTATATTTCCTTTCTCCGTTCCGTACACTTTTATACACTACAAGGATATAAGTCTCACTTCCATCACACACAAAGCAAGGACGAAGAGAAAAATTTTGTTAAATGTGCAAACTGACATCACACTTACAAAACAAAAATCCTTCTGGCAGTTTGCCTCCGAAATAAGAGAGATGGACCTGGTGTCCTTTTTTCATGTTTTCTTTTTTTTCTAGGTATGATGATGGGCCCAAGCTTTGACTCTGACTCTGCACACAATCATAAACGGATCAGTCAACGAAATATTTCTGCAAAGAAGACGAGTGTCATCGCGCAACTTAGCATGACTTTGGTCTTTTCGTCCTTTTGGTAGCTACTACACTACACTCTGTACATAGTAACTTTTCTAGTTGCAGAACAGAAAAATGTGATGGACCTTTTTTGATTCATAGAGATTCTCCTCTTGAAATCAAAATACAAAAAATGAAACGAAAAAGTGCCAAAAGAAAAATTGCCAAAGGACTTTTGATTGAAGGTCCTTGTCACATCGTCATTTAAAGATAACGAAAACTCAAAACGAAAGAGAGAGAGAGATGAAGTATAGTCAAAAATAGAATATACAATGGGAGGTAGGTTGGTTGGTATATTCTGCCACTATAGGGCCTTTTGACAGAAATTGATGACCATCAGAATGAAACGCCAGCAAGGAAGCAAGAGTGGACTCTTGACTCGACTCAACTCGAACTCAAGTTGAGTCTCTAGTCTTTAGGATGATATAGCAATGCGATGATATTAGCATTATGACTGGCAGGATAATAACAACGACCATCTTCTTTTGCCTCTGCTTCTATTTTTACTTCATCGTTGTTCGTTTTCTGTGACGCTCTTCGTTATTTGATAGGTTCATAAATTATTAATGCTTACACCCAATTAACTGGCTATGTAAATAATAGGCTTTTGGCATTGGCATAAAGGGAGAGTGTGGTAATATAGCAAAATATAGGGAGCTTGGGCTGGTTATTATTTCTATTTGCATATTATGCGCAATTACAATAGGTGAATTTCTTAAGTTAGGAAATTGTTTAATGTTTAAGTAGAAAATGTGTGTTAAGTGGTTAGAAATTTAAAAAGGAGTATTTACATCTATTTAAACATGAATAATTACTTATATCCCTATTAATTCAAAAATCCTTCTTTTTGCTTTCTAGATAAAAAGTACTGATATACACAAATTTTAAAAATTTTCCAAAAACTGCTTCAATATGCGCTTTTTTTTTTTTGAAAAACTGATGTCAAAATTTTAAAATATAGATTTTGTAGTTGTTGGTATTCTGCTTATTTTGAAAGATCAATAATTATCAAATTTAACATTTAATTTTTAGTGGATTTTTGTTGAGTTTGGGTGACATTGGCTTAGCAGATTTTTTAATTGAGCGTCTACAACCCATGGCTTAGACGGATGTTATTATATTTTAATTTCTGAGATGATTCTGTTGTTTGGAGAATAGCTTGAGCTGCAAAACAAATTCCAAACACTAGACATCTATAGTTCGCTTTAAAACAAAACTCTGTGTTTGAACGTTTTAATTAATCAGAAGCTGGATAAAGTTAATGACATTTTTAATATTTGATATTTTGCATGTTTTTTTTTACAAGAGAAGAGAACCATGCTTTATGAATGCTTTTATGCTTTTGGAGGTTCTTTAAAAAAATTCCTGCATTTTGAGAATTGAAGAGTCTAAAACTAAATTTTGTCTAAGAACAGTTTTTTTTTTAACTTTCCGTAGGAAATCATTGTAATCGGTCCGATTTGTCGAATTGAAATTTTGACATTTCTCGACGTTTCAAAATCCCTAGAGTCCAAAAAAAAAGATTTTTAGAGAGATGTATGTGCGTGCGTGTGTACGTACATTCGTACATCCAAAACAAATATATTTTTGGAAAAAAATCCAATTTTTTTTTATAAATAAAAAAAAAAACTGAAAAAGAATGTTTGTCACCTTTTAAAACTTTATGAAAAAAGAAGATTTTATCTCCAAAATAATTGTATGTAACAAGAAACAACGTTTTTAACATCTGATAAAATTTTGAGAAAAATCGAACTAACAGTTTTTTTTTACAAATATTAAAAACCTAGAAAAAAAATTACTAAAAGTTGGTAAAAATTGATTTTCGACTCATATATCTTTTCAAACATTTGAGATTATGACTTCCAACTAATTTTATCTTATAAGAAATATTATTTTCAACATTCTGTTAAATTGTGAGAAAAAACGAATTGACAGTTTTTTTTATAAAAAATAAAAAAACTACGCAAAGTTGGTAAAAATTGATTTTCCACTCATATATCTTTTCAAAACTTTGAGACATTGGCTTAAAATTAATTTTATTTTATAAAAAATATTGTTTTCAACATCTGGTAAAATTTTGAGAAAAATCAAACTGACAGTTTTTTTTTTTTAAAAATAACAAAATTAAAAAAACATTACTCAAGATTGGTAAAAATTAAATTTCGACTCAAAAATCTTTTCAAAACTTTGAGGTATTGGCTTTAAATTAATTTTATTCTTTAAAAAATATTGTTGTGAACATTTAGTAAAATTTCGTGAAAAATCGAATTGACAGTTTTTTTATAAGAAATAAAAACCTAAAAAAAAATTACTCAAAGTTGGTAAAACTTGATTTTCAACTCAAATATCTTTTCAAAAATTTGATATTATGGCTTCCAATTAATGATGTTTCCAAGAAATATTGTTTTCAACATTCGGTAAGATTTTGAGAAAAATCGAATTGAAAGTTTTTTTTACAAAAATTAAAAACCTAGAAAAAATATTACTAAAAGTTGGTAAAAATTGATTTTCGGCTCAAATATCTTTTCAAAAATTGAAAATATTGGCTTCAAACTAATTTTTTCTCACAGAAAATATTGTTTTCGACATTCAGTAAATTTAGTATATAAATTCAACAGTCAGTTTTTTCATAAAAGTCTATAATAATCTACAAAAAATAGAAGGTAGGAATTGATATTCGGTTCTCGATAACTCGTGAACAATAAAAGATATTGACTTCAAATTAGTTTTATTCATTCAATTTGTATTCGTTTATATCTACACTAATATTATATTATAAAGAGGAAAGATTTGTATTTTTGTATGTAAAGAATAAACTCAAAAAGTACTGAACCGATTTTAATAATACAATTCTTTTTTTCATTAGAAAGCAACATTATATGTACCTATTTATGCCTACCCGTGCGAAGCCGGGACAAGCCGCTAGTAAGAAATAAGAATGTTTAAGAAATGCTACTAAAATTGGTAAAAATTGGTTTTCAAATAATAATCTCGTTAACAAAAATAGATTTCGAAATCAAACTATTTTATCATTTATGCAAAATATTGTTGGTAATTTTTAATTTTTTTTGAATAGTTTAATTGGCAACTTTTTTAACGAATCTCGATAACCTACAAACCTTTTAAGCAAGACAAATCGACAGACGGGATGGGAAGTTATCAGTGTGGGTCGCATCCCAGTCTCTTTTTAAATTTCCATTTTGGATTCTTGACTACTTTCAAAGAGACTTCAAATGTTCCTACATAAAAGAAAAGAATGATTGTAATTTTTTGTCAAAGCTGTCATTCACCAACCCTTGGTTCTTTAAAAGGTGTTGAACTTCCAAGCATTTTAATATCCAGGTTGAAATTATTATTTTATGATATATTCTCTCCAGATCTAAATATTCTGAAGAAATTTTATAGATGTAGACAAAAATGAGTTATGTAAATAAGGCAAAATATTCCAACTTAAATCAAAGTCTGGTATCGAGTGGTTTCTTTTTAAATCATAGGTTATTCGAACCTTGACAAAAAGTCAGTATAATATTTCCCTGGAGAAAAATTACCAACATTGGGAAGAAATATTAAAAACTTATTTCCAAAATGAGTGCTATGTAAGCGAAACAGTGCGTTTTTGGAACAAAATGTTGGTCAAATGATAAAACTCACCTCATCTTTTGTAAGATAGTTTGTGTAAACAATTTGTGAGAGTGGTACGCTAGCGAATAATACTCACGTTCCCTGTCACATCATAAACGTTATATGGTGAGCAAAGAAGACGATAATGATTGACTGATTTAGCCGAGTGTTTGACACTACAATCATGAACATTAACTCACTATGAATATCAACTCAAAGATCTAAAATTATTCGCAGGAGGCAGGAGAATCCTGGAGTTCTGTTTGGATTGTGGACCATTTGACATTTTTTGAAAAACATTGGTAAGAGCCATTTAAATCAATATTTGTATTTTTATTGAAATTGAATAAATGGATTTCGACGATCATGTCAAAAGTGTGATTTGACCAATTTGGACTTTTTTGTGTATGACCTTGAAAGAGCAATGTTATTCAAACAATCTTAAAGTGATTTATGTATTGATGGCCAAAATATTTGAAACAATGTATAACCTAGACCATTAACAAGGGCTTGGAAAATTGAGTGACAGAATACACTATCCTATATTATGCAAAGCCAACCGAGTTAGCTACTATAAAAATTTTGTATTCCATAACTTAATGGGTATGTTTGCTCTTCCCAATAAAATGCATAATACATGAACAAAATTTAATATTTTTCATTTTGAATATTTAGAATTTTCAAGAAATGTTCTTGGTTCAGAACTTTCATTGTTTAAATAAAAAAAAAGAGACTGGGATGCCACCCACACTGATAACTTCCCATCCCGTCTATCGATTTGTCTTGCTTAAAAGTTTGTCTAAATGTATCAATTCTTACCAAATTTGCGTTCTATTTTTTGGAGATTTTATTTTTTTATGAAAAAACGGACTGTTGGATTTTTATAAAAAAAAAAGTACTGAATATCGAAAACAATATTTTCTGTGAAATAAAATAAGTTTGAAGCCAATATTTGTAATTTTTGAAAAGCTATTTGAGTCGAAAGTAAATTTTTACCAAGTTTAAGTATTGTTTTTTTTTAGGTTTTTATTTTTTGTAAAGAAACTGTCAATTCGATTTTTTTCAAAATTTTACTGAATGTTGAAAACAATGTTTTTTATAAGTAATAATTAGTAAGAAGCCCTTATCTCAAATTTTTGAAAAGATATTTGAGTCGAAAATCAATTTTTACCAACTTATGTTGAATTTTTTTTCGGTTTTTAATTTTTTGTAAAAAAATGTCAATTCGATTTTTTCAAAATTTTACTGAATGTTGACAACAATTTTTTTTGAAAGATAAAAGTAGTTTAAAGCCAATATCTCAAAGTTTTGAAAAGATATTTGAGTCGAAAATCATTTTTTACAGACTTTTATTAATTTTTTTTTTAGGTTTTTATTTTTTGTAAAAAAACTATTAATTCGATTTTTCTCAACATTTTTCAGAATGTTGAAAAAAATATTTCTTATAAGGTAAAATTAGTTGAAAGAGATAATCTCAAATTTTTGAAAAGATATTTAAGTCGAAAATCAATTGTTATTAACTTTTATGAATTTTTTTTTTCGGTTTTTAATTTTTTGTAAACAAATTGTCAATTCGATTTTTTTCAAAATTTTACTGAATGTTAAAAACAATATTTTTTATAAGATTAAATTAGTAGGAAGCCATTATCTCAAATTTTTGAAAAGATATTTGAGTCGAAAATCAATTTTTGCCACCTTTTATACATTTTTTTTAGGTATTTTTTTTATGTAAAAAAAACTTTCAATTCGATTTTTCTCAAAGTTTTTCCTAATGTTGAAAACAATATTTCTTATAAGCTAAAATTAGTTTGAAGCCTTTATCTCAAATTTTTGAAAAGATATTTGAGTCGAAAATCAACTTTTACCAACTTTTGTTAAATTTTTTTAGGTTTTTATTTTTTATAAAAAAAACTGTCAATTAGATTTTTCTCAAAATTTTAGCAGATGTCAAAAACATTATTCTTTTTTGCACAAAATTGTTTTGGAGATGAAATCATATTGTAGTCGTAAAATTTTCGAGGTGACAAATTTTTTTTTTCAGTTTTTTTGATTTATAAAAATACCGTTAATTGTTTTTTTTTTTTTCAAATAAAATAAATTTGTATCACGTTACAATATATGATATAAAATTTAATTCAAGTCTCTAGTGTCATTAGTTCATGAGATATATAGGTTTATCCAAAATTTTCACCTTTTTTTAAACTGCTATGGTAAAAAAAAACCACCCACGCAATTTTCTTGAGAGCCCTTTCTGCATCTTTCTGCCATATTATCTGTATAACAAAATTTATTTCAAGTCGATATCTCTTCTGGTTCTTGAGCTTTGGACGACGAAAAAAACGTTGCGAACGTACGTACCCACGCACGCACAGACATCTTTCTAAAAATCTTTTATTTCGACTCTAGGGACCTTGAAACGTCGAGAAATGTCAAAATTTTCAATTCGACAAATCGGACCCGTTGCAATAACTTCCTATGGGAAGTTAATAAAATGATCTCTGAAATGTTTACCAAATTATAAAATCGAAACAACCAAAATTATACCCTTATTTGTTGAAGGCTCAAATTTAAACTATTCTGAACTGATATATCATTTAAGTGTCAATAAATTGCTTATTTCGAAAAGTGAAATAAATTCCCACAGATATTTTACACCAAACTCCCAAATGAACCAAAATATTTCATATTCGATTTTTACATGTTTTGGATATGTCCTTTCAGTCAAAACGGGTAACTCTGGAGAACTTTTATAATGTTTTCCCTCCATTAACAGAAAATTACGTATTATTAATGCACTAAGGCGTATACGTACTTTTTTATTTTATTGAATTTTCGACTGGCCACATACGAAACGAATAAGGAACGTTTAGTGCGTCACATAGTAACACACAAATATTTTATGTCCACATTCAAAAATTCACCTAAGCGTCCTTGGCTCTGATTTCGGGGCTAAAATTAAAGCCACCCATAGTTTAGTCTTAGGAAAATAAAAAAAGAATACATAGAGCAAATTCTATGAACAATCATTTTAGACAAGTTCATTAAATCACAATTAATGTCTCAAAAGTCATAAGTTAAGCTTTTGTCAGAACCTTACATAGGTACCCAGGGCGAAAAAAACACTTTCATTTTTTTCAGGGTTAGTCGACTTAGAAAAAAAGAGGGTGGGATGCGACCCACACTGATAACTTCCCATCCCGTCTATCGATTTGTCTTGCTTAAAAAGTTGTCTAAATGTATCAGTTCTTACCAAATCCATTTGTTGGAGATTTTATTTTTTTATGAAAAAACAGACTGTTGTATTTTTATAAAAAAATTACTGAATATCAAAAACAATATTTTCTGTGAAATAAAATAAGTTTGAAGCCAATATTTTTAATTTTTAAAAAGCTATTTGAGTCGAAAGTAAATTTTTACCAAGTTTTAGTACCTATTGTTTTTTTGGTTTTTATTTTTTGTAAAAAAAACTGTCAATCCAACATTTCTTAAAACTTTACCGAATTTTGAAAACAATATTATTTATAAGATAAAATTAGTTTGAAGCCAATATCTCAAAGTTTTGAAAAGTTATTTGAGCCGAAAATCAATTTTTACCAACTTTTGTTAAATTTTTTTTTCGGTTTTTATATTTTTTGTAAAAAAACTGTCAATTCGATTTTTCTCAAATTTTTTCCTAATGTTGAAAACAATATTTCTTATAAGTTAAAATTAGTTAGAAGCCATAATCTCAATTTTTTGAAAAGATATTTGAGTCGAAAATCAATTTTTACCAACTTTTGTAATTTTTTTTTCGGTTTTTAATTTTTTGTAAAAAAACTGTCAATTCGATTTTTTTCAAAATTTTACTGAATGTTGAAAACAATATTTTTTGAAAGATAAAAGTAGTTTTAAGCTAATATCTCAAAGTCTTGAAAAGATATATGAGTCAAAAATCAATTTTTACCAACTTTTATTAATTTTTTTTTTAGGTTTTTATTTTTTGTAAAAAAACTGTCAATCCGATTTTTCTCAAAATTTTATCAGATGTCAAAAACATTATTCTTCGTTGCAAAAAATTGTTTTGGAGATGAAATCATGTTTTAGTCGTAAAATTTTCGAATTGACAAATTTTTTTTTCAGTTTTCTTGATTTATAAAAAAACCCGTTAGTTGGATTTTTTTCCAAAAATATAATTGTTTTGTATCACGTTACAATATATAATATAAAATTTAATTCAAGTCTCTAGCTTAATTGGTTCATGAGATATTTAGGGTTAACCAAAATTTTCACCTTTTTTTTAACCTGCTATGGTAAAAAAACCACCCACGCAATTTTCTTGAGAGCCCTTTCTGCATCTTTCTGCCTTATTATCTGTATAACAAAATTTATTTGAAGTCGATATCTCTTCTGGTTCTTGAGCTATGGACAACGAAAAAAACGTCGCGAACGTACGGACGTACGTACACACGCACGCACAGACATCTTTCTAAAAATCTTTTATTTCGACTCTAGGGACCTTGAAACGTCGAGAAATGTCAAAATTTTCATTTTGTCAAATCGGACCCATTACAATAACTTCCTATGGGAAGTTAAAAATCAGTCTCTCACTAATTTTCAGCATTATCCGGTCTTAAGTTTGCCATAACGCATTTTCATAATCACCTTAAACCATGCACGAATAGGCTTACCTAGTTTTTTTTTTCAAAACTTTTCAACTCAAGAAATTAGCCTATGTAATGGTCTTCCTATATGATAGGCTGGGTTAGAGTTCAAACGAGTGTGAGTTTAGTCGACCAGTTAACCGGTGTCTAAACGCTCTCTCGACCCTAGGATTACATTACGAATGCAAATTAGAAAATTAGAATAGCAAAACATACAAATATTGAAGCATAGCAGCACAACCCTCTACGTTACTGAGAGTGTGTGTTTTTTGGTTATGAGAAGGGGGTTAAAATTATATTATGGAAGACTCGCATATATGAATCTAGGTACATAGCTATTTTAGTCTATAATATGCGCCTTTGAACATCAAGCAACCCTAAAGGCGATTTTACAAACTTCCCAAAGGCTATAGTGGATGGTTAATCTCTGTATGTATATATATACGTACATTGGTCATCCTTCCAAGGATTGAGAGTTTGGCCTCTTTTGTTCAAGCGTAAATACCATAAATTGATGTATGTTTAATGTAACATACTTGGCGTATACATCGATAGAGTAGCAGAGTAGACCGACCTAAGCACATCAAAGTTATACATAATGATGGGTAAATGTGTTTGGGACAATATAAATATTTTTTCAAGACCTCTTGAGCTAACTATAGCTACATAACATACCCAGACCCAACAAACATACTGATGGTATGGAGTATTTATATCCTCATTTGAAATTCCAAATGCCGCAAGGCAATTTAACAAATGATTTTGCAATTGAATAGGGTAGGGAGGCAGAGGCAGAGGCAGAGGCATGCTTTTCAATCTAATATTCCATCGGGCTGTTTTGTCATCATCAGTCGTCAGAAACGTTACTCCAAAATACGAGTAAGGTAGGTTATGCTGAGGGGTCCTTCTGGAGTATATAGGAGTCTTTAGGGAAGGCTTTGCGAGGGGTGAAGGAGGGTAGAAAATGCGAGAGAGATAGAATTGAAATAACTAAATTTAGATATTATTTGTGTTGCTGAACGTTTTATTTTGAATTAATTTAGTGTTTTTTTTTTTTGTTTTTTGTTTTTCGTATTTTAATTTTATTTTGGTTGTTTTGTTGCTTACGAATATTTCCATAGCATAACTGTTTGGTTTGATTCGGTTGTGGGGCAGAAAGGGCTTTATGCATATTCATATCTACTCTCAATTCGAGAGGGTTTTCTATATGTTTATATGTTTTCTCCTCGAAAAACGAAAAATGGTTGCGTTTCATGAATAATTTATGAGGTGAAAAGTTTTCGAAGGCTTCTTTTGATGCATATCTAACTCCAGTTTATTTTTGTATACTAACATTTGTATACATAAAACGAGAAGTTTTGTTAAATCTAATTAAAGACATTCTGGCAAATATTATAAAATTTTATGTAAATATACAATTATTGTAAACTCTCAATATTTGTATATTAAACCAATCAAGTTTGTCTTATTTTTTTTGGAAATACATATATATGAAGGAGCTTTGGTACTTGAAGACTGATTAAAGTGGATCATCAAGGTTGATTGATTTAGAAACTGACTCTTAAGGAATAATGTTTTCGATATACGAAGGAAAATGCCACAACGTTATGAAAAAAATATACAACTATAAAGAAGACCATCTTTGAAATGAACAGTAGTACCTCATAAAGAGGATTTAGATCTGCAAAGTTTATGCCCATTTCAATGCAACAAAAGAGAAGGGGTGCTGAATTGATAGAGTTCTAGAATTCATCAAAAATGTAAAAATCCAATTTAAAAATCACAGAAATATGTCGAGTCTAAGATCCGTGGGATATTCGAACAATAATTTATCTCCTTATTGTTCGAATATCCCTTTATTTTTTATTTCATTAAAAAATGTAAAAGCCAAACCAATTTCCTAAATAAGTCTGAAATATGTACGGGTTTTGTCGCCGTATGGAATTGTTTTTCTCGAATATCCCACATATGAGATTTGACCATTTGAACCAACTCAATTTCTTTTATATACTGAAAACAATTTAAGTTTGTATAATGAATTTCTGTTATTCAAACCGTATTCTGTTTTTTTTCGAATATCTCACATGGTAAGTGAATACCGTTAAAATATTTTTTTTTCTTTAATATTGTTAAATAAAAAATATTTGTACAGCATAACTTTGAGAATATAACACAAATAATTAGCTTAAAATTCTGATGGGCTTAAAGAAATTGAATATGAATAGAAACATTTTGCTTATTATGATGATTTAGAGTTGTTTTAAATGGTATTTCAGCGAATATCCCACATATGAGTATTTACACATTTTTATGAGATGAAAATAAAACTTACCAATGAATTAAATATCTCGTCGGCCAAAAAACCTCTTAAGATAGATAACTAACTTTTTTCAAGTGGTATTTTCTGCGAATATCCCAAAAAAAAGAAGTTACAAATTTTATGAGATTTCAAAAAATCTTACCACAGAATTGAATTTCTCGCCATCCCAAAAAAAAACAATTTAAACTAATTGACTTTTTTGTGAGTGGTATTTTTGACGAAAATCCCACAAATAAGTAATTTAAGAGTTTTAATGAATTTTTGATGATTTTGAAAAAAAAAATCTAAATATGAACTTGAATATCGCTACGTACAGAAGTACATAAGCCCAAGAGTAATATGTTAGATAGGTAGGACTGCCATGCTAAGTTTCTTGGTTTCAATCCCTGAATGTACCACCTAAGGTTTTTTTTATGGGTACTGCTTCTTGCGAGTATTTGACAAATCCACAAAGAGTAATTCTTGTAATGAAAAGCGATTTCTCAAATTAGCCGTTAGGATTCGGCATAAAAACTACAGGTCCCCTCCATCCCTGATATAACTCGCACATAGGTATGGTTGAGAGTTGTTAGTCACTAGGACAGTTAATTTAAGAACTAACAGACTGTTGCGCCATTTAATGTTCTTAATTTTTTTTGTATGGAATTATTTTCCCCGAATATCCCACATATTAAATGGTACCATTTAAACGAATTTTATTTACTTAATTATATTAAATACAGTTGAATTTTCATATAGAGATGGTGTTATCTTAATCATATTCTTTTTTTCGAATATACCACATTGTATTGAAAATCTTTTAGGTTTACGTTTTTTTAATTGTTCAATAAAAGATATAGTATGTATTGTAACTTTAAAATAATTTAAAGAAGTATTTTTGTTGATATCATACAAATAATTATCTTAAAATTATGATAGGCTTAAGGAAATTCAATAAAAATTTAAATATTTTGGCTTTTGTAATTATTTCGAGATGGTATTCTTGCGAAAATCCCACAAAAAAAAAAAGAAGTTACAAATTTTGATGAGATTTCAAAAAATCTTACCACATTGACTTGAATTTCTCGTCATCCATAAAAACTATTTAAGCTATTTAATTTTTTCGTTAATGGTATTTTTGACGAACATCCCACATATAAGTTATTTAAGAATTTTGATGATATTAAAACAAAAACAATCTAAATATGAATTTGTTTATTTCTACGTTAAGAAGTGGATAAAAAATTTTGAGCATGATTTTTTTGCGAATATCCCACGAATGAGATAGTGATGATTGCTTTTGTTGAATAATAATTTTAGACACTAAGTGATTTCATATAAATGTAGCGTTAAACAGGTACTCCTAATGATTTACTTATGATCGCCATGAATGTTTTAAAATTATTTTACCAACCGACTTTTGAGACCGTTCAAACATTTCTGAAAAAAATTACATCAACCATATAATCGGCATTTATGTGAATATCCCACAGATAAGTTACTTAAAGTTATGAAGAGCTTAAATAAATGAAGAAAAAATCAAAATATTTTATATTTTAAAAATTATATGACATTTCAAATGGCATTTAGGCGAATATCCCACAAATTAATGGTTAGGTGCTTTTGATGAGCTTTAAAAAATATTACAACGCATTTTTGAAAAAGCATGAAGTACTAAAACTGCCTGGTTTCATTTGACCAAATCATGTGTTTTAAGTGGTATTTTTGCAAATGTCCCACAAATCAGTAGATAGGGGATATTGTTTACCTAAGCAAAAGTCTATGGTAAAAACACAATATTAAAGCCAATTGACAAGAACAATGAATGCTTAGGATGTTACTGATCTTTAAATTATGAGTTATACATATATGGATGAAATCTAGTAATTGAGCTTAGTGGACTTTATTACAAATTCTTAAGAGTTATTTTTACGAACTGCCTGCAATATCTTACCATTTATGAAAACCTACCTATGTATATCCAAACAGCAACTGAATTTAATTTATTTTATTTCAAAATTAAAAGAAAATTGAACTAGTGTTTTTTCGAATATCCCACGACTTATTATTAAAGAGAGTTGATGACCTTGAAAAATATCAGGTCAATTATTTTAAGTTTAGCTTTTTCAAAAAAAAAGGAATAATAATACGAATTACAAATAACATGATTCACCTCAATTCTAATGTTATTTTTTCGAATATCCCCCAAATTAATAGTTTGAGGATTTTGATGATCTTGGGAATTGATTGGCGAATTGTATTAAAATCTATCTATAGTCGTAGATCTAATTTTTTATTAAACAGATTAAAATCCTAAGATATCCCTTTTTTTTCTTAAACAGGTGACGAATATCCTTTTTCACTAGCAATTTCACTACTACCATTATTTAAAACTTAATTTGTAATACCTTTTTTCAATTTTAAAAAATAGAAGCTTCAATGAAAACGATTGTATATATATGTACCAAACATAAATAATGTTTAAATCTAAACTTGCTTTCTTATAAATCAATTAACACTAAATCCTTATAGTTTTTAAAAATTCGATTTTCAATTATCCCCCCATTAATTTAATGTATACATAAGTATATAAATGAATTCCCATTCAAGTTGGAAAATCTTCGGAAATCAAAGAATCATAAATCAGAATTACACCATCTTACTGTGGTTTCAGCTGAGATTTTTCTTTTCAAAAAATCTCAATTCTATGCCAACGAAACGAATGCGAACGAACAATCCTCTCAAAATATTTAACCCTCTACCATTTTTATATGAAAGCAAGAAAAGAGCGAACAGCAACCGGCACCAACACCAACACCGGTACCAGAAACAGTCAGAGGCACCTCTATATCCTTTAGACAGCTCTAGCACAGTTGAAATATATAACGAAACTAAAGCTTGAAATTTTCAACTTGAATCCTGCTGATTCTGGGATTTTTCCCTTTCTTGTTACTGCAGTGCACAGCACAGCAGCACAGCATCGTCAACACACAAACATATTATAAATATATTTCACCCTCTATAATGTAATTAATTTTCTATCCTTGGCAATAAGAATTAAGGATCTCTCTCTTTCCGTCCGGGTCGACAAGAGAGTGCAACCCCATTGCTACTGTTGCTGAAGCTTTTGCTCAAAATGGGAAGAAGTCCCAAAGGAGTCCCTGCATGCATCATAAATATTAATAACAAAGTATCCACGAGCAGTTCCGATTTTTATCATCTTTATGATGTGCATCAGCAACAGAAATAAGTTGGAAAATAAAAAACAAAAAGAATTCCATCTTCGTTCCGCTCGAAGATTTCCACACAAATTTTCTTCGTCCTTTCTTCATTCTTTCGCGAATAAAGTTCGAAAATCATCTAGTTTGTGTTTTCTTTTTCTTTCTTTGTATTTCTTGCAACATCAGATAAGTCTTGACACACATAACATAAGAGCTACAGTCATAGTCTCGGAGTAAGAATAAGGTCTCTGTCTTCGGCTCCACAAGGGATATCCGTGTTTATAGCCCACATCACTGCTGCCTTGCCGCGTCGCGACGTTCCATCGCTTCATCACCATCGCCAAACGCCATACGCCATACTCCATTCGCCATTCGCCATCCCCATCATCATCATCCGCCATTTCCATCATCTACATCGATAGTCGCTGATTGCTGTGGCGTTATCGGAATTTTTGATTGCAATTTTAATTCGATTGCCTCACCCGCGAACCATACCACCCGCAATATCATCATCATTTGTGGCATTTGGAGATTTACTAATGGACATCGGAGATGATGGAGAGATGCCAGGCAGCTGCTCCTCCGATTCCGATCCGATGATGATGGTGCCCCCAGCCTTCCTCCTTCTCGATAATCCAAATCCAGATGTGTGTGCGGTTGAATGAAGACGACCGACCGACGACGACGACGACCAAAGACGACAGACGCTGGCGCTGGTGATTGCGATGTGATATGATGCTGGATTATGGTGGGATAGGTCATGTCCCAATGGCGTCGATTTTTATGTAGTTGACTTGGTTTTTATTTTTTGAGGAAAAAATTTACAAGAAAATAAATAAAATACACAACCACGTCGAAAACGAAGTCGAGCACGGTGCTACGATTAGGGAATGTTTTGAAAAATACTTTCAGTTCACATCAGACAGATAACGTCTGGAATTGTAAACAAGTCAAGTTGAGCAGCGGCGCGTTGGCCGACGACGAACGACGACGTGGTATTTTGGAAATTAAGTGTGTCTGGAGACATTTGATAGGCGCCCTTGGCTCATTACTGTCCTTTTTTATGGTTGATTTGTTTTTGTTTTTTCTTATTCTTTGTTGTTTTTCGTTTTTTTACTTTGATCAATTTAAAGGCCATGGACAATGACCTTGCTTTTTAAATTATTTAAAATTAAAAACAAAATAAAGGAATAAGTAACTACATTTTAGAACCCTTAGGTGCATAGGGACATTATACTTTTGCAAAATCTAAAATACATGAGGTTTGTTTATTTATAAAGTTTTAATTAACATTTAGGTATATATTATAGCTGCCTCAAGGACAAGGTTAAGAACACAATTAATTTTATGAGGACATTTAGTAATGACAAACAAAAAATATATAATAATTTATGGGTAATTCTAAACTTTTTAATCTTTGTTTTTCAATCTCAAGTCTTTATTTAAATGTTTGATTAGATTCGAGCAAACTGTCGTTTTTATTAACAAAAAGTTAGTGATGAAAAAGCTTATTTAATTGTCCTTTTAGAAATTATAATATTTTGGTATAGTAAATTTGTTAAGATCCGTAAAGCTGGAAACAACACAATCGAATTTCGAGCTTTTGTGCTAATTTAGTTTTCTAGTCCCCACTTGGTTAAGAATCTCTTCGCCCTCAAACTTGTGTTAAACCCAGCTTGACGTCAAGTTGTGGTGACAACTAAAGGTTCAAAATTAAAAATAAAAACTAATGATGAGGATATTTATTTCTCTTTTTTGGCTTCTAAGTTCGCGGAGTTCCAGATTGGTTTCACAAGCCCTTACCTTTTAAATAAGGTCTGGTCAGGTATTGGAATATTTGAAAAAGTGCACGATGCGTAGTAAATTCAAAAGCTGGGACTAGTGCATTAAATTAGCAAGTGAAAAAAATGTAAATTCCTACATCATTAGAACTTCGAAATTCGATAGCAGTGTTTCCAAGTTTACAGACCTAATTTGTTAACCTTTTTCAAGGAAATCAATTTGTATCTTTTCTCAAAGTCATTACAAACTTTAAGGAAAGTACAGTTTTAGATGTCTTTAAAGCCTAGTACGCTGCTGATGCGAAACGAAATTTCAGATACAAAAATGACATGACGAAATCATAAACGAAAAATTTCGCTGTGCTTTTCGTTTTTCAGTACGCTGCTGAATGACGAAATGTGTCATTTTAGTGGATAGCTGTACTAGATTTCTTAGTACAATTCTCCACTCTTTTCGTTCTCAATTTAACTGCCCGGTATATTAATTGCTTGCGAAATTTTGACGTTTAATTTACTTATTGAAAAAAATTGTTTACAAATTAAAATTGAAAAAAATTGTTTACTCGTCTTTCGGTGTTTTGATTTCGATTTATCTTTGATTTAAAATTTATAATAAAATGGATTTTTCTAATGTGTTCCAACATTGCATTTCTGAATCGGAAACTCAGGATGTTATTGGTGATGTGCAAGAAGTGATGAAGACAAGCAGTGAACTTCAACTTCCAGACAGAACTCTCCACAAATATTTTTCCGCTGTGGTTTTCGTTTCCATTTCGCTCTGGACTTGGAGACCGCCGAAAAAATTCGTTTCACTTCAGCTGCGTACTAGGCTTAAGGCTGACATTGACTTTTGATTTTTCATATTTTTGAATGAAACCTAAGCTCTTTACGTTGAAAATTAAAAAAGGATATCATTATGAAGACTCCAAATCATCCCTGTCTATTTGTAAGGATTTGAAGCTAATTCACTTTGGGAAGCTATCATTCACAATGGAACAAACAAAGAGCATCCTAAATGGTGATAACTGGATTGCTCCATAAAAATTTATCGAGACTGCCTACACATATAGACATAACATTTTTACAGAATTTTTATAAAAAGTATTTAAGTATTTATTTCATTTTGTTTTCTTTTTTTAAATTAAATATGTTCTTTTTTTAAGATAAGATGTTTCAATTTAATTTTAATGTGATTTTATTAAAAAATATTTTATCAATCAGGCTGACGACAACGCCATTGCCAACTTAGCCCGTCCCGGCTTCGTACGGGTAGACATAAATAGGTACAGATATTTAAGTTATAAAGCATGCTAATTAAAACGACCATGAATCACTAAATAAGAAAACATTTGTTTGTCCTATCATTAATATTCTTCGCAGCATATGCGGTGAAAGACATTTTATGGCTAATTTTTGTACACCTTCGGTTGGTTTTAATAGGAATTTCTAAAGATTTCTATAGTAACCTAGTACTAAATATAGCCTATGCTATGTTACTCAGTGATAATGTAGCTTTCTAATGAAAAAAGAATTATTAAAACCGGTTCAGTACTTTTTGAGTTTATTCGTTACATACAAAAATATAAATCTTTCTTTTTATAATATTAGTGTAGATTATATCATTAAAAAGATCATTGCAGTATTTTTGATACTCGTGTCAGTTTTGTTTTACAAATAATTCACGGAATTACACTTAACTTGACTTTATTTTAACATGCACACAAAATTTTGTTATAAATGTCACCAACTTTATTTGGTTTACTAAAACGATAAAACTTAACGAAATCAACCAATGAGACCGGTGACGCCAACAAGATTGGTGAGGCTCTTATAATTTTAAAAAAGGAGGCTACGATGCGACCCACACTAATAACTCCTTATCCCGTCTGTCGATTTTTCTTGCTTAAAAGTTTGTATGTTTTCGTGTTTTGTTAAAAAAGTTGTTAGTTGAATTATTCTTAAACATTTAAAAATTACCAACGAAATTTCGCATATAATGAAATATTTTCATTTCAAAATCTATTTTTGCTAACGAGATTTTTAGTCGAAATCCAGTTTTTATTTTTCTCAAAATTTAACCGAATGCTGAAAACAATATTATTTCTTATAAGATAAAATTAGTTTGAGGGCATAATCTCAAACTCAAAAATCTATTTTTAGCAACTTTTAGTAATATTTTGTTTAGGTTTTTATATTTTGTAAAAATACTGTCAATTCGATTTTTCTCAAAATTTTACTGAATGTATTCAACAGTATTTCTTATAAAAAAAATTAGGTTGAAGATATAAACTCTAATTTTTAAAAAGATATTTAAGTCGAAAATCAATTTTACCAACTTTTAGTAATGTTTTTTTTTAGGGTTGTATTTTTTGTAAACAAACTGTCAATTCGATATTTATATTTCTCAAAGTTATACCAGATGCCAAAAACGTCATTCTCCTTGTCATGAATTTGTTTTGGAGATAAAATCATTTTTTGTTCGTTAAAATATTCGAGAAGACAATTATTTTTTTCATTTTTTATGATTTATAAAAAAAAAAACTTTAATTATATTTTTTTCCAAAAATATACCTGTATGGTATCACGTTACAATATATACTATAAAATTGAATTCAAGTTGCTAGCGTTATTGGTTCTTCAGATATTTAGGGTTAACCGAAATTTTCACCTGTTTTTTAAATTGCTATATTAAATTTTCAATTTTTTGAGAGGCATTTCAGCATTTTTCTGCATTATTATCTGTATACAAAAATTTATTTGAAGTCGATACCTCTACTGGTCCTTGAGCTATGGACGACGAAAAATACGTCGCGAACACACGCACGCACAGACATCTTTCTAAAAATCTTTTTTTTTTAGACTCTAGTAACCTTGAAATGTCAATAAATGTCAAAATTTTCAATTCGACAAATCGGACCGATTACAATTACTGCCTATGGGAAGTTAATACAAAAATATACAGTCTTTTTGAATACTTCGAAAGTAATATAGAGGCTCAACTGGGACTTTGTAATCTTAAAGAGAAGGTGAAGAATTTCTGCGAGGTGCATTTTGGAAATTAAATTTTTTGGAAAACATATCTACTACATTTTTCTTTAATATAAAATATCACAGCTTTGAGGAAAGAGCAAAACTTAAAGGTTTTTCAACATGGGTAGTTTTTACTTTCGTCATATTTGGCAAGTTTTGCATTCATACACAAATTCAAACTCGTGATTTTTCTGTTCCAACTTAGAATTTACAAATCACATTAAATATTATGTCATTTAAGCAAGCTCTATGCTTGGTTTTATAAAACGCTGGGCAAAGGAGGTCAATGATTCCTATGTTCCTCATTCTTTGTACAATTGCCATGTTCGTCGTCATCTTGATTACGCTTCGCAAATATAGCCTTACTATTTTCAAATTCATAGAAAACGTATTGAATCAATTCAACTTAATTTCATTCACTTAAGGGTCTTCCTTGGGATGATACTTACATATGATCTGCCTCCCTCTGAAAATCTCATTCAACTTCTTTAACCTTCAAGCGGGCGCGTATAGTCGAATCGACCGCGCTTAGTACATTTTCCTTCATATTATTATTTTTACCCATCACATGTAATTCTCATTTCTAGTAGCCTTTTTCATAATTTTAAGTACTTTTTGACAAATTAGACTTTAAAGACAATGATAATGTGTGAGTACAAATCAATAAATAATTATGGAATAATTAGTGCTTTATTTCTCTTATTCATCCGTCCAAATGTGCGTACAATCAGAAAAATCGTGTACAAATTTGAGCAAACCGGACCTGTAAGAGATGTGAAAACACGAGTTCATGCTCGTACAGCTCGTAGTGTACAAAATATTTGCTGCTGTTCGCGATAGTGTGGCAAGAAATGGCAACAGTGGATGATCATTGTTCAAAGAAAATCATCTTCAGTTATTAGGCACATTTTCACCTCGTTGGATATGCCAATAAGCAGAATTGCCGCATTTGGGCGAATGAAAGTCCAATAGTGATGGTCAAAAAACCATAATGCACCCACAAGCAGTGATTGCTTGTTGCGGTTTATGGGCTGGTGGCATCATCGTGCCGTATTTCTAACAAAATGAGGCTGTTCAGGCAGTTAATTTGAATGGTGTTTGCTCTTGTGAGATGGCCCGAATTTGAAGATATGGATGTGGACGATATGCGATTTCGACTGGGCGGACGGTGCCATTTGCATACAGCTAACGAAACGATGGCTCTTTTGCGCGACAAATTCAATTTCCGTGTTACCATGGTGGCGATGTCAATTGGCCGATAAAATCATGTGATTTGACACCGTTGCACTTCTTTCTTTGCAGTTCTACGTCGATAAACCAGCAACAATTCAAGATCTAAAGTATGCCGGCGATGTTGGGACTGCTATTTGACCGATATGTTATTCCATACATAATTGAACCATATTAATATTATTATAATAAAAAGAAATGAAAATAATCTCTTAATTAATAGGTATGTGTTTCTTTTTTCAAAATCAACATCGGTCCTTAAAATTTAACCACCATTCATCTTCTAGCAGTTTGCTTAGAAGAAACTTATGCTTTCATGGCTTCATACATACATCGAATTATATGAGTTTACTACAAAAATATTTCCAAAGTAATTTAAAACTAGATAAAATAATGAAAGATATTGGATGCATTAATTGCGCACTGATATTCGTCCAAGTTATATATTGAATAGTGCTTATATTTAAAGCCAATAATAATTGACATTCCTTCTTTCTATAAAATGCAAGTACATACATATTAAAAAACTTTAAATAATTTGCTGCAGCTGCCAGCAAGCAAATATGAATCATCTTTGCATCAAGGTTTTATTTAGAACAACCACTTAAGTCAACACTTGTCATCTTCTAGACCTGCTGATCATAACTCACCGGCGATATTAATCTATTATAACCTCAAAGTTTCATATCTATTCAAAACTACAAACCCAAAGCTGTTAAAATACTCTGCCTGTATCATAAGTACCAACAAATAATAATTGTTTCTTTTTATCTCATTCAATAAAGAACGTTTGTTTTCCATCAAGCTTACTGATTCACAATTTTATATAATCTTTTATTTTTCTAATTCACCTTCACTTATTTATTCGATTGCATAATCATCAGCTATCGCATATAATACATAACAAGGCTTCTTGCAATACTCCGCGTATTATAATGCCCTCAATCCCCGCGATTAAAGTATAGGCAACAATAATGATTAACCATCATGCAACAAACCAGCACCTCTTCTTCATGAAAAATCAATTTTCAAATCGCATAAGCCTTTTTATAAGCTTCGAAGCAGCTATAGAACCAGCAGCAGCAGCAAAACAGCAAAACAGCGATTACCATCACTCGTTCCTATGGAGCATAAAAGGCTTCTCTTCTTTGTTTCGCGTTCCCAGGGAAGCCATCATCTAGCTACGAGCTACCAACTTCCAGCTACTGCAGAAGAGATTTGCATTTTATGTAAACGTCAATGCGCAAGCGCAACCATCATACAGTTAGATAGAGCATCTGTCAGATGTGTGCTGCGCAAGCGCATACGAATATCCGGCGATTGGTGGATTACAAGCGCGCTTACACTTTGGCATGTCTAACAAACCAAGTCTATACAAACATGGCTTGGCAGTGTCCAGTGTAGTTTGTCTCCGCACCGGCCGGCCGAGCCGGTCCAGAGAGTCTCAGTATACGCGAGAATCACAAACCAAAGCAGCAATGACAATAATTAATAATCGCAATTTGAATCGATTAATTCTTTTTTTTCCCGCTTCTCTGTGATGGCTATTCATGGAGTTATTGCTGGCGCAGCTCCATCTATGGGAATGCAATTCACTGGCTCTTTGTGCAGGGCTTAATCGGTTTGGCCTAATCTTAGCGGACATGACGCGACATCGTTTCACTATCCACTGGACAACCAACCTATAACCAAGCGACGTACGACGTTCGACGTACGACGACGACGGTGGACGCGATCATTATAGAGACGAGTTATGAGGCAGTGCTGTGTTGTGCGCACTCAGGTGCGCATTTGGTTGTCACCTGGATATTGGACCCCCACCATCCATCGAATATGGGTATAACATTTATGCATGCCTATGGCTACCTTGAGATTCATGCGCTGTTGATGGTTATTTTGCTGTTGCTACTTCTGGCTTTGACTCTTATAGAGCTAGAGCTGGTTATTTATGATTTTACAGGAGTTTCGCGTGTTTCGGCGATTGTGTACGATGACGCTACGCTAGTGCCAGCCACAGCCACTGGGAACAAGCTGGGAAGGTGATTATATTCGTGGTTGGAGTGTTTGTTCGCTGGATGATGATGGTTGTTGCTCATTATGCCGGAGTAAAAGATTGGACGGTTTTGACCATCTGACCATGTGTGTAGAAATTGACATGCGACATGATTGTTCTACGAATACCACACACACTGCCAGTGTAACAACAATGACGATGGATACGCGACACTTGGTGGTGGCATGAAATCATTCAAGAATAACTTATGGCAGGGACGTTACTACGAGAATTTGAGGGGGTGTAATAATATTTTCTAGAAAAATGAGAATGATTTAGGAGATTATTGTCAAACTCAATTTTATATCCGTAGGCTTCCTTTTTGACAGCTGTCACCTTAGCAGTTATGAGTTATCACATTTTCACATTTGACAAGTAAGAACGCCATTTTTAAAATGAAAGAGGCTTGGTATTATGTCAGACTTTTAACAACCTCCATTTTGACCTTAAGTCAGCTTTTGTTAAGCAGTAGAGGTAGTAAGAGTTCGATAGTTGGTCAAATTAATATTGTTTGGTTACGGCCCTGAGCCTGTGTGGTTTCAAAGAATAAATTGAATTGGAATGTTGTGCGCTTGCGTCAGGTGTTTTGTAGAGAAAATTGAATGCGGTTGCAGATTATTGTGGATTGTTGTCTGTCACTGCACTGGTTGGTTTTGTGTGTTTTAGCAGGAAATTTGTGGTTACAAGAAAAGTTTGACACTTTCCGGTCAACGCGAAAGAATTTAGCAATTTATGAGCTCGAAAATTGTCACCTGTATATATTTTTATGAAGTTATGTTTAATTTTAGCATATCACTGTCAAATGAATTTATCTATTGCAGAATGTTTAAAAAAGAATTTTACAGCTTTTTTTAAGAGCAAGCCAAGGATACCATTTTTTAAATATTTTATATTGATAACTTTAAAAGCCTGATTATAATTATTTCTCAAACTTAAGTATCTTTTGATTAGGCGGTGACATTATCGGAAGAACCAGACAAGCTGTCATCCTCTTAAGTGATGAATTAAATTAAAAAGGCCTAAAACGGATGTAGGCAGCAATTTTATATGACCTGACTATTAATGAGTTGGATATGAAATTCTGTCATTGAAAATATTAATTCGCAATGCTGAAAGTGATTAATCTTCATCTACAGGCTATGACTTTACGTATAGATCATATGAAAAGAATATCTCCATCTTAGCTTGCAGCTGTTTAAAGTAAGCTTCAATCATAAATTTTTCTAATAAGATGTTTCGTTGACAAGTCAAAACCACTCCATTACTTAGAATGGAACAAAACACTCTTCAACAAAATTGTTAAAATTTACTACAAAAATGTAAACTTAAACTTAAACTTAAACTTAAACTTAAACTTAAACTTAAACTTAAACTTAAACTTAAACTTAAACTTAAACTTAAACTTAAACTTAAACTTAAACTTAAACTTAAACTTAAACTTAAACTTAAACTTAAACTTAAACTTAAACTTAAACTTAAACTTAAACTTAAACTTAAACTTAAACTTAAACTTAAACTTAAACTTAAACTTAAACTTAAACTTAAACTTAAACTTAAACTTAAACTTAAACTTAAACTTAAACTTAAACTTAAACTTAAACTTAAACTTAAACTTAAACTTAAACTTAAACTTAAACTTAAACTTAAACTTAAACTTAAACTTAAACTTAAACTTAAACTTAAACTTAAACTTAAACTTAAACTTAAACTTAAACTTAAACTTAAACTTAAACTTAAACTTAAACTTAAACTTAAACTTAAACTTAAACTTAAACTTAAACTTAAACTTAAACTTAAACTTAAACTTAAACTTAAACTTAAACTTAAACTTAAACTTAAACTTAAACTTAAACTTAAACTTAAACTTAAACTTAAACTTAAACTTAAACTTAAACTTAAACTTAAACTTAAACTTAAACTTAAACTTAAACTTAAACTTAAACTTAAACTTAAACTTAAACTTAAACTTAAACTTAAACTTAAACTTAAACTTAAACTTAAACTTAAACTTAAACTTAAACTTAAACTTAAACTTAAACTTAAACTTAAACTTAAACTTAAACTTAAACTTAAACTTAAACTTAAACTTAAACTTAAACTTAAACTTAAACTTAAACTTAAACTTAAACTTAAACTTAAACTTAAACTTAAACTTAAACTTAAACTTAAACTTAAACTTAAACTTAAACTTAAACTTAAACTTAAACTTAAACTTAAACTTAAACTTAAACTTAAACTTAAACTTAAACTTAAACTTACACTTCATTCCTAGGTTTTTAGAGAGATGTAGGTTGTTTTTTCAACCATATCGAAAAAAATTAGAATTATTGATAAGGTTTTCAAATAAGACGTAGAATATACATATATAATCTCATGTATTTTACGAACGCAATATTACATAACCTGCTTAGTTATTTGATTCCTCCAAAAGTAACGTTTTTTTAAATTTGGTAACAATTTTAGAAAAGCAAATTGAATTCAGCCCATTAAAATTACATTAAAAATGGCCTTGCATCGAAAATTCTGACGATTTATGAGTCCTTTACACTTCTAAAAGTCCTCTTTCTTGGATTAGAACAAAAAAAAGTTGAGAGAGGGAAGGGAAAAATATATTCACTTGCAAATAACTCGAAAACTATAAATATTTCTGAATCAATTTGTAGGTCCACACTTTGCAGCTTATGTTATCAATTGTACACAAATACGATAGTAACGCAGATTTGATAGATTTGAAAAGTTGAACATTTTCAGCTCCAATTCTAATTGATTGCAAAATTTTGTGAAGTTTCCAAAAATAAAATTTGGTCTGTTGCAAAAAATAATAATTTTAAAGGACACCAATGGAAACATGTTTCTAAAATAAATATTGGTACTAAAACTGAGTTTTAGGAATTAAAATGCCTGTACACCATTTATTCCACAGAAAAGCGTGTTTTTAACTAATTTAAATGCAAAACATTAAATAACTTAGTAAAACCTATTCAAAGTCAAGTCTTCAGAAACTTTAAGAACATTAAAACCAATTATTTCATCTAAAAATTAATTTTCTGCAATATTTTTAGGAAATTTAAAAAACTTTATTAAGGGTTTTCAAAGCTTTTAGCAATTATAATAATACACCTACATAATTTCACTTTCGAATCCTTTTCAATGTACCTATACCAATCCCTATATATAAAATATCAATCTATTTTAATTATGTACCCAAAAATTCTTTGATACTATTAAATTCTCTTTATTGTTATAAAATAATCGATTTCTTATTATTTTTACCCTATCATTTCTTAAAAACGATACATAAATTCCCAATAAAATTTAATTTAGTCCTTTAAACGATGTTTTTTCCTCGTATTTTTAAGTCCGACAGTGGGAAAATAAAACACTGGTACCAACAACAACAACATATACATACTCAAAAAAAGAAAATAAACATAAACTTATTCCCAAAGACATTAACGTAAAAATAATGTCCTTCGAAATGCTTGTCTCTAAGTGCTTAGGACTATCATATCGGTTCTATATCACGGGTAGGGAAGACCAAAGAAAAAAAAATGTACATAAAGTCCCAGGATAAATGACCCACGCATTGTCCATTATTCGTCGTCATGCAAACAGCCTGCGGAGAGAGGATTCTCAAAAAAAATAAGAAAATTTAAAAAACACAAAATTCTAAGAGATAAGGCTCTTCCTATATTATATACCTCCGAGTATATTGAAAAACAGAATTTTAATTGAAACTGAATTTGTTTTCTAGAGAAAAGTTTGAATAATTAAAATTTTTTTTCAACATGCCATCTTAATTGTTTGCCCTAAGGACATATCCATCCATCCACGCTCCCTCGCCTCGCCCTGAAAACCCACCTCCACTCTCTGAAAATGCTTAGCCTGGAAAAAGGAATAAATCAGGAACACAAAAAAAAAGGGATTAACCAACAGGACTATATTCAGATCCAGATCGAGAGAGAGAGTAAGATTGTAATGGATGGCAAACAGACATACAGAAAATACCGACAATTACCCTTGTTACTTCCGCTAAATTAAAGTCCTTTAGTGTCCTGATGGGTTTCTTTTTCGCTGGATGGCGACGACGAACAACGACGACGATAATTCTGGTCTTCTTCTACAAACCAAACACACAAATGGATGATGAGCAAACTTAGTTCTGCTGCTTTCTAGGAAATACGAAAGAAAAAAAAAGCCAAGGATCCGTCAAGGATAACATCCCCAAACCCCTGACTAAGAAAACAAAACATCGCAGCAAAAGCGTGTGTTCAGTACTGGATGCACATTGCCCAACATAACAAATAATACCCTATATTATTCTATGTTATCACTCAATTTAATCTAACGCTGTCACACTCTTTTTATTAATAACACTGTAACTTGAGTTTATCTTTTAATCCGCTTTGTGCTCATTTTTCTTATCCGCTATGTTAAATATTAACTTGCTAAAATCTTTCTTTTTCAATTTGGACCATCGGACAGCACACATCATAAGTATAACATTGTATTGACACATATAAAAAACATTACACATTTTATTAAACTATTTCATTACAACATTACACAAACATTTTTTTTATTATTCAACATAAAACATTACACATTATTTCTACATACAGTCCATTCTTATTAAACATATTTTTTGGTCCTTCGCTTAGCCGAATTTAAAATTTAAAAAATCAAATCAGTGCAAGTCAATTTAATTAACATTCCTTTTTTTATGACTGCTTAGTGCTCCGATTATCGAAAAACGGTGAACAAATATTACATCGTCGCATATAAATCACATGTTTTAATTTATATGCCTTGTAATTAGAATTACCAAAATACAATTGGTATATATACATACTTTTACATGTGCATGATTAATCAAATGCTTGAATAAATATTATTTTGCATGGTACTCTTTTGAACTTTGTTTAAACCTCTGATTTAAATTAATTTTTTATACAAAAAATCAAACTTTTGTTCATTAAATAACAACTTTACGAACAAATTAAGAAAAATGAATGTTATTAAAGTGAAATGCGGTCATGCTAAAGCATGTATTACTCGAGCATTATCATTTGCGCAATCCATTAATGATTCCACAACGCTTGGCTCGTTGGAAATTCACTTGGTACGTCTTACGGAGGCCTGGTCTAGTTTCACAGCTCTACAAGATAAGTTGTTTGACTTTTGTGATGATGAAGATTTCACAGATCCTGAGCAAGAGTTTGCCGAGTACGAAGAAAAGTACTGCCAAGCGCATTCTTTAATTAATACTTCAATTCGTCAAATTTCAAACTCAAATACTCATCCCGATCAATCAATTGATGAGAAATTGGCTGCTCAGCAGACTTTAATTCTAAAAAAATTGGATGTGACACAAACACACAACGCTAAAACGATAAAGTTGCCAGAATGTAAAATACCTACATTTAATGGTGACTATAAGGACTGGCCGGGTTTCAAGGATCTGTTCACGGGAACAATTGATCGCAATCCTTCGATTACCGCTACTCAAAAATTTCAATATCTGAAATCTTTCTTGGGTGGAGACGCCGCGAATCTAATAAAACATATATCTTGTACCGAGAATAATTATATAGAAGCTTGGGATAAACTTGAGGCGCGTTTCGATAAAAAACATTTGATTATTCAATCGTTCATTCAGTCTTTCATTTCATTGCCATCGTGTAGTTCTCCCAACGTGCAGTCTCTTCGAAAACTAACAGATGGTGCTGATGAGACTCTACGAGGCTTAAAGGCACTTGATTCTAACTCCAGAGATCCCTGGCTCATTTTTATTTTGTTACAAAAATTAGACCACGATACCAAACAGGCATGGGCTGAAGAACGTGCATCAAGTGACGAATGTAGTACCATAGAGCAATTTGTTGAGTTCTTAGAAAATCGTTGTAGTTGTTTGGAATCCTGCTATACATCAACTCGTGCCTCCAAACCATCTACCAAAACTCAAAATAGTGTTCGAACACACTTAGTGGAAACCAAGGTAGTGTGCCCAAAGTGTAAGGAAGATCATATTCTTCCATTATGTCAAACTTTTATTCGTTTAGATGTAGACGCCCGTCGTAATTTCGTAAAAGAAAAGGCTTTATGCTTTAACTGTCTTCGAAATGGTCATGCTTCGTACAAATGCCGTTCAACCTTTCGGTGTAAGATGTGCTCGTCACGTCACCATACTCTTGTACATCCTACACATAACACAAACACTTCGTCAACAAGCACAATGTCAAACCCGGTTGCTATTCAACACCATGCTACTTCTGCTTCTTCTTCGACGCCTCAAGACTCTGTAGATCCTATTGTGATTAACCACTCTATCAAAACAAATCATCGTGCTAGTGCTATTATTCCTACTGCTGTAGTTAAGGTTTGTGATAAGCAAGGAGTTTATCAAAACCTTCGTGTACTTCTCGACACAGGATCACAAGTGTCCTTCGTAACGGAGCAATGTGTGCAACGCTTAGGACTTCCTCGAAAAAACTCTCGTATTCCTATAATGGGAATTTCATCAACATCTGCAGGTGTTACCAATGGTTTGGTTAGCCTGACTTTACAGTCGAGATATGATTCAAATTTTATTGACATTGATTGTTACGTCATCTCAAAGTTGACGTCTTTACTTCCATCAGCTCCAATAACCAATATCGATTTCACTGCATTCCTTTCCATGAATTTGGCAGATCCAAATTTCAATTTGCCTGGTCCAATAGACGTTTTAATTGGATCAGATAAATTCTTTAGCGTTATTGAGGGACCTTCGAAACCTTCTGTGACAGGGGGTCTTAAATCAATACCGACTATATTCGGCTGGGTGATAGCAGGAAGCTGTCAGCAGCATACTTCACAAGCTATGGAAGTGAGTACTCACTGTACCCAACTAGATTACTCACAAGAATTCGATTTAGAACGTTTTTGGCGATTAGAAGAAGTTCATCATGAACCACTTCTATCGATTGAGGAACAACAGGCTGAAGAGCATTTTGTTTCAACACACCGCCGTCACGAAGATGGAAAATACATCGTTATGTTGCCATTTAAGTCAATTTCAAATATTTCACCAGACAATTCTTTTCGTCTGTCTTTAAATCGACTTTACTCTATTGAGCGGAGATTTTTATACAATCCAGATCTTAAAAAACAATATTCGAGTTTTTTGGATGAGTACTTATCGCTGGGTCATATGAAGGAAATTCCGTTAGATGAACTACATCAGATAACACCACATTATTATTTACCCCATCACCCAGTATTTAAAGGAGACAGTAGTACAACCAAGGTTCGCGTAGTTTTCGATGGCTCAGCTAAATCACACAACACTAATTCTTCGTTAAATGAATCACTTCTCGTTGGCCCCACAATTCAGCGCGACATATTTTCCATATGTCTTCGATGTCGACGCCATTTATACACTATTTCGGGGGACATCGAAAAGATGTACCGCCAAATCTGGGTTTCACCAAATCACACCAATTTTCAAAGGATTGTTTGGCGCAAAGGTCCCGAAGATCCTGTAAAACATTACAAGCTTTTGACCGTGACATATGGTACTTCTGCTGCCCCGTTTTTGGCAGTGCGAACACTTAAACAACTCGCGTTAGATTCCTCAAAAAACAACCCTCGCGTTTCTTCGATAATTGAAAACGATTTTTATGTCGATGACGTCATCACCGGCGCTGATTCCATTGAGGAATTGATTGCTCTTCGAGATGAACTTGTGGAAGTTCTCAAATCCGCAGGTTTCAATCTTCGAAAATGGACCACTAACTGTTGGCCTCTTCTATTATCACTACCAGAAGACCAGCGAGAAATTTCTCCAGTTGAGTTCGAAGAATCGAATATAATCAAGGTTCTTGGGTTACAGTGGTGTCCATCTAAAGATTGCTTTACCTACAAGGTAAATCTTCCAAGCCAATCAGTTTGTACAAAACGCCGAATACTTTCTGACGCTTCGCGGATATTTGACCCACTTGGATTCGTCGCTCCCGTCATCGTCGCTATCAAAATATTCTTCCAAGACCTGTGGCGGGAAAGGTTAGACTGGGATGACACGCTACCGGATGAACTAGCGCATCGTTGGACTCTTATTCGAGATGAACTTCATTTAATCGAGTCGATTTCTGTTCCTAGGCTCATATGGACCAACAACCTCAATTGTGAACTACACGCCTTTTGCGATGCATCGTTGGATGCATATGCAGCTGTTGTATATTGCCGTAGCATCAGCATTTCTGGAGAGATAACAGTTTCATTGGTGGCAGCCAAGAGCAAGGTCGCTCCAATAAAGATTCTCTCTCTGCCAAGACTTGAGCTCTGCGGAGCTGTTCTTTTAACACGTCTCGTCAACAAAATAAAATTATCTTTGCAGGCTAGTGATCTAAGAGTATTTGCATGGACAGACTCTTCAATTGTTCTCCATTGGCTGTCTGCACCTCCCAAAAAGTGGTCGGTCTTCATTGGTAACCGGACATCAGAGATCCTATCGTCAATCCCGCTCAAATCATGGAATCACGTTCGTTCTGCATGTAATCCGGCTGACGTTGCATCACGCGGAATCCCACCGTCTTTTCTAAAGTCTACGGAAATCTGGTGGATGGGTCCATCTTGGCTCTGCAAAGAATCTCACGAATGGCCAGAATCAGAATGTGGTATACAGGAAATACCAGTTGATCAATTGGAAGAACGGAAGTCAAACAAGGTCCAGGTATTTCTGTCTAATCTAACAAGTGATACTATTCTTCAAGAAATTATTGCTAATTCTTCAGATTGGATGAAATCCGTTCGCATTCTGGCATATATTTTTCGTTTTATTAGAAACTATTTGCATTTACCCAAAGGTAATAATTATAATTATCTCTCAACAGAAGAAATTGCAGAATCAAAAACTCGATTAATCAAATACGGTCAAAATTCATCATTTTCTTCTGAAATTATGATTCTTCAAAATGGCAAACAATTATCTTCACGCAACAAACTAATATCCTTATCTCCGTTTCTTGATCGTGATAACGTGCTTCGTGTCGGTGGCCGTCTAAACTACTCAGATTTATCTTATAATGAAAAACATCCCATAATTTTATGCAAATCGCACCGCGTTACTAAGCTAATCGTTGAATACACTCATAAACATCATCTGCATGCCGGCGTGTCCCTAGCATTCGCGATTTTAAAACAAACTTTTCATATACTGGGTTGCAGAAATCTATTAAGAAAAATAGTACATGACTGTATTAAATGTCTTCGACAGCGCAAAATGTCTGCAGTGCAATTCATGGGAGATCTCCCAGTTGAGCGCGTTCGGTTTTCGCGGCCTTTCAGTAAGGTTGGTTGTGACTATGCGGGCCCAATAACACTGCGGTTAGCTCCTGGGAGAAATCCAAAATTTGTTAAATCGTACATAGCAATTTTTGTATGCTTTGTTACTAAAGGAATTCATATTGAACTCGTCGGTGACCTGTCGTCAAACGCATTCCTTTTGGCTTTAGATCGTTTTATATCGCGTCGTGGAAGGCCTAGCGAGATATGGAGTGATAACGCGACAAACTTTCATGGTGCTAAACGAATGCTTGGGGAGTTATACAACCTCCTCATTAGTGAGCAGCATCAAAATGCTGTAATAAATCATCTCTCTAAAGACCATATCACCTGGAAATTTATACCACCTTCCGCACCCCACTTTGGAGGGTTGTGGGAGGCTGGTGTAAAATCTGTTAAAACTCACATTAAACGCGTAATCGGTGAAAACAGACTAACATACGAAGAAATGTACACCCTGTTAGCTAAAATCGAATGTCTCCTCAATTCACGCCCTATGTGGCAAACCTCAGACTACGAACCCACTGCTTTATCTCCATCTCATTTTATGATTGGAGATTCCTACTCTGCAATACCACAACCAAATTCTTTAAATTTAAATATTTCGAAACAAACTAACTGGTATCTCTTACAGACTTTGATGCAAGGCTTTTGGAGGCGGTGGCATCAGGAGTATCTGACGTCTCTACAAAATCGACGTAAATGGCAGAAGAGTCAACCTAACATAAACATAGATGACATAGTTTTGCTTAAGGAGCCAAATCTTCCTCCATCTAAATGGATTCTTGGCCGAATTATCAAAATCCATCCTGGCAAAGACAACAGATGCAGAGTTGTTACAGTACATACGCAGTTTGGAGACTACATTAGGCCTATTGTGAAAATTGCTCCCTTGCCTATAACTGAAAGACCGGAGTCTTCCAGGGGGGGCTGAATGTTCAGTACTGGATGCACATTGCCCAACATAACAAATAATACCCTATATTATTCTATGTTATCACTCAATTTAATCTAACGCTGTCACACTCTTTTTATTAATAACACTGTAACTTGAGTTTATCTTTTAATCCGCTTTGTGCTCATTTTTCTTATCCGCTATGTTAAATATTAACTTGCTAAAATCTTTCTTTTTCAATTTGGACCATCGGACAGCACACATCATAAGTATAACATTGTATTGACACATATAAAAAACATTACACATTTTATTAAACTATTTCATTACAACATTACACAAACATTTTTTTCATTATTCAACATAAAACATTACACATTATTTCTACATACAGTCCATTCTTATTAAACAGCGTGGGAAATCTTATGACGGTTAATAAAATGTTGTCGAAATAAAAAAAGGAATAAAATAAAATGATGTCATCGAATTGGGCCAAATAGCAAATTTTTCTTGCAGGATTTGGATTCTTATAGTCGAAGGACATTCATGACCAATGCGAGCGAGGTGGAGCTGGCGATCGATGGCGATATGGTGACTGCTGGCTGTTAACATGCTGTGAAAACAAAAGCACATAACACAATATACGAATAGAAATAAGTCAGAAATATGTGAGTTTATTTGTTGTTTGTATTTATCCATCAAGGATATGGAAATGATTTTCTAGGTCATAGTCGTAGGTATCTTTGCCTAGACAGAAGTCATCAGGCAATATTATTATGTAGAAATAAAACAACAAACGAAATGAATCAAAATAATGTATCAACATATACATAGATAAATACATAATATACTCTACGCACATGAAATACAAATCATTTGAAGAAATATTCGTAATACCTATTTACGCACTTTATACAGGGTGGTCCAAAAGTGTCTTAATAATTTAAATTGATAAAAACACTTTTAAAGATTTAAATTTGTTTTGACTTACATATTTATGTATATTGTAATATTCGGCTTGGTCCGATAATAAAAACTTATTCACACTTGTAAATAAAACACAAATTTACTTTACTTAAATCGCTCCAAACTTATTTATTCACCACTTTCAATTATTACTTTTCAAACACAGTCTTTACTTTGAATTATTACTTTTTAAACACAGTCTTTACTTTATCGCAGTTCACAATCAATAATAATCCGCTTCGCTTCCGAGCGCCTATTTATATACCTCAAATCGGTTCGAGAAACTACTAGGCTCTTGTAGGCGCTGAATGTTCTAGATGCTTAACGAAGCGAGTTCTCCTCTTAATCACCAGATGTTGCCCCTTCGAGGTTCTTGTATGCGCTGAATGCTCTCGATGTTTAACGAAGCGAGTTCTCCTCTTAATCACAAGATGTTGCCCCTTCGAGGTTCTTGTATGCGCTGAATGCTCTCGATGTTTAACGAAGTGAGTTCTCCTCTTAGTCACTAGATGTTGCGCTGAATGTTCTCGATGTTATTCTACTATAACACGATATTAAAAGAGATAAAGAGTGTATACACGTTACAATATTGAAGAGTTACATTAAATCACGAGTTATTTAGATTTTTTGTGCTAAGTATGGAATATAATGTCCTTTAAAATAGCTTAAAGAGTGTTTTCTATAAAATTTCACGCCGTACTTCTGAGCTCATTGCCTGTATTTCAGCACATGTTCTCTTTCAGCTGCGGAATAGTGGTGGGGTGTTTTATTTAGGTACACTTTACGCTTTAAATTACACACCCAAAAGTCTGGTGCCGTCAAATCCGTATAGAACGCCTATTAAATCCTGAATTTTCAAAAATCATCTGGCACTGAAAATTTCCTTTTTCAGCTAAATTGTGGAGGATCTTACGGCTTTAAATATCGTTCAAGATGAATTTTGTTTCAAAAAACAACTTTGGAATTGGAACTATTAAAAATGAGCTGCGGGACACACTGAGTTCACCATCTGAACACTTTTGTATCGATGTTATTGGACTCTCTACAGCACTTGCAATAACTTGAGATCAAATACAGGTCTTTATTAAAGAAATTGTGTAACCTGTAACCTGTGCCATAATCATGTGGCGAATGCAATCTTTTGGGAATGCAATCATTATAAATCATTTAATGAATAATTCAACTTAAAGATTCTATTCATTGACTTAACCTAAAGACAGGGACTTTAAATTATGTAATTATCAATCATTTGTTCTTAAAAAGACTGCAATCATTTGTTCGCCAATCATTTCACTGCAATCAATATTGATTGCAATCATTTCAAACTTCATGCATTCTTTTCATTCACTTGAAGTCTTTGCATTTTTTTGCAACCTTACATAAGTAAAATTTTGCTAAACAAAATATTCTAAAATGGCCCATTACACTTCGCACACCAATTTTCGGTGTCAGGCATCACCTGTCGATGTTATATACCAAGATTTATTTACTTACTTAAGGTGGCTCAACCAACATGCGTCTCCAGCCAGCTCGGTCCCTAGCTAGCTGTCTCCAGTTTCGCACGCCAAG
The DNA here is from genome assembly GCA_951509635.1 of Eupeodes luniger. NCBI lineage: Eukaryota > Metazoa > Arthropoda > Insecta > Diptera > Syrphidae > Eupeodes > Eupeodes luniger. Next base: position 22,910,813 of record OX608073.1, read on the forward strand.
TTGGTTGAGTTCTTCACCCACCTGAGTGCGTTACCTGAGTGCGGTCTTCCTCTACTGCGCCGTCCCTCGGGATTGGATTCGAAGACCTTCCGGGCTGGAGCGTTGATGTCCATTCGCTCTACATGACCCAGCCATCTAAGCCGTTGGACTTTTATTCTGCTAACAAGGTCAGTGTCGCTGTACAGCCCGTACAGTTCGTCGTTATATCTTCTCCTCCATTCTCCATCTATGCGTACGAGACCAAAAATCACCCGAAGAATTTTTCTCTCGAAGCATCCTAAGACGTTCTCAAATTTCTTTGACAGGGTCCAGGCCTCAGCGCCATAAATGAGAACCGAGATGATGAGTGTCTTATAGATGGTGATTTTAGATGCTCGAGAGAGGACTTTACTTCTCAATTGCCTTCTAAGTCCAAAGAAGCAGCGATTTGCAAGAGTTATTCTTCGTTTGATTTCAGCGCTGGTGTCGTTGTATGTGTTTATAGCGGTGCCTAGGTAGACAAAGTCCTTATAACTACCTCGAAGTTAAAGCTGTCCATGGTGACGTTTTGTCCAAGACGTCGTCGTTCAATGTCCTTTTTCGATAACAGCATATACTTGGCCTTGCCCTCATTGACCACTAAACCATTCTTCTCCGCTTCCGTCGCAATGCTCAAAAACGCTCCATTAGTATCACGCTTTGATCTTGCAATTATGTCAATATCATCAGCGTATCCGAGTAATTGGATGGACCTTTGGAAGATTGTGCCTCTAGTGTTGACGGTTGAGTTTTGCACAATTCTTTCCAGAACGATATTGAAGAAGTCGCATGACAGTGCATCGCCTTGTCTAAAACCTTTTTTGACATCAAATGCATCGGTAAGATCTTTTCCGAGCTTGATAGAGCAGCGTGCATTCTCCATCGTCTTTCTGCACAAACGGATAAGTTTGACAGGGATGCCAAAACTAGACATTGCTATGTAGAGCTCTTCCCTATAGAAGATTTCATACGCGGCCCTAAAATGGATAAAGAGATTGTGGGTATCGATTTGAAGTTCCTGGGTTTTTCCAAGATCTGCCGTAGTGTGAATATTTGGTCGATAGTGGACTTTCCTGGTCTGAAGCCACACTGGTAAGGACCTATCAGGTTGTTGACGAACGGCTTCAGACGTTCACATAATACGGCAGAAAGGATGTTACCTATATGCAATGTTAAGGAGACTGATCCCTCTGTAGTTGGCGCAATTTAAAGGGTCTCCTTATTTATGTATCGGGCAAACTATGCTGAGATTCCACTCATCGGGCATGCTTTCTTCCGACCATATTTTGCAGATGAGTTAGTGCATGCTCCCTACCAAGTCATCGCCTGCTGCTTTAAATAGTTCGGCAGTGATGCCGTCAGCTCCAGCAGCTTTGTTTGACTTCAGTTTAGATATAGCTATCTTCACTTCGTCTAGGTCGGGTAGGCGGAATTGTTGATCTGCGTCGCCTAGGTTGAGTGGTTCTATCTCCCTTACAGCGGAATTCGGTTCGTCATCGCCGTTATATAATTTGGAGAAGTGGTCTTTCCATATTCTCAACATAGACTGCGGTTCTACTACGATGTTCCCCTGATCGTCTTTACAGGCTTCGGTTCGTGGCTGGTACCCTTGGGTAAAATTTACGAACCTCATTCCTGTTGTGACATCCCTCTATCTCCTCGATCGCACGCTTATTGTTATTTTCAAAATAAAATTGAATTATTTTCGTTATTCTCTAAAGCTACAACATTTTAGTAAATCTCTCAAGTTTATTTTTATAAAGACCTTTAAAAAGGGAAAAAAAGTGAGAAGTCACTTTTGATTCACCCTGTAATTTTTTTTTTTACCGCCTGAAGTCTGAACTTAAGGAATTTTTTTCGATTTGAAGGCACATTTTTTGTCTGTCAATGTTTGTACGTATATTTAAAGAAGATTTGTATTTTTCCGTTATTTTTTCATTTTATTCACCGTGAGAGTTAGAGGGAAGATAGGTCCTGGATTCTGATGGTAGAAATGATGAAAATAATAATATTTTGGTTATGTCCTTGTACTTGGTAATAAAACACAGTCAGTCACGTTGAAAATTGTGTGATTTATTGGCTTGGCATTGTGTTCATGTTTTGTCACTTTGTCAAGCAATTATTATGATATTGGGGGAGTGGGGGTATCAATGTACCTACATACATACCTACACAAAACACATATTATTGTGAATTATTTCTATGAAGGTTAAATGTTTAAAATTTAAATTAAATTTGTTGTTGATATTTATATACATAGTTGGGGGATATCATTGGAAGTCTTAAATAAATAGCCTTTCGATGGAAATCAGGTGGGCAGAGTTTAATACAACTGGAAACTCATTTGGACCTATATAAGGGATATATTTTTGACTTAAAAGTATGTATGTACACATGTACATATGCATATGTTTAGTAATTCATACGACGACGGTGACGTCTTTTTCGGTTTCCAGAATTGTATCAAGCTGAAATAGTTTATGTGAATTACTTTAAGACTTACATACCTGAAATGAATTAAAACCATACATTTCTCAAAAAAAGTCTTGGTTGAAAAGACAAATATACATATACAATACCAAACCTAATAAAAAGAATCTGGGATGTAACCCACACTGATAGCTTCAAATCTTGGGTTAAAAAAGTTGTTAGTTGAATTATTCTTAAAAATTTTAAAATAACCAACTATATTTTTCATATAAAGAAATAGTTTAGTTTCAAAATATAGTGTTGTTAAATAGATTTTTAGTCGAAAACAAATTTTTACCAATTTAAGTAGCATTTCTTAAATTTTTACAAATTGGATGAATGAAATCAATGTGAGAGATATCAAGAGCCGAACATCAATTTTTACCAAAAGTGCGTACTATTTCTTGTAGATTTTATTTTTTTATGAATTGGATTTTTATAAAAAAATTACTGAATATCAAAAACAATATTTTCTGTGAAATAAAATAAGTTTGAAGCCAATATTTTTAATTTTTGAAAAGCTATTTGAGTCGAAAGTAAATTTTTACCAAGTTTTAGTATTGTTTTTTTTAGGGTCTTATTTTTTGTAAAAAAAACAGTCAATTCGATTTTTCTCAAAATGTTTCTTAATGTTGAAAACATTTCTTATGAGTTAAAAGTAGTTAGAAGCTATTATCTCAAATGTTTGAAAAGATATTTAAGTCGAAAATCAATTTTTACCAACTTTTGTTATATTTTTCTTTCGGTTTTTAATGTTTTGTAAAAAACACTGTCATTTCGATTTTTTTCAAAATTTTACTGAATGTTGACAACAATATTTTTTGAAAGATAAAAGTAGTTTAAAGCCAATATCTCAAGTTTTTGAAAAGATATTTGAATCGAAATTCAGTTTTTACCAACTTTGACTAAACTGTCAATTAGATTTTTTTTCAAAATTTTATCAGATGTCAAAAAGATTATTTTTCGTTGCACAAAATTGTTTTGGAGATGAAATCATATTTTAGTCGCAAAATTTTCGAGGTGACAATTTTTTTTTTCAGTTTTTTTTGATTTAGAAAAAAACCTTTAATTGGATTTTTTTTCAAAAATATACTTGTTTGGTATCACGTTACAATATACAATATATAATATAAAATTGTATTCAAGTCTCTAGCGTCATTGGTTGAGAGAGGGTTAACCAAAATGTCCACCTTTTTTTTAAACTGTTATGGTAAAAAAACCACCCACGCAATTTTCTTGAGAGCCTTTTCTGCATCTTTTTGCCTTATTATCTGTATAAAAAAATGTATTTGAAGTCGATATCTCTTCTGTTTTTTGAGCTATGGACGACGAAGAAAACGTCGCGAACGTACGGACGTACGAACGTATGTACACACGCACGCACAGACACCTTTCTAAAAATCTTTAATTTCGACTCTAGGGACCTTGAAACGTCGAGAAATGTCAAAATTTTCAATTTGACAAATCAGGCCCATTATGGGAAGTAATAATTTTAAAATTAAAAATCACCCAAGAAAACCATAGAAATATTTTAATAATTTTAGTAATTTAGTAGGCTTAACTTTTGGACGGATACATGTACCCACAAACGGTATTGCGAGACCCAACTTTCTTAAAAATGGGCTTCTTGGGGAGGTGTTTATTAACTTCCCATAGGAAGTTAATGAATGGGTCCGATTTGTCAAATTGAAAATTTTGACATTTCTCGACGTTTCAAGGTCCCTAGAGTCGAAATAAAAGATTTTTAGAAAGGTGTCTGTGCGTTCGTACGTCCGTACGTTCGCGACGTTTTTTCGTCGTCCATAGCTCAAGAACCAGAAGAGATATCGACTTCAAATAAATTTTGTTATACTGATAATAAGGCAGAAACATGCAGAAAGGGCTCTGAAGAAAATTGCGTGGGTGTTTTTTTTTTACCATAGCAGTTTAAAAAAAGATTAAAATTTTGGTTAACCCTAAATATCATACGAACCAAAAACGCTAGAGACTTGAATTAAATTTTATAGAATATATTGTAACGTGATACCAAACAAGTATATTTTTTGAAAAAAATCCAATCAACGGTTTTTTTTATAAATCAAATAAACTGAAAACAAAAATTTGTCTCCTCGTAAATTTTACGGATACAAAATGATTTTATCACTAAAATAATTTTGTGCAAAGAAAAATAGCGTTTCCAACATATATTAAAATTTTGAGAAAAAACGAATTGACAGTTTTTTAATAAAAAAACAAAAACCTAAAAAAAACATTACTCAAAGTTGGTAAAAATTGAATTTCGACTCAAATATTTTTTCAAAAATTTGAGATTATGGCTTTAAACTTAATTTAACTTATAAGAAATTATTGTTATTTATTGTACTATTCGTACTAGAATGTCAGCTTGTTAGACTTGGCTATTCCTTATTCCGTCAATTTCATTGAATGTTTGAACAACAACAACAACTTAAAGGTGCTACCACTCATTGTTTTTGGCTGGAGATATATAGCTATTTCGTGTTTTGCCACTTTTGCACTCATCAGTCTCCTTTTTTTGTGGTGCTGAGCTTAAATCCAATTTTATTTGAAAAACTTTTTATGCACACCATAGGTTTCGAACCCACGCACATCAGATTTGCTCAGTTTTAGAAGTCGTGCGCACTACGAACAACCTCTCCCCCTTTGATACGTTCTACGAATTGTAAGTCTATCGAAATAAGGTATGGAGAAAAATGGAGGCGGAACAAAACAGCATACTTAAAGGAGCTTATAAAAATGTTGATGCTTCAAATGCATTTGATAAACAATTAGCACATCTCGACCTGTGACGTCAGTGGTCTAAAGTAGTGGAGTGCGTAGTGCACACGACTTAAGAAATATTGTTTTTAACATTAGGAAACATTTTAAGAAAAATCGAATTGACAGTTTTTTTACAACAAATAAAAATCTAAAAAAAAAACAATACTAAAACTTGGTAAAAATTTACTTTCGACTCAAATAGCTTTTCAAAAATTAAAAATATTGGCTTCAAACTTATTTTATTTCACAGAAAATATTGTTTTCGATATTCAGTAATTTTTTTTATAAAAACCTAACAGTCCGTTTTTTCATAAAAAAAATAAAATCTACAAAAAATAGTACGCAAATTTGGTAAAAATTGTTACATTATAGACAAACCTTTAAGCAAGACAAATTGACAGACGGGATGGGAAGTTATCAGTGAGGGTCGCATTCCAGCCTTTTTGTAAAATGAAAATTAAGCTGCACATCTCGCCATCTTATAGGTTTTTATTTGGAGGTTTCAGCCATTTCTTAAAACTATCTGATAATACTGGCATGTTGCATTATTATTATTATTATTATTATTATTATTATTATTATTATTATTATTATTATTATTATTATTATTATTATTATTATTATTATTATTATTATTATTATTATCATTCAATTAAGTAAATGAACTCTCTTAAATTAAAACATTTTAATTTAAAGTTGCATGTTTTTTATTTTATACAATAACAATCCTTTCTCAACTTCTCAAACTTTTCTGTCTGTGTTACTAAAATATATCTAAAGTAATGTAACATACATCTAACTTAAAGGAACTGTGATAGTAGTAACAACGCACTCTAAGTACAATGTTCATATACCTACACCTAGATGCATTATCCTTTCAGCTTAATAGAAAGTGCACATACGTATATGACGACGACTACGACCGACGACGACGCCCACTGACTATAAGGATTCCTCATATGCTCGGCCACACTACAATACATCAACCCCAACATTATGTGAATGCATTTCATAATGTTCTGTGGGTGACAAAAAATATACATAAACATAGAAAACATAAAAATTATCCTTTATTCAAGGAAACTTTAAATAAACGCAAAAGGATATACGAGATAGAGAGAGAGAGAGAGAAAGAGAGAATATGTACATATTATAAGGTATGACAGATGGCAAACAAAAAGTCCTTTATTATGTTGCTTTTGTGTTGTCTAAGTCGTTTTTTGTTTTCTGATTTTGATGTTGCTTTTTATATTTTTGTTGAGAAACATTTATAATGATATTCATTGCATTGCTCCACATATACCATAACTTTCAAAACCACCCACCATTACCGCCTTCTTCTTTTTCCATCTAACACAGTCCATCCCGTTGAGAACTTTAGCATCGCAAGGCTCAGTAGGAGTTGGAGTCGGAGAGCCGTGCTGTGGTGAATGTGGTATGGACTATGGACGTGGCGTGGGCCCATCGGAGACGCGGAAATGTTATCCGCGAACAATGACCCACATAACGACAGTTGTACAGTTGAAAAAAGTCCTGTATACCTCCTACCGCAGCAAAACGAGACTCTATAAGTTTTAAAGTGTGCTGTGAGCTGGATGTGATGATTTATGGGCGTGAAAATTCAAATATTTCAAAGTGGATTTTAGGAAAATGAATGAAATGAAAATTCTGACACATATTTGTGCTTCACTTTATCACTGAATTGGACGGTCTCGTCCGTCTCGTCGTCGGTCGGTCGTTTTGTAAGGGTTCTGGGTCTGGCAAAATAAGAACCAAATGGTAAAATGGATAGGGTTAGGGGTTGGAATTGAAGTACACTAAAGCGGGGTTTGTTTGGTTTGTAAAAATTAAATTTAAGTCAAGTAGGTATGGGTTTTTATATTGTCACAATCTGGTAATTCTATTTGACATGGAAAACAACGACAAGTGCGGCGAAAAGGTCCTAGCGAACTCGAAATCTCCGTAAATCCTTATGTTTTTATTTTATTTCATTAAAATGTTTAATAAAGCGGAGTTTTATTTTACCGCACATTAAAAAAATAATAAACTGAATTTTTCTTATATGTACATAGATGTTTCATGGATTTACTTTTATTTTAAGTGTCAGTGTTTTTTCTTTCTTTTTAATTTTATTTTCAAAACTTTATGGTTTTTCTTTTGTATACCTTCAAGTTCTATCGTAGATAAGCATCCCTCGTGGCTAATAAGATAATGAAAAATGTCTTCAATATCTTGTGAAAAATTGCCATTTAACTGATTGGAATAAAAATGTCTTTATGTGGTGTATAAGTGTTAAGTGGCCTTAAGGGGTACTAAAATAAATTGAATTTTGTTTGTCAATAAAAATCATGAGTATAAAAATCAATTCAAGAATGATGATAGAAATATTTTAATGTGTTCTTTTCCTCGTTTCAGGCAAGGTTAATATTTATTGGTTTTATATGAATAGAAAACAGAAAACATCTTTCTCAAAATGTTCTCAACGCAAAAAGATTTAGAAATCGCCAAATCCACTCTCTGCGCACATGATTACGGCCCTTGCAGCACGATTTTATGAACAAGGAGCTGTAGTTAACCTCTCTGGAACTTGAAGACCTCGCACTGCTCGAATTGAAGTGAATTTAGGGTGCAATTTTGCAAGTTTTGTGAACAGTACAGTAACATCGACAAGAAGGCGTTATGGTCAACTTATTGTGTCGAATAACAGTTTCGAAGAACCCTATGGCAGCTACATATTTCTATAGGTATAAAATGCAATCTGGGCAATAATTAAAGCCAGGATATCGTCCATTATGGCACTATGAAAGGACTTCTTAAGCGGTCGAATTATTTTCAAAAAATCCAGGATTTAATTAGCCTCCAGGTTTACTGCACCAGCATTTTTTGCCACTACCTATCAGTTGAAGGAGAACATTTTGAAATACATGCGTTGAGCCCAGATGACACGAAGTGTAATGAAAAAGGCCCTAGAAAGAGTCCGTATATTTGAGCATGAAGATTGTGTTCATTTGAGGGACATTGAACATTAACATACTTGACCCAAAGAAACCTCAATAAATCATACCAAGTGATTCTAAAATAAATTATTAATAAACGCTTTTATCTTTAATTATTACCGCCCATATAATAAACCTTATGCCAGAACAATGAAATAGAAATACATACATTGTTTTTGTAGGCCTTGAAAAAGTCTAGTTTAAGAGCTTCTACCAATGACATATTACACGTGTTTTGTTGGAAAATCTATCCATAGTATAGTAGAATTTTACACGAATAACAAAAAAATATCCATAGTATGAATAACACCGATAAAAGTTAGAGTAGAATCTTACTATGGATGGGTTTTTAACATTTATACGAGTCTCGAATGGATCTTATGTGATTTCGTTCTCAAATGTTGGTACGATTGATATTGCATTTGTATCTCGATGGCTGTGTTCGTTGAGTAGTTGTGCATTTGGAATCATGTGTTTTCCATTGGTGAAAAAAATCAATTTATTACTGTTGATATTATTTAGTTTTGTTAGTGAAAATGGACTAACTGGGCTTATTTTGCAAGAGAAAACAATAGAAAAGATATTTATGTTTCGCTATTTTTCCACCAAAGGTTTATCTCAGTTCAGATTAAATAAATCATTTTGGTGTTTCCACCGCACAAGAAGATTTAAAAATGATTAAGTATGACAGCACTTTCTAAAATGCAAATGGTGTTTCGATGGGTGAAGTACAAGTGAGAAAGTTTGATTCGTGTTAAACAATGAAGAACTGATTAGTTCAGCACCATATAAGAATATGCTATCTACTCCATGTTCATTTTTTTTTGTAATTGTATTAAAACAAAACTATATAAACAGACCATAATGTATTATCTGTTAAACCAGGAATGTATGTATATAAAGAATTTAGGCGATCTTCAAGCTCGCTTCAATACCACATGTTAATGTAGTAGTCTACGAACAAACCCCCTCCTTGAAGCAATTGTTAAATGAACTTTTTTTTATAGAATCTCAATTTCCAGATATTCTCTTACCATTTCTTCTTGAAAGTTGTCCATTTTATTAGTTTTAGTTAATTTGTTTGCTAAGTTAATTTTAACATTTGATTTTCACAAAACTTTCTTCTATTTGTGTGTTTTTTAATTATTATTCTGGCAGATCTTCTTTCAGTTGTACCAATTTTTAAATACAAAAATCTGGCTACTGCTGATCGTTTTGTTGGCAATTTCTCACTGTACTATATATGGGATACCAAAAAACGCACTTATTGGTCTAATTGGTATAATAATAGAAATACAAAATAAATATACAATTGTTTGTTCATGTACATTTTTTTATAATTGGTATAACTGGTCTAAATTACGAATCATTTTAGTAAATAATTTTTTTCACTAACCAAACTAAGTTTTATCTGATCCTTTATTGAAAGTAATAAGACAACATTTTTTTTATACCATCAAGTGTTCATTTTAATTTCACAAAACATTTGTATCCTGGGGTGAAATCGGCTAAGGTGATTGTTGATGAATGACAATCAAAATAATCGAATTTGATCTATGTATGTAAGGTGAAAGTCAAATTGATACCTAAAAAGCTGTCACAACAAAAATGTGATAGTCATTTTCAAACAAATTTGTTTATTCCGAATAGCGCTACCAGACGCTTACACAAACGACTGGAACATTTTCTTGGTAAGCGTCGGGTGATTTTTTAAGAGCTTGAGAACTTTTTAAAAAAAAAAACGCATAAAATTTGCAAAATCTCATCGATTCTTTATTTGAAACGTTAGATTGGTCCATGACATTTACTTTTTGAAGATAATTTAATTTAAATGTTGACCGCGGCTGCGTCTTAGGTGGTCCATTCGGAAAGTCCAATTTTGGGTAACTTTTTCGAGCATTTCGGCCGGAATAGCCCGAATTTCTTCGGAAATGTTGTCTTCCAAAGCTGGAATGGTTGCTGGCTTATTTGTGTAGACTTTAGACTTGACGTAGCCCCACAAAAAATAGTCTAAAGGCGTCAAATCGCATGATCTTGGTGGCCAACTTACCGGTTCATTCCTTGAGATGAATTGTTCTCCGAAGTTTTTCCTCAAAATGGCCATAGAATCGCGAGCTGTGTGGCATGTAGCGCCATCTTGTTAAAACCACATGTCAACCAAGTTCAGTTCTTCCATTTTTGGCAACAAAAAGTTTGTTAGCATTGAACGATAGCGATCGCCATTCACCGTAACGTTGCGTCCAACAGCATCTTTGAAAAAATACGGTCCAATGATTCCACCAGCGTACAAACCACACCAAACAGTGCATTTTTTGGGATGCATGGGCAGTTCTTGAACGGCTTCTGGTTGCTCTTCACTCCAAATGCGGCAATTTTGCTTATTTACGTAGCCATTCAACCAGAAATGAGCCTCATCGCTGAACAAAATTTGTCGATAAAAAAGCGGATTTTCTGCCAACTTTTCTAGGGCCCATTCACTGAAAATTCGACGTTGTGGCAGATCGTTCGGCTTCAGTTCTTGCACGAGCTGTATTTTATACGGTTTTACACCAAGATCTTTGCGTAAAATCTTCCATGTGGTCGAATAACACAAACCCAATTGCTGCGAACGGCGACGAATCGACATTTCATGGTCTTCAGCAACACTCTCAGAAACAGACGCAATATTCTCTTCTGTACGCACTGTACGCATTCGTGTGGTTGGTTTAATGTCCAATAAAGTAAACTGAGTGCGAAACTTGGTCACAATCGCATTAATTGTTTGCTGACTTGGTCGATTATGTAGACCATAAATCGGACGTAAAGCGCGAAACACATTTCGAACCGAACACTGATTTTGGTAATAAAATTCAATAATTTGCAAGCGTTGCTCGTTAGTAAGTCTATTCATGATGAAATGTCAAAGCATACTGAGCATCTTTCTCTTTGACACCATGTCTGAAATCCCGCGTGATCTGTCAAATACTAATGCATGAAAATCCTAACCTCAAAAAAATCACCCATTACATAATAAATATACAATTGTTTGTTCATGACATTTTTTTATAATTGATATAAACTGGGGTAAATTACGAATCATTTTAGTAAATAATTTTTGTCATTAACCAAACTTAGTTTTATCGGATCCTATATTGAAAGTAATAAGACAGCATTTTTTTTATACCAAGTGTTCATTTTAATTTCACAGAACATTTGTATCCTGTTCTTTATATTCACTGGTCTAATGCCTTAAACAATGTGAAATTTACTTATTCAACAAGATCTATCCATCAAATTTATTTCCTTATACTGATGTTAAATTTAAAAATATTTGACCTTACTTTGAATTTAATATGATTTGTCTCTTTAAATGCTATACTCTTAAAAACTGGTCTAGAAAATGTTCTATGACAAAAAAAGGTTATTGTAGTAAATTTACTAGCTAAGGTATTTGATCATTTATTGCTTACAAACAATTATTTTTTTCGATGCGTCATATTCATTTGAATGGTATAAACCAAAGAATTATATATCTCTCCATTTGTATCAGCTAATCTAAAGATAAAAGGTCATCAAAATTAAAATTGTTAAAATTTTGCTGATAAAATAGTAGGAATTTGACCTTTTGCTGATTACTTAAAATATTTGTTTCATTCTGTGCTTCGTCTGAGTGGTATAATTTATTATAAGCTTAAATATTTTTCTTCTGTATGTACATATATATACGTACATACATATATAATGGCATACACATACATGAAAAATCTATGAATATTTTGTATTTGAATAATTGGTATAAACTGGTCTAAAGTAGAATTTCATTCCTGGGAGTTTTCGCTTTATGACTTTCAATTAAAACGAATTACCTAATTTGTTGGGCCTTTCACAAAAACTATCTTTTCCAAAACTGCAATTCAAACTACATTATGTTTGTAAATTTATTTCAAGCAGAGATATAATAATTTTAAATATCTGGAAAGTGAAGCGAAAAACTGGAATCAACTTCTCTCTTCCTTAATTTGTTTTTGGTGATTTTTCTTAGCACACTTTTCATACAAGAAAAAAGAATTGCAGTTTTAAACTTCAATATCCACCAAAAAACAATTCCAAAGTTGAGATTAGTGCTTTGTCTTATTTCGTTAACTTTTGCCAAACCAATGAAAAACGGTTAAGAAAAAGTGCTTTTCTGAATTAAATATTGCTCTGTTATCCATTTGAACGTCTTAGCTTTTCCGATCAGCTTAATGCTTTCCCTTAAATTTTTAAAAATTCCCAACATTTTTTTTTGAACATCAAAAATTTTGTTTTTATTTCGTATAATAGGACAAAATTATTACATATTCATACAAACGCCATCTATGTGTGGGAAAAATTAACTCATCATCAAGGATTATGTTTGCTTTCTTCAGGACAAGCTGTTTGATACAAGAATTGAATCAGAGCACGTGTTGGTCTTCCGCTCATTCGATGAGGAAGTAAATATGGAACACAACCCTCCTCTGCCAACATTCCAACTCCGGTAATATCCAAATGTGCCCAATCGATACAAGGTACAAATTCCTGAAAACAGTACCAACATCAAAAACTCGAGAATTTTGAACAAGACAAAGTATAAGAAAATTACATGTAAGACTGCAGCAGCAATACACGATGAAGCTGGTCCCCAGCCTTTGTTGCTTATATCAAAGGACATGTTTTCTGTAAGAGTAATCATCTTAAATGAAGAAACTATTTCTTGTACAAAGGTCAAACTTACGTGCTACCAAATTCCTGTAATAATTCCACAAAGGCATTCGCCACATTCGGTCTCCAGTCAAAATTCCAGCCTTCTTGAATCCTTCCCAAATTTCATTTGAGTTCGAGAACACTCCACAAGCACCTCCAGCAAATGCACTCTTAACACCGTTTGCCATAGTCCCAACGTCCAACACTAGACGGGGCTTATGAGTATTTTGACCATAGACAAGGGGATCGGCCATAGCGATTACTCCAATTCGATCACATTCCTGAAAAAAATATCAAGCATCAAAAGTTCAAATACAAGATTTGGCAACGGTGATCAAACCTCAACTGCTAAAGTTTTGCCATTAAGACAATTCACAACATCTCCTGGCTTACAGCAGAGCCCAGAAGGCATATTCTCACAAAGTGGAATAATTGCGGCTATATTGATAGGCAGGGATAGGGCTGCGGCTGCTCGAATTGCAGCAACTACCACAGCTGCTCCAGCCATGGAACCCCTGTAATGATCCAAGGGTTTGGACCGAAGCGAAAGGCCGCCACTAAAAACCAAAATTATACAAGCCTAAAAAATCCAAATAGCACCCAACCCACCTATCAAAGGTAATGCCTTTGCCAACAATCAGAACTGGCTTATCCTCGGGAGAAGTTCCGCAATAGCTGATTTCGAGAAATACTGGAGGTTCACAGGACCCCTTGGCAACCATTAGGAACGAATTGAGATGATTTGCTTCGATCCAATTTATGGTTCTTACTTCAACGGTCACTCCACATGGACACAGGGCATCTACCGCAGCCTGGGCAAAAGCTGTGGGAGTCATTTGATTCGACGGGACGTCAGACAATTTGCGAGCCAAATTTTGGGCTTCTCCTTTGAAGAGGCCCCTCGTCCAGGCATCAATTTCAGGCGACTCGAAAAGACACAACTGAGGTGTTATCATTCGTTTGTTCTTTTGCTTGTTATCCTGATAGCGGTATACGGAAATTGCTGCTCCTTCAGCTACCTGCTCAGGATATTCCATTTCATCAACATGGACCTCAGTGCAACCACACAGCTGGAGTTCCCGAGCACCGATTCCAGCACAGATTCTGGCATTTTCCATGCCCTCTTCTATGACTTCCGTGCTATCGTATTCGGCACCCTCTAGGCCCAGCCCAATAACAGCCACCGACTGAAATTCTGGATCGACATTTTGGAAAACTTTTCCCTTGCCCAATGCTCCACTGATATTGAATCTAAGAGTAAAGAAAGAAAATCGAAGACACTTATTTGAAGTGCAAAGATCACCAATCACCAAGACTCTGGATTTACTTACTCTTGGATCAATCCAAGAAGCTTTCCATGGGTCCTGTCATCGAATTTCTCTGCAATAGGAGTTAATTTTGGTGGTCTTTCTCCTTCCTTTTCATACAATCCAAGAACTAATCCTTTCTTAAAGTTAGAAATAAGTAAGGTGTAGAGAAATAATGCAGTTACAGAGCCAAACAAACTCTTACCACGGGAGGCTTCGAAACTTCACCCTGCTGACTTGAATACCTAGCAATTGAGATTGCATTTGAAAATGGTGTGTTTTTCGAAAATTGTGAAAACTTTGAAATTTGACCGACTTTTATAATACGTTGCAACATATTTTAGTTTTGAAATAATTAGCAACTTTTTTGGACAACACGACTAAAATTTGTATATAAAAGAAAATCAGCTTAAAAACAGACGCAGCTGAAAAGAAAATTGACGTGTTTAAAAAAATAAAACTAAACTGATTTCTGTTTGATAGAATACTTGAAAATGTCTGAGTAAAGTACAATATTAAGTTAGTATTTGAATACAGTGCTGAATAATATGGTGAAAAGAGAACTTTTAAAGTTTGCCAGATCAACAATTTTTTGGAATCATTATTCTTTTTAGAAATTGTTGCCAAAATGTCAGCCAAAATATGACAAATATTTTGGCTGACATTTTGGCAACAATTTCTAAAAAGGTGACAAACCTATAGGTCCGTCAAATGTTTGGTAACTTCGCATTTCAAGTTAAAAAGAATATTCAAAAATCGAATTTTTCCTTCTATGTTTTCTATGTTTTTTTTTGTAGCTATTCCAGCTTGCTAACAACTTAGCAAAACATCCCCCAAAAATTAGGTTTTAGTCTTTTACTAGTTAATTATATGGATTTTATCAGTGCTGAATCAGTTGTGACTGTTTCAAATGTACCATTTAATGTTTTCTATATTGTCTTTGTCGTTCCACCGTTTTGATGTTAACTTAGCAAAGTATTCCAATGAAATCTCAAAAAACCTACCAAACCACGCTCTTAAAGAACTATTTATGTTGAATGATTTATTGCTTAGTAATTTGTCCTTAAATAAATGATAATTAGCTGTGTTCAGCAACAAATCGTTAAAAATAAAAAAAGTTGTTTCTTGTTTGTCAGACTTAAAGTAAGAGTCAGCAATTGAGCAATTATCATCCAGCTAAGCATTCAAAAAGGAAAGGCTTCAAACTTTTAATTTTTGGTGTGTAGGGGGGGGGGGGGGGGTTTGTAAATGGTTGATTTTTAAATTTGTGACAAATTAGCAAATCAGCAAAAAAATGGAAAACATTTTTCAACAAACTTGAAATTATTAAAAATAATTCAACGTTAATTATCCACAATTTATCATACGATTTAGTATTTAAAAGAAGGTATTGAAACCCATTATATTAGGGGAGGGGTAGGCGGTTTCAATTCACACAGATAAAACGAACTTAGCAAAGCAGAACAACTTTAAATATTGTAGTATAAGCTTAAAATTGTCAAAACTATAATGATTTGCGACTAATTAATGGCAAATTAAAAAAAACATAGAAAACATCGAACTATTTGAAATTACGATTTTCTAACTTACGGACAATTTTCAACCTACCAACTTTTGAATAAGTTTACACTCATCGAAAATTCAATACTTCTTATTGAAATTTTATAGGGTGTTTTGTTTAGACATATGGTTTTTAATCTGGAAATTATTTTTTTGGAGTTATTCTTTCTTCCAAGGAATGTCTTGGTGATAAATGGGGTTTACAACTCCAAATGACGCATTGGTTATACATCGGTAATTAGACCGATTTTAGTGTACGGTATGGCACTATGGTGGATGGCTTTGGAGAAAGCTATTAACCGCGACAAACTAAATAAAGTCCAACGTTCAGCTTGCTGATGTATAGCGTGTGTCAGGTGGAACTTTTGTCGATATAGAAGTCTTGGCCTGGCTTAAAGAAAACGTGATATCAACATCTGATATCCGTATTTTCTCCAGGAGAAGCTGTATGGATGAGAAGAGGAAAAGGAGGAAATAGTTCTTCTTAGTATATGCCCTGTAAGTTTCGTAAGGGGCTCAAGCTGGTTTCATTGAGCTAAGAAAAAGCCTCAAGATTCATGTGGTATATCACAATGGGCCATTAAACTGGCCTAAGTGTGTCATACTCCACCGCGGACAGCCACTTTAACCTAACCTTACCTAACCTACCACAATATTATTTTAGTTCACGCAACACATCGCTGAGTCCAATATTGGATAGACATAATCGCCAGCAGAGCCAGTAATCCATTGATCATCCATGCATCATGTTTAGTCTAGTGGCTTGCGGGCTTACAAAACCCAACTTGTGCACGAATCGATGTCGAATAGGCACATAACGAGATGGCGACCGATCCCGATTTTCACAATAATATTTTATTCAGCGTATAATCCCCAAGCCAATGTTGAAACGCCGATACAAGCTCAAAAAGTCACTGCTTGGTGTGCTGTTTGGCTTATATTTGTTCAAAAATTAATCTTGCCATAATGTTACAGTCGATGGGAAATGCTTTAGAGCCATGATTAATGACTTTTGTGTGTTTGAATTGGACGACCTTAGGTTAAAACCAAATCAATGTATGGAAGGAATCTTTTGTTATCACCATCTTGGCGTATCCTCCATGATGGTGCGAATTAACATAGTTGTTCTATTTCTTCAAGGTTGATATGTGAAGTCACTTGCCTACGTGGAGAAGCTTGAGAAGATTGCCGCCTTGGAACAGAATATTTGGTGCGTTTGCTGATGGGGACTCTCCACTGACATACTTCAAGCCAGCCAAGGGGGCTACTTGAACATAATGGAAAACCCTTATCTTAATAATTAAACTAATTTCTTTTCCATGACGTTAAATTATATGCTTTTTAATTCTTCTTGAAAACCACACGTTTAATAAAACTCATATGGATAGACTACAAAAAGCCTCAACTTCGTTTCTTAGAGGTACTTAAGCTTTTCTCCAAAACGAATTATGCTAAAAGCGAAACAAAAAAATCATTCTTCAATTCCCGGTTCCCTAGAAAATCTTTCATTATCCATTAACTCAAAACTTTTTTTTCTCATTTCAATAAAGTCAAAATCATGCCTCAGAGCATCAGACTTCTTCACAAAATGTGTATAGAGTTTCACCCGTAAGAAATATCGTCACTGATATTTTGGATTATTGAATATTATCGACGACAAATTAACATAATCCAAGGGAATTTTCTTCACTTTATGTAAATATCTTCAAATTAAGTCAATGAGCGGGTGTCAGTGTCATAAGTGCTTAAGGAAATCATTAAGAAAATCTGACTCCTTCGAAATTACGCTTTTATGATGATGGAGAAGAAAACTGTTTATGTTCTACATATGAGTACCATAAGATTCCTTTCTAATTCTCTCCTTCTAAATAGCTCTATAGTCTATTTTGTAACACGAACCCAAACCGGAAACTCAACATGCATCAGGAAGGGCACACACAAAAATCCCTATTTTAAAGGAACCCGATGACTTCAAGCACCTTAAACCCCCATTTGATGAAAACTAATACTCTAACTTTTCTGTAAAATTAGTCGACTCATAATCTTCCAAGTGGGCTACAATAGGAGTAGGTATACATGTACCACCTTGTGTGTCCATTAAATTAATCCTTCAAAGCTTATATAGTTCCCGTGGAGAGTCATTCCCATTTTCTGCACAGTCCTCAGATGTATGTATCTCTTTTTTTGTATGTCAAATGAAAACTCAAAACCGCTCTATATTCGCGTGACCGCTCGTGATGTGAAAAACTCAAAGCCAAATTTTGTTAATGATGGCGGGAAGAGTTCGGTGCCAGTGGGTGATGTACTATACTTTAATTGGGATGTGTGTGATATGATGGACCCAAGCTCCAAGGGTAAAACCAAGTATCTCGAAGAGCGCCAGAGTAATTGGTGTCACTTAGCGTTAAAGGCTTCTTTCGGTTCTACGATTACGAAAACAAGTACGAGTTTACTATCGTATTTCGCAAAAACGCTTTCCCTTCTATATAACGCTGGCTGTGCTACCTATTTAATTCTATTCGTTTGTCCCAAGCGAAATGTGGTTTAGTAGGTACAAGGACACACGTCGCCCTATGATAGCATCATCATCACCAGACCACACCATACCACGTTGGTTGGTAAGGAGAGAAATACACTGAACACTGAACACCTAACACCGAACCATTCCTTTATCAACTTCCCTTGGGGCTATATACTGGAGCTGTTTTGTGTCATCTTGCTCCAAGTCACTCTCGCCTTTTTTCTAAGCCCACCCCAAATAGTGATCCGATGTAGCTCTGTAACGATGGAGAATTCTGTGTGAATGGTTGGGTTGCTCCATTTCGTTCGTTCGTTTGGAGTGTGGAATGTGGCAGGTTTCTCTGCCGGAGGTATCCTGCGGGTGTAGTTAGTATCCTGGCATTGCTAACCGACAAAACAACTTGTCTCACAAAAATGACTACGACAAGTCCTATAGCCGGCAACGACAACGAGGCATAATGGGAAAGGATCCCGGACCCACAGCTATGACAATGAGGATGACAACAACGAGAACGAGAACGACGACGACGAATTCTAGGATGTTCCACGAGCACGACTCGACTACTGGAGTTACAGATACCTACCGTCACCGTCGTCGTAGTCGTCATTCTCGTAGTCGTCATCGTCATCGTCCTCGTAGTCGTCGGTCTTTGGTTAGGGATGTTACCATTTGATTGGAATGAACAACACATGAAGGCTAAGAGAGGCGACCGGTGATAGTTCTGGTGATGGTGTCGGTTAGTTCGTTGGTTGATGGCTTGGGTTCGAAATTTGCATATAAACCCGTCACGTTTGTGGTTTTGTGTACTCCTCCAGTGACCCTCCTTTCTCAGTGCAGAGAGCGAGGTGGTCGTCATTGTTTTTGTTGTTGTTGTTGATATTGTTGTTGTTGTTGATAATTTGAATGAGGGAAGTGCTCCAATGACGACGACGACGACTACGAAAGGTCGAGTTGTAAAAGAACGATTTTTGGTATAAATTTATTCGTTTTGCTTCTTCTGGTGCTGATTCCGCCACCGAACGCTGCTGCTTCTACCACCGTTACCGCTGCCATTTTCGCTGACTGCTGCGGGCGAAGTGTAGTGAAATGGAAGCAATATATAGAAGACATTTAAATCCGGATTCACGTTTGAGAGTTGAGTTTATATACGAAGAGCAGCGTGCCGAGTGAAAGTCGCCGATTAAAATTTCACAGGAATTGGATCAGCTTCCTTTTCTTGTTTTGCTTTGGTTTAAACCCTGTTTTTGGTTCATACAGACACATCAGACCTACTGTGAAGGGTTGTTCTTCCTTTTACCATTTTCCATTCGTAGATATATGTATCTAGGATCTACCCTATAGCTTATACCCACATAAAAATTTGTGTGCCGTTTAGGGAATTTTCGTTTTTCATCCTGAGTTTTGAATTACATTTGAATGCTTCCGAAATGATGTTGGAATAAATTTACGATTAAGATGACATAAGTCAAGATTGATATGTTTAGGATAATTTTCAAGGATTTGTTGTTCTTTATTTTTTTTTTTTTTGGTGGAATGATTGAGGGGAGGGGGTGGCTTAAGGAAGGTCATATATGTGTCAGGAGGGATTTCTCCTTATACCTAAGGAATGAGATGCGAGATATATGAATATTTGTGGTAAAAATATTTCTTTTTGTGTGGCACGTTGTTCATATTGAAGCCTTTAGGGATTTTTGGTATTGTTGTTGTAGGTATTTTGGTTTTTGTTAATTTCGTTTGGATCAACATGATTTTTAGTCTGAAATAAGTACGAGTATTATGCCCTTGAACTGACAAGTTCATGACCCAAATCAATGGTTTTTGGTATTTCTATATATTCTGCGAGAATTTTCCAAGTCGATGGTTAGAATCAAGGGCAAAACATATTTTTGGATTGGTGTTGTAGGCACGTCTTTGAATACTAAATGGGTCTGGTTCAAAATGAAAAATATTTGAAAATTCTGAAAAAAAGAATCATCATTTTAGTTTGTCGACAAATGAATTAGATAGAAATCAAGCTGTGAGGTTTCCACCATTGTTGATGTTAAAATAAGATATAGATATGCGTGTCTCAGGAGCGTCCGTCGATGTCCATCACCAGGGAAAAAACTGATGCTTAGCCTCATGGGCATAGACGTCGGAAAAATTAAATGATTATGTATAATGGTATTGTAGAAAATTTAATGGTGCGCTCAAAGCACAAAGTACAGAACTTTCTTTTTACCAAATAATAAAAATTTAAAGTTTTTAAACAGCCCAAACTCCTTTTCGTAAATTTTAGACTGATTCAAAACTTATTTCAAGTTCTTCAATTTTTGTTTTAGTTTGAAGGCTTCATCTTCAAAGTAAATGGTGTCCCAAAGCAAAAAACATTTTTTTTCAGTTAAAAAATGTTCAGCTCAAGGCATTTTACAAGTGAACTTCTATTTTAGGCCTTAAGTGCAATACTGCCCCAACCGCACTTTTCATTATTTTCAGTAGAGTTTAAAATTAGAAACTGGTAATTTGTAAACAATTGTGATTTTGAAACAAAGAAACATAGCTTTAAATTTCTTTTTGCAATGTACCTATTCAAAAAATATGTTGTGATTTTGTAATCATCTACCTTTAAAATACAGTTTTAACCAATTTTAAAATCACATTGAAAAATACAATTTTCGAAATAAACTCAATGTCCATCAAATTCCAGTTAGGCCTGTATTATTATCATGGCTTAATATAAAAATGAATGTGAAGTTGGCCAAGCATATATTTTAATAAGTTTTAGGGAAATCATTTTCTCAAAATGGTGTTCTAAAGCGCGTGAAGTATTGACACAAAAAAAAAGGTTTTAACAACGGCTTAGGTCGAGTTAACATTTTAAGTATTGGTTGATTTGATATCTCCTTTTTTTTTACTGTCGGGCAATATTTTGTCGGAAGAAGTTCGGAAATTTCGCACAAAGAAGCTTGGTTTCGTCTAAATAAAAAAATGCTGATGACGAGAACAAGTGGTTCCAGAAAACCGCTTTAACTTGTTTAATGAATCCCGTAAAGGTATTTAATTACAATACGAGAAATTTGTTGGTAGTTTTGGTAATCAGAATTGTTCCGACCAAAATCTTCAAGAAATCTCCTAACCAAATTTTCCAAATTTTTGTTCGATTTCACGTGTTTGCGCGTTTCATTAAAATATCATTGCGTAGAACATTACAAAAGTAATTCTATAAAAAAAATGCACGACGGGGTCGAACAAACTTGGTCATGTATTTTATGATTTAAAAATGTAATTGCGAAAAAATTTGTTTTCAAAAATTTCAACGTCATTTGATTTCTCAAAAAAACCTTATTTTTTTAAATTTTTATTTGAAAATCGTTACATTGTTTTTTTTTTAAATTAAGTTTTAATACATAAAATTTTTCGATTTTGATTACAAAATGTTTTTGGTATATGCAGTTTTCTTTTTAACTTCCCATAGGAAACTATTGTAAAGGTCCGATTTGTCAAATTGAAAATTTTTACATTTCAAGGTCCCTAGAGTCGAAAGAAATAAAAGATTTTTAGAAAGATGTCAGTACGTCAGTACATTCGGGACGTTTTTTTCGTCGTTCATAGCTCAAGAACCAGAAGAGATATCGACTTCAAATACATTTTGTTATACGGATAATAATTTTACGACTAAAATATGATTTCATCTCCAAAACAATTTTGTGCAACGAAGAATGATAAAATTTTGAGAAAAATTTAATTGAGAGTTTTTTTTATAAAAAATAAAACCCAAAAAAATCGAATTGACAGTTTTTTTTTTTACAAAAAATTGAAAACCGAAAAAAAAAATTAACAAAAGTTTTTAAAAATTGATTTTCGACTCAAATATCTTTTCAAAATTTTGAGATAATGGCATATTACTAATTTTAACTTATAAGAAAAAACATTAGAAACAATTTTGAGAAAAATCGAATTGACAGTTTTTTTTACAAAAAATAAAAACCTAAAAAAAAAAGAGGCTGGGATGCGACTCACACTGATAACTTCCCATCCCTTCTGTCGATTTGTCTTGCTTAAAAGTTTGTCTATTATTAACCAATTTTTAAAAATTTGCGTACCATTTTTTGAAGATTTTATTTTTTTATGAAAAAACGGACTGTTGGATTTTTATAAAAAAAATTACTGAATATCGAAAACAATATTTTCTGTGAAATAAAATAAGTTTGAAGCCAATATTTGTAATTTTTGAAAAGCTTTTTGAGTCGAAAGTAAATTTTTACCAAGTTTTAGTATTGGTTTTTTTTAGGTTTTTATTTTTTGTAAAAGAACTGTCAATTCGATTTTTCTCAAACTTTTTCCTAATGTTGAAAACAATATTTCTTATAAGTTAAAATGAGTTAGAAGCCATTATCGCAAATTTTTGAAAAGATATTTTAGTCAAAAATCAATTTTTAAAAACTTTTGTTAAATTTTGTTTAGGTTTTTAATTTTTTGTACAAAAACTGTCAGTTCGATTTTTCTAAAAATTTTTCCTAATGTTGAAAACAATACTTCTTATAAGTTAAAATTAGTAAGAGGCCATTACTCAAATTTTTGAAAAGATATTTGAGTCAAAAATCAATTCTTACCAACTTTTATAATTTTTGTTTTTTAGGTTTTTATTTTTTGTAAAAAAAACTGTCAATTCGATTTTTTTCAAAATTTTACTGAATGTTGAAAACAATATTTTTTTAAAGGCTAAAGTAGTTTAAAGCCAATATCTTAAAGTTTTGAAAAGATATTTGAGTCGAAAATCAATTTTTACCACCTTTTATAATTTTTTTTTTAGGTGTTTATTTTTTGTAAAAAAAACTGTCAATTCCTTTTTTTTTAAAAATTTTACTGAATGTTGAAAGCAATATTTCTTATAAGATAAAATAAGTTTGAAGCCTAAGTCTCAAGTTTTTGAAAAGATATTTGAGTCGAAATTCAATTTTTCCCAACTTTGAGTTATGTTTTTTTAAGGTTTTTATTTTTTATAAAAAAAAAACTGTCAATTAAATTTTTCTCAAAATATTATCAGATGTCAAAAACATTGTTCTTCGTTGCACAAAATTGTTTTGGAAATGAAATCATATTTTAGTCGTAAAATTTTCAAAGTGTCAAATATTTTTTTCAGTTTTTTTGATTTATAAAAAAAATGGTTAATTGTTTTTTTTCCAAAAATATATTTGTTTGGTATCACGTTACAATATATTATATAAAATTTAATTCAAGTCTCTAGCGTTATTGGTTCGTGAAATATTTAGGGTTTACCATAATCTTCACCACACACGCAATTTTCCTGAGAGCCCTTTCTTTATCTTTTTACATTATTATCTGTATAACAAAATTTTTTTGAAGTCGATATTACTTCTTGTTCTTGAGCTATGGATGACGAAAAAAAACGTCGCAAACGTACGTACACACGCACGCACAGACATCTTTCTACAAATCGTTTATTTCGACTCTAGGGACTTTGAAACATCGAGAAATGTCAAAATTTTTAATTTGACAAATCGGACCCATTACAATAACTTCCTATGGGAAGTTAAAAAGGTGAACATTTTGGTTAACCCAATATATCTCACGAACAAATAATGCTAGAGAAGTGAATTAAGTAATTATATATTGTTACGTGATACTAAACTGGTTTATTTTTGGAAAAAATAAAATTAACGGTTTTTTTTATAAATCAAAAAACTGAAAAAAATATTTGTCACCTCGAATATTTTACGTTTTGTGCAACGAAAAATAACGTTTTTGACATCTGGTAAAATGTTGAGAAAAATCGAATCTACAGTTTTTTTTTTATAAAAAATAAAAGCCTAAAAAAAGCATGACTAAAAGTTGGTAAAAATTAATTTTTAACTCAAATATCTCTTCAAAAATTTGAGATTATGTCTAAAAACTAATTTTGTCTTAGAAGAAATCGTCTGCTTCGAGGTAGAGGTCATTAAGTAACTAAATCAAAATTTTTCAGGAGAGCAAACAAACGGGTATATACGCTAATTAAAAATAGTAAAATGATGAATCATTAAAAATTTCTACTTAATTTTATTGCAGTTATATTCACTTAGTGACTTTTCATAATTTTGGGAAATGATTACATCAACACACAATGACTTTTTCTCGAATTTGGAAAAATTGCTTTTACCTCCAAGCAGACGAAATATTGTTTTAAACATTCCGTACAATTTTGAGAAAAATCGAATTTACAGTTTTCTTACAAAATAATATAAACCAAAATCTCAAATATATTTTCAAAAATTAAAAAAAAAAAGTTTTACTTGTTTTTTTAGGAAAAAACATGCAATAGAAAATTTCACCGAAAACTTTAAATATTTGTAGGAATATTTACTGAAAATATTTTTCAAGGTACTTCAAAGCATAAAAAAATTGTAAATCTAAGCTTTATTCATAAATTATATTATAATATACTAGAGATAAGTTGGGCCCAGGGAAAATTCTATTGATAGAAAAACCTTTAAAACCATTATGTGTTTTCTCTTAAGCGAGCTTAACTGTATACTTTGGAAATAAGTTCATTTATAAAAGAATACTATTTTTGAATTTTTTGCCTAAATTTTGAACTTAGAGGTGAAAAATTACAAAAACTAAAACTTATTTAACTTCAAGGTAATTTGTAGGCTTTAATTCTTTAAACAATACAAAAAATTTAATACTCGCAAGTTTACAACTCTCGAATATGTAATATATTATGCTATTGATAACCTTTGGACTCTTTCAGCCAAAAAACAAACCACAGAAGAGTTTCAACTATTTTCGTCGGAAATGCGATTTTTAAGAATAAGGTGTAACCGATATGCGAAACTCATGACTCGCATAGTTGTTACACAAGATGTTCTAAAAATTTGCTTTGCCGAAAGGCAAATATATGAGCTTATGGTGTAGGCGAGTGAGGTTTCCTATATGCGATGAAGAATTCCCAGGCCAAATAATACAAAAAGAAAAAAACAGGAAGGTAGGAAGGTACCAATGAGAATTTAAACGGCTGCAATGGGAAAGTAGGAAATTTATAGCTAACCACACACCAAACTCTAGAGAGAAAGAACATGGCAGAATTTCAAGACTTCCGTTCTGTTATCCTTATATCTAAGCTACACATGGAAGCAGCATCCAACCCACATATGGAATTGAGTGTTTGAGGGGTTGCCTTTTTGCAGAAGCCTTCCCTATATACATATATCCTTATGAGATATATGGCTTTCGGATGAAGTTGTGGCGAGGAATTCTTGCCTTCTACATATTCTGCTGGGTTCGAATTTAGAATTTAATACACACATTCGAACTCGTATGAGGAAGTGTAAGTATCAGGAGACTCTATTCCAATTTATTTTCACACTAAATATTATTGAAATAAATTTTCGAACAAGAAAAACAAAAGGAAATATTCAAATATTGACATTTTATTTGAATTAAGATATACGAGTTAGGGAAAAGGAATTTGGAGCTGTTTCTTTTTGGATGTTGATTTGAGAAAATCAAAATTTAACAGAGCAGAGAAAAGGTCCTGACATGGAACAGAATGGCGGCGTAACATCTGAATTTTAGATGTTATTTTTAATTTAGGAGACATTGTTATGATGGTAGAAAAAGTGATCAACAGATTTTCAATACTGAACATAAAATAATAATCCAGTTTGAATTGGTGATTTTTGCAAGCTGTTATAGTATTGGAAAACCTTAACACTAATAACTGACTTTCCATTATTCATTGCGTTTTCATATTGAACACATTATTTTTTTTAAACTTCTCAAAAGCATGACAAGAAATTAGTAGATAAAAAAGGTGTTGTAAATGTGAAAATTTGAAAACTTTGAATTTGTTATTTAAAGTGGTAATAACTTCTATAGTTCAATTTTTGTATTTGTGACTTATTTTAGGGTCACAAAGTATGATTTAAGGATATTTTGTTAGCCCATTTATGGGACAAAATGTCCTTCAAATGTGCTCTTTATAAAAAGATTTAAATAGCATCTTGGAAAACACTTGGGTTCAGCGCGAATTTTGTGAAGAAACAGTTTTACAATGCTTATACCTATTATTATTTAGTTTCTTCAAAACTAATCTTATTAATTTCCCATAGGAAGTTATTGTAATGGGTCCGATTTGTCAAATTGAAAATTTTGACATTTCTCGACGTTTCAAGTTCCCTAGAGTCGAAATAAAAGATTTTTAGTAAGATGTCTGTGCGTGCGTGTGTACGTACGTTCGGACGTCCGTATGTCCGTACGTTCGCGACGTTTTTTTCGTCGTCCATAGCTCAAGAACCAGAAGAGATATAGATTTCAAATAAATTTTGTTATACAGATAATAAGGCAAAAAGATGCAGAATAGCCTCTCAAGAAAATTGCGTGGGTGGTTTTTTTACCATATCATTTAAAAAAAAAGGTGAAAATTTTGGTTAACCCTAAATATCTCATGAAGCAATGACGCTAGAGACTTGAATTAAATTTTATATTATATATTGTAACGTAATACAAATCAATTTTATTTTTGGAAAAAAATCCAATTAACGGTTTTTTTATAAATAAAAAAAAAATGGAAAAAAAAATTTGACACCTCGAAAATTTTACGACCAAAATATGATTTCATCTCCAAAACAATTTTGTGCAACGAAGAATAATGTTTCTGACATCTCATAAAATTTTGAGAAAAATCAAATTGACAGTTTTTTTTATAAAAAATAAAAACCTAAAAAAATATTACTCAAAGTTGGTAAAAATTGAATTTCGACTCAAATATCTTTTCAAAATCTTGAGATTAAGGCTTAAAACTTATATATCTTATAAAAAATATTGTTTCCAACATTCAGTAAAATTTTGAAAAAAATCGAAATGACAGTTTTCATACAAAAAATTAAAAACCGAAAAAAAAATTAACAAAAGTTTGTAAAAATTGATTTTCGACTCAAATATCTTTTCAAAAAATTGATATAATGGCTTCTATTTAATTTTAAATCATAAGAAATATTCTTTTCAACATTATGAAAAATTTTAAGAAAAATCAAATTGACAGTTTTTTTTACAAAAAATAAAAACCTAAAACAAAATTTATAAAAGGTGGTAAAAATTGATTTTCGACTCATATATCTTTTCAAAACTTTGAGATATCCGCTTTAAATTACTTTTACCTTCCAAAAAATATTGTTGTCAAGATTCAGTAAAATTTTGAAAAAATCGATTTGCCAGTTTTATTACAAAAAATTAAAAACCGAAAAAAAATTAACAAAAGTTAGTAAAAATTGATTTTCGACTCAAATATCTTTTCAAAAATTTGATATAACGGCTTCTAACTAATTTTAACTCATAAGAAATATTGTTTTCAACATTCGATAAAATTTTGAGAAAAATCGAATTGACATCTTTTTTTACAAAAAATTAAAAACCGAAAAAAAAAATTAACAAAAGTTGGTAAAATTTGATTTTCGACTCAAATATCTTTTCAACAATTTGAGATAATGGCTTCTAACTAATTTTTACTTATAAGAAACATTGTTTTCAACATTCAGTAAAATTTTGAAAAAAATCGAATTGACAGTTTTTTTTACAAAAAATAAAAACCTAAAAAAAACAATACTACTAGCTTTTCAAAAATTACAAATATTGGCTTCAAACTTATTTTATTTCACAGAAAATATTGTCTTCGATATTCAGTAATAGTAATTTTTTATAAAAATCCAACAGTCCGTTTTTTCATAAAAAAAATAAAATCTACAAAGAATAGTACGCATATTTGGTAAAAATTGATACATATAGACAAACTTTTAAGCAAGACAAATCGACAGACGGGATGGGAAGTTATCAGTGTGGGTCGCATCCCAGCCTCTTTTTGTTTAATTAAGTGTCCTTCATGGCGTGTGAAAAGTCCCTAAATGACGAACTTTAACACATTTCTTAAAAATTGAGGTAGTTTTTTGACAATGTAGAATTTTTTAAAATTCGACAGAAAAGCGCCGTTCCATACAAACATTATCAGGAAGTAGCGATTTTGAAGTATAAAATTCTTATCAAACATCTTTTAAGGTTTTTATCGAAGTCTTCTAGAGAAATTTCCATTTACAACTAATCAAATCTTCATCATCTCATCAGCTTGTTTTCAGCTAAAATTTTGAAGTATCGTCTTATTTAAAATGCAAAAACCCAACTGACAAGAAAACAGGCCTGGGCCACCATTTGTTTCAGTGAAATCATATTTTCTCAACACCTAACCTACCCCAAACTCAAACCCAAAGAAGAAGAACTGGAGAGTGTTAATTGCGTTAAAATTGTCAATTAACAAAGTAATCCGCATTCAATTAAAATATCTAATGACCAAAAATGAAAATGGAAAAAGGATATACCACAAAATACAGAAAAAGCACCAAACCACACTTCGGCCCTTTATTTTCACTTTAGCCGCAAATAGTGGTCGAAGAAAGAAAGAAAGAAAAAAACAACAACAAAACAAACGAAAATAACTAACCACACTGCTTTTCTAAACCCTTCCTCTATAGTACATCCTCACTCTCCGTCTCCAGCCCTATTTCAAATATATTTATTCAGGATTCAGCGAGAGTATATAAGATACAGTATCTTATTTTGGTTTAGTTATTTTTCTTAGTTGTTTTTTGTAGAAATCGAGAGAGAAAAAAGGACTTTTGCTTTTTCAGCTTTTACACAAAAGAATCAGTAGCGCGGCGCGGCGCGGCGGCAAACAAAATAAATAAATACACGAAAATGAAATCGCTCTCCAAGGATGAAAATTAGGGCAAACGAACGGTTTTTGAATGTTTCATCAAGAAACCTTGTCTTTTTCTGTCCGCAGGACGGACTTCATAATGATGATGATGATGCTCGCCTGCCCCAGAACCATGGATAAATTTGAAAATTATTCAAAATAATTCGAGTTGAACTGATGACTGATGCGGGCTGCAAACTCGTCCAAAACACCAGCGCGGGAAGGAGATGCTGTGTGAAAAATTCGTTGCTTTTGTGTGTGGGAAAATTAAAATATATCCAACTCATCTCATTTCATCTTTTTAGTTCATCAGTCCATTTCTTCGGTCTTGTTATATAAAATTTGGACTTTAAATATAGGCTCTTCGCCACGCCTTGCCACGCCGAGGACGACGGACGGTTGGTTTTCTTCCGAAAGGATATACAAACTTTATACCTATGTATGTATCCTGCTACCAGCTGTTGGTTTTGATTAAGAACAAACTGTTAACAGGCACTTGTCGAAAATGAATGTTTTTGTCATCCTGGTATTTTTTAACTTTATTTTTTCTTCATCTTCGTTGTCGCTCGTCGAATAATAAATGAACGGATGATGAGCATTTTGACAGCTTCGGCGCTGTTAAGGATTTAAGCAATGTAAGGGACAAAAAATTATTCCAAACGCCTACTATACTTTATACCTATGTATATGTATATACGAATACCTACTACACAAAAGTTATTATTGAATTTCGTAAAGATTAATATCCTTAATGAAGTTTTGTAAATTGATTTTAAATCTTTTTCGCGAACGAGCGATGGCGATAGATATTAATGATGGATTAGTTGAATGAGGAATTATATGGCTGCGTAACAGGCCATGAGCTGAGCATTTTCAAATTATCCTTAAAGGATATTAAAATAAACAGGCGTTTAGACAATGATTTAAAGGTTTTTTTTTTATTTCAAAGCCAGCGGGGGAGTTTTCTGGGACAAAAAGATAACATGTATGCTTATAAAACGTCTAAATATTGACCACTTAGGTGAGCAGGCTAAGATTGCTTAAAAATCCTTAAAAGACTTTTGACCCACATGAGTGGATAATTTATGAAGCCACAATTTTTCAATGTGCTTGCAACTCACCAAAGAGTGCTTAAAGTCAAGATTTAAAGGGTCAACATTCTAAAAATAAATTTTAATTTAGTTAGTTTTTTTTTTAGGATGATGCTATTAAAATGCACACAATTTCAATGTAAAAGCTTATTTGACATCCCAAATTAGTTGTGGGATTAACAAAATGTTGACAATTCTCGAAATTTTTAAGGTTCCTAGAATCTAAATTCATGGTTCGTAAAACGTATACTTTCGTTAGTACGTCCATACCTTTTGAATACCTTTCGTTTAGGCCATACCTGAAGAACCAGCGGAAATATTG
The DNA here is from genome assembly GCA_951509635.1 of Eupeodes luniger. Lineage (NCBI taxonomy): Eukaryota > Metazoa > Arthropoda > Insecta > Diptera > Syrphidae > Eupeodes > Eupeodes luniger. The sequence goes on from OX608073.1 coordinate 22,941,305, forward strand.
ATTTAAAATTATTTCTGTTTCATAAATTTATATCATCAAAATATGAAGAGAGGACTTCAAAAAATTTAGTTTGTGTTTTTCTCAATACAGGTAGTAATTTGAAATCTTACGAACTTGCTTTTGTAATGTGATGAATTTTCTACACTTCCTGAAAACTTAAAATCTCAAATTAAGGTAACCTTTGGTTAGGCAACCTTATACTCTTTAATTTGACACCAAAACCGACTTCAAAACACATGAGATAAATATTCAAGACTTACCAAGGACTTCACATTTCAAATGCAAACAAACCTGAGTTGGACCAACTTTTGGTTACACAAGAATATGCTTTTAGATAGATAATTAAATAACCTTTCCTATAAACGAAAAACCGACTAAATAACACGTGGGATATATTTTCTTCACTTATCAACGACTTAACACTTCAAATGCAGGTAACCCTGGGTTATGTCAAGTGTTGGTTAGGCAACCCTATATTGTTCGAACGAGAGTTAAATTACCTTTAATTTGACACCAAAATCAAATAAATAACAGATGAAGGTATATTTACTCCTCAGAACCCACCTCCCTTAACCAGGCAACCTTCCAATTGTGCCATGGACTTTCATCATATACCCGATTTTTACAAAATACTTGACGATGAATTTGTTCTGCTGAAAATTTTAAGAGATGAAAAAGATGTCATTCTTTATAATATAACTAGCGGCCCGTCCCGGCTTCGCACGGATAGACAAAATTAGGTACAGATATTTAAGTTATAAGCATGCTAATTAAAACGACCACGAATCACTAAATTAGAAAAAATTGTATGCTTATCTTAAAGCCTCCCTGTACCCTACGTTGGCTGTGGTATTTCTAGGTGGCACTTCTTTGATCAATAGTCTTGTACCATTTCACATATTGGGAGGGCTTAAATTTCTTAAAAGCATAACAGGTGTACCTAGCGGACAAAATTGCGAATCTAAACCATTCTCAGATCCCCTTGAACACACACAAAAAATTTCATCAAAATCGGTCCAGTCGTTTAAGAGAAGTTCAGTGACATACACACTCACAGAAGAATTATATAATATTAAGATAAATACTTTTAAGACTGGGATTAATTTTGAATAATATACTTGATCTTCTAATACTTGATCTTCTGTCAAATTTGAAGCTGTCATTTTTTGACATTTGTCAAGTTAATATCACACCTTTACTAAAAATGGAATGATGCTCGTTCCAATAACGCATTGCAATTTGTAAAAACTCTTTTCAAAAATGTTTAACAACCTAATAGTTTATCGATTCCTTGTCAATTTTTACAATAAGGCATTACAGAAACGACATTACACCGTATTAAGCATATCTTAGGCTTTTACAGTTCAGTTAAAAATAAATGAATTAGGTGGCACAACAGCTCTAAACCATTTCTGTGTATGAGTAATGGGATGGGATGGAGCGAACCTACAGTTTTTATGCCAAATACGAACGGCTAATTTGAGGAAGCACTTTTCACAAGAATTACTCTTGGAAGATTTTTCAATTCCTCTTAAGAGGCAGTACAATACGTAAAAGAACTTTAGGTGGCACAGGCATGGATTGAACCCAAGACTTTTCGCATGACAGTCCTATACGCACTTATCATCATGCCATGGGTAGTTCTGTTCACACAATATGTTAAGCTTGTCGATCAGCAACAGGTCGTGGATTCCTTCAAATTAAATCAAAATGATCGGGGTTTTCATCGAAATCTTACCTTCAATGATGACTCCCAGTTTCACCTCAGAGGCTACATTAATAAAAACAATTGTTACATTTAAGGCTTGATGTATGATAATTGAAAAAAACTATCCATCGTCAAAGTATCACTGGTAAGGTTTTTAGGGCTGGCGGTGTGTTTGGGCCTTTCTTATTCGAAAATAAGTCCTGTGTAACTTTTATGATAAATGGATTGCGCTACAGAACTATATTATAAATGATTTAAGTATGGATGGAATGGAGAAATATAAATAGGGATGTCTTTTTATACGACTATGCTTTAAGCCACACATCACACAGGAATAAAAAAAAAATTGTCACATTAACAATCGTCGATAGACAACTTGAAATTTGGCCAAATTGTCGCATTGACTTTAAAAATAGTCAATAAGACAACCCTATTTTGAAAAATTAACCACTGGAAAGTCAATAGAACAATTTTCGATTGTCAATTTGGTTGTAATATTGACGACCACAGTTGTCATATTGACTACCGCAGCTGTCATATTATCTACAGCAGTTGTCATATTGACCGTTGCAGTTTTCATATTGACGAACGCAGCTGTCATATTGACTACCGCAGTTGTCACATTGACTACCGCAGCTGTCATATTAGCTACAGCAGTTGTCATATTGGCTGTTGCAGTTTTCATATTGAAGAACCCAGCTGTCATATTGACTACCGCAGTTGTCAAATTGACAACCGCAGTTGTCATATTGACTATTGCAGTTTTCATATTGACTATTGCAGTTTTCATATTAACGAACGCAGTTGTCATATTGACTACCGCAGCTGTCATATTAGCTACAGCAGTTGTCATATTGACTATTGCAGTTTTCTTGATTTAACATTTCCAAACTTCTTCATTTGTAGCTGCGTGAAGGATTAGATCTAAGCTATTGCTCCACAATCGATTCAAAAACTTTAAGATTGAACTTGTGAAATAATAAAGGACACACAATGGGAAATGTGCGAACTACCTATGGAAAATTTCATGAAAGTGATATATGTAGTGTTGCAATTGTATCCGTGGTGGATATTTGTCTGATGTTGTTTTTCACTTTAAACCGAACTTCCTGTTAGCCTGCTTCTTAATATTGAAATAAATATCTACGTATCTCCCTTAAAAATACTTGCATACGCGGTATTGTAGTGTTTGTCGTCTCGAAACCTTATTGCTGAGGTTCCAAGGCATGAAAATTGTTTTCTATTACAATTGTTATTCATATAACAACAAAAAATGTTATGAATTATACTTATGCAAGTTTTTAAACTATAAGTGCTATCATTTAAAAATTCTGATCTACATCATGCATCAGGTCATAGCACTGCAAAAGCTTGCATTACAGTATACCACTGACATAGCTAGACACCAAATATTGACTGAAAGCCATAAAGAATACTCTTAGTATAATTTTTAACCAAACATTCAAAATAAACCCTCTTAACAAGCCATAAATAATTCTGCCGTCCTCGTCGTCTCTCGAAAATAGAAGCTTCTTGGATCTACTTCATAGTTTATTCAATAAAAATCAATATTTCATTGCAGTATATATGCATGCATAACTATGCAATATGCATGCATATACATCAACCCAGCACTTTTCTGTGTAACTGAAACACATTCTGGCCATAAGACTCTCTTTCACACGATTTATTTATATTCTGTAACCAATTTACATAAATTTCCACCAAGTTATATACATATATATATATTTTTGAAGTTTCAGTTCATTGCATAACTTTACAATGCACATTATAGCGAGCGTAGCGCAAGCCTACCATCATTGAATGAATAATATAAAATTAAATGACCTCGCCAAACTCCTTTAGCAAAAGATTTGGGTCTCACAACCGCATCGCAGTCCAGAAGTCGGCTGATGGTAAAACTTATGCTCTATGCGCTCCACCTTAAAACCTATACCCGAGCAATGTAATTGTACGTGACTCTTCTAGGAATAGGCCAATGGTCAGTGCACCAGCGACATCTGTGTATTATTTTGTAAGTGTTGTGTTTTTTTCAGTTCTCATTCTTTTTTTTTTTTGTGAACGCGTCTCTTTTAAAACCACAAAGTTGTGCCACAATGCCTCCAGTTTCTGACCCCTCGCTTACAAAACAAAAGCAACAACCAAGTAGAATAACAACAACAACTACAACACAAGGTCTACCAATCTAGCGAAAACATTAAAAATTAACCTCGCAGAAAATGATTTCCCCAAGTGCTGTGCAACTACATATAGGTATATACAAAAATAAGGCCGAGCCGACCGACACGAAGGGATAAAAAGGCTTTACAAAAATTATTTTTCAACAAGCGAAACAAAAACTCTTATGGTTACGCGATGTTTTATTTAAATTGAATGACGACGACGACGACAGCGAAAGCCTTCTGACGGACACAACGGACGTGGACGCCACGCTCGCCACGCCGGCTGGCCGCCAATACTGATGACTGTGACGGTTGACGTACAACACTGACTACGACGACGATAACGATGACGATTACGACGACGACGACACGTTGACTATACCGCCCTCTATGTGGCTACTCTATGGTAGTCCTTCGTCGTCGTCGTCGTCCACTTCGTCCTTTTCGTCATGTTGATGGGTGGTGAATGGATTGTATATAAAATTGCAGTGATTTGCGCTTTGCTGCAACAAATGTGGGTCAAACGGATAGGTCAACCCATTAACTCGGCGTATTTCTCTATGCAGAAATTATCCTTCTCCTGAATGGAAAATGTTTTATTTAAAGAAAGAAAGGATATACTCGTATAATAGGAGGCTCTCTCTCCCAAAGCCCCAAGGGAATTAAGTGTGGTGTACTGTGGTTAATAATAATAAGTGCACAGCATAGGGTAATGAAAGGAAGGGGTTAGAGTATAGAACCCTTTGCAGTGCAAATAGCCGCTAAGTGGAGCTATTTCTGCGTGACTACTTAATTAATGGAATATGCTCTATTGCATGAATGCATATTGAATGCGTTTTAGAAATTCAAAAAATTAAAAAAAAACAACAGGAGCATAAACGAATTCCATTTTTATTAAGAGTACTGTGTGCTTTTTAAATAAAGTCGATAGTGTAATTTGTTTATTGTAAATTGCCACTTGAATGAACACTTATTATAAACAATCACATTTGAAGGATATTTTGAGCTATAGGGAAAAGATAATTATAAGCTTGAATGAGGCGTAAGACAATATTTAAGGTAATCTTTTAACCGAACTATCCCAATAGCCTCAGGCAATCGGATCCTTAAATGAAGCATAATGAAACATTTGAGATATGACACTAACGGGGATAGAATCGGTAACACTGTTTTTTGATGAGACTGTTGAGATCTTACAATATCCGGATTGTGTTATTAAACCGAACCTAAATTTGAATCCGTATGCGGTTTGATTCTATGTTTTTCTATTCTTTTCTCATGGCTCTTAATGAGTATCTAAAACTAGATCCTAGTGTACCTGAAGCTGTCTTGCTTGATAGTGCGAAGGCCTTAATTTTTTTCATTAAGAAAACTGGATTTATGACGCTGTCCGGATAATTCGAATCTCAATTACTTTCTTCCAATAAAGTTGTAGTTCTATCTAAAATTTTCTATCCTATGCCGTCGCCCAGTTTCTACGATATTATCCGGATGATTCGGATACTCGACAAAACGATTAAAAGGCTTCTTCATATTGGACTAAAATAAAGGCCCAAATTCCACACCAAACCGTAACTTTTTAAGGATGCATTATCACCTGGTGAACCTCGGCAATTTTGCTTGTTAACACAGCAATTCATTCAAAAATGCGCCTCGTCAATAAAGATGATTTTTCAGCCAAAATTGGGGTCCTCTTCCAAACAATTCGAAGCCTAGTCAGCGAACAAACGGGCGGAGTGGCGTTGTCTATGGTAATAAACTTTCAGCTCCTAGGTCAGTTGGATCTTGTACGGGTGTAGGCCCAAGTCCAGACGCAAAGTTCGCCAAGTTGAAGTATGCGAAAGGTGGAGTTCTTGTGCATGCCTCGGGTTCTGCTGTACACTTCCACGGATCGCGGCGATGTTCTAGGGCAATCTTGCGTTCCTTGAACGTACGGGTCGGATGTTGGCCGATTTTTTTACAGAACCGGCGGTCTCAAATTTGGCCAACAAACGTTGAAGAGTCGACTGTGAAGGGCCACCACGTCTACCGTAAAATGGGCGCATTGTGCGGAACATTGGCATAAACAACTGAATAATAAAGAAAAGATTTGACAGATGTCGCCAAAACAAAATGTTTAGACGAATACATTTCCACGATATTATTGGAAACTAATAATGATTTAAAACAATGAGGATAAGAATAAATCAAAGTGTTTGAGTTGAATGTACATAGGTGTAGGAGGTATGTCTCCATTAGTATTGTTGTTCTGATGAATAAATGAAAACATAAGAAGTACTCGAGACAGTCTTCGAGTAGACTTTTGTATATATTTATGCAAACATTTTTTTACCTAATGGAAAAAAGGTACATTTCAAATCCAATGACATTATCGAGTATTGGCTGGATTTAAGATTTTCAATATGTCTGGAAATATACATATTAAAGAATATTTGAATATAAAACTGCTCATTTAAGATGTGAAATATGCATTAAATATACAATAAAATAAGGCAATAGAAAAATATATTGAAATGATTTTTGTTTTTTGATAAATAAGGTGCCTAAATAATATAGCGTTGTCCAATTAAATGATCCTGGAGCCCAATTTACGTCTGCACAACATGAATGAAGCCATAATTGTTTGTGTTGTGTTGATTTTTGCCCGTTTTTATTTTTGGAACCACATACCACCAAACGTTAAGTTGCTGCGAACACTATGAAATCTATAAACTGTGATCATCAGAAACTTGATCAGCTTGAATTACAATATTAGTAAGGCTTTCAACCATTTAAAATGTGTTCACAATATTACCGATTGTTATGTCAGCGGTCTTGGTTCAATTGACAAATCCTTCAAAAGTAATTTTTGTAATGAAAAGTACTTTCTAAAATTAGCCATTCAGATTCGTCATATTAACTGTAGGCCCCTTCCATTCCTGGTATTGAACTAGGCCCTAGTTCGTTTGGTACTGTTGTGAAACTTTATTTATTAACTTCACATAGGAAGTTATTGTAATCGGTCCGATAAATTGAAAATTTTGACATTTCTCGACGTTTCAAGGTCCCTACAATCGAAATACAGGATTTTTAGAGGGATGTCTGTGCATTCGGTAAGCTTTTTTATGGTCGTCCATATTTCAAGAAAAAGAAGAGATATCGACTTCGCAAGTCTTGTTAAAAAAAATATGAAGAATTGTAACAGAGCTAGGGTTGGCCACCAGACGTTACATCAAAATCAAAAAATGTCACTCTCGTCTCGGTCTCGGTCTGTTATAAACGAGTCTCATTTCGATTACTGTCTGACTTTTTTCTTTAGTTTTTTCGTATTCACTAAAGAAGGCAGTTTCCAAATCAAAAAGTTCTTGAACTTCATGTCTAAATACATATGTACATACATATGTAAGTAATCAAATAATTATAAAATCTTTAATTTGACATTATGTATGTACATAATTTTTCGTACATACCTTTCACAAATAAGTTTCTTTGCCAACCAGGATCGGATTCATTAACACAACACATTTTGGTATGCTTTTGTTGTTTATCTAGAAGAAGAATATAAAACCCGAAAATAATTTCGGTACAAATACTTAAACATTCTCGTCTCGGTCTCGTCTCGGAAGTTTCAAAAGTAGTATCGTCCAGTCTGGTCTTAGTCTCGTCTAGTCCGAACGAAACCGATACTTATCTCTTCTGGTTGCAAAACCTAATTACAGCCATGATTAGATGTTTTTTGAAATTATCATCAATCATTTTTTTTTCAGATTCTTCTTGAAAACAATCTTAGAAGATATTTTCGAAAGAAAAACATTAATTTTTGAACAGTCTTTACCTTTCCATGATCGGTTGAGTTGGTCAAATTTAAAATTTTTCAACGCTTCAAGGTCCTTAGAATCTACATATATCAGACATATTGACTTCAAATACATTTTTAAAAAGAGGCTAGGATGCGACCCACACTGATAACTTAACATCCCGTCTTTCGATTTGTCTTGCTTAAAACTTTGTCTATATGTATCAATTTTTACCAAATTTGAGTAGGTACTATTTTTTGTAGATTTTATTTTTTTATGAAAAAACGGATTGTTGGATTTTTATAAAAAAATTACTGAATACAATATTTTCTGTGAAATAAAATAAGTTTGAAGCCGATATTTGTAATTTTTGAAAAGCTACTTGAGTCGAAAGTAAATTTTTACGAAGTTTTAGTATTGTTTTTTTTTTTTTGGGTTTTAGTTTTTTGTAAAAAAAACTGTCAATTCGATTTTCTCAAAATGTTTCTTAATATTGAAAACACTATTTCTTATAAGATAAAATTAGTTAGAAACCATTACCTCAAATTTTTGAAAAGATATTTGAGTCGAAAATCAATTTTTACCAACTTTAGTTAATTTTTTTTTAGATTTTTAATATTTTGTAAAAAACTGTAAATTCGATTTTTCTCAAAATTTTTTCTAATGTTAAAAACAATATTTCTTAGAAAATAAAATAAGTTTAAAGCCTTAATCTCAAGTTTTTGGAAAGATAATTGAGTCGAAAATCAATTTTTACCAACTTTTGTTTATTTTTTTCTTAGGTTTTTAATTTTTTATAAGAAAACTGTCAATTCCATTTTTTTTAAATTTTACTGAATGTTGACAACAATATTTTTTGAAAGATAAAAGTAGTTTAAGGCCAATATTTCAAAGTTTTGAAAAGACATTTGAGTCGAAAATCAATTTTTACCAACTAATATAATTTTTTTTTAGGTTTTTATTTTTTTGTAAAAAAACGGTCGATTGGATTTTGCTCAAAATTTTACCGAATATTAAAAACAATATTTCTTATGAGATAAAATAAGTTTGAAGCCATTATCTCAAGTTTTTGAAAAGATATTTGAGTCGAAATTCAATTTTTACCAACTTTGAGTAATGTTTTTTTAGGTTTTTATTTTTTATAAAAAAAACTGTCAAAAACATTATTCTTCGTTGCACAAAATTGTTTTGGAGATGAAATCATATTTAAGTCGTAAAATTTTCGAGGTGACAAATTTTTTTTTCAGTTTTTTTGATTTAGGTATAAAAAAACCGTTAATTGAATTTTTTTCCAAAAATATAATTGTTTTGTATCACGTTACAATATATACTATTAAAATGTAATTCAAGTCACTAGCGTTATTGGTTCATGAGATATTTTGGGTTAACCGAAATTTTCACCTGTTTTTTAAATTGCTATGGTAAAAACACCACCCACTCAATTTTTTTGAGAGTCCTTTCTGGATATTTCTGAATTATTATCTGTATAACAAAACTTATTTGAAGTCTTGGTTGGACGATGAAAAAAACTTCGCGAACGTACGGACGTACGTACACACGCACACACAGACATCTCCCTAAAAATCTTTTATTTAGACTCTAAGGACCTTGAAACGTCGTGAAATTTCAAAATTTTCAATTCGACAAATCGGACCGATTGTAATAACTTCCTATGGTAAAAATTGATTTTCCCACACAAGCATCTATAGAAAACAATGAAAAATGTTGACTTCAAAATGTTCCATCGTAAACGTTATTCTTAATATTTATAAACGTTATTCTTAATATTTTGAAACATTTGAAGAGCATAATTTGTCTTAACTATTTTATTATTTAGATGAAATTCAAATTTTTGCTTAGAATATTTGTAAAAAATGAGATATCAAATCACTTAAGAAATTGTCTCTAAGTTTGTTCTCGATGAAAAAAGTTTACCTATTTGGCGAAGATGTATGAGTATTTTTTACCTTTATGAAAATTTCAAACTCTATCAAAAATTGAATACACGATGCAATCATAAAAATCGCTTTTACTGAATAAACTTATTTATTGTATGTTCTGAACGTAAAAAGAGCATCCTTTAAAATAAAATAAAACATTTTTTACAATTCCATTAACCATCACCGCACCACAAAAACCACCATCAGAGTTATAGAAAAACCATATAAAGAAATCGATTGATTTGTAATTTACGAACATAAAAGACTTCTCCTCTGATGCCTCACAAATAATGCGTTTTATATGGTTGTTTATATGCGCCTTTTTGTCCCCGCCCCATCTCTCTATAAGGACACTCTATACAATCTACATGCACGCAGAATATCATCTATTTGGATTACATTACGAGTTCAAAACATCGTTTTGGATGTTTGAAACCCCATTCGCCATCGCATCGCTCCATATTCTCAATATATTGTCGAGGGTTATATCTATACCAGGAAAGGAACCTATACTGCCGATATATGCGGTAAACATTTCAACTGATTTTATGACTGCAGCTTTTCTACAATGTAACCACTTATTCATTGTGGGCGGGGGCAGGGGGCGGTGGTAGGAGGGGGCTTGGCAATTGCTTCACCCCCTTTACAACACACTATCACTGTATCAAAAACAAATTCACAATAATAAAATTTGTACTCCATGGTGAATATAAAAAGTTCATACTCGTAAAAGTAACGAAAAATGAGTCCTATAGCACAGCAGCAGCAGCGCCACCACCGCCAAACGGGTGGAAATTTATGATGAAACAGTCACCGACAAAAAAATATTCTATATATGCAGCTAGGTGCTTTTTGTAATAAACAATATCCCCACCCACTCGCTATAAATTGTACGCTCGAAGTAAGCCCTCCCTCCCTCCAGAAATTCGCTTAAAAAACCACCACATACATTTTTCTGATCTGTTATATGGCATGGCGTTAAATGAAGTCCTCAATGACAAACAGGATGAAAAAACAGATATTCAAATTTGGTTCACTTCCTATATGAGCCCTATATCACCACTAGAGAGGTTTGAAAGTAGGTAGACATAAAAAAGCTCACTTACCAAAGGGACCGGACGGATGTTTTTGAATGTTTCTGTCCCTAAGAATTAGGCTTTGGACGGGACTACTCGAGAAAAAAAAACCACATGAAATTGATGAATATCCCCTTATGACCGTTACATCGAGTTACATCAAGAGGGGTAGGTATATATGTTACCTACAACGTTGTAGATTTTTGGTTTGAAAGGAAATAGTAAATAATTGTCAGGATTCAGGAGTGCTACTGACAGTTTGATGAGTACCTAGTAAAGATACATTCAATAAATATATTCAACAAAGTGGTATTTGTATTCACAACAATGCTGATGACGAACACAACAATATAATTCTAAATTTCCGAATTAGGTCTCGTGCTTTCGTACAAGAAAAATATGTATCCTAAATTTAAAAATCGTTGCATAAAATTTGTTTTAAATATGAAATATTTGTCCTTAGGGAATTCAAGTTTTAAAGCATGAAAACTGATCAGATTTTTGTAAGTAGTTTAAGTTAAACCTGCTTCGCAGTTAACATTTCACACATCCCACTTCACACTTCGGTTCTTACACTTCACATCATGAACTTCGCATTGGAAACGTTGCACTTATCTTTTCGCATTCCATGTTTCGGACTCTCAGATTTCGCACACAAACACCGAACTTGGGATTTAGAATTTGGGCTTCCCACTTGCGACTTCACATTTAAAATATCACACTTTAAACTTTGTTTTTTAAACGTCGAATTTTGCAGTTCACATTTAGAAATTTCAACTTAACACTTAACACAAATTTCACAATTCGCTCTTCATTCATACTTCGCAGTTCACTTTTCAAGCCAAAAATTCCTCATTTTGCAATTTACGCATTGCACTTTGCATTTTATATTTTGCACTTCAAACTTAGGATTTTAACATAAAGCAATTTGCATTTCACACGTAACACTTCGCATTTCTAACTTTTCACTGAAAGATTCGCTTTTTGAATTTAAAAATTTAGATTTTGTACTTTAATTTTCCGTCCTTTAAACTTAAGAATTCAGACTTTGCATTTCAGAATTTAGAATTTTGCATTTCAAACTTTATACATTGATCTTCGCACTTCGTACAAATCGATTTTCGCTTTTCATTGTTTTTACTTTAATCTTGGAAAATCGCCCTTTGTGTATAATTCTTTCAGAATTACACATTTAATACATCGATTTGAATTGGTATTACTCAAGTTGAACATCGCATTCGGCGTTTTACTTTTTGGACATTTCATTTAACTTTACTATTACTATGGACTTCGCATTTCAGACTTCACTCTTAGGTTCTTGAGTTTTACTCAATGCACTTTGCATTGCACGCTTTACTCTACAGATTCCATATTTTACCCTTTTCCACATTCTATTTATCAAACTCTTCATTTCGTATTTTATACATCAATATTTTCATTTTATATTTTGCAATAAACTTCCGATCAATTTGCATTTCTCACGTTGAACTTTGCATTCCGCACTTCACGCTTTAGACTTTGCACTTATCACTTCACTTTTCGCACTCCATATGGACTTTGCGTTTTGTATTTTGCACCCCCTTACGTTGAACTCCAAATTTAAAATTTTGTACTTCACGTTTCACAATTCGGTCTTTGGGTTCACACTTTGCATATTGCACTTTACACTTTGCTCTTCGCAAATCATCTTCCAATCTTTGCAAATCACATTACCATAAAACATGTCGAACTTCGCATCTAGTATTTCGTATTAAGCTCTTCGAATTTACACTCGGAAATTTATATTTCACACATTACAATTTATACTTCAGATCTTGCTCTTCAAATTTCACACTTATTTACGTCGAAATTCAAATTTCACAATTTACACTTGGATTTTTACACCATTCACTTTGCTTTTCACATTTCATAGTACAAATTTCGCACTAAACACACTGAACTTGGCATTTTGTATCTTGTACTGCGCGCTTGAGACTTCGCATTTTGAATGTCCACTTTTGGCTTCGGGCTTTAAAGCGTCGAATTTCACATTTCACTCTTTTAAATTTAAATTTTACACACATTTCTCACTTCGCTCATAGTTTACAATTCACTTTTCACGCTAAAGCTTCTCACTTTGCAATTTCAACATTACCCATTCATATTTCACTCTTCAAACTAAGGACTTCTACACAAAGCAATTTTCATTTCACACTGCACACACAACACTTCGCATTTCTCACTTTTCACTGCGAGATTTGCACTTTACTATTCGCTTTTTGCATTTATAAATTTTCGCATTTAGAATTTCATCCTTTAAACTAAGGAATTCTCATTCGTATTTCATAATTTCATCATCAAACTTCGCAATTTTTCACTTCACTATTTGCATTTCTCACGTCAACCTTCGCATTTTCTACTTGACAAATTAGACTTTACGTTCCACACTTCGCATTTTGTATTTCATGTTTTATATTTCGCACTTTACGTATCAATTCTCGCAGTTCATATTTTGCAATTGAAAATTAGGACGTCGCACTTCATATTTCGAATTTCACGCAATTACGTCCAACGTCACATTTCGTATACTTAGCACTCCGAACTTTCCGTCGTGTCAATAAAATTATAATATAGGGCTTTCAAATTGGCGCTGGTAAATTTTGGAGCCCCGTGGTGGCCATTTTGTTTTGGTGTCAAATCTGTTGTTTATTATTCAGTTGTTTATGAAAAATCATCATACAAGAAATCGTCCTTTTGCAGACTTCAACTTGGCGAGTTTTGCGTCGGGACTTGGACCTACACCCGTATAAGATCCAACTGACCCAGGAGTTCAAAGTTCATGACCCTAGACAACGCCGTCGTTTGTTCGCTGACTGGGCTTCGAATCGTTTGGAAGAGGAACCCAATTGTGGCCGAAAAATCATCTTTAGTGACGAGGCGCACTTTTGGATGAATAGCTGTGTTAACAATCAAAATTGCCGAGGTTCACCAGGTTATAATGCATCCTCAAAAAGTTACCGTTGTGTGTGGATTTTGGGCCGGCGTGGGGCGACGTAATTGGTCCGTACTTTTTTGAAAACGACGTTAGTGAGGCGGTCACCGTCAACAGCGAGCGGTACATAACGATGATAACTAATTTCTTATGGCCCAAATAGAACCATATGGACCTAGATGACATGTGGTTCCAGCAGGACGGCGCGGCGCATACAACACCCACCCACCCTCATTGAAAAACTCCATATTTTTTGAAATATAGTGTTTCAAATTGGAAGGACCACTTCTGCAGACTGTATAACAGCGACGATTAATCGAATTCCGCTGTCAGGAAAGATGATCCACTCAACATAGACGACGAAAGCCAACAATCCCGTCCTCCCGACTTAGACGAAGTAAAGATTGCTATATCTAAACTGAAGTCTAAAAAAGCCGCTGGAGCGGATAGCTTGAATGCCGAGGTCTTTAAAGCAGCTGGAGATAAGTTGGTTAGGAGCATGCACCAACTTATCTAGTCTTAGACCAGGAAAGTCCACAGTCGATCAAATATTCACATTACGGCAGATCCTGGAAAAAACCCAAGAAGACCAAATCGACACCCACCATCTTTTCATAGATTTCAAGGCCGCATATGACAGTATCTACAGGGACGAGCTGTATGAAGCCATGTCTAGTTGGCAAGGACGTTTGTGAAGGATGACCATGGAGAATTTACGCTGCTCCATAAAGGTTGGAAACAACTTAACAGAACCTTTTGATGTCAAAAAAGGTTTTAGACAAGGTGATGCGCTGTCATGTGATTTTTTTAACATCGTATTTGAAAGAATATTGCAAAGCTCACACGTCAACACTATAGGCACTATCTTTCAAAAGTCTGTCCAATTACTAGCATATGCTGATGACATTGACATAATCGGAAGAACTCAGCGTGATGTCAATGAGGCTTTTGTGAGTATAGAGGCAGAGGCGGCAAAAATTTGTTTAACGGTTAATGAGGGCAAAACAAAGTACATGCTGTCGTCAAGAAAGGACCTACAACACCGACGTCTTGGTCAAAACGTCACCATCGACAGACGTAACTTTGAGGTAGTCAAGGACTTCGTCTACCTAGGCTCCGCTGTAAACGCAAAAAACAACATCAGCGCTGAGATCAAACGAAGAATAACTCTTGCTAACCGCTGTTTTTTGGGCTAAGAAAGCAATTGAGTGGAAAAGTCCTCTCTCGAAAGACCAAAGTGTCGCTATATAAGACCCTTATCATGGAAACCAATGCTCCGGCCCGGAAAGTCTTCGAATCCACACCCACAGGACAGCGCAGTAGAGGAAGACCGCGGATCAGGTGGCGCGCACAAGTGGAAAGTGACCTCACCCAACTTGGAGAGCGAAACTGGAGACATCTAGCTAGGGACCGAGATAGATGGAGAAGTGTGGGTGAGGCCCTAGTTCACACAGGACTGTAGCGCCACCTTAAGTAAGTAAGTAAGCAAGTTTTAAATTACATTCAATGAAATCAAACCCGAGCTATTATGCATAGTTATCATTATGGAGTCTTGAGATCGAGAAATAATTAGTTACATCAAAATAATAAAAATTGATGAAGAAAAGCTTAATACCCGTTATAGCATACGTACCTGCATAACTATACAAATGACGTATATTTATAAGTACATCCATTTTGCCTTCGGAAAATGTTATTTTATTTTTTAAATATTTGTAGTCCTTCCTTTTGGAAATTTGCCTGCAGCAGCAGCAGCATCACAGTAGTCCTTCGAATTTCGCAGTGTTTGGTGACAAAACAGAAAGGACGTAATTTTCAACAAAACAACCAACCACCCCCGTACTAAGATAAGTGTTCCCTTCTAAGGGTGTTTTCTTTTTATTTTTGTCTTCGTTTCAGGAGAAAACTTAAAAAAGAAAAGAAAAACAAGAAAAATATTCATGGAAAAAATCTACATCAACATATAAAGAGAAAAGGACTTTCCCGAAGTGTTTGTACACCTGTCTGCCGGTGAAAATTGTCACGTGAAATAAAAATGCGCGTTCTTTTTCCACCATCGTCTTCGTCATCGTTGTATACCTCTATAGTTTCTGTCTTCGTCGATTCTTGTCTTCACCAAGATGATGCCGCTTGCTCCTTTCCATGTGATACATCCTTTCCAAAGCTAGCTTATACCTAGAACTTTATATATACTCGTACAGAGGAACCAGAACCTCCTATATATATATTATGGACAAAAATAAAAAGAAGAAAGAACAGAAAAGAAAAACGCGCTCAAGGATTTATAAGGACATATTATAAGACAATGTTTTTCTTGTTGTGTACTTACGTTAGTACGAATTTGTCTTTCAGTGTTATTTATGCAAAAACGTAAAAAGGCGACAGCAGCCGTTAGCAAGGATTCGCATTCTATATACGTACTTTAACTTGGGGTGGGTTGAGTTGTGAAAAACTTGGGATGGAGTTAGAAGTATATTTCAGCGCACCGCTGCTGGAGACACACTCTTCTTACTTTTCAGTTTTATTTTGTTCTCAACAAGCATGTGTAGTGTACACTTTTATAAATAAATGGTATTTTTGTTTTGTATCGTTTCGTGTATATTCTACGCATCAAGGATAATGGAAACTATTCTTCGTGCAGTCAGTCTCATGAGTAGGAATATGGATGCTTTACAACATAGATTTGGAGGAAGTGGTTGGTAGGGGTAAAGAAAGTAGAATATAGAATTCTTATTCCTCGTTCTCTATGTGGAACCTATTGAAGGATAAACCCGATAAGAGTTCAAGTGGAAATTGTTTTCATTCATTCAATACCCCAGAACTTATCCAGCAACAACAACAACAACAACAACAACAAAGACAGTAGAAAGGAACAAAAATGGAATAAAAGATGGGCTCGAGTTGCCAAAGTTTTATTGAAAACAATTTATCCTGAAAATTGCAATTGAAGCAAAGCGTTTCGTATTTCTTCGAGTTATCCTTTTGTCGTATATAAGTAAAGTAGTAGGTACCTCTATGTTGTGTTTCTACTATATGCTGGATGGTTTAAGCTCTGGTATAGTCGTCTTCGTCTTCGTCTTTTTCGTCATCATCGTCATCGTCTTCCTCGTCGTCGCTCGTCGTTAAGATTGGAAAAGAACTTGAAAATGAGATTTCTTTTTCGCGTTTTGTGAAGTTTTGCACGAAAAAGAAAAATAAACGAAGACAGAGAATCACAAGCATTTGCCATTGACAATTTGTTTTGGGTTAATGGAATTTAAAAGTGAAATTGTTTTCCTTAAACTGCTTTTTTTAACAATTTATTTTTTGTTTCTTGTTATTTTTGGTTTTTTTAGGGAAAGCCTACCTGCTTATAGTTAAAAGCTATTAAAGTGAAAAGGTGGTGATTTATAAACGACACGTGTTTTTTTTGGAGGGGGTTTTCTTCTTTTTTTTTGGAAACACTAAAAAAGGTTAAAAGTTTATACTAATGTAATTGGAGTTAGGAAATTATAAAACTTTTGAAGAGAAATATTTTCGAAATACAATTTTAAGAGTTTTAAATAAATTTGAGTCAGATTTTTGATGTGGAAACTTAATGGAGAAAAATAATTATTATCTGAATTTTTTTAGTTTTGTATTAAGACAAGTTGAGAAATGAAATTGGAATTAAAGCTGTTTTCAGTCCATATTGTCAAGACGTTAAACAATTTTGGTAGTATTTACATACATTTCTGTAAAGTGAAATTTTATAAGAACATTAGGATGTATTTATTACTCAGAAAATTTGAAATCCAATTCGGCCGAAGAGAGAAATGGGCTGAAATCCTCGTACTACATGAAAAAGAGACAAGTTCACCGCAGTGTTCGCCGTGACAAGCGTAACTACATCAACGCATTGGCCCAAGAAGTAGAAGTTGCTGCAAACAGGTGCGAC
This sequence comes from Eupeodes luniger, assembly GCA_951509635.1. Taxonomy (NCBI): domain Eukaryota; kingdom Metazoa; phylum Arthropoda; class Insecta; order Diptera; family Syrphidae; genus Eupeodes; species Eupeodes luniger. The sequence continues at coordinate 22,958,875 of OX608073.1, forward strand.
AACAATCCTGTTTACAGAATAAGCAAAGAGTTGACCGGTGCACACAGCAACAACAAAGCAACACCTGGTGAAAGAAGTAGACGGTACTTTGCTAAGTTCGGTGGATGAGCAAGTCAGAAGGTGGAAAGAACATTTTTCCTCGGTTTTAAACCGAGTGTTTGAAAACAACGCGCAGCCGATGCCTTCTAAAGAGTCCAAACAAACTAATCCCAAATCCGCACTGCACCTCCCAGTAAAGATGAGATCGTTGCCGCAATTAAAGCCCTTAAGAACAACAAATCGGTAGGACTTGATGGAATTGATCCAGAGCTTTTACAAGCAGCGCCAACGTCAACAAGCGAACTGTTTCATCCGCTCATAAAAGAAGTCTGGACCACCGAAAGCTTCCCCGACCCCTATGAGTGGAAGAAGGGAATGATCATCAAGCTCCCAAAAAAAAAGGAGATCTTACAAAGTGCGAAAACTGGAGAGGAATTTGCGTTCTACCTGCCGTTGCCAAAATAGTGGCAAAAATCGTACTGAAATGCATCAGAGAACACCTTGAGGCCAAACTCGATGCCGAACAAGCAATATTCCGCTCTGGATCCTCCTGTATTGATCATATCAAGACCCTGCGGATCAGTATTGAGCAGTGCGTTGAATATCGAGCACCAATACATCTGCTGTTCATCGATTTCGAGAAGGCCTTTGATAGCGTCAACAGGGAGTACATTTGGTTAGCTTTGCGGAAGAGAGGCATTCCAGAAAAATTAATTGCTATTATAAAGGAAACATTATGATGGATCCAAGTTTCACGTTCTGCACGATGGTAGGTTGTCATATGACTTTGAAATCCGAAGAGGAGTCAGACAGGGCTGTATTCTGTCACCAATATTGTTTTTGTTGGTGATAAGCGATGTACTGCGCGCAGCTTTGTCAGGTAGCGGAGGGATCCAATGGACTTTGACATCCTATTTAAAGCACTTGGATTACGCGGACGATGTTTGCTTACTCTCTCATAGGATCATGGATCTCCATCAAATGACAACAAGTGTGGAGAGAGAAGCAGAAGTCGTGGGGCTATTAAATGTGGAGAGCTTTCAATACCTTGGAAGTATCGTCGCCATCGAAGGCGAAACCGAACAAGACGTCATCTGCCGCATCGGCAAAGCAAAAACGGCGTTCGGTATGCTACCAAAAATTTGGAGGAATAACTCTGTTAGCTTAAGAACAAAACTAAGACTATTTCGCACAAATGTCGAATCTGTGCTTCTTTATGGGTGCAACACCTGGAAGGTTACTTCAGCCATTACAGGAAAGCTACAAACCTTCGTGAATAGATGTCTTCGCATCATCCTAAGGATTTTCTGGCCAAACCGAATATCCAATGACTCTGTTATACGAAGGCGTAAGTGGCAATGGATTGGACATACGGTTCGAAAAGGTAACGCCTGCATTGCAGGCCAAGCAAATTATACAACTTTAGTAAATTACGTTTTACATCTTTTGGAGTTATAATAAAGGGTGGTTAAATTTAAAGACCCGATGTTTAATTTGAACCACATTTCCGCATTTCATTTACATGCTTACAAGTTGCAATTGACTAAAGAACTGAAGATTTTTAACCATTTCAAATGTTGTCATTGCTCAAAATAGTGGCAAGAAATGGCAACAGTGGATAATCAATTTTCGAAGAAAATCGTTTTCATTTGCACCTCAGTTGATTCGTCGATAAGCAGGATTGCCGCATTTTTGCGAATGATTATCCAATAGTAATTGTCGAAAAAAACATGCACAAAAAAAAAAGAGTGACTGTTTAGTGCTGTTTACGGACTGGCGGGTGGCGTAACTGGGCCGTATTTTGTCCAAAATAAGGCCGGTCGGGCAGTTACTGTAAATAAAGTTCGCTATCAGGAGATGATATCGAACTTTGTGTGGCCCAAATTGGAAGGAATAGATGAGAACGATATGTGGTTTCACCAGGACGGTGCCACTTGCCAGACAGCTTACAAAACAATGGCTCTTTTGTGCAATAAATTCAATGACCGTGTTATCTCACGTGATGGTGACGTCAACTGGCCGCCAAGATCATGTGAATTGACGCTGTTCAACTTTCTTTGGAGAGAGCAACAATTCAAGATCTAAAGGATGAAATATTTCGACACATTAACGGCATGTAACCTCAAATATGCCTCAGGGTCATCAAAAATTTCACCCATGGGATGGAGGTGTGCCGCCGAAGTCGATATTTTGTTTCCTATACGTAATTGAACCATACCAATATTATCCTAATAAAAAAAAGAGGCTGGGATGCTGGGATTTTTGAAAAGCTATTTGAGTCGAAAGTAAATTTTTACCAAGTTTTATTATTGTTTTTTTGTAGGTTTTATTTTTTGTAAAAAAAAACTGTTAATTCGATTTTTCTCAAAATTTGATCGAATGTTGAAAACAATATTTCTTATAAGTTAAAATTAGTTAGAAGCTATTATCTCAAATTTTTGAAAAAAAGATATTTGAGTCGAAAATCAATTTTTACCAACTTTTATTGATTTTTTTTAGGTTTTTATTTTTTGTAAAAAAAACTGTCAATTCGATTTTTCTCAAAATTTTTCAGAAAGTTGAAAACAATATTTCTCATAAGATAAAAAAAAGTTTAAAGCCTAAATCACAAGTTTTTGAAAAGATATTTTAGTCGAAATTAAATTTTTACCAACTTTGAGTAATATTTTTTTAAGATTTTTATTTTTTATAAAAAAAACTGTCAATTAGATTTTTCTCAAAATTTTAACAGATGTCAAAAACATTATTTTTCGTTGCACAAAATTGTTTTGGAGATGAAATCATATTTTAGTCGTAAGATTTTCGAGGTGACAATTTTTTTTGTCAGTTTTTTTGATTTATAAAAAAAACCGTTAATTGGATTTGTTTCCAAAAATATAATTGTTTTGTATCACGTTACAATATATAATATAAAATTTAATTCAAGTCTCTAGAGTCATTGGTTCATGAGATATTTAGGTTTAACCAACATTTTCACCTTTTTTTTAAACTGCTATGGTAAAAAAAACCACAAACGCAATTTTCTTGAGAGCCCTTTCTGCATCTTTCTGCCTTATTATCTGTATAACAACATTTATTTGAAATCGATATCTCTTCTGGTTCTTGAGCTATGGACGACGAAAAAAACGTCACGAACGTACGGACGTACGAACGTACGTACACACGCACGCACAGACATCTTTCTAAAAATCTTTTATTTTGACTCATGGGGTCTTGAAACGTCGAGAAATGTCAAAATTTTAAATTCGACAAATCGGAACCATTAAAATAACTTCCTATGGGAAGTTAAAAATGATAGTTTCCAAAATAAGTTGTGTTTTATTCAAAATCAACATCAACGGCACTTAAAATACATCCACCCTTTATATACAAGAAAGTCATAATCATTATTTCCACTCGAATAATCTAAGAACAAAAGGCTATAATACTTTCAAAACACTTTGTACTAGTCGACTTATAAAGTTTGTAGAAAAATCACCTAATAGTAATTAGTTTTAATAAATTAGTTTTTGACACAAATATCATGAAAAGAAACCTTAAAGTAGCAGACCCAGGGTTTGCACTCATAAGACCTCTGGTATGACAGTTTTACGCACGGGTACTTAAATCGCCAATATCATAAGAAGAGCTCCAAATGCGTAAGGTATGCAGTAATATAAAAAATATTTGAAAATTAAAACAGTTTTTAAGTCTTTCATCTCTCCAGCTACTATATGTACGCACCAATGGTACTATAGTTTAATTGTTTTCAATGCATCGTAAGATATCTGTTTTAAAATGCTTTTTATCGTTTAAGGTATCATACAGTGTTCTTCAATAAAAGGTCCCTTTTAGAAAGAAGTATTTTTACGAAGAAATCAATGTTTACTCCATTCTAAAGGTTTTCCATTGAAAACAGCAACATATCTTTTTTATGTAATAATCCATGAGTGATTCGCAGATTTTAGGCGTTATATTTATAATTAAAATAAATCCCAAGGAAAAATAGTCTAAAGGTGTAACCACAATATATTTGTGGTCAATAATTGTTATAGCCTCTTCGGTAAATAACAAAGCACAATTTTCTTAAAAAACTTCGAACTGGGACTTCAAAATGTGCACTAGTTTTGTAGTGCATTTTAAAAGCTCATTGTATTGTTAAAGCGAATATCGTTTTGTTTTTAGAAATTAAATTGTTTTTTACTTGTCAGATGTCAGAAGATAACAGCTTCAAAAGTGACAGCTTCTCAAAAACCAGCTCTTCCTGGTAAACAATTTACATGTGCATGCATCATAATATCAGACAATATACTAAAAAGTTAAGTACAAGAACTCGTACTCAAATTTCTATTGTACTGGAATTCTTTAAGTATAAAATCCCTCCTTACACGTATATGAAAGTTATAAGTATCATTTCGAAGACTTTTGACTACACTTAAGTAACAGCTTTTTAGTTCCGTAGTTCCTTACATCATTTCGCTTAGTTTTTCGTTTTGAATTCCGTTTGTTGTTAGCGTATTGTTTAAGTTTAGTTTAAATACGCGCTTAAATTATAAGATTACTTTAAATATTTAACATGTATACACATAGGTATCTCTATCGAAAATGCAAAATCTGTGTTTCACTATATTTCCTGAATTGATCTACTGCCCCTTAATTTATTGAAATGTATTAAGATTTAATTTATAAAAATCCGTTTTAATAATTTCCTATTCGCAACTAATTGTGACTTCATTATTTTTTAACCAAATCAAATTTAAATCACGATTATAATAAGTGAAGATAATCACACACTCAGGTACCTATGTGAAGATTATTATAGAATGACTAAGATTCATTTCCTCTTGCAACTCATCAACAAACTAATTTAACCGTAGTCTTCTTAACTCAATTGATTAAGTACTTAAAGAACATGAACAAGTAAAAAAGAATCTTCATAAGATCTAAAAGAAGTTCCTGAAAATTATTGTACTTCTCAACTCGTTTAAAGTACTTAAAGATACGATATAAATTATACCTAACTTATTGCGCAAACAATGACAAAACAAAATCATTAAACAGGTATTCACACTCTCTGGACCATAATCCCCATTTAAACCTAACATTTCCGGTTAGCATCATCATCATAATAATATAAGCTTCTCGCGCATATTATGAGTCTCGTCTGATGATCATGAGTCTTAACTAAAAACCTGTGACTGGGTCTGGGTATGGGTCTGGGTTGGTTATACCCACGTCTAGAACGCGAAGAAGTTTAAGAACAAAATTGTCATTAATATCTCATCACGCAAGATCATTTAGAAGAATTTATTTATATTACACGACACGACGACGAAGATGAAGACTAACACAAAAATAAAACATCATAAGAACATGATTCCTCATCTCTCATTAGAATCGACTTAGAAAACTTGGACTTCCTGTAACTGTAAGTAAGGTACACCACACCACACTATACAGTATACAGTGTACAGTACATACATAAGTCTGTTTCTGATTCATAAAAGAGTTGAAAATATGTACACAAACGGACTTAATCAACCAAAACGCTCATTAAAGAAGAACTCAATTTGAAAAGAGCGTTGATGATCTTGGATCTCGGATACATCTCAAAAAACCTGAAGAAGTATTTTTTTCTGAGCGAGGAGTGATTTAATACCCGATGGTCATTAATCATCGAGGCAAACAATAATATTAAAGGGCAATGCTAATGTGGTGCACATCAATTAAAATAAGAAGTAGACAACTCGATTTTTATCTGGATGTCGATGTGGTCGTGGTCTTGGTCTTGGTCGTGTTCAATCTTCGATGTCCATTGCAATGGAAATCGCATCATCAAGGAGAACAACAAGATCAGGATCAAGGTTAACATAAAAGAAATCAGATGTTCGAACTTGCAGCTCATAACACTAACGGTCGACTAGTGATGGTTGGAGCGGAAATCTTCACAAAGAGACAGAAAGACACACCAAAGGTGGATGGATGGGCACAATGTGTCGATGCCGGAGATGCTGAAGATGACGAAAAGAAGGACGTTTCTTTCTTATGTTTTTGACGAATACTTCATCACATCAAAACCATTATCATCATCATCATAAGTTGTAATCATCTTCAAGTTCTATGGATTGAATAGGAGCTATAAAATGTGAGGGAACTGTATCGGGCATATATGCACTTCGCTGGATCTAAATCCGAGAGGGACTACAATGGGAGCTATTATAGATCTTATATGTGCTCTGGGGTTGACTATGTAGGGTCTGAGGGCTATTCTTTTGATGATGATTGAAGCATTAAAAGCTTGCACGGATTTTTTGTGTGTTATTGTCGGTTTACGGTTGATTGGTGTTTGTTTACATCATTGGAGATCATTTTTTTTTACAGTCTGTGTTGCTTGATATATTTTAGGTACTTTAAGCAATATTTTGCATTTTGAAGCGAAAAGACTTTTATTTTTAGGTAAATTTGGAAGAACAAAGAGTTTTTAACATCCCATAGGAAGGTATTGTAATGGGTCCGATTCTCAGATCTGTCGAATTGAAATTTTTGACATTTCTCGACTTTTCAAGGTCCCTAGAGTCGAAATAAAAGATTTTTAGGAAGATGTCTGTGCGTGCGTGTGTACGTACGTTCGTACGTCCGTACGTCCGTATGTCCGTACGTCCGTACGTTCGCGACGTTTTTTTCGTCGTCCATAGCTCAAGAACCAGAAGATATATCGACTTCAAATACATTTATGTAGTTATACAGATATTAGTGCAGAAAGATGCAGAAAGGGCTCTCAAGAAAATTGCGTGGGTGGTTTTTTTACCATAGCAGTTTAAAAACAGGTGAAAATGTTGGTTAAACCTAAATATCTCATGAACCAGTGACGCTAGAGACTTGAATTAAATTTTATATTATATATTCTAACGTTATACAAAACAATTATATTTTTGAAAAAAATCCAATTAACGGTTTTTTTTTATAAATCAAAAAAACTGAAAAAAAAATTTGTCACCTCAAAAATTTTACGACTAAAATATGATTTCATCTCCAAAACAATTTTGTGCAACGAAGAATAATGTTTTTGACATCTGATAAAATTTTGAGAAAAATCTAATTGACAGTTTTTTTTATAAAAAATAAAACCCTTAAAAAAACATTACAAAGTTGGTAAAAATTGTTTTCCGACGTAAATATCTTTTAAAAAATTTGAGACATTGGCATCAAGCTTATTTTATCTTATAAGAAATATTGTTTTTAACATTCAGTAACATTTTGAAAAATATCGAATTGACAGTTTTTTTTACAAAAAATTAAAAACCGAACAAAAAAAATTAAACAAAAGTTGGTAAAAATTGATTTTCGACTCAAATATCTTTTTAAAACTTTAAGATATTGGCTTTAAACTAATTTTGTCTTTTAAAAAATATTGTTGTAAATATTCAGTAAAATGTTGAGAAAAATCGAAGTGACAGTTTTTTTTACAAAAAATAAAAACCTAAAAAAAATTAACAAAAGTTGGTAAAAATTTACTTTCGACTCAAATAGCTTTTCAAAGATTAAAAATTGATGTTCGGTTCTCGATATTTCTCAAATTCATTTCATTGATCCAATTTGTATTTGTTTATTTAAGAAATTAAAACTTTCAAGAAATGCTACTAAAATTGGTAAAACATTGGTATTCGACTAAAAATATTGTTAACAAAACTAGATTTTGAAATAAAACTTTTTCGTTATATCCAAAATATTGTTGGTAATTTTAAAATTTTTAAGAATATTTCAATTGACAATTTTTTAACACAACACAAAAAACTACAAACTTTTAAGCAAGACAAATCGACAGACTGGATGGGAAGTTATCAGTGTGGGTCGCACCGCACCCAGCCCCTTTTTTTAATTTTACATCTCTAAATAAAATCCCATGTTATAGAAACATTTTTATTTAAGTTAAAAAAATTTTTATGAAATAACTATGTTTTTTAAATACAACATGGAGAACAAATATTTGAAAGAATTCACAGATCAACGGTGTATCTTATAGAAAATTTGATTTTGCTGTTTATTTCTTACAATAAAATTATGTTTTCATCCACGTTAACTTTTTTAACGGTTTTTATCGTCTCAATTTTGATTAATTCAGTCGTTAATTATTGAGTTTGTAGAAGTGCCCCAAAAACAGTGATCGTCTATCTGAACATGAAAATAAATTCTCAATATTTAGGTTCACGTGCAAAAAGAAAGTGCAGCTACTGTATGGAATTTGAAACAAATACTGAATTACATGACAAAATATGGTTGGTTATCCATATTCTAATATCGTTAATATCGTAGCCTTAGAAAAGAAAGAGACTGATAACTTCCCATTGGGCCTTTAAACATTTAAAAGATATTTTTTGTAAGCCTAGTTGTCATTTGAAGAACCTGAAACTAATGCTATTTTAAGCTATTTTTGTACAGATATTTGGGACAACAATATTTTGTATAAAATAAAATAAATTTTCAGTCAATTTCTTTCACTATTTGCAAGAAGACTGCGAATTTTTTTTGAAAATGTAGAACGTTAAGAACGTCAACTTTTTCCATTTATAAAGAATTTTATAACTACATAGGTCTATTTTCATACTTTTCCTTAAAAAATTAAATTGAAGAAAACAATAAAATCACTAGTTCCTTTTCATACGAAAAGTATTGAAACTTAGCGATATTTTTAGATTTATGAAATCATAATAACCCACTTTATGCAATCCACAGTTTTAACTCTACAAAATTCTCCGTTAAACCCATTTCGAGGGCTTGAAATGTTGAATATTTTTTCTTGGTAACCTTACCCTGTTCAACTTTTTATAGTGTAGTTCGCGGGCGTCAACGAGTATCTATGTTCATATGTATATTAAAGTTCACGGTATCAATTTTTACCAAATTTGCGTACTATTTTTTGTAGATTTTATTTTTTTATGAAAAAATGGACTGTTGGATTTTTATAAGAAAATTACTGGATATCGAAAACAATATGTGAAATGAAATAAGTTTGAAGCCAATATTTTTAATTTTTGAAAAGCTATTTGAGTCGAAGGTAAATTTTTACCAAATTTTAGTATTTTTTTTTTTTGTTAGGTTTTTATTTTTTGTAAACAAACTGTCAATTAGATTTTTCTCAAAAATTGAGTGAATGTTGACAACAATATTTTTTAAAAGAAAAAAATAGTTTAAAGCCAATATCTCAAAGTTTTGAAAAGATATTTGAGTCAAAAATAAATTTTTACCAACTTTTGTTAAATTTTCTTTCAAGTTTTTATTTTTTGTAAAAAAAACTGTCAATTCGATTTTTCTCAAAATTTTACTGAATGTTGAAAAATATTTTTTAAAAGATGAAAGTATTTAAAATCCAATATCTTAAAGTTGTGAAAAGATATTTGAGTGGAAAATCAATTTTTACCAACTTCTTTTAAATTTTTTTGTTTAAGTTTTTATTTTTTGTAAAAAACTGTCAATTCGATTTTTCTCAAAATGTTTCCTAATGTTGAAAACAGTATTTCTTATAAGTTAAAATAAGTTAGAAGCCATTATCTCAAGTTTTTGGAAAGGTATTTGAGTCGAAATTCAATTATTAATAACTTTGAGTAATGTTTTTTTTAGGTTTTTATTTTTTATAAAAAAAACTGTCAATTAGATTTTTCTAAAAATTTTATCAGATAACAAAAACATTATTCTTCGTTGAACAAAATTGTTTTAGAGATGAAATCATATTTTAGTCGTAAAATTTTCGAGGTGCCAATTTTTTCAGTTTTTTTTATTTATAAAAAAAACCGTTAATTGGATTTTTTTCCAAAAATGTACTTGTTTTGTATCACATTATAATATATAATATAAAATTTAATTCAAGTCTCTAGCGTCATTGGTTCATGAGATATTTAGGGTTAACCAAAAAAACTGATAATATCCTTATTTTCCAGTGTATTTACACTATGTACTTTTCAAAACTTTAAACTCGTGTCTTTTTTCAATTTAGTTTGAAGATTAATTTTAAACTTGAGAACTTGAAAGAGAAGTCGTACTAAAATTTTTGATTTTCTGTTTTTGAAATCATGTCAGTATACTCTCTTTTTTACTTTTGACTAAAAAAAATAATTCTGAAGCCTTTCTTGTTGCCCATACTTTGTTCAATTCAAATAAAAAAGGAATTATTTATTACTTCTCGTATAAAGTTCCATAAATATCTATCATATTATGTTTTCTTTTTATTTCTTTAAATAATCTGTTTGGATAATTTTTTCTTCGAAATCATGTAGAACTTAATTATGTGACCCAACTGAAGATCAGGTATCCACATAAGATGAGAACTTCTTGGGTATAGGTACCTATGTATATCCAAGTTCATGTAAACTCATTCCAAAGTAAATTGTTTATGTTCGTTTCGAATAAACGTAGGTAAGGTACCTTCATATAAGTTTATACCCATCACTCCAGAGTTCAATACACATTTCTCACTTTTTGTTTGTTGTATGTAACTGTTTCAGAGCTCTTTAGACTTTTAGAAAATAGCAGCGATTCAGTTAAATTACTCGAATGCCGCTGCGGATGATCTCAAATTAATGAGTACTACACCCATCAATATCATTGAATGACCGACCACATCTCAAAACCATATAATGCACAAGAACTCAACTCAATGATGAAGCAGATATCTTTGTATCTTTAGGTAGTTGGGTATTTTAGTTTTTTGGGATGATGCGTGATTTGAAGTGATGACGACGATCATCCGTCGTCATGTCGGCACCGTAATTTTATTGTGTTAAACTTTTTGTTTGCCTTTGCGCCTTTTGATACCGCAACTGGAATTGTTGGGTTTTGTGTTCTTGTTCAATTCCTCCTATTTTTGTAATCAGCTATTTGATGTAGATATTTAATGAGATTTGGTCTTTGTTGTATTGTAATAGTGCCATTGGAAGCAGAGAGAAGTGCTCATGATCATGACACAGCATTGAGGTTCAAAAATATATCAGTGATGTTATACTAATTTAACGAAATTTTAAAAACAAAGCACTTTCTTGGATTTATTAATGGTCGTTTGTAAGTTTATAAAGCAATACATTTTAGTAATGAATGTAACAGTTGTTAATTTGACGATTACGATTCACACATTTGTGACAGTTGGTTCTCTATAACTTCCAGAATTCCATTTTTAAGGACTTAAAACGATTGTACCTATACCTTAATTTTCAAGTGTTCTCAAAGAAAGAGTCTAAAATAACAATAACTCGATGATTCTTATCAATTCTTGGAGAAATAACAATGTCGAATACTACGGTAATACCAAATTATTGATCACAGCTTGGTAGTGTATTCCATTCACCGTAACAGTAACCAATAACAACGCCATTCTGTCCAAAATACGGCTTGAGTGTTTGTGATAACTTGTGAACTTTAAAAGCATTGAGACATCAGCTTTTATGCGAAACACAGTATAATGCCATTCCTGGAATACCTTGTTCCAAAAATAGGTAAATAGACCAAAAAGCGCCATTTTTTTTTAACTGCGAACTGACTGGAAAATGTCAACCATTTGTTTAGCAAATAAAATAACTTCAGTACGTTTTTGAAGAGTGTATCGATCCGTTTTCAGTATTGAAGTTCTTTTTACTTGTTAGAAGTGAAAAGATAACAGCTGAAAATACATATAACAATTGCCCAAACGGAGGGTTTTTAAACATGAAAATTTCCTTTATTTAATGTTTGAGGGCTCCTGATGGGATTCAAACAGACTTAGCCAATTTTACTTGCATGATATATTTAAGATTTGTATCAAATTCATTAGCTTCCTTTTTTCAATAGTAAATTGGTTCTTAAAAGCTCCCATTTCAGCCTTTATCTCACGAATAAATTATTGAATGTTGGCTTCCAGTGCGTCAATTGAAACGGACATTTTTAAATCACACGATCTAGACGGCCAATTGACCGGCCCAAAACTTTCACATCATCCTTAAAGAAATGCATATGTCACAATGATCCCGACAGCCCATAATCCGCACCAATAATTAACTTTTCTGTACGAATTTTCAGTTCTTGCAATGCTTGTGGCTGCTCTTCAATCCAATTACGGCAGTTTTCCTGAGGTTCGTCCATTAAGGTAGCTCGACTTCAGCACCAACTGTATTTTGAAAGTCTTGATAAATAAATTCTTCCGAAAAATGTTCCTCATAGTGGAGTTACAGAGGCTTGATTGATGCGAAAGGCACGGCGGCGCTGAATCCAAAATAATTCGTGCTCATCACTCACACTGGCCAATACCGCTGCGATATTTTGCTCAGTTTATTTATGTTAAATCAGTAAAATAAATTTTCGTCATTTAGTGATTTCATTTCGAAATTTCTACTTTAATTAAAAAAGAAAATAAACAAAAACATAAATATAACAACACTGTTCTTTCTATCAAGTATAGGAAAAAAAAAACCTATAAGCAATCTGGAATAGATCAATTAAGGTAAAGGTGGTAACCTGACTTAATTTAATGATTCCAAACCAAAGACCAAAAAGCTATTAAAGCTATACCACCAACCTAATTTTTGTTGTTGTTGTTGTTGTGGCTTCAGAAAGACTATTTTGTGGTTTTTATCATAATTTCATTATTTGAAATCAGGTTGTTAAGCCACAAAACAACGGTTTTCTTTTTCTGATTGTGAGATATTATTCACCTAACTTACCTATTTTAAATTTATATTTTCTCTGCCTTCTAAATTTTAGAGAGATTGCAATCTTTTCTTCGAAAATCATGAAGTCTTTTGTGTGTTTTATTTCTTTTTTTGGTTATGATGAGGTAAAATAATAACGTATAAAATGCCACTCATCAATCAAATTCAAAACATAATTGATTCAACAAGATGAAGCTTATTTTGCCAATCGTTGTTTGTAAGTTTTGATATTTAGTTCGTCTTTTTCTAAGCCTATTGAGAGGTTAAATTTGACTTTTTTTCTAAGATTTTTCTCTTGAGCCTTAAAGTATTGTGACATAAAAGGAATTTATAATTTTCTTTCTTCAAGGTTTATCCGTTGTCTTTGTCACAGCTACCGATAAGCCTCGTGCTTTTGGAATTGGTGCTGCCATCGGAGCTGGATCACAGCCATTTATAATATCTGGCCAGCAACAAATGGGTGTTGGGCCGCCAGGACCACCTGGTCCTATGGGTCCACCTGGACCACGAGGTCCAACAGGTTCACGAGGAGCACGTGGTGAAGAAGGTAGACCTGGACCACCTGGACCAATGGGACCTCCCGGTGAACCTGGTCCAGATGGAAGAGCTGGTTTCCCCGGACCACGAGGACCAACAGGATCGTCTGGTTCGAGAGGTGTCCCTGGTCCAATTGGACCACCTGGTCCTCTTGGACCCATAGGACCACCTGGACCCGTAGGAGCACCAGGTGCAGCCGCAGCAGTTGCTGGCAAATAGCTATTGGAAACGCAGACTGAGTCCATAAGTGAGTCTGCGGATGACTATGATCAATATTCTGTTCTAAACGTCCATAACAATTACTATATAGCATGGGAAAGGCAAACTGAGGCTAGTCAACCTGCGTATGACTATAATAATAATTACTATTTTGATAATGTCAATCCTTATTATTATGGCAAATAACTTATTTATGAAAACTTAATACAAACATACATATTTATTTAAATACAAATATTTATAAATTGAAAAAATTGTCCTTTTTTTTAATAAAATAATGTTCACTTTTTGAATGTGTATTTAAATAGTTAAAAATAGTCAGAAATTGATCTCTTGAAGGCATTTTACAATAAAAGAGAATACAAAGTTTGGAAAACTCACTTTCAAAGCAGATGAACTTCAAAATGATATTGTGGCCCTTAATAGTAATCCATGTCCCAAAGAAATTTAAATGGAGTTAAAATAAAATGCATGACTTTGTCACACGAAGAATTAATCAAAACCAATCACTAGTTTTTCTTTCGCCCACTTGTAAAGCTTTTTTACTAGGAAAAATTGAATATTGTTTTGATCCAACTGAATAGGTGCAAAAATTAAAATTGTTATTAGATTGGAATAAAAAAAGTTTCTGTTAAGTTTGATAGTTGGTACTCCCACCTTTAGTTAAAATCATTTCGTAAATTAGTTTCGGTATGAATCCTACAGCCTTTTGATATCGACTATATCTTGCTAAACTTTTTTAAATAAATTAAGGATTATTATTCTTTAAACTGACGACCACCTTCATTAACTATTGTTACTAACCATCTCCAAGCATGTTTAAATTTTTTTTTTATAAAAAAAACTGTCAATTTGATTTTTCTCAAAATTTTTCCAAATGTTATTCTTCGTTGCACAAAATTATTTTGGAGATAAAATCGTTTTCTGTTTGTAAAATATTCGAGGTGACAAATATTTTAGTTCAGTTTTTTTTGATTTATAAAAAAAACCGTTAATTGAATTTTTTTCTAAAAATATACTTGTATTGTATCACGTTGCAATATATAATATAAAATTTATTTTAAGTCTCTAGCGTTATTGGTTCGTGAGATATTTGGGTTAACCAAAATTGTCACCTTTTTTATTAAATTGCTATGGTAAAAAAAACACCCACTCAATTTTCTTGAGAGACCTTTTTGCATCTTTCTGCATTTTTATCTGTATAACAAAATTCATTTGAAGTCGACATCTCTACTGGTTCTTGAGCTATGGATTATACAAAAAACTTTTCGAACGTACGGACGTACGAACGTACGTATGTACACACGCACGGACAGACATCTCCCTAAAAATCTTTTATTTCGACTCTGGGGACCTTGAAACGTCGAGAAATGTAAAAATTTTCAATTAGACAAATCGGACCGATTACAATCTACAATAACTTCCTATGGGAAGTTAAAAATGGTTTTCGACTCAATTATCTCAAGACAAAGAAAGATATTGACCTCACATTTCTTATATCACACAAAATATTTTGTTAAACTTTAAGAAAAATCGAGGGACGGCCACTGATGGGTATTAATTGGTGTTGGTCGCATACCAGCCTCTTTACATTACTTGTTTTTTTGAAATTTTAAGTAAGTAAACTAGGTAGAAAGCTTACAAATTCAGAAAAAAAAGGTTGACTCATTTTTTTTCCTTCCTAAAAAAGTAATTGAGACTTTTACTTCATTTCCAAAGAGTCAAAAATAAATACAGTAATACCCTTTTAAGACATAAACCCTAATTATGCTGAAATACTTTTATCAAGGACCACAATATATATTTCACACAAAATCAAAAACTAAAGTAAAATCATAAAAATGAAAAATTCATTTAATTAAACAACCGCTGTACCTACATTTTCAATTTGTAAATATATTTTTTTGTTTAAATAAAACTCTCTATGGTGAACAAAATTAAGAGAACAAAAACTTTCACTGAACTTTTTCACCTATGAATTATATTCCACAGTGAAATTGATTTTTAAAATAAACTAAAGTGAATTTGTGTTACACTTTTACATTATCAACTTAAATGATTGTTTGTATTCAAGAGCGATGTAAAAAACTAGCTCAAGTGAATGAAAACCCGTGACTTTTCAAGTGTTTCTTTTAAACGGGTATTATTGCACATGATTTATACCATTAAATTATAACCGCCATGTATGTACAGTACATCGCAATTGAATCAGTTTAATTAAGTTTGAATAAAACATTTTCTCCTCACACCTAAGACATAAAATAACAAGAAGCTTTTCATTCTAAATCCTGATTTATCGAATAGCTCAAGTTTAGTATCTACTTTTTCCTGTACATACCTTTGTATACCCATTAAGGAACAAAAACGAAATGCAAATTAGTCCTTCTTAAATTATCATCCTGTCTTATGTACCTTTTTGTCAAATAAAACAACTACATCTAGCTTATAAGGAATACTTTTTGCCAGCTATAGAGTTGACATCAGACACAAATTCATCTACGTACTTCTAAATATACGTAACTCATTAATAGCATCAGCAGTGCTTAGCTTAAGCCTTAGGTTAGACTTCTTATAGAAAGAAAATCCTTTAACACGCAAATTCACTTTAATAAATGAAAATTTAATTTCTCCAACCTACCATTAGAAATGCAATATACTATTAAATTCGAGGTACATTGGTTTACGGTACTATACCGCACCCTTTGTGCCTATTAGTTCCGCCATTATCATTACCCTCTGTATAGCTCGCATATAAGGCATGCTAACCGGTGACAATTTGAAATCCCATCCCAACACCTACGAATTGTATATTGTTGTTGTTTTTTTTTAAAGTTCGTCCTTAACTAACGGTTTTTCCATACACTTCCCTCACCCCCTCCACCCCCTTTTTCAACCAAGTTCTTTTTCCTTAGTAGGTATACATAGGTATATCTTGATATTAGGCTTACCCCAAAAGGACCTGGTTTTTTTTCAGGGATTTAAAGTCTGACTATATGGTCTTTCGTTTACCTCCCCCGTTAAATTACAATAAAATGCGATTGCACATCTTAATAAATGTCAGTTCTTTTGCAGGGCGACAACACTAAGCCAAGAGGGTTATTCACATTCAAATACAGAGGAAGAACCAGAGCAGAGCATCAGCAGACATTTTGTATACTCTACACAGACCGTCGTCGTCGTAGAGGTACATCGTACATATTCAGGATGAAGCTAACAGGATGCAAAATCAGAACTTCCAGAGCAGAAAAAAGGATACAGAGTTATAAAAACCTCTAACACCGCCGTTGCCGTTACCGTCGCCGCCGCCGCCACATAGCCAAGGCTAGAGCTAGAGCTGAAGGTGATTTATGCTGAATGTTAAAGCAGTCGTCTTCCTTCGTTCTCGCTCGCTCCCCATTTCATGTTTTAAGTGAAACGATGAGATCAGAGCTTAGGATTTACAGTGTGGCAACGAACGGGACTGGAAGTCGGAGTCGGAGATGGAGACGGATCTAGGGTGGGCTACATATACCTAGCACCCTGATATAGAGTTGGAACTCTTGCTCTTGCTGAGAATGACAAAAAAGAAAGGCAGAGAAAAAAAACTACACAACTATATTATTTTGCAATCCGTTCTTCGGTTTTTCGTTCCGATCTCATTAACTTAGTTAAAAGCTCATTCATTTATTTTCCCATAGACATCATGGAAATAAGGGCGGCTCATTTGGAAAACCATGTTTTCAACCCTAACAAGCCGATGCGATGCATAAGCCCAGGCAGAGAGTTGGTGGGGTAGAATATAGAAAAAACATCATTCCGTCTCCTGATCCCGTTCCCGTTACCCTATCCATTTCTGTAACACTCCGAATCCGAATACCGAAGAACAGCCATAAAATGAGCATAGGCCGAGCAAAGCATAGCAGCGCCATCGCCATCGCCATAGCCATCGAGTGGTGGAGAAGAACATAATGATAATGATGATGATGGGGTTGGAAACGGTAGTGTTTTAAAATTCACTCACTGTGCCATAATTTTGCTCTTTTCTGGATTCTCCTTTTTTTCACTTTACTTTTATTTTGTTGCTTTATTTTTGTTGGAACAATGAAACACAACATTGTATAAGGATTTTTGGTCCTGCAACTCGTAATGGGGTTGGGGTGGTTTGTTGCTACTTTTTGTGTGACAGTGCAGCCTCTTTAGCCTCCCCTTTATGATGCTGCCGATGCGCCTCTCCCTTACACCATGCATCGTCCATAGACCGTGCCAAAAAGAATTTGTTTTGTTTTGCGATGAATTAAAAATGAGGAGACAATGAATTGAGGTGGTCTTTTTGTGTTATGCCTTCCATTTTTGCTTTTAACCAACGACGGACAGGACATTGCCCCAGTGGAGCTGTTTCCTGGGGCCTTATATTGTTGTTGTTGTTGTTCTTGCTCTTCTTTTGCTACATCACTGACTGTGGTTGAAAGGGAGAGGTTCAGGGGGTGGTATATAAAGTGTGTTTTTTTGCAGCTACTTAGGTTATATGGATGTTCACTTTGAGGAAGTTTTTCTTTTGTTTTATGTGAGTTTGTTTGTTTTCTGTATTTTTATTTTTATTTTTCTGAGTGTTTTGTTTTCTTAAAGGTTTTGGAAGTTAATTAATGCAAAATTAAGAGGACGAATGGGAGGTTCTGGGGGAAGTTTTAATTGATTTGTGTTTCTTTCCTTCTTTTTTTTTTGAAGTACATAGATGGGTTGGTATATACATAGCTTACCTAGTTTTTGAATTTTTTGTGCTAAAAAGGTAGGATAAACAAGTAAATTTTATGAGCTAGTTAAGTGCAATAATGCAACTAGGTAAGGGGTACCTAGAAGTAGGATAACTCTTGGTTTTGAAGTATGGAAACTTTTGATGTGGAATTTTCTATTTTGTAAGTAAAATTCAATTTCAGATCAACGCCTTTTGGAGAGTGATTTTTTTCTTTGTTTTAATTCAAACTTAAATGGGATTAGAGTAGTATAGTCTATTAAAGCTTTCTTTTAACCTGTAGCATGAAAAGGGATATTAATTAATAAGGTAGAAGACCTATTTACAGCTGTCTTTTATTACTTTTTAATTGATCTTATTCTATAGAGTTTGTTGTGATAAAAAGATTTCTGGTTAGGTAACTTGAGGGAGTAGATATGTACTGATAAAACGAGTTTTGTATCAATTTTATGCAGCCTACTTTTGGATTTTTCCCTTAAAGGACTTGACTCCTTTTTTTAAGTGAAAATCAATTCAATCAATAGCATAAAGCATTTTTGAAAAAATTTGATTTCTCGGTTTAACTTATAAAAAATTTATAAATCAAAATGCGGTTGGTTTGTTGAACCTAAGTCTATGTCTCGGAATAATTCGTTGGGAACGGGTGCCAATTTTCTTAGAAGAACATGAAATTTGAGGTTTAACTACTTGGTACTGTCAACTTAGATGTCCTTGTCAAAAATTATTACATTAATGTGTTTGACACTCAAGTTACTCGTTTTGCCTAGAAGTCATTCAATGTTTAATACTTTCAACAGATAGGAACTATGTATGTATGTATATCGCAAGTATTGTAACCATAACAAAGTTCGAACTCGAAATTTTAAACAAAGATGCCTTTAAGATGGTTATAAGTCGAAAATAGCCGGTTTGGCAATTTCATCTCTCTGTTTGTAATCACCCATTGGGTCGATTGAGTTCAAACTTCGAAATAAATATTTTAAGTAGAATAGTATTAGAGGTTTTTTAAAAGTGTTTTTTTAAGAACAAAAATAGTAATACTCCCCATTCAAATTTATTGGTCAAAAATATAAAATTCAAATTTTATCAAAACCGATTCGATAGATTTTTATGGAGTTTACAACTTGGCTTCTTTCAATATGAAAAATATAAACGGTATTTTTATTTAAGTAAAATATATTAATATTTGATGATCACAAATGTCTGCTTTTTGTTTTTGGATTTTAAAAATAAATTGTTTTTTTTTTTCCTCAAAAAAGGTTCAACTTTAGGCATATTAACCTACTTAAAAATAAGCACTTAACAATTGCATATGACAAATATTTGAAACAAACATTTTCGAAAATGCATGCAAACATCTGACGATGCTAACTACTCCCTTCAGATAAAATAAATAAATAAATTAGATGGCGCAACAGTCCGTTGAGAACTAAGGCCTAGTGACTTCAAACTCTATGAAACCATTCCTGTGTGCGAATAATGTTGTCAGGGATGGAAGGGACCTTCAATTTAAGCCGAATCCGAACGGCTAATTTGAAAAAGCACTTTCATGACAAGAATTACTCTTGAAGGATTTGTCAATACCTCGTAAGAGGCAGTACCCATGAAAAAACTTTAGATGGCACGGGCAGGGATTGAACCCAAGACCTCTGGCATGCCAGTTTTACCCACGAACCATCACTCCAAGGATACTACACTCCCTTAAGTTGTTAAGAAAACCATTTCGAAAAAATATCATACGTAAAGAAGAAGTTTTTCTTTGAGTCAACTGAAAATGTACAACGACAATTCTGTTTATGAGCGTTTTCTAGTACTGGATAGTTTAAATTAAAAATGATAGTGTTTTAAGCGAAGTTTTAGTGAGGAAAAGAGAACTGCGAAAACAGCAGCTTGAAGATGAGCAATTTAAAGGTGTGCGTGTGATTCGTGCGATTCTGGTGCAAATAACAAACAAAAAAGAGGCTGGGATGCGACCCAAACTGATAACTTCCCATCCCGTCTGCCGAATTTTCTTGCTTAAAAGTTGGTAGGTTTTCGTGTTTTGTTAAAAAATTTATTCGTTAAAATATTCTAAAAAATTTCAAAATAGCCAACAATATTTGGCATATAATGAAATAGTTTGATTCCAAAATCTATTTTTAGTCGTTAAACAATTTTTACCAATTTTAGTAACATTTCTTAAAAGTTTTTATTTATTATAATGGGTGATTTTTTTGAGGTTAGGATTTTCATGCATTAGTATTTGACAGATCACGCGGGATTTCAGACATGGTGTCAAAGAGAAAGATGCTCAGTATGCTTTGACATTTCATCATGAATAGACTTACTAACGAGCAACGCTTGCAAATCATCAGTGAATGGGCCCTAGAAAAGTTGGCAGAAAATCCGCTTTTTTATCGACACATTTTGTTCAGCGATGAGGCTCATTTCTGGTTGAATGGCTACGTAAATAAGCAAAATTGCCGCATTTGGAGTGAAAAGCAACCAGAAGCTGTTCAAGAACTGCCCATGCATCCCGAAAAATGCACTGTTTGGTGTGGTTTGTACGCTGGTGGAATCATTGGACCGTATTTTTTCAAAGATGCTGTTGGACGCAACGTTACGGTGAATGGCGATCGCTATCGTTCAATGCTAACAAACTTTTCGTTGCCAAGAATGGAAGAACTGAACTTGGTTGACATGTGGTTTCAACAAGATGGCGCTACATGCCACACAGCTCGCGATTCTATGGCCATTTTGAGGGAAAACTTCGGAGAACAATTCATCTCAAGGAATGGACCGGTAAGTTGGCCACCAAGATCATGCGATTTGACGCCTTTAGACTATTTTTTGTGGGGCTACGTCAAGTCTAAAGTCTACACAAATAAGCCAGCAACTATTCCAGCTTTGGAAGACAACATTTCCGAAGAAATTCGGGCTATTCCGGCCGAAATGCTCGAAAAAGTTACCCAAAATTGGACTTTCCGAATGGACCACCTAGTCAGGCCGCTATTAAGTATCTGGACTCTGTCTCTATAAACCTTATAACAGTCCACAACTAAAGGGTGATTTTTTAAAAGCTATAGGAGAGTTTAAAAAAAAACACATACAATTCGAAAAAATGCATAAAATCTTTATTTGAGTCGATAGTTACGGTCTATATAATTTAATGTTTGAAGCTCATTTCATACAAATGTTGACTTTGACTGCACCTCAAATGGTCCATCCACTAAGTCCAATTGTGGCACACTCTTTCCAACATTTCAGCCGGTATCTCACGAATAAATGGTCCAATGTTGTCTTCCAATGCGTCAATTTAAGCGTCTTTATAGACATGAGCTTTAACATAGCCCCACAAAAAATATTATAAAGGCGTTAAATCCCACGATCTATAGGCGGCCTATATGTTCACCGAACTCGCCTATCAATAAGTCCATTGTTGCGCGTGCTGTGTGGCATATGGCACCGTCTTGTTGAAGCCACGTCATGCAATTTCAGCTCTTGCATTTTGGGCAAAAAAAAAGTTGGATATCATCTCACAGCAGCGCTCACCATCCACAGTTACGTTGCGATTTGCATCATCTTTGAAGAAGTACGGTCCAATGATGCCGCCAGCCCATAAACCACACCAAACTGTGACTTTTTCTTGATGCATTGGAAGCTCTTGCAATGCTTCTAGCTGATATTCACTCCAAAATCGAAAATTCTGCTTATTTACGAACCCATTAAGCCAAAAATGAGCTTCGTCGCTGAACACAATTTTGTTCGAAGAAGCGCGCGATGAACTTTCTTCAGAGCACGCGTTTTGATAATAAAATTCAATAATTTGCAAGCGTTGTTCGTTTGTAAGACGATTCATGGTTAAATTATAGACCAAACTGAAGATTTTTGACCGTGAAACAAAACACGAGCGTCAGCTGTTTAAACCAGTGTTGCCAAAAAGATAATAGCTAATATACAATAATAAAAGTTGGTAAAAATTGATTTTCGACATTCAGTACATTTTTTTTAAAAATCCAACAGCCCTTTTTTTCATAAAAAAAAATAAAATCTACAAAATCGCAATTTTTTTTTAATTGATGTTAAGTTCTCGATGTCTCGCGTACAATAGAAGATATTGGCTTCAAATTAATTTCATTCGTCTAATATGTATTTGTTTTGTATAAGAAATAAAATCTTTTAAGAAATGCTACTAAAATTGGTAAAAATTGGTTTTCGACTAAAAATCTCGTTAAAAAAATAAATTTTTAAATCAAACTATTTCATTATATGCAAAATATTGTTGGAAATTTTAAAATTTTCAAGAATAATTCAACTGGCAATTTTTTAACAAAACACGAAAACCTACAATCCTTTTAAACAAGACAAATTGACAGTCGGGATGGGAAGTTATCAGTGTGGATCGCATTTTTGGTATTTATTAAGGTTTTCGTGTTTTGTAAAAAAAAAATGTTCCATTGAATTTTTCTAAAATAATAACTAGAAGTAAGCAAGAATATTTTGCATAGGTTTATAATAAGAAGTCAATATACTTTAATCTATTCTCGAAATATTAAAATTGAACATCAGATTTTTTTTTTTAAATTGTAAATTCTTATTTTTATAAAAAAAATAAAATTTTAAGAATAGAATTTTATAGACAATTAGTTTGAAGGCGATATCTTTAATTTAAAAAGTGTTTTAAGGTTTTTATTTTTTGTAAAAAAGCTATCGTTAAGTTTTTTTCTCAAAATTTTACAAGATGTCATGTCAGATGTTAGTTTTTAATGCATACAATTATTTTGGATGGTGTCTGATTTTTTTTCTTAAAATTTCAAGTTCACAAATATTTTGATTTAAATTCAATGGACCTTGAATTTTCAATTCGACAAATTAGACCGATTACAAAAACTTCATATGTGAATTTAACAATACAGGGTTTTAAAATAAAAGGTTTACTTTTGATATTAAAAAAAAGAAAGTATAGACATTTTTATTTCATTGTAAAGAGAGAGGTATTTAACATTAACAATCGAAAACGCTATGGTCCAAATGACCGTCAATGCTACCTACGTAAACCATCATAATAGTTATTATAAAAATGTTCATGACCAATGTGTACATCTAATATTAGTTGTTCTAGATAACTTCACGAATTACAATACATTGGCATGAATCTTGTTTTTCACGAGACTCCAAAGAAATGTTTTTTTTTTTTATAATTAAATGGCACTCAAGGGGTTATTAATACATTTCACATGTTTAAAGTTTAAACACAGTGTGAGCTTTAGGAAAATAGAAAGGATTAAGGAAAACCAGAATTGGGTAAACCATCCCACATTCTCGGTGTGCGGTTAAAAGAAGAATCTCTAAACTTGAAAGTACGTATGAAATTAAACTCAAGGTTAAACTGTTGAGCGAGTATTACTACTGAATTGTTTGAGAGGGGAATGCAACTGGCTAATTCGACAGAACATTGTTTGTAAAAATACCGGTAGAACAAAAAAAGGCATGAAACATTGTGGCGGTGTTCGAGTGAAAATCTAAACTTGTTTTAGGGGCACCTGCCCAAATATGAGAGTTATATACAAGCTTTGGATAAATGAACGCTTTCTAAATTACAACCAGATCAGAAGGGGTGAATAATTTCTCGCTCCGTCGTCGGATAAATCCTAAGCACCTAGCAGCATTTTTAGCAAAATGGAATATGTTATCATTCCATAAGAGGTGATCTGTAATACACATACCGCGTACTGAAGGTTGATTAGTTTTCTGCATGCAAATGCCACTCATGGATAGTATGGCATCGAAGGTATGTTACGCTTTAACGACGGGAGTCCAGGATTGAGTTTTTGAAGCATTACATTGTACAAGTTTGATAAATCCTCATTGGACGATGCTGTCGAGATCGGAATTTAATGAGCATAACATACCCTGCCGTTAAACTTACACATCCAAAGGACAAGGATGTGAATCTAGAAACGAATATGAAAAACTGAGAGTACCATCGTCAGCAAAATAGTTTAATATATTATAAGTGACAGACAAAAGATCGTTAATGAATGTATGGAAGAGAGTCGGAGACAAATCGGAGCCCTGGGGAGCACCAGTATTTTTTTTGAGATAAGCCATGTGATCACCAGTGGAACTATTGCTACGAAAGCCATACTGCCTCTCATTAAGAAGTTTCCGTTCTTCGAGATATTTCTAAAGCTAACAATTAATCAGTGTTTCCATGATCTTGGAAAGAAGGGACTTAACACTTAAGTGCTATTGGACGATAGTTGCAGGTTGCAGGGGGAGGACGATTCACCTTTTTTAGGGACAGGCTAGACAAATGCTGTATTCTATCCGCTTGGAAAGAGACCTGAAGAATAGGAAAGATTGAAAAGATCTAAATACACAAAATGAAACCTCTTACTGGAAAACCTTATATGGTAGATGAGCCAAATTGAAACTTAGTTTACATGAAATTTCAGTTTGACAAACGCCTTTTTCTATAACAAAATATTGTAGTTTGTCTTGTTTTTCAGAAATACATGAATACAAAAATTCATCGTATACTTTTAAAATTTTTTTTCAATACCAATTAGACTTTTAAAAGGTGTATATTTTTAACAAATTAGAATTAGTGAGAGAACATTAATGTTTGTCCTGTCTCAGGCTATTTTTGAACATTTAAATTTAAACTGAATTACTTTGTTTTTAATGTTTAATTCTTTCTTATCTTCTTCTTAAAAATATACCAAACAAAAAATAATAAATTTGACACACTTCTTCGTATGAAAATCCCAAAAATTAGTTTCACCTATTTGACGATATAGATATGCACCTAGACCTACTTAGGATATCTTAAGACTACACCAGTTATCTTGTTGCTAAAATTGAAAGAAATAAAATTTAAAAGGTCAATTTTATCTGAGATTGAGATTTGTATCATTACACTCGTGCCTATACACATCCACAAATTGTTCACAACTCAATTTGTTTTTATTATAGGTTCTTATAATGTTCTTAAAAAAAGCGAAATAGCTTTTATGGTGCTAATATTTAGATCATATAGACGACGGGGCCAATGAATTTCTACGAGTTCGTGTACTGTTTGAAAATTGGTATAAAAGTGCTGAAGGAAAAAGTTAAAACATTCATATTTGTTTTGTATTCACAACAATGTTGACGCTGGTGTTTTTCTTATGTTGTAAGGACATACAAACAATTTAAATAATGAATTTTAAAGTAATCAATTTCTTAGGTATCTCGGTTATAACCCAACCAACCTTCACTAAGGAAAGTGCAAGGGGAATTGAGGAACGTGCCTTTGGAGATCCTGTCTTTATATCAGGTGGCCAGCAATGTATCTGCCCACCAGGACCACCTGGCCCAACAGGACAACTTGGAAATATTGGTGCTCAAGGTGATCGAGGTGATGTTGGCAATCCAGGTAGAGATGGACCTCCGGGGCCGATGGGACCACCTGGGGCAGTTGGTCCTGCTGGACCAGATGGAGCAATTGGACCACTTGGTCCAGTTGGAAGGCGTGGAGCAGAAGGCTCTCCAGGACGTATTGGTCCTCCAGGACCACCTGGCCCAATCGGACCAATTGGACCGACTGGTGCAGCGGGAGCAGCAGCAGTTGCAGCGGGATAGATTTTAAAAATTATTTTGTTTAAAATTGAAGCCGTAAAATAAAAATATATTTAAAATATATTCATTTTGAATCTTATTAATTTACTGTAGAAACCTTGCGTTGAACAAATTTTCGATCCAATACTTTTTTTTGTCATTTTCGTTGTTAGAGCTTCAAAAATTCTTTCATTTAAAATCAAAATATTGTAATCTGACAGATATTATACAAGAAGAAAGGCAGTGTCTAATAAATGACTTAACGACAGTTTTGTAAAAAGTATCATTGCTCTATCTAAAATAATTTGTTTTTAAAAAGTCAACGAAATTTAGATATTCATTCCAAAAATATTCAACACTTTGTTGAAGAGTTTTTATAAACGTGAAAACTTTAAAATTTCTTAAAACGGTTCTAAATTTGGAATGGAGAGTGAAATTTCATTTGAGTGATGAATCACATTTTTTCCAAATTATTCAAAAACTTTTCTTTGATAATCTTCAAAGGTATCGATTAGCAAGTGTTGACCTCAGCTCTGTCGGAATTTTTTCAAACTTTCTAGAATATAAAACCAATTTTTGCAAAGTATTGAGTAATGAGAATTTCGAGAGATTTTCCGGGTAAAACTTCAGCAAACTTATTTATTTTATTTTTATAACAGGTGGATTTGCAGGATATGGTTCCTATCAGCGCACTAAAAAAATAAATAATTTAAGTAAGGTAAGCAATATGCAACAATGCAGGGCTCATTTTAAAGGTTATAGAAAGCAATACGATAAAGATTTTGAACATAATCTGAAATGGCATGAATGTTTAAAGATATCACAGAAAAAGTATATGCATACATTATGTTCTGATAAAAAAGGACTTTGGAATACATAAGAAGTACCTAATTGAAGTATACTGGCACTTCAAAAGTTGATTTTTAAACAGAAAAAAGAAGACTTAACCAAAAATTAAGATATTCTATAATCCTAAAACAAAATTGTGTTCAAAATTTTTTACTGCATATACATATGTGCTACGCATATGAATATTTCCAAATATATTAATTGTAAGAAATAAATGGCATGATGGTTAGTGCGTTGGACTGTTATGCCAAAGGTCTTGGATTAGATCCCTGCCTATGCCATCTAAAGTTTTTTTTCACGGGTAGTACTGCCTCTTGCGAGGAATTGACAAATTCTCCAAGAGTAATTCTTTCTCTAATTGGCCGTTCGGATTCGGCTTAAAGCTGTAGGTCCCCTCCATCCCTGACAACAGTACTCGCACACAGGAATAGTTGAGAGTTGTAAGTCACTAGCCCCTAATTTTTTTTTATAAAAGAACATGAGCTACAAAGTGTGCCTACATTTTTTTTTCAAAAACAAATTTTAAATTCCGATTGATTTCGATAAAAATGCACTGAAAGGGAGTCATCCTACTTAAATTATTTGTTGAACTTCAAATTGAAAGTCAATGTCACCATAAAAGTTCAATTTTGTCGGAATTTTTCCAAAGTGATTTGCTAGGCTATATCTCTATAATCTTTAACGATTTAACGACTTGTTTGATGTTTTCGTCAGTACCAGCCACTTTAGTGTGTGTCCACTGCGTGCATCATTTTCGGTGCTTATTTCGACTAGTATAATGTAAGCTTAATAAATCACTTCTTAACGCTAGTTTTTAAGGTGAAGAGTCCGAATAATGTTTATCAATTATTTAAGCTTTGACTTTAGTTGTACTTTTTTGCACCAGAAATAAATGCATTTTTAATAATTGAAATTCTTTTTTAACTTCCCATAGGAAGTTATTGTAATGGGTCCGATTTGTCGAATTGAAAATTTTGACATTTCTCGATGTTTCAAGGTCCCTAGAGTCGAAATAAAAGATTTTTAGAAAGATGTCTGTGCGTGCGTGTGTACGTACGTCCCTACGTCCGTACGTCCGTATGTCCGTACGTCCGTACGTTCGCGACGTTTTTTTCGTCGTCCATAGCTCAAGAACCAGAAGAGATATCGACTTCAAATAAATTTTGTTATACAGATAATAAGGCAGAAAGATGCAGAAAGGGCTCTCAAGAAAATTGCGTGGGTGGTTTTTTTACCATAGCAGTTTAAAAAAAGGTGTATCACGTTACAAACTGTAACGTGATACAAAAGAAGTATATTTTTGGAAAAAAATCAATTATTGTTTTTTTTTTTTTAATAAAAAAAAAAAATTTGTCACTTCGAAAATTTTACGACTAAAATATGATTGCATCTCCAAAACAATTTTGTGCAACGAAGAATAATGTTTTTGACATCTGATAAAATTTTGAGAAAAATCTAATTGACAGTTCTTTTATAAAAAATAAAAACCTAAAAAAAAACATTACTAAAAGTTGGTAAAAATTTAATTTCGACTCAAATATCTTTTCAAAAACTTGAGATTAAGGCTTCAAACTTATTTTATTTTAGAAGAAATATTATTTTCAACATTCAGAAAAATAATGAGAAAATCGAATTGACAGTTTTTTTACTAAAAATAAAAACCTAAACAAAAAAAATTAATAAAAGTTGGTAAAAATTGATTTTCGACTCAAATATCTTTTCAAAACTTTGAGATATTGGCTTTAAACTACTTTCGTATTTAAGAAATATTGTTGTCAACATTAAGTAAAATTTTGTAAAAAATCGAATTGACAGATTTCTTACAAAAAAATAAAAACCGAACAAAAATTTAACAAAAGTTGGTAAAAATTGATTTTCGACTCAAATATCTTTTCAAAAATTTGAGATAATGGCTTCTAACTAATTTTTACTTAAAAGAAATATTGTTTTCAACATTAGAAAAAGTTTTGAAAAGAATCGAATAGACATTTTTTACAAAAAATAAAAACCTAAACAATAAAATTAATAAAAGTTGGTAAAAATTGATTTTCGACTCAAATATCTTTTCAAAACTTTGAGATATTGGCTTTAAACTACTTTAATCTTTCAAAAAATATTGTTGTCAACATTCAGTCAAATTTTGAATAAAATCGAATGGACTGCTTTTGTTCAAAAAATTAAAAACCTAAAAATAATTTAACAAAATTTGGTAAAAATTGATTTTCGACTGAAATATCTTTTCAAAAATTTGAGGTTATGGCTTCCAACTAATTTTTACTTATAAGAAATATTGTTTTCAACATTTTGAAAAATGTTGAGAAAAATCGAATTGACAGTTTTTTTTTCAAAAAATAAAAACCTAAAAAAAAACAATAATAAAACTTGGTAAAAATTTACTTTCGACTGAAATAGCTTTTCAAAAATTACAAATATTGGCTTCAAACTTATTTTATTTCTTAGAAAATATTGTTTTCGATATTCAGTAATTTTTTTATAAAAAAACCAACAGTCCGTTATATTTCATGAAAAATAAAATCTACAAAAATAGTATGCAAATTTCTTAAAAATTGATACATAAAGACAAACTTTTAAGCAAGACAAATTGACAGCCGGGATGGGAAGTTATGAGTGTGGGTCGCATCCCAGCCTCTTTTTTATTATTTTTTTCAGATCAATAAGAGTTACTTTATACAGCTTTTGACAGCTGTAAAACTAACTTAAAATCATAAAGATTTAACACTGTGAAAAATAATAACACTCTCATAAGACTCTTTACCATATATTTTTTAAGAAACTACAATTTACAACACAAATTTTCATTACACGAATTTGTTACATCTCTAAGTGAATAACGGTACATTTTATGGCGCAACAATGATGCACAAAACAGAATTACGTCATAATAATAGTGGAACAAAACAATATTGAAAATGGTGAATTTGTAAAATTAAAAAATTAAGTTTATTAAGTCAATGTTTAATATTATTTGATTATAATTAATCATCTAAAGGAATATTAATTTCACTCGTGAGTAAAACTTGATAATTTTGAACATGTTTGAAAACGAAAGGCGTATTCTTGTCAATTCAAGAGTTTTTGTTGTTTATAGAGCAATGTTTACCGTGACTAGAAAAGATCCATTTAAAATGTCAAAAGCTATAAAACAACACATTGATGACGAATGTGGTGTAACAGTAACATCAAGACATTTTGAGCCTTCGTCTAGCGAAAGCACGGCTTAATGGCTGAGCGGGAAGAAAAAATCCGAAAGGAACGTAATTAAACGTTAAGAATTTGTAGATGCCAAAACCGTTGAAATTCTAAAGAAATGTAATATTCAGCGACGAATCCAAGTTTAACTGATTCGGATCTGAAGGTAAAGTCCAAATACGCTTCCCGAAAAATCAAGAGTTTAATCCATACTTGAAACACGATGAAAGCAAATAAACTCGTGGCATTTTCGTGGCATGGGGTTGGTCCGATACTAAGAGTATCTGGTGAAATGCACTAGCATCAATTCAGAGGAATTTCTGAAATCAATATTTCACCTTTTGCAATTGAAAAAATGCCATTAACTCGGCGATTGGTCCACGAAAATGACCCTTAGCGCACTATCAAATCAGTCCAGAGCGCAATACTTTTCAGAACCTTTTGTATGATGAAGGCCATACTTTAATGTTTTTTTGGAATGAGTACTGCAGTCAATTCGAGTAAATACTTTAAGAGTATTTCATTTCATGAAAATTGCCCTTCAAATTAGACAAAACATTGCGTCTTTTGTAAGTTATCTTTTATCATATTCAAGTTCTTGTTAAATTAGTCATTTTATTTGTTAGTCAAAATGTAGCTCTTAATAAGGCAGAAGTGTAGATATATAGGCACCTATCCTAAATCAGACCCACCACGTTTTGACTATAAAATAGAAATACTAGTTCATCAAGATCAATGATATTTCATTTAGCTAATACATTTTTTTATTGATCTTAAGTTTTGCTCATGTTATGATTAACAATCATTGGATATGTTTAATAGCCACTACTTATTGTGAGCTATTGACCTTACCTTAGGATTATGATCACCACAGGTTTTTCTTATCTAGGGATCACCAAAGAATGTTTACTCAAATTTAATGTTTTGACCATTTTAAACGATCTTTTGCTATTTCTTAGAATTTGCTAAAACTATTAACCTACATATCTATGTTACAATTGGTACAACTCATCTTTATAAAATACCGTACTCAACACAAGTTACTATTATTCAAGTCAAAATAGTCATGAAGGTTACAACTTATTTTCTAGCATCAGGTGAAAAATTTACCTTAAAACTGTTTCTTTGTTTAATAAAATATTTTTTCTTTAAGGAATTTTGGCTGCCTTTTTACTTCTGGTAGAAGGAACTAAATTTCCCCAAAAACGAGCTTTCGGTATTGGCAATCGTGGTCAATCACCTGTGGTTGTGGGTGGACAAAATAATTGCGTCTGCCAGCCAGGTCCACCAGGGCCTGCGGGAGCTCAAGGTGTGAACGGTCCTCCTGGTGAAAAGGGTGAACGTGGATTTGATGGATTGGTAGGATTACCCGGCCCAGCTGGACCTGCAGGACCTCGTGGTTCGAGGGGCCTTACCGGACCACCTGGCCAACCTGGTCCACCTGGGGCCCGTGGTAATCGTGGACAAAGAGGAGATATTGGGCCACCTGGTCCAATAGGTCCTGTGGGACCCACCGGGCCTATAGGTCCAACAGGGCCTGCGGCTTAGATTATTTCATTGATAAAAATTACTGTACTCAACTGAAAAAGAGAAATAAAAAGCTTAAAAAACTTATTTCAACACCTGCAAGGAGTTGTGAAAAAATCTTTAGTTTTTTGCACCTTCTGATTAGAATCGAATTTTCCGCCACTTGACACATACAGTGCGATTGTGAGAAGCACGCTGTCGTCGCATCACTGCCGCAGCCGACAAAAGGATCAAAGGCGACCATACTTAAGCCGCAGATCAACTATCCCTCGCTATAATCTCCCATGAGACAACAAAAACAACACAGGGACTTTGGCTGCCTGTCAGTTTGACATACAAGACAGCATTCAATCCAGAAACGTCAGCATAGTACTAACGTATATACAATACATTGTTTGTGACTCTAGAGTCATTAACATATTTTCCTTTTTGCAACTACGAGGTATGAGGCAAGTGAGCGGCTTTAAGAAAGGCCTGATGTTATACCAATACCAACAGTGTGCCTCTGCAGAGGTAGACAAGTGCCCATAGAGTTGTTGGTCTATAGAGCTTGGAGGTAGAGCGATGGGACTTTTTTGTTTGTTTGGTTGGTTGGATGGCTAGGTTGGATGGATGGTATGGCCAACGAATTAGAAGTAGTTAAAGGAAGACACTTAACTTCAAGCAAACCACTCGAGTGTGACACATAATTGTAATTCATTCGCATGTCGCAAATGTCTCGGGAAAAGAAGTGTATAAGAAAATATAGGAATAAAATACGTTAAAGGGTCTTTGGAACTTGCTCAAAAAGTACACCTATTCTGTGAGACTGAATTTTCGGCAAAGAAAGAGGTGTTATGGCATGGGAGATATTACATATAAAATGCAAAATGTTATTTAAGCTGATTTTATTAAAATGAGATATGATAAGCTGGAAGAGAAAATAATTAAGGTATTAGACATCAGGCTTATAGAAATGGAGATATTAAGGAATTGAGTAGTTTTTTAAAATTTAAAACCGTTCTATTGCTTTATTTGTTAAAACTCGATATAACTATAATGAGATATTAGGAGTGCAAGGAGAAAATGAAACAACTTATTAATTATTTTGAGAAATATTTTAATGGAAAGATTTAAAAGGTAATGAGATATTGAAAATTATTTGAGATATTAAGAAACATGATATGTTGGGAATTCTCCAAGGACGGAGTTCCTTATTTTGAGATATTTTATATAATATGAGAATTCAAGCTGATTTTATGATAGTGAGTCATTCAAATACTCTTAACAAATTGTCCACCTATTTGGAAACATATTTAAAGTTTTGGAGATATGGAGAAGGAGATACTTAATAATTTATAAGCCAAAACCTAAGTCCTTATTCTTTAAATTGACACATAAAAATGCTATGACGAGTAACCAAAAAAGATATTAAGATATTAAAACTTATACGAGATATGCATATGACTACATAAACCACATAAATAAACCTTGGAGACATTTTTAACAATGCGTCGTCGATTTGGGCAAGAAATATTTCGAGGTATTCTAAATATTTTGAGATATTGGGAAATTGACTAAGATATTCTAAAAATCATACACAATTTATTGACTTTCAGTTTACAGTTCAAATTTTATATCTTTATATCATGCACCAGATAATAAAAAGATATTAAGTTTTAGCTGAGATATTAAGACTTCAATAAATATTACAAGATGAAACAATAAAACTAACAACAAGAGGTTTAATAAAAAAAAGAATACAATTATTTGGAGATATTAAAAAATAAATAACTATTTGTTGGAGATATTTGAAAGAAATACGTTGTTATACGAAAAATCAAATGTTTTCAATTGAGAGTCCCTTTAGACCTTTGATTTCGGCTACACAAATGAAAAACAAAACCTCGGAGTCCACACCATGGTAAAGGTATACAAAAAGTTGAAACCTCAAGGGTGGAGTTAAATTGTTATGCTCTGCTATTGCTGCTGCTTCTGTACTGTTTGCTATACTACCACCACCTCTATCCCCGTTTGTCGCTTAGTCAATTGAAATCTCCAATTCATAGGAAATTGTATAAACACTTCTTTGTGAGGAATCTGATTTCTTCCTGCTTCGAACAAACGTTCGTTGTCTTGTCTCTCTGTCTCTATATGTTGCCTGTTGGACGACTGACTTTGATCATTGTGGTGGCCAGTCTGTGCATCATAGCATGGAAAGAACAAGGCGACTGTCTATAAAGTGTACATCCTATCCTATGCGCCTCTACCCTATCCTATCCTATCATCTTAAAACCAAGTTCAACTTAATTGGAGCGTAGAAAATTGCACCTTTTCCGCGACTTGTTAAATGTTGTTTCTATATACGACGAACGTACTCTTTAGCTATGGAGCTGCTGAAGATGCTATTGCTGATGTCTTTTGGAGTTTTTGGTAAGTGGAGTCGGAGTGGAGTGTGCTCTGCAGTGTTGTGTCGATTGCAGCTGCCATTACTATCTGTGGGGTAATAGATTCAACGCCTTAGAAATTGTCCGCGGTTAATACCCACTTGGTGGTGCAATCTACCACCTGGAATGTGGATGGCGGTGGCCTAGAGGACGGGAAGATGACGACGACGACCAAAGAATCGGCCAACCATCAAGAGAGTTCCTAGTTCCTATGGATGGAATATCATTACCAAGTCCATGTTTTTTTGTTGTTGGTTCTTCTTTGCGGTTTCTCTGGCACTTCGCACCATACGATCGAGTTTTCTTGGTTTTCATCTTCTTTTTTCTTTTGTTCGAGAATAAAGTGATGTTGTGCGTTCGGTCAATGAAAATTACATTTTCACAATCTGGAAGATCGAGTTCTTTTGGTTTAGGTCGGTCATCCTGTTGTTGTCTTGAGTCTTCAGAGTCTTCGTCGTCGTCGTCGTGGTCGCTGCTCCACTGTAATAGTGTATATGCCCATCGGATGTGGTTGGGCGGTTAGTTGTCTGTTGGGCTGGGATTATAGAATTGGAATGGGGCGCTGCTCTACAGCTGGAGGTGTAATGTGGGTTTTCTTGCGCCATTCCACTGATTGTTTATCATATATTTTTAGTTTATGGAGAACATTTTGTTGGGATATAAATGTGTGATCTGGGATTAGGTGGACAAGGTAATGGCTGAAATGGTGATTTGGCTATGGATTAGCTGCATAGTCTTATGTATAGGAACAGGATTTATTTCACAAAGTTAGTACTTGACTGTGACAGGAAATTGAAAACTCATTTCTATAAGAATGTTATACCTCTTCGAAAGGAGGATAGAGGTACTCTATGTAGGTAGGTTAAGGTAGATGTAATGTGAATCGTTGAAATGTCACTTAAATGTCAATATGTATAGCTAAAGTGGATGGGTCTAGATATTTGTGGTTTAAGACAGGTGACAAGTGCATAAGTCGCAAGTGTAAATATATCTTATACAAACCTATAAACTCTTTTAGCTGCAGCATGTGTTCGGGACATGTTCAGGTAAGAAATTGTTGTTTTTTCTTGTTGGTATAAGTGGAAAATAGAGATTGTGTCATTGGATTATCACTTTGGTGTTTTTCCTTGACAAGTTGTCTGATTTCTTGGAAACAGGTGCAAAACCAATACAGACTAAGTAAGACATTATAAAGTTGAAAAAGTCGACAGGAAGTAAATTAAGCGACCATAAATCTATATTTAAATCTATATTAAAAAAGTCAAAAATATTCACTTGAATGTTTTTAAGTTTGTAGCATTTTTTCACAATATATATTCAATTTTGTTATTCTTGAGTTTTTGAAAAAAGGTTCTAATAATTAATAAAACAAATTTCTTAGCTTTAAGTTATTGTTCTTTTGATAGATATTTTATTTTCATTTAGGTTATTTTTCCCGAAATCACAATTTTAATTTCAACAATAAATTTAACAATTTAATGCAGATTTATTAAATCGCAATATAAAAATTTCTATATCAAAAAAAAAACTAACTAAATCCACTATCTTACCTTAAACTTAAAATCATAATTAACACAATCAATGGTTTTTGAAATAATTGACTTCAAATTCGGAGAGATAGACCCCCTTATAATTTCATATATGAATAAATTGTACCAAAAACCGTTATTATATTTTGTCACAAAAGTTATCGTACTCTCCCCAGTTTTTTATAAATTATGAATATACTTTTAACATTGCATTTAAAAAAAAAAAAAATATTAATATTTTTTAAAAACACTAAAAGTAAAATTTGACAATTTTGATCATCAAATATTATGGGGACTGTATGTGCAGAAAAATATTGAAATCGGTTTATTAAAAAAACTTAAAAACAAAATAACGGCTATGTTAAAAATTAATTTATAGAAAATCTATCGGTATTCGCTTTTGAGAGAATTCGATTTTGACCAAAAAATACTGTTATTTTTAGTCTTAAAAAAAAATGGTTCAAAAACGCGAATCTGCTTTAAACCTTAACTCCCAAGTTTGGAATCAATCGCCCCAGTAGTTCGGAATGTAAGGGCGAGGACAAACAGAAAGACAAACGGACGGAATAGGGGTCTAACTTTTTCCAACTTCTTTGTCATAGTAATTTCATGTTTGATTAAAATCTCGAGTTGCATTCAACAGTATCACGCGTTATGTTTATGGTCTTAGGAGATATGACCACATCTCAAGTTTTTCTAAGTCTATCTATGGCATTTCACTCGATAATCTCTTTAAAGTAAGAACTTTAACCATGCTTCACAATATCATACAATCACATCAACCTGAATACCTTTATAATAAAATACACTTTACGCGTTCTATAAGATCATGCGACCTTATCCCAGTACGTTACTCATTCCTTGTATCTGAGCGCCAGTTTTATGTGCATTCTATTCGTTTGTGGAACTCCCTCCCTCGCTCTGTTAAAATTATAAGCAGTCCGACCATTTTTGGAAAAATGCTAAAAGAATTCTTCTCCTAGCTCTGTGCTTATTTGATGATGAAGATGATGTTGATGTTGATGATGATGATGATGATGATGATGATGATGATGATGATGATGATGGTGATCGTTATGATGATGAATTGTAAATTTAAATTTTTAGATAATTTCGAATGTACATACATATATTACTTTCTTTTTTTTTTATAACTTATACCTACATAATTGATATTGTTTTGTTAATCTGTTTAATACATACATTATATTTCCACCTTTTGAATTCAAAGCACAATTTTTGTAAAAATAGTATTATGATACTGAGATTTGCTCTAGCTTATAAGATATTGTATCTTACAGAGTATAATTATACAATAAATAAATGAAATGAAATGAAAAAAAATGAAATGAAATTTTTGTACAAATGCAAAACTTGCCATTTAGTTCCTATATGCCACAATTATAAAGCATAGTTTCTTCCAGACTATTCTTATGACATATGTAGTTATAAAATAGTTTTGAGATTTTGGTTTTTTAGAAATTTGATTGAAATGTCAATAAAATTATTATTATCCGAACACTATTTATATATATATATATTTATGGTTGGCATCTAAATCAATTTTTTACAAACTTAAAACTCAAATTCCTTTAAATATACATTGCATTGTCCCAAGACTATAGTTTTGAAAGATCTCTATAATGTGGGCGTTACATCGACGTCGCAAGAATTTTATTTAAAAAATTGAGTTTTAAATATGTAACAACATCATTTTCAAAAATTTTATATTATACTAGCAAACCCGTCGAACTCCGTTCCGCCACCAGATGGCTTCGTTTTTTGTAACATTTCGTTTGGGGATTAAAAGATGAAGAAAAATTATTTTTTTTTGTTTTATATTTGAAAATTTTATTTCATTAAACAACAGTAATGAATTCATTTCGATTACAAAAATGAAGTGTAATTTAGTTGAACTTCTCTAAGTAAAAATTGAAAGTGAATCCAAAGTAAATACTGAATCGAAGCGTTAATTGTCACTGCATACGCAAGGCGAACCGGAAATTGCAATCGTTTGAAGTCAAGTGGAAGATCAGTCGGAATCAGTATTCGAGGAATAAATACATTTTCACCTGCGTACTTTCCGTTAATAATGGTTGCCTCAATCAAATTCGGCGTAAGTCTTTTCACCGAGTACAGTTGCAAAGTCCCGGTGGATTTAAATTATGCAATATCATAATAACTGAACCAACTTTCAGTTGGAAATTATGTGGTGGAAATCATGGTAACTCCAGAGAGTTCAAAAGCTCCGTTGGATGTTGTTACTTCGTCGAATATCCTTCAGTGTGAAGTTAAGTGCTTCAAGTGATTTCTTATGTACCATTGTGCACCCATTCCTAACAATGAGCTTGCCAATTTTCCCATTGCACTGGATCGGGAAATATTGCATGTTGGAGTATCAATTGTGTTTAAATTGAGTGGCAACTTAAGCTCAGAATGTGCAGTACGACCGCCTTCTAGAAGAGTTGCCGCAATTCCAGATGATGCTAACGCCAAAGCTATGTAACATCTTGATCGAATAGTGGCCAAAATCAATGAAATGACAAATGTTTTCCCAGGAAGTATAGACCACCAATATTATTGTCCACCGCTTGCATTAATGTTTCGTATACTTGTTTTTTCTGTTCATTCAGCAACGGCACATTATTTCGAACGAAAAAAAATGCAGCTCTCGATTTAGTTTTTGGTTCAATGCATCGTGCATCGATCGATTTGGCGCAATCATTCCTACTTCAATCAGTAGCTTCTCGATATGTTTGGCATTGGTGGCCATTCACAGTTTTCAAATGCGCAAATGATTTTGGTCCTCGTACATTTACCAACAGCACTCGCAAATAAAAACATTCATCATTTCTAGGATGAACAGTGTACATGTACATGCGACTTAGCGCATCAGTGGAAAACACCTGTGGCCAATTTGGAATTTTCTCTTAATATATTTTGTCTTTCTTCGCTTAAGTTCTGTGAATACACTTGTTGCTGCCTTGCATGTCTTGTGCGGAGGCCGATGTTCGCACGTCGTACTCTAGGCAAATATTCTTATTATCTTTAAAACAAACGTTATTTGAAGTCGATATCTCTGACGTTTCTAGAGATATGGTTAACTAAAAAAGGTTCCCAAAAGTAAAAAAAATTAAAAAATTTTCAATTCCACAAATCGGAATTTTTACAATAGCTTTCTATGGGAAGCTAAACGGAGTTCACCTCTTTTCTGTTGAAAATTTTCCTGAATTTTGTCTGCTATAAACCTCACGGAGCCCGAGACCATTCCAACGAATGCAAAACCGTGGAAATCGGTTCGTGCGTTCTGGAGTTATAACGTCAGAAAGGAAAACCCGACTTATTTTTATATTATAGATTTTTCATTTGCAACATAGAGACCATTAGACAATTAATCAAAATATAAACTATCCTATATCTTAAGTTAGACCAAATTACACATAAAATGCCAACTTTCATCGAAATCGGTTGACTTGGTGAAGAGTTCACTGGGAACATACATATGTCGCTGCATTTTTATGTATTAATGCAACATTATATACAATTTAGACCATTCATCGAAATATAAACTATCCTATATCTCAAATTACACATAAAATGCCAACTTTCACCGAAATCGGTTAACATGGTGAAGAGTTCACTGGGAACATACATATGACACTGCATTTTTATATATTAAGATTGTTCTTTACCTAAAGAAAAAAATTCATAAAAGTTGGTAAAAATTGATTTTTTCGACTCAAATATCTTTTCAAAACTTTGGGATATTGGCTTCAAATTTATTTTATCTTATAAAAAGTATTGTTGTCAACATCCAGTTAAATTTTGAGAAAAATCAAATTATTAGTTTTCTTACAAACAATAAGAACCTAAACAAAACATTTCTAAAAGTTGGTAAAAATTGAGGCTTAAGTAATTTTCGACTCAAATAGCTTTTCAAAAATTTAATATTATGGCTTCAGAACAATTTTATTCCATAAGAAATATTGTTTTCAACATTCGAAAAACTTTAAGAAAAATTGCATTGACACTTTTTTTACAAAAAATAAAAACCTAAAAAAAATTAATATAAGTTGGTAAAAATGTACTTTCGACTCAAATTTCTTTTCAAAATTTAAAAGTATTGGCTTCAAACTATTTGTATCTCATAATAAATATTGTTTTGAACATTCAGTACAAATTTTATAAGAAACTAACAATCAGTTTTTTCATAAAAAATTAAAATCAACAAAAAAGACTACTCAAAATTGTTATAAATGGATGTTCGGTTTTCGATATCTCGTGAATAATAGAAGACATTGACTTGAATTAATTTCATTCATCCAATTTGTATTTGTTTGTATAAAAAAAAAATTTAAGAAATGTTACTAAAATTGGTAAAAATTGGTTTTCGACTAAAAATCTTGTTAACTAAAAAAGATTTTGAAATCAAACTATTTCATCATAATGTAAAATTTTGTTGGTAATTTAAATTTTTTTTCAAAATAATTCAACTGACACCTTTTTAAACAAAATACGAAAACCTACAAACCTTTGAAGAAAAAAAAATCTACAGACGGGATGGGAAGTTATCAGTGTGTGTCGCATCCCAGTCTCGTTTTGTTACTGCTCCATATCTATGCTAATTGGGAGCCCTCACAACTTCAAATATTTCAATGAAAATACAAAATAAATCAACAAACCGGTATAATTTTCAAAGGTTTTCAAAAATGAAACTGCATCAAGCATCATTCTTAAATTAGAACAATAATTTTTGCAATGACATGCTCAATTTTTTCCATAACTAAAACATAAAATATTTGTCTGATATTTAGACTTTACCATTAAGAATAAAACAAAATTTCCTAATTTTTTGTCAACCCAAAAATTATTTTGTTTTCTTTTCTTCAGACTAAAACAAAGGAAAAATTAAGCTTAACCTAAATAATAATTATCTATGAGCTGTTTCCAGCCAAGGCAATAAAGTAGGTAGTTATAGAAAGTATTTTAAAAATTGAGTGCTTTTTAATTGATTCAATTCTTTCTAATAAAACTTCCCTAACACTGCTGTTTATTTTTTTTTGTGAAACATTTAATCCCCCTTGTTTTGAAAACTGCAATCTCCTCCAAACTTCAAAAAGAACACTTTTTTACATTATCTATTATTTAGACCACAGTAAAATTTTCTTGTTTATAAGCGTCGCAGATGAAGCTTTAATTTACAAACTTAAAAAATTAAAAAAAAGATAAAATGTAAATGATCAGTTCAAGCTTTGCATCGTATTGCATTTCTCAGAGACAATCTCTGATTTTTTCCTAACAATTCACTTGTTTTAGTCTCTTGAAATATTTATAAATTATTATTATCCTCTACTTAACTAAAGGGTTTCAATCTCAATCAACCTCAATCTCATTCAAAAATTACTTCAATTTACTTCGAACATCATGTCATGACAATCTTCATCACGCAATTTCGAAGCAGGAAACAAAACAAAAGTTAAATCGAAACTGATTCAACCATAACACGACATCAACGCCGCATCCTTTGGATCAAAAATTGAGATATGTTCCAAAAACAAATAATGGAACAAGCTTAAAAAAAGATGCAAACATCTTGACGAAGACGACATGATGCAGCAGCAGCACCACATGGATATTTACGATCAGATTATTGCATTAAGAGTCATTGATTGAGCAACAAAATGCTGCAACAGAGACGTCAAACGACATGCCTCCACATAAAAGCGCCATCACCACAAAAATCCAGTTCGATTAAAGTTTTTGTATTGTTGTTCTATTTGTTTTTAAAGCCTCATCATGCGACAGAGACTTGAAGAGTGGGTATAAAGGCAGGTAGAAAAATGGTACAACAACCTGTATAAAGTATCTTCTGTCTAACGTTGGTGGTCTCAAATAGTTGACAGTCTCTTGTCTCTGGCATAAGAATGGAACATGCTTTAGGACATTAGAAAATATATACCTACAAAAATCTGCACGAAGTTGAACCGTAGTAATGATGATGCTATGGCATCCCAATAAACCTAACCAAGGAAAGCAACAACGTGATGGTGGTCGGGTGGAATCTAAGCATCACTTTGTCGACTTGACGTTATTACATCAACTCGCTTGTAAATGTGGTACGTTCCTTTCCTATCCTTTTTTATATAAACTTTCCTCCTCCACAACGTAACGTTCTTTTTGCAAATGGTAATATGTAATTCTATAAAAGCTTGCTCAAGTTCTTTTTTTTGTTGTTGTAATGTTACTTCAAGCCACTGAACCATCCATCGAGTGTGTCATTATTAATTCCTGACAATTACATCCGGATGAATGCATTCATTCATACTATAACATATGCATCCTCATTTTTATCGCATTCTAGGGTTGCCAGGCTCTGTTCGTGTGATATTTGAACAAAACAAAAGGTTTTTAAAAATGAACCAATTTTCTTTACTAGAAAAAGGAGATCGTCTTAACTGCACCAACTATAGAGAAATCAGTCTCCTCAATATCGCATACAAAATATTTTCTGCCGTTATATGTGATCTTCTTAAGCAACAACCTGATATATCAGAGACCAGTACCAAAGTCAACCAAATATTTACATTACGGAAAATCCTGGGAAAAACCCCAAAACCCACCTAAAACCTCTTCATCGATTTCAATGCCGCCCATGACACCTTCATATACCCAATACCCATGTCTAATTTGTCAAACCTAATAAACTTGTCCGTTTGTGGAAGATGATGATGGAGAATCCGCGTTGCTCGATAAAGGTTGGAAACAACTTAACAGAACCTTTTGATGCCAAAAAAGGTTTTAGACAAGGTGTTGCGCTGTCATGCGAATTTTTTAACATCGTACTTGAAAGAATAGTGCAGAGCTTTCGAAATTAATCATGCTAACCGCTATTTCTTTAGGCTAAGAAAACAATTGTGTAGCAAAGCCCTTTGCATTTGATGGCTTAAAAGGTTTTACAAAACGCGATGCACTGTCATGCGACTGCTTCATTGTCGTTTTGGAAGGAATGGTTCAACACTATAGGCACAATCTTCCAAAAGTTCATACCATTACTTGCAAACGCCGATGATATTGATAGAATTGGAGGATCAAAGTGTGAAGTTTTGAAGATGAGTTTAGTGGTAGAGAGTATACAGTCATCAAAAAAGGACATTGATTTCCAAAAGTCTTGAACAAAACGTCACCATGGACAACTAAAACTTTTAGCTAGTTAAGAACTTTGTCTAGCTAGGCACCGCTAAAAATTCAAACAACGAGACCAATCAAACGGAGAATTACTCTTGCAAATCGCTTCTTCTTTGGACTCAGAAGGACAATTGAATAGTAAAGTTCTCTCTCAAGCTACTAAAATAACTTTCTATAAGACACTTATCATCATCATCCCGGTTCTCATATATCAACCTGAGTCTTGGACCTTGTCAAGGCAAGATGGGAACGTCAAGTTGCTTGGAGAGAAAAATTCTTCGGTTATGCTTGGTCCAGCCAGAATAGATGGAGATTGGAGGAAAAGATACAACTAAGAACTGTATGGGCTTTACAGCAACACTGATCTAGTCAAAAGAATAAAAGTCCAACGACTTAAGAAGGGACATTAACGCTCCCGGAGGCTACTCGAATGCATTCCCGAGGGACAGCAAAGTAAAGGAAGACCGCGACTTAGGTGGCGCACGCAGGTGGGATAGGACCTCAACCAACTTAGCGTGCGAAACTGGAGACAGCTAGATAGGAACCGAGGTGACTAGAGACTCATGTTGGTTGAAGCCCAGGTCCGTCCCGGGCTTTACCGCCACCTTAAGTAAGTAAACAAAGCCCTCTCGTGAACCAAAGTATACATAATTCCCTTATCATTCACGTTGTGCTATACGGTGTAGAAGCATAGGCCATGACAAATAAGGATGAAAGCCCCTTGGATTGTTTGAAAAGAAAAGTTATTCGAGTGATTTACGGTTCCGTATGTATAGATAAAATTAAAAATAAATTTGGTGGTGCACCAGGGCTTAGTCACTTACAACCTAATACAAGCCATTTCTGTCAGGGATAGAGGGACCTCCAGTTTTTATGCCTAATCCGAACAAATTATTTGAGAAAGCATTTTTCATGACAAAAATTACTCTTGGAGAATTTGTCAACTGATATAAAGAGGCAGTACCAATGAAAATACATTAAGGGGCCCATGTAGGGAATTTACCCAAGACCTCTTGAAAGCATCCGTTTTCTCCCTGACACTCTTCTTTATTTTTATAAATGATCTTTTGTTTTTAGCTTCTAACCGACTTAAATTTTTCGCTGATGACAGTACCCTCAGCTTTTTGTATTAGTTTTTACATTCCCATCCTTGTCCTTCGGATGTGGACTATCAATAGCAGCGTATGATAAGCTCATTATACTCCGGTCTTGACATCATTGTAAAATGGGGAATTAAAAACCGTGTAGAATTGAATGCTTTTAAATTTGAAAACTCAATCCTGTCTAATGTTGGAAAAGCTTAACCCTCCCCTAATGCCACTATCCATGGATGGTACTTGCATCTAGGAGCCTGAACAGCTTTTAGTTCTAAGTATCTGCATCACAAACCATATCTTGTGGAGTGAGAACATATTTGACATTGCCAAAAACACTATTAAGTGTTCAGGATTTCTCCGCCGTTGCAAGAAGTTCTTTACCTCTTCTGATCTGGCTATAATTTAAAAAGCTTTTATTCGTCCAAACTCCAATAAAATTCTCATATTTGGGCTGGTGCCCCAATAGGGTACGTCATTTGCTTCTCTTGAATACCCGCAACAAGGTCCCATACCTATCATTGTTATATCGTTATTTTTATAAAAAAATATAATAGTGAAATAGCAAGTTGCATTTTTCCCTTTAAACAATTCAACGGTAATACCCGTACCTATAGGAATGCTCATCAGTTTACCTTTGAGCCAAATTTCGAACGAAATGCTAGGTACAGCGATTCTTTCTAAGCTGCACTGCACGAATGTGGAATGCTTTAACATGCTCAATATCTCCCACTCATTACAACATGCAGACATTCAAAACCAATGT
Organism: Eupeodes luniger; assembly: GCA_951509635.1. Classification (NCBI taxonomy): domain Eukaryota; kingdom Metazoa; phylum Arthropoda; class Insecta; order Diptera; family Syrphidae; genus Eupeodes; species Eupeodes luniger. Next base: position 23,003,216 of record OX608073.1, read on the forward strand.
GCATTGCTTGCACTATGTCTTATCATTAAAAGGGTTTTCATATCCCCTTTAGTGCCCGCACAATATAAAAACAAAAGTTTGAAATGGCAGTACTATGCAATAACTATCAACGTTTTGTATGTTTTTGATGGCGAGATGATGTCCAACGGGACAGCACAGAAGAGTAGTAGTAACTAGGAGTGCCATCTATAGACATTTAGCTAGGGACCGAGCTACTTTAAAACTTGAACAACATGCTTTTAAAAGTAAAAAAAAGACAAGGCTGAATTAGCTTATTTTATGAAAATGCTCGTTTCGAATGATATTCCTTTTGCAAACTCGATTAACTCTAATTTAGTTCCAGCAATGATTGCTACCAATGACTGACAGCAATGACTCCCCCGCTAACTATCTTTCAACTGCACTCATGTCCCTTCTTTCCAATCCCATGGAAACGCTGATCAATTTTCATCTTAAGAAATATCTCGAAGAATAAAAGCTTCAATAACCGGTAGTATGACATTCGTAGCAATAGGTCCACTGCTGATCTAATAGTTTATCTTTCCGAACAGTGGCACAAATCTTTTCATCGTTTTAGAGAAAGTTAGATTATTGCACTTGATATTTCAAGGTCTTTTGATATATCTAAATGAAAGTCCGAGAAAATTAGATCTCACTTGGAAAAAATACAGACAAAACTTAATTTTGGAGATCTTTGAAAAAAAAAATACTAAATCACTTTATTAGATTTTAATAGAGTTTAAAATTCGTTTAAATATCAATACAAACTTGGTTTGAGTTTTATTTGAATTATAATAAACATTGTTTGACTAGAACTCTCATAATTGATTGAAACGTCAAAAATATTGGTCGTGATCAACTCATACAACAGTAAAAACCTTAAAAAATATTAGTAAAAATTGGTAAATTTTGATTTTTAACTCAAGAACAACGTTAACTTCAAACTTCTTCATCTGATGCAAATGTTTTTTGGAAACATTTGGTAACAAGTACAATTGCTTAAAAAGTCTAATTTTTGTGAGTAAATCAAATTCTTGCCAACAATTTATCTAAATTTCGAATATCTGTCAGAAAACAGCCTTAACTTTAATTTTGTATTGTATACTTTTAAAAGTTCTTTAAATGAAAATTGGGTTTATAAAAATATTTAATTTTCAGATTTTTAATGACAGTCTGTTTTTAAATTTTGTCTACTAATTATGATGGCAACCCTATGCCATCCATCATGTGGTGCGTTATGTTTTATATGAATGTCCATTAAGTGTGTGATGTGTCTGCATCCGAGTTCCGATTTGTTGGATCGTTGAACTACTCCGCAATCCGCACTCATTCATATTCCAGAATTCTCATTGTTTCCGTGGAAGAACAACATCAAATGGACCGAGTTCCGAGTATATGTGGGTTTTTTGTTCGTGGAATGTTTCGACGGCGCGCGGCGCGGCGGTGGAGCCGGCAAGAAGAGTGAAATAGTTAAACTTTTTTTAAATTTCTTTCAAAGTAAAAAAGCTTTCAATCCAATGCAATACATTTCCTGGTCAATTAAAGGGCATTGGCATCCTGATGGGGACGAGAGTAAGTAGCACCACAGCCAGAGTATTCAGCATTTATCATCAACATAGCAGCCAAGCCATCGAATTGACCAACTGACCGACAATAATGACGACCGACACAGAACGGACGAGGACGCCTTCATTCGTGTATCCTTGTTTCTTTGTAGGATGTTGGTTGGTGTTCGTCGACTCCATAAACGCAATATTTTCATCCAAAAGTCATATCCAATAGTTTTGATGTTTTCTTTTTATTTTTGTCGATGTTCGGAGATCGTTTAAATCGACTTTTTGAAATATACGTTTTTTTTTTAATACTAAAATTTTGGAAAGAACTCTTGAATCCTCTTAAAGCTATTGTAGAAAAAATGCACGCATTTTATGAAATTCGAACAAAATATTATGGCAGTGCATATATGAGTTCCAATATACAGCAGTATGTGTGTTTATATTTTGAAAATTAATTGAAAGCATTTTGTATTTTCAGGCGAACATTTTTGTAGGATTTTTGTAGTTTTTTTTTTATTAAATAATCTTACTCGAAAGGCATGACCCAGATCGGTTAATAGAGCACAACACGTATACATACGTATTGTTGTGGATATGTTGTGTTTCGTACAGAGAAGGGTTAAAGTGCATTGAAGCATTTTGAAAATTCCATATAGAGGAAAGTTTTACAAATTGAACGATTTGTAAAGTTTTTACACGTGATGGTATATAGTAGTATTCAAGGATAAGAGTTTTATTTTAAATATTTTAAAATTTTAAGAGAAGAGCTCTTCGATTGATTGTTTTTTGATGTTGATTATACTTGTATTTTTGAGTAGATATTGAATGTTGTTCCACACAGATTAATCAAAGGTAAACTAAATTGATGGGAGATTTTTGTTCTTTTTTTTTTAGAACGTTTTTAAGTTCTATGAACACTTGTCATTTCATTTTTCAATTGACTTTAGCTATGCGCGTTTGAGGATAAGTATATCATGTGGGTTAACTTGAAATATAGTTTCAAAACAATGAAATTTAGCCTGTTGACATGTTCATAGTCCAGGAAAATAAAATACAACATTTTTTTGGCGTTAGGTAAAAAGGTCTAAAGTCAAAAATTTATAAAAAGAGAGAAAATTGCATTTATCAAAATAATCTATCTTGAAGCTAGACAAAAATTCCTAAAAAACTAGGAATAACTTATTGGCCCTATACGGGCGATATAGGTAAATTCACTATCTTATAACGGTGCAGGGAACTAAGTCCCTGGGAACCAAGTCCACTGAGGGGCTTAGTTCCCACTCAGTGAGATAGAAATCCACTATAGCAAAGTGGCTTTAGTTCTCACGATAGGTGGGGACTAACTACACTTTCTTATGGGAACTTTGTACACAATTAAAAATATAATCAGGGAACTACATAAGTTTCAACAACAGCTTACAAATTGTGATAAGGATAACTAACTGTAGTCTCAACAGTTAGTTAATATTATAATATTTTTTATACTCCTATATATGGGTTTTTTCGACATCCCAAATCTAAAGCGTGTGGTTGATTTGTTTAAAAAAAAAAGAGGCTGCGATGCGACCCACACTGATAACTTCCCATCCCATCTGTCGATTTGTCTTGCTTAAAAGTTTGTCTATATGTATCAATTTTTACCAAATTTGCGTACTATTTTTTGTAGATTTTATTTTTTTATGAAAAAACCGACTGTTGGATTTTTATAAAAATAAAATGCACGACTGGGTCGCACGAACTTGCTCCTGTATTCAAAGAGTCTGTTTAAAAAAGTATCTATGTACATAAGATTTAAAAATATACCTGTAAAATAAGTTTGTCTTCAAAAATTTAAATGCCATTTTATAAATAAAAAAGCCCTTGATTTTTAAAAAAAAATTTTCGAAAATCGTTAGAGCGGTTTTTTTTTTAAATTAATTTTTTATATGTAAAATTTTTCAATTTTGTTCTAAGAATATTTTTGGTATGCAGTTGCTTAGTGATTGTAAATATACACTCTACATTTGAATTTCGTATAAAAATATTAACCCGTTTTTGAGATATAGAATTTTGAAAAAAAAAAATAAATATTTTTTTAAAAATCCAATCAAAAAAAATTGCAAATATTCAAATATTGTTAAGGCAGTATAAGAGCTCGTTCAAAAAAAAAATTATTGAAATCGGTTTATAAGTTACTGAAAAAATTAAAAAACAAAAAAACGGTTCTATGACCGGTACCTTTCCTGAGCAATACAAAAATATGTTTTTCTTATTAAAAGAAGCCAAGTTAAAAACTAAAATTTTAGAGAAAATTTAAAAAAAATCTATCGGTTTGTTTTTGAGAAAATTCGAATTATCGTTTTTTGACCAAAAAAATTGTATGGGGGCCACTGTTAGTTTTGATCTTTAAAAAAAAATGAAAAAAACGCCTAACGCGAATCTGCTCAAAACCTTAACTTCCAAGTTTGAACTCAATGGACCCAACGGTTTAGGCTGTAGGAGCGTGGACAGACAGACAAAATTTTGCACGAATGCAAAACTTGCCATGTAGTTCCTATATGTCGCAAGTAAAAATTACTGAATATCGAAAACAATATTTTCTGTGAAATAAAATAAGTTTAAAGCCAATATTTGTAATTTTTGAAAAGCTATTTGAGTCGAAAGTAAATTTTTACCAAGTTTTAGTATTGTTTTATTTTTAGGTTTTTATTTTTTGTAAAAAAAAGTGTAGATTCGATTTTTCTCAATATCGTATCGAATGTTGAAAAAAATATTTCTTATAAGTTTAAGGTAGTAAGAAGCTATTATCTCAAATTTTTAAAAATATATTTGAGTCGAAAATCGATTTTTACCAACTTTTGTTAATTTTTTTTTCGGTTTTTAATTTTTTGTAAAAAACTGTCAATTCGATGTTTTTCCAAATTTTACTGAATGTTTCCAACAATATTTTTTGAAAGATAAAATTAGTTTAAAGATAATATCTCAAAGTTTTGAAAAGATATTTGAGTCGAAAATCAATTTTTACCAAGTTTTATTAATATTTTTTTTTGTGGTTTTATTTTTTGTAAGAAATCTGTCAATTCGATTTTTCTCAACATTTTTGAGAATGTTGAAAACAATATTTCGTATAAGATAAAATAAGTTTGAAGCCTTAATCTAAAGTTTTTGAAAAGATTTTTGAGTAGAAATTCAATTTTTACCAACTTTTGTTAAATTATTTTTAGGTTTTTAATTTTTTGTACAAAACCTGTCAATTCGATTTTTCTCAACATTTTTCAGAATGTTGAAAATAATATTTCTTATAAGATAAAATAAGTTTGAAGCCTTAATCTCAAGTTTTTGAAAAGATATTTGAGTCGAAATTCAATTTTTAGTTTTTTTGAGTAATGTTTTTTTTAGGTTTTTATTTTTTATAAAAAAACTGTCAATTAGATTTCTCTCAAAATTTTATCAGATGTCGAAAACATTATTTTTCGTTGCAAAAACTTGTTTTGGAGATGAAATCATATTTGAGTCGTAAAATTTTCGAGGTTACAAATTTTTTTTTCGGTTTTTTTGATTTATAAAAAAAACCATTAATTGGATTTTTTTCCAAAAATATATTTGTTTTGTATCACGTCACAGTATAAAATAAAAAAATTTAAAGTCTCTAGCATCATTGGTTTATGAGATATTTAGGTTTAACTAAAATTTTCACCTTTTTTTTAAACTGCTATGGTAAAAAAAACCACCCACGCAATTTTCTTGAGTGCCCTTTCTGCATCTTTCTGCCTTATTATCTGTATAACAAAATTAATTTGAAGTCGATATCTCTTCTGGTTCTTGAGCTATGGACGACGAAAAAACGTCGCGAACGTACGGAGACGTACGGACGTACGAACGTACGAACTTTGGACTTTGTAACGGTATTGTAATATTTTCCCTATTTTAATTTTTCAGTACTGAACTCATCATTGAAATAATCCGCTTATTACAGAATACATATTTCAAAGTCCTGTAGGGTGTAGGCAACCCTTTGGTGAAGTCACTTTATATTGGAGCCTTCCGCCACGTGTCACACTTTCAGCTGCAAATTGTGTGCTTGACAATTTCGTTGAACGTGTTGACCACATGGGACCTTTAGGAATAAAATTATCTGAATACCAAAAAGAAGGTTTAAACAAATTTACAGCTTCATATCATTCATTTTCGCACAATTTTGGAAAATGGAAATTCTTACTAAAATAGAGAAAAGGAAGAAGCTTTGAATGCCATGTTTAAAATAGTCTCGTAAAGTCAAGATATTAATATTTTATGACTTAAAAAATGTGTAGTCAAATAAAACAAATTTTAAAAACTGTTTAATTTTTTTATGGAACATTTCTTTAAAATTTCCTTCCTGATGGTTTGCAATAACGTTTAAAAAAAAAAGATGTTATGGTACCTTGCATAGACGTTAAATAAATTTCACTAGTGCTTGTTATTACCACAAATGCTCGCTCATTAAAAACAAAAATAAACAACAAAATATCTTTATTCAGTTCCTTATCGTTTTCTCTAGAAATAAATGTAATCATAACTCATCGTCTATAATCATAATAAAAATTACAATAACCGAACTTATGCGCACTATGAGAACGCCCGACAATTTAAGAACAACCGAAATCACAGAGGAGCTGTATCGGTATACCTTAGCCTATGCAGTCCCACAGTCATTTAAATATACATCTAACCCTCATCTAATGCTGCACATAGATGATCATCTTCATAATCGTTGAACATCATAGACCAATTAAAATAGCAACACCCTCCCGTCGCGTCTTTATGTTCGTCCGTAGCTCGTCGTCTTCGAGGATTGGATGGTTGGTCCATATGTTCATAAATAACTGTAACAAACGACTTACCGAACAAGAGCAATATGAATACCTATCTATATGTATATGAGCTCTGAAAATTGACTTGAACAAAGCACTCAAATAAAAAAAACCGGACCTATCCGCCCCACTGATCTTAGTTTCTCGCACTTCTCACCAAGATCAGCAACGGCAACAGCAACAGCAGCAGCAGCCCCAAAGGTTAGCACTCCGTGTGATGTAGATAGAAACATTTCGCGGTCTACTTGCAACCGAATGCTGCAGCACACCCCGCCTTCTCCTTCATCAACATCATCATCATCATCGTCGGTCAAGCGACAAAACCAAACCAACCGTCATCATCATCACGAACGCGAAGAGTCTATAAAAGATACTCGTAAAGAGTTTTGTATCTTTTTGTTTATTCTGCTAGGCTGAAAATATCTAAATAGCTTACTGCTCCGTCACATTACTGCGCGCGCACAACATCTACCGCACCACCCCGAGAAACAGAAAAGTTAAAATATAGCTGAACGATTCATGATTATTGTCGTCGTCCATAGTATATGTACCTAACCTAACGATAGGAGTACTGTCCATTTCAAGTCGTCTTACTACACCTCTCTATCTCTATATGAGCCGTTGATGGCGTGAAACCCTGCAATCAAATGGAAAAGCAGTCAGAACCAGCCGAGCATTTATAAGACCCGTAATAATAAATTTTTAATTGGATAATAATAACATTTTGGCCGGTGCGGTTTCTGTAGCGGCCGTGGTCGTAGTCGCATTCGTATTCGTATTCGCGTTCGCGGTCTTTGCGAGCAAATTTTTCACTCAGCTCCGGATAGAAGTCCGAATCCGAAAGTCCCGCCGCGAGTCTCCATCAGGTTAGCTGAAACTCTGCTCTAGATTCAAGGTAAAGAAACCGTGAACGGAACTTGCTGTTTAATGGTTTGGGGCTCATTTTTGTTTCTATTGAGTCTTTTTTAAGTTATGCGAGAGCTGGGAATAGACGTATGGACGACGAATAAGCTAAGCGGACGACGACGACGCGACGGCACGGTGAACATTGAGATGGATCGACGGGAATCGATGGGCGACATTCTTTCACCGCATCAACATTATCATCAGCAGACACTTCTTTGGCATGATGATGGCTGACTGGCGGAACATTGCCGCACCGCGCTGGTTTAGATGAAGCAGTGAAGGTTTTGAGGAAGAAAGATACGTCCGTTCGTCGTCGTCGCTTGTGATGATTTTGCTATTGGGCGGGTTTTAGTGTTACAGTTTCATTCTTTTTTCGATTTTTTCTTCGGCAACTGAGAGCAAATAACTGTAATTTGCAAAGTTGTGCCAGATACGATTTATAAGAGCGAGTACTATGTCTTAAGACGTTTGAAAAGTGTTGTTATTACTTTCAAAGAATCTTTTTATTTGACGTTGGGAACGGAAACTCTTTAGAAGAGGGGTTCTCTCTTTTTAAATTGAACAATCTGTGCGGTGAAAGTTTTACAGGTAACCCTGGTATAGTTATTGTGATTAAAATAATGCTATTTCTGTTTTCTTAATGATGGGCTATTGACATTTGGCTTTTTGTGGAATTTAAATTGAGTTATTGTTAAATATAATATGTATGGTGAGTTAATTTCTAAATAACTCAATTTATATTTTTATGATTGGGAATAGCGTAACTATCTATCTGCTAAGTGATGATCGTCGAGCTCGTTATAATATCTACATCTTCGAGTATGTATGTATTTTTAAGGTGTTAGACTTTATGGAATTTATTTTTTATGTTCTACATCTCCAGCCACGTCTTTTTCGTTCAAAAATAAAAAAATGATTAACTTTTAAGATCAGTTAAGTAGTTTTCGCCTTAAAGTGTAAAGTATGGGAGGGAAATTTCAAGACTTCATTAGACACTAAGAACGAACTAAAAGCAAATTTTGTTCATAGCAGATTAAAGCAATCTTAAGTTCCTATGTTTCTAAACGATTGATGTCAAAGATCTTAGAGCATATTCTACACAAAATTTAATCAATTCGAATTTAAAAATGAACGTGAAGATTACTACATTAGTGGATTTTTATTTTTGAAAAATATTAAATAAAAGATTTCTAGAAATTTAAACTTTGAAATATTCTCCATTTACTCACATTTTAAGTTATTGGGAATTATTTCACTTTACAACAAATTAAACATTTGACAATTTTCAAAAATGCTTATTTGTCTAAAAAATGTTTTGAACAAAGACTGCATTTCCATTTTTTCTGATATCCATGCAGAGAAAAACATAATGGTTGTCATTGAAATACCAAATTAATTTCGTCTTACTTATATTGTAAAAAATATTTTTGAACTATATGTCAATTATCTGTTTAAAAGTATTTTTCAGATATTTTTAGTGCTGAATTCTACCAAAACATCAAAAAGTATAGTAACGAAAATTGGTTTTAAACTATTTTCTGTTGAGATATTTTAATCGAAAAATTAGTTGGACGTACTTTTTTACTAAAAAAGCTATTAACTGGATTTTTCTAAAAATATGACCATGCTAAAAATGTAATTTTTTGTAAAATATTCGAGCTTACAAATATTTTGTTTCAGTTTTTTTTATTTATAAAAAACCGAAAGTATTTAATTCATATTAACTTTTTGTACTTGCAACACATAGAAACTATGTGGCAAGTTTTGCATTAGTAAAAATTTTCGAACTCAATATTTTCATCAAACACGACATTACGAAAGTAGAAAAGTCAAAAAGTGATTCCCCCAATTCTATCCGTTTGTCTGTCTGTCTTACTGCCCTGGCCCCACAGCCGCCCTAAGCGTTGGGTCGATTGACTTCAAATTTGGAAATTAAGGTTTTAAACCGATTCGCAATAGGGGTTTTTTTGTTCCATTTTTTAAGACTAAAAATAACAGTAGTCTCCATTGAAATGTTTTGGTCAAAAATCGAAAATTTTTGCTACAATTTGTTTTTCCGTATTTTGTTTTGACGTTTTGACTAATGTGGTAGTCAATACGACAACTGCGGTAGTCAATATGACAACTGCAGTAATCAACATGAAAACTGCGGTAGTCAATATGACAATTTTTTCTGAAAACCGAAATCTAATTTGATAACCGGGTAGTCAATATAACAATCCTCAATAGTCAATTTCCAAATTGTCATATTGACTACCGAAGTTGTTCTATTGACTACTTTTGTTGTCATATTGACTACCCAAAATTGACAATCGAAAATTGTTCTATTGCCATATTGATTATTTTGGTAGTCAATGCGACAATTCGGCCAAATTTCAAGACGATTTTACCATAGCAATTTAAAAAAAAGGGGAACATTTTGGTAATCCCTAAATATCTCACAAAACAATAACGCTAGAGAGTTGAATTAAATTTTATATTATATATTGTAACACTATACCAAAAAAATATATTTTTAGAAAAAATTAAATTTAACTGTTTTTTTATAAATCAAAAAAACTGAAAAAAAAAAATATTTGTCACCTTGAAAATTTTATGAACAAAAAATGGTTTTATCTACCAAACAATTTTCTGCAACGAAGAATGACGTTTTTAACATCTGGTAAAATTTTGAGAAAAATCGAATTGATATTTTTTTTTATTAAAAAATAAAAACCTAAAAAAAATTAATAAAAGTTAGTAAAAATTGATTTTTTGCTGAAATATTTTTTCTAAAATTAAAAAGAGGCTGGGATGCGATCCACACTGATAACTTTCCATCCCGTCTGTCGATTTGTCTTGCTTAAAAGGTTTGTAGATTTTCGTGTTTTGTTAATGAGGTATTAATTAACAAGGTATTATTCTAAAAAAATTAAAAATAACCAACAATAGCTTGATTTCAAAAAAACAATATTTTCTGTGAGATAAAATAAGTTTGAAGCCAATATTTTTAATTTTTGAAAAGATACTTGAGTCAAAAATCAATGTTTACCAACTTTTGGGAATTTTAAGTTTTTTATTTTTTGTAAGAAAACTGTGAATTCGATTTTTCTCAAAATCGTAAAAAATGTTGAAAACAATATTTCTTATAAAACAAAATTAGTTTGAAGCCAATATCTCAAATTTTTGAAAAGTTATTTTAGTCGAAAATCAATTTTTACCAACTTGTATTAATTTGTTAAGCTTTTTTATTTTTTGTAAAAAAAACTGTCAATTCGATTTTTACCAGATGTCAAAAACGTTATTTCTCGTTGCATACAATTATTTTGGAGATAAAATCACTTTTTTAACCAAAATTTTCACCTTTTCTTTAAATTGTTGTGGAAAAAAACACAAAAGAAATTTTTTTGAGAGTCCTTTCTGCATCTTTTTGCATTATTATGTGGATAACAAAACTTATTTGAAGTCGATATCTCTACTCGATAAATATTTTTTTTAACTCTAGGGACCTTAAAATGTTGAGAAATGTCAAAATTTTTAATTCGACAAATCGGACCCATTACAATAATAAAATGAATGCAATTTCTGCATCAAAAATATAAAAAAAAAATGTAATTAAAAATAAAGTGCACGACTGGGTCGCACGAACTTGCTCCTGTATGCAAAGAGTCTGTTTAAAAAAGTATCTATATAATATTTAAAAATATACCTGTAAAATAAGTTTGTCTTCAAAGATATATATGCCATTTGATTTGTCGAAAAAACCTCCATTTTTCAATTTTTTGGGAGGGGGTTACATTTAATACAGTTAAAATAATTTTAAAAAAACTAATTTAAGATTCAAAATTTTACCTGAAAAATAAGTTTGTCTTCAAAAATTTAAATGCCATTTTATAAATCAAAAAACCCTTGATTTTTCAATTTTTTTTTTTGAAAATCGTTAGAGCGGTTTTTTTTTTAAATTAATTTTTTATATATAAAATTTTTCAATTTTGTTCTAAAAATATTTTTGGTATGCAGTTGTGTAGTGATTGTAAATATACGCTCTACATTTGAATTTCGTAAAAAAGTGTTCACCCGTTTTTGAGATATAGAATTTTGAAAAAACAAATTCAATATTTTTTTAAAAATCCAAACAATAAAAAATTGCACTTTTGATAATCAAATATTGTTAAGGCAATATAAGAGCTCGTTCAGAAAAAAAATTATTGAAATCTGTACATAAGTTGCTGAGAAAATTAAAAAACAAAAAAACGGTTCTATGAGTGGTACCTTTCCTGGGCAATACAAAAATATGTTTTTCTTATTAAAAGAAGCCAAGTTAAAAAATAAAATTTTAGAGAAAATTAAAAAAAAATCTATCGGTTTGTTTTTGAGAAAATTCGAATTTTGGTTTTTTGACCAAAAAAATTGTATGGGGGCCACTGTTAGTTTTGATCTTAAAAAAAAAAATGAAAAAAACGCCTAACGCAAATCTGCTCAAAACCTTAACTTCCAAGTTTGAACTCAATCGACCCAATGGTTTAGGCTGTAGGAGCGTGGACAGACAGACAAAATTGACCGGACGGAATCGCGGGACCCACTTTTTTCGACTTCTCTACCATCGTAACATCATGTTTGATTAAAATCTCGAGTTCGAAATTTTGCACGAATGCAAAACTTGCCATATAGTTCCTATATGTCGCAAGTAAAAATGTTACTATGGGAAGTTAAAAATTTTCAAAAATTGTGTTCGCAAAATTGAAAACTGTTTTCATAATGTTGAGCATTTTTCACTGAATTATGTTCCCTTGTTTGAGAAAATAGAAAGAAATAACTACTTTAATTTATTTTCCCGTTCAACATACAATTTTAATAATTGTTGAAAATTCAATAGAAATCATTTAACAAAATACAAAAATCTGAACAGCATCATTTTAACAAAATTTCCAATCTCTCTCTCTTTCTCTCGACTGAAACATTTCACTTTAAATTAAATATCCAGGTTACTATTTTATAGAAATCTAAGTCAATAGGTTTATAAATGAACAAAATGTACCTACATATATGTAGGTACATAATATGTATGATAAATGTAGAGCTATGTAAAACACACGTAAAAAAATGTAAGGCTAGGTGGAAAACACACGTACATTTTGAAGTTTTTTCGTTTCAAGCCAACCCAATAAATTCCCAAACAAAAGCTGATGGTTTGCTCTCATTTTATACACCGCTTAATGATTACCACGAAAATTTAAGTCGATAGCAATTCTCATCCAAAATTTGCCTTTTTCCTTTATTCCTGGGGCTTACATACATATATACTGATATGTATGTACTAAATATGTAAGGTACTCGATCCTGGCCGCACAAGGCTCGTCTACCTATACTCTACGGCCCACCTACACACTACGAAGGATTCATCTCATTTTATTTTCAGTTTTTGTTCAAGTGCACTCCATACGCAAAGCTTCAACCAACAATTTCCCTAACAAAACCGCCAATTTAAACTTTTTGGCATCAAAGAGAGAGAGACAGAAAGAGAGCCAGAAATTATTCCTAAAACTCTTTATGATATATTTGTCTGTTCACATAGGAATATTTTTTGGGTGAACCTATTGTGATTGAAGGAGAGTGGGAGTTCTGTTAATTTGTATGTGAATATTCTCGACAAGTTGAGTCCTTTTTACTTGCAATTAGAAAGCAACATTTTCTTAAGGGAATTGTTTTGGTTTCGAAAAAGTTTATCTTTTTAATGGAAGATTCTATCACCGAACTTAATAGGGTCCGCAAAATAACTTCTTCTTTTTTTGAAAATTCTATAAAAACATCGAGTGTTGAAACCAAATGTTGCCAATATCCTCCTCTTCAATTTTTGTGAACAAAAATTCGTTCAACAGACCCGATAACGATCGCCATTGACTGTAACGGCCACTCCTTGCTCATTTTCGAAGAAAAATGGCCGAATTATGCCTCTGCACCAAAATCCACACCAAACAGTGACTCGTTTTGGGTGTATCGGCTTTTCAATGTATGCGGGCGGGTTTTCTGTGCCCCAAATGCCACAATTTTGCTTGTTTACATACCCGCCATGATCAAAATGAGCTTCATCTGAAAAGATGATTTTTTTTGGCAAAAAAGGCATCTTCTCTAAGCGTTGTTCAAAGCGTTGTTCAAGCGCTTACACAACCATATTTGTTTAGCGGAAGGATAAAACTAATTATCTGTCAAATCAAACATGAGCTAAGTGTTACCATTCACGAAATAAGCACTAGTTAAAAAAAAAACGTTAGATGGCGGACCCTATAGAATTAAAGACCCTCAAGACATCCAAAAACTAACACAGGACTTCGATTTCTATCATTTATGTCATTGGTAAGGCTCAAAAATGCAAGTTGACAGCTGTCAGTTTAGTTTCTTAGTAAAGAGAGTGAGGGACTTGACATAAAAGAGAATTTCAAAATAAATAAGAGTTTGGTGATTATCACTTCTTCTAAACCTGAAGTTCTGTTAGTTGTCAATTTTTACTAAAGGATTTCTTTTAGGTTCAAGTAGGATTTAACCATATTTTGAACACATAAATAAATTATTGGTTCACTGGGATGTATACGTAATTTTCTTATTGTTGTTTAATTTTAATATATACAGGGTTATCCATTTTGCGGTTTCAAAATTAAACGTAAATAAAACACATATAAAATATCTTCTTTCGTGATGTTTCTGATCACCACTCGAATTGTTGCAAGCATCAATTCCTTTTGATAATTTTCGAACACTTTTTGACACATATTGGGCGGTAGGTTAGGTTAAGGTGGCTGTCCGTGATGGAAGAGGACACACTTAGGCCAGTTTAATGGCCCATTGTAATACCACATGAATCTTGAGGCTTTCTCCTAAGCTCAATGAAACCAGTTTGATTCCCTTATGAAACGTGAGAGGCTGATTATTAGATCGTTTGGACCGTATTACAAGAATTCTCCTAGGTTTTCCTTGAGTTTTTGAGCTAGCGCGGGGCATGTACAGAAAAGGTGAAGAACTGTTTAATTATCTTCTTCGTCCGTACAGCTTCTGCAAAAGTCATTTGAGAATACGGAATACGGCTCAGAGATAGCCAGCAACTTGATCGCATTAAATCTAGTGTAGCCCAGATGTTTTTTGTGACATCTGACACGTGGTGATGTTGTTCCACCTGGTGTTCGACTATCTGAGACGGAATGAGAGACTTAATTTCAGTCGTTCAGAGTACACACCTCCTCCTGTTCAAGCCACCCATTCGACGTATATAAGACGCACGTTTTGAATTGTCAGCTAGCTTCAGTTGTAGTGTGAGCTGGACTTTATATGGATGTACGTGTAGATCCAAATGCAAATGCAGTCCTAACTCGGCAACACTTTCACTTACAGCACCGATATTTTTAGTGGTACGAGCAAAACGATGATGCACCAGGCCTTACAATATCTGTAACCAATCCAGTCTTTTCAAATTTCTTCACAATTTTGCCAATTGCTTGCGTTGTTGGACGATTATGAAGTCCATAATCTCCTCTTAAAGCACGATATGTGGCTGTGTCAGAATAACCATTTTTGCAATAGGGTTAGCAATTTGTATGCGTTGTTCGATAGTTAAGCAATCCATTTTCGTGAATGTCAGACTTTCAACTGAAAAAAAAATTGCAAAATAATTATTAATTCCGAAACATTTGAAAACAGTTAAGCAGCATTTACGATCGACATAGTCAGAAATTTTATTTAGGCTACATTTCTATGAATCAACCACTTCTGAGCTTAAAGATTTTAATTTCGAATTGGAATAAATGTTTTTGTCTTTAGAATGTTCAAATGTATACATACTCGTAAACCTTTTCAACCTATGACATGATGTGTGCAATGTGCATGTACCTTCTGCTAATAGAATTTACATCAATAAATATCGAGCCGTGTAACGTGAGCTCATACTTCGTAACAACAAGTTGAAAATTTAATTGTTATTGAAAGTGAAATTATACAAAGTTTTTAAAGGGATAATTTTGTTTGACTTGTATTTTGCTTGTAACTTCTTTCCCTCTCTGTGAATCTGAATGATCCTTATAATTTACATAGGTATATCTGTGCATGTGATGAATATCGTACATTAGTAAGATCGGGATGTCTTTTTCCGACACGGAGATATCTCAAGAACTAGTAGAGATATCGACTTCAAATAAATTTCGTTTGAAGATAATTAAATTGAAGTATGCAGAAAGCACTTAAAACATTTCTTTAACCTCAAAAATTTCATTAACAAATAACGTTTTCGACTTCAATTAAATATTAAGTTATGCATTGCGAAGTCTCAATAAGTTGTTATAAACTAAAAAAAAGCAAAGACTTATAACTTCCTAATTCGTGCCCGTCGGTCAATATTTTGAAAAGTTTGAAGTTCATATCTTTCTTTGTTTTCAAAACATTTCATTTAAAAACCATTTTCAATTTTTACTAATTTTTAGTAGTATATTTTTAGGTTTGTATTTTTCTTTTAATAATTTTGTTTTTAATTTAACCAGATATTATTTATAATACTTTACTTAACAAGCTCTTAATGATATTTAATAATAAAAAATTACTTTTTTTTAATTTTAAAATTATTAATTTCTTTTATTTAAATTCGTTATTTCAAAGATAGGTGAACATTTTTAAAAGTTTGTTTTCAAGAAGAAATAAAAAATGCATATAATTTATTGGTATGGCGAAGAGTTTATCAAACATTGTTTGACATTATTAACTTCCCATAGGAACTTCTTGTAATCGGTCCGATTTGTTAAATTGAAAATGTTGACATTTCTCGACGTTTCAAGTTCCCTAGAGTCGAAATAAAAGATTTTTAAAGAGATGTCTGTGCGTGCGTGTGTATACGTACGTTCGTACGTCCGTACGTTCGCGACATTTTTTCGTCGTCCATAGCTCAAGAACCAGTAGAGATTTCGACTTCAAATATATTTTGTTATACAGATTATAATGCAGAAAGGGCTCTCAAGAAAATTGCGTGGGTGGTTTTTTTATCATAGCAGTTTAAAAAAAAGTTGAAAATTTCGGTTAAACCTAAATATCTCATGAACCAATGACGCTAGAGACTTGAATTAAATTTTGTATTATATATTGTAACGTGATACAAAACAATTATATTTTTGGAAAAAAATCCAATGAACTGTTTTTTTTTTAAATCAAAAAAAAACTGAAAAAAATTTGTCACCTCGAAAATTTTACGATTATCTCCAAAACAATTTTGTGCAACGAAAAATAATGTTTTTGACATCTGATGAAATTTTGAGAAAAATCGAATTGACAGTTTTTTATAAAAAAATAAAACCTAAAAAGACATTATTCAAAGTTGGTAAAAACTGAATTTCGACTCAAATATCTTTTCAAAAACTTGAGATTAAGGCTTCAACCTTATTTTATATTAAAAGAAATATTGTTTTTAACATTCTAAAAAATGTTGAGAAAAATCGAATTGAAATTTTTTTTACAAAAAATTAAAACCTAAAAAAAAAATAATAAAAGTTGGTAAAAATTGATTTTCGACTCAAATATCTTTTCAAAACTTGGAGATATTGGCTTTAAACTACTTTAATCTTTCAAAAAATATTGTTGTCAACATTCAGTAAAATTTTGAAAAAAATAGAATTGACAATTAAAAACCATCTGAAATATCTTTTCAAAAATTTGAAATAATATCTTCTAACTAATTTTAACTTATAAGAAATATTATGTCCAACATTCGACAAAATTTTGAGAAAGATCGAATTGACAGTTTTTTTTACAAAAAATAAAAACCTAAAAAAAAAACAATACTAAAACTTGGTAAAAATTTACTTTCGACTCAAATAGCTTTTCAAAAACTACAAATATTGGCTTCAAACTTATTTTATTTCACAGAAAATATTGTTTTCGATATTCAATAAAATAAAATCTACAAAAAATAGTACGCAAATTTGGTACAAATTGATACATATAGACAAACTTTTAAGAAAGACAAATCGACAGACGGGATGGGAAGTTACCAGTGTGGGTCGCATCCCAGCCTCTTGTATGAAAATGATTTCGGGCAAGTTTTCGCAACGGCTGCTGTCTCTTATAAATTCCACCCGAAAGGCCAAATTTTTGACGACTTTTTGGAGCAATTGAAGGCTTATGTCAGCAACAACGCGTTAAATATTTTCTTCCAAGGCATCAATAGTGTCGGACTTATTTGTTAGGCAAGCGACTTCACATAACGCCACAAAAGATAGTCCAGCGGTGTTACAACATTTTATCTTGGAGACTTTGCCACAGGCCCACTACGTGACGACGTGAAATAAGTTTTCTTCAATAAATTGATTGCTTCGTCGACTATATGCGGCATGTAGCGCTTACCGAACTATAATTTTGGTAATAAATTTGAACCATTTGCAAACGTTGTTTACGAGTAAGTCTTCTTATTGTAAACTAAACTGAGCATAAATCAAGTGGCACCTGTCAAAAGGATAAACCAGAGTGAAAACCAAATTTTCACTCTGGTAATACTTTTTCGAAGTCTTAAAAAAACACCCGTTATAAGCACTAAATAACTGCGTTCAAAAAGTGTTTCTAAACAAAAATCACTCTAACGTTTTCAAAAAAAAAGTCTTTTTTCAAAAATATTTGAAAATACATTTTTTATTTATACTTTATTTTATTGACCAACAAATTGTCAGTTTATTTTGTATTTAAATTTCATATACGTGATGATGATGAATAATGGTGAGTACAATTTTATTAAAGTCGAGAGTTCATTTTTTTTCCGATTAATACGTTTTGTATTTCTATAATAAACACAAATTATCAATTAAGTTTTTCAAAAATTCTTCCAGTACATAACATTAAACTGCTCCGGCCATAGAAGAATCAGTCTCCTTAACATCGCTTACAAAATCTTCTCTGCCGTAATATGTGAACGTCTAATGCATATCATCAACAACCTGATAGGTCCTTATTAGTGTGAAAGTTCACAGTCGATCAAATATTTACAATACGGAAGATCTTGGAAAAAAACAAAAACATCAATCGACACCCATCATGTCTTCATCGATTTCAAGGCCGCATATGAGAACATCTACAGGCACGAACTATATAGAGCAATGTCTAGTTTTGGCATCCCTTCCAAACTAGTCCGTTTGTTCAAATAGAATTTGGAGAATTCGCGCTTCTCCATCAAGGTTGGAAACAACTTAAACGAACCTTTCGATGCCAAAAAAGGCTTTAGGTAATGCGCTGTCATGCGATTTCTTTAACATCGTCCTTAACAGAATAGTACAGAGCTCCCATGTCAACACTAGTGGCTAGGTATATCTATTAAAAATCTGTTTAATTACTACCATATGCTGATGACATAGACATATTCGGAAGAACTCAGCGTGGTGTCAATGGGGCTTTTGTGAGTATTGAGGCAGAAGCGGCAAAAATGGAATAAGACAAAAGAGGATGAAAGGATTGGATTGTTCCGAGAGAAAAGTTCTTCTCGTGATCTACGGTCCTGTATGCATATAAGATGAGTGGAGGTAAAGATTTAACAACGAGCTCTACGGGCTGTACAGTGACGTAAACTCAGCTAGAAGGATAATAGTTCAACGACTGAGATAACTGGGTCACGTAGAGTGCATGGAAACCAATGCTCCGGCCCGGAAAGTTTTCGAATCCACGCCCACAGGACAGGGCAGTAAAGGAAGACCGCAGATCAGGTGGCGCGCACAAGTGAAAAGAAAGTGACCTCACCAACTTGGAGTGCGCAACTGAAGACACCTAGGGACCGAACTAAATGGAGATGTTTATTTGGTGAGGCCCTAGTTCACAGAGGACTGTAGCGCCACCTTAAGGAAGCAAGTAAGAACATCATATTGTTATTGTATCTAAAACAAAATGCATTGAAAGACGATAATATCTTCTAATTGGTGAGATATGCAGGACGAATAAAAGTATCCCGATTTGTTGATATAAAAAGATTAAAAAAAAAAAAATATTGCGTATACGCCTGAGTCTATGTTTGTATATGTAACAAACTTTCCTTTAACCATCAGAATTATTCATTAGCATTTCTATATTTTGATCCAACTTTTTTCCTAGAATAATGTTTGTACTATGATGCTTTAATAATTGCACTCTTCCTTAAACATATATATTTTTTTCAATGTACGTTTTAATTGAGCATACGAAACCAAATAAAATATAGTAAGTCTTAAAAGTGTTCTAGTTAAAAGATTCTGATGGTTATAAACTCAAATGTTCTTTCAAAAGTTCAAATATATTTTCCTGAAAAGAGATGAATTAAAATTGCTGCAGAGTGTTTTCCAAAAATTTGTTCAGATTTGTAATTTATACGGAATATGTTTTTCCACGTAAAAAATATTCATATGATACAATATCTTGTGAAATGATATTGCATATTTACATTATTGATATGTAAGATGCAATTACAACATGTACAGATATTCTGATATACTTCAGGAAATATGTATGACGTATGTAAGTGGATATTTATGAGTTCTGTGGAAAATTTTAAAAGGCTTTATTATGTGGAAATAAACTGTGGGAAGAAAACGAAGACACTAAAGAATTTTTCAACGAAATGTTAATTTATTTACTTTAATTAACATCATGAATTGTAAATGGTAAGATGTACACTTCATTCAAGTTCTCGATCAATTTTATTTTACACCATGAAATATTGTATGTACGAAATTTTTGTTCAATCATTTTTAATAAGAAGAACTTTTGTTGATGGGTTCGCAAAAGTGTATTTTTTGTACTGTTTAATACTGGGAAGCAAAATATATGATAAACGTTTATGTTTGTTATTTAAATTAATTATACCACGTGTCGATTAAAGTCTCGGTCTCGTTTAATGAAACTCAGATAAAAGCCAAAACGAGACAGAGACCGAGATGAAACTGAATCTCTTGAACCGAAGTTTGTCTTGACTTTAATCGGCCTTGTCTGTCTTTTTAGATTTTAAAGTCCTTGGCACTCAAAACACTCTTTAGTAAATTTCCCATTTGAAATGTATGCGACGGTTCGATTTATTAAGCTAAAAACTTTGATATTTTTCAATTTATCTAGAAGCAATATCAATTGTTTTAAGGAGATGTTGTCAAAAATGTCAGAGAAATGGAAAATCAGTTTAAGATTATTGCATTTGATATTTCAAAAGCATTTGATAGGGTCTGGCATCAGGCTCTCTTATCGAAAATGCGTGCTTTCGGTTTTCATGAATCCCTATTACATAGGATTGGTAATTACTTTTCGGTTCGTTCAATACAAATAATATTGGATGGGTTCAAGTCTGAAAACCACAAAATAAATGCTGGTGTGCTCCAGGGCTCTGTTCTATCTCCAACACTCTTTCTCATTTTTATTAATTATCTCCTGTCTGCCACATCTAATCCAATACATTGTTTTGCTTACGATAGTACTCTAGGCTTTTTATATTCGTTTTCAGACTGGCATTTTTCTTCTTCAGATGTGGAACTGCAACGACAACTGTATTTTTATCAACAACCACCTCTTGTGGAACGATTACATACGCGATGTCGCAAAAAATGCCACAAGATGTTTGGGTTTTCGAAGGTGATGCAAGAAGTTTTTCTTTTCCTCTGATCTGGCTGTTATTTACAAGACGTATATACGTCCAAAGCTTGAGTATAACTCCCATCTCTGGTGCTCCTTCAACTTAATTAAGACTCTTGGACAGTATTGAACGTAGAACATTTAGATTTATTGGTGATAATGATAATGCCATCATAGGATCGTTTACGTCGCTCGAACATCGTCGTTAAGTTTCTTGTCTTACCCTTTTTTTCACTATTATTTAAACGGTTTATGCTCTAGAGTTGCATCTCTCCCCTTAACAGTTCAACCGCAATACTCGCGCTTCTAGGAATAATTCGTTCTTTAGCCGTACTACGCGAACGTGAAAAGCCTTACCACACTCTGTCTTTCCCAGTCATTGCAATTTTCAGAAATTTAAAACCAATGTGTACCGACTCCTCCTTTCAACCCCTCTCTTCCTTTCCTAATGCTCACTTTGTGTCTTTGTATAATAAGGGTAGTAATATCCCCTTGATTATTATAAAAAAAAGCAGTAAATGGTCATCCAAATGGTCAATTAAATTTTCCATGTTTAAGAGCTTTCCCATAGTAAGATCAAAGTGCTCATTGATTTTGCAACACAACTACAATGAGGAGGCAGCCATGGTAACGCATTCCCTTACTCCAATTTTCCACGATTTTGTTGATATTGAATCGTTTCCGTTTTATGTGCATAACATCGTTCCTTTACGGTTCCGTATAAACAAATCGAACCGATTGAGATCGCAAAGACAGCCGATAAATGGGGAATGT
This sequence comes from Eupeodes luniger, assembly GCA_951509635.1. NCBI lineage: Eukaryota > Metazoa > Arthropoda > Insecta > Diptera > Syrphidae > Eupeodes > Eupeodes luniger. Next base: position 23,024,859 of record OX608073.1, read on the forward strand.
CGTTAATTTCAGTAAATAAAAGTCGGTTAACACAGCTCTGTTACTCCAATCGTTAACCAAAACTTTGTTTCCAACCTCGTTTTCGAAGAAATACAGTCCAATGATACCACCTTTCAACAATTCTCACCAAACTATTACTCTCACTGTTGATGCATTGACTTCTCGAGAATTATGTTCCGGTTTTCTTAGTCCCAGATGACGCAATTCTGTTTGTTATTTTAGTCTGCTGAGTTGAGTATGTACCAGAAGAGGTACAAAATTGTCCAATTCCAGTTGCCCTAAGTCCCAAATTTCGAAGAGATACCAGGCTAATTCTCGTCTGAGGATAACGTACGAGAACAGGGACCATAGTGTTTCCCACTAGCATACCAGTCTTACGACATTTTTGCACAAACTTGTGAAACTTGCAGGAGTGTTAGTTGCTTCATTACGAACAAAACTTTTTTCAAAAAACGTAGTGTTTGGGTTGAACAGCACTCATTTGGAAATAAGTTCTCTATTTTTCTCAACGTTGTTGAAGCCCAAAACGAAAATTTTCAGTCTTGGAAGGTATGTTTCTGAATATTTTCCAAGGTTTTGTGCGAAAACAGATTTCAGTGTTAAAATAAACTATGTTTAAAAACCTTGTATTAGCCAACATAGGGTTTGAATAACAATTGAAATTATTCAATATTTAATAAATGTCAAAACATATCATACCATTAATTATCAAATTTCATTTAAAAACAGCGAGGCAACCGAAGCAATTTATGAACTGGATAAATCTTCCCATTCCCTTTTTTATTTGTGTCCAATTTTATCAAATTATTGAAACGATTTCATTGCAAAATTTTCAAAACGAAAATTTGACAACACGAAACTATTCTACAATCCAAAGAATTCAACTATTCAATTATTTTAATTTTTTCTCATATTTCCCCCATACTCTACTAATTTCTTTTTCCATAACTTTTTCGGTCTCATCTGAAAAAAGTCCTTCATCAAAATTATATCAAACAAAAATCCTTATTTATTTATTTGCCAAGGACAACCAAGTTATCGACAAAATGTCTGAATATTTTCTGACCTTTTATAGCATTACAAAAAAAGATGTTATATAACACCTACTCTCCTAAATGTAATGCATCTTTCCTGAAACTTTAACAACTATTTATAGTCGTATATTAAAAAAGAAAATGGTCAAGGACACTTTAACTAAATTTGTATGCAAACAAAAAACATACATAAAGAAAACAGCTGGATGCCAGACGTTACAGTTTTCCTCAAAGTTGGTTTGTTTTTTGAGGAGGGAGTGTGTGTGGGAGTAATTTTTTGGGGCGGTTATTTCTGAAAAAAATTACAAACTCTGGCACAGGATTGAAGTGAAGAAGAATTTTGTTTTTATTTTTTTGTTCTACCCAAAATCAATGTCTTGATGGTTTAGGGATTTGTTTTGTGGCCAAAAGTCTTCCTGAAAAAAAAAAAATTAAGGAAAGAAAAATTTTGTAAACAAAAAAGTTCCTGCTTCTTCCTTTTAGGTAGTTTGCTAGTTTTTCTTTTAGTAATCAACTATGATTTTATGTAAATGTTTAAGTTTATACAAGCATAGATATATATCTGATGTATTAAGGGAGTAAACTTAAGAAATTGATTCTTATTTAAAGCTGATGGTGTAGTAAACAAGAATTAAACGAAAACTTTTCCTTAAATTCTTCTATTCCTTTAGAATTTGCTACTTAAATATCTCATGCAACGCTTCTTTAATTTTAATTTTAAATTAAATGAAAGGTAGATATTTTTAATACTTGGTTAAATGGAATTAAAATAAAGACGATAAAAGCATCCTTACAAAATTTATCGTCACTCTTGGGGAAACATAGGATTAATCTCTACATTGAAGAAGTAAATAATTTTATCTAAAAAATCACCCTTTATTATCTTAGTACTATCGTTTGATAAATATTAAAACTTTAAAAAAACGTAATACTAAAATATTGGTAAAAATTGGTTTTCGACTCCAAAATTTTGAGAAAAAGTTAAAGTAGTTAAAAATTTTTACTGAAAAAAATCCTACGAAAAATTAACACTACATTCGTAATAAACAGCTTCTATTCTTGATTACGCACTTTTAAAAATTCCTTGAATCGTAGTTGGGATTATTCAAAAACTAAATATTTTGAAAGGTACCGATGTTATCATTGTGAGTCACATCCCAGCCTTTCCTACTTTTTCTTAATAGAATTTACTTTAAACAACCTTATTTCATAAAAAGGCGTTTACTTTTCTTAGAATGTGTCTAGAAACAAATTTCAAACTCAAGAGAAACAGAAATAAGATACCCCGCCGATATAAAGGAGCTAATTTTGAAAACAAGAAGAGCTCTTAGTAAATGGCAAGCTACTAGATTTCCAGATGATACGTCAGTCTTTAACAGTCTAAGCAAAAAAGAAGCTGGGATGTCATACTTGAGTCGAAAACCATTTCTTATCAGTTTTTTGTTGTTTTTGGTTCTCATGTTTTGTTAAAAAATTTGTGAGTTAAATTTTTCTAAAAAATTAGCTAAAAATCAAGAACAATATTTTGCATATGATGAAATTGTTTGATTTTGAAATCTATTTTTGTTAACAAGAAATTTAGTCGAAAACCAATTTTTACTAATTTTAGTAGCAATTCTTGAAAGTTTTTATTTCTAATATAGGGTTTTTAAATAAGGGTGGGTAGATGTTGTGTGTAAATGCAGATGTCGTGGCGTTTGCTGTGTTTAACGTAGCGCCGCGCCGTCCTGCTGGAACCACATGTCGTCTAGGTCCATATATGGTTTAATTTGAGCCATTAGAAATTAGTTTTCAGCTCGCTGTTGATGGTTAGCGCCTCAATAACGTCGTTTTCAAAAAAGTACAGACCAATTACGCCGCCGGCTCGAAATTCACACCAAACGGTAACTTTTTGAGGATGCATTATCACCTGGTGAACCTCGCGTGGTTTGGTGTAGTCCCATATACGGCAATTTTGCTTGTTAACACAGCCATTCATCCAAAAATGCGCCTCGTCACTTAAGATGATTTTTCGGCCAAAATTGGGATCCTCTTTCAAACAATTCGAAGCCCAGTCAGCGAACAAACGGCACGCGTTGTCTATGGTCATGAACTTTGAGCTCCTGGGTCAGTTAGATCTTGTAAAGGTGTAGGCCCAAGTCACGACGCAAAATTCGCCAAGTTGAGGTCTGCGAAAAGCCAAGTTCTTGTGCACGGCGCGGCGGCGCGGCGAGGAATATACTGCCTTGGGTTCTGCTGTATACTTTTTTTTTATGGGGCGCCAAAATCTACCCCCTCCAATTTAAAAATCCTATGTTAACAAATACAGATTGGATTTTTTAAAAAGAAATTTAGCACACATTGAAATCATTTTGAAGTCAATACCTTCATTTATTCACGAAATATCGAGAAACGATTATTATGCCAATGTGGCAGATTTTTTTGTCGATTTTAATTTAATAAAATTAAAAATATTGGCTTCAAACTAATTTCATCTTATAGAAAAATTGTGTTTGATATTTAGTAAAATGTTTAAAAAAATCCAACAGTTAGTTTTTCAAAACATTTTACTGAATTTCGAATGCAATATTTTCTCTAAGATAAAATAAGATGAAAATCAATGTTGACCAAGTTTAAGTAATGTTTTTTTTTAAGTTTTTGTCAGATATCAAAAACGAGATAAAATCATTTTTTTTCGTAAAATATTCGAGGTGACAAATATTTTTTTTTCAGTTTTTTGAATTTTAAAAATTGGTTAATTGATTTTTTTCCAAAATTGTAAAAGTTTGATACCATGTTACATTTTTTTATATAAAATTTGATTCAAGTAGCTAGCGTTATTGGTTCATGGGATATTTTGGGTTAACCAAACTGTTCACTTTTTTTAAATTGCTACAAAAAAACACCCACTCAATTTTTTTTTAAAAGTCATTTCTGCATCTTTCTGTGTTATTATCTATATAAGAAAATTTGTTTGAAAATTTGGTTCTTGGGATATAGACGATGAAAAAAGCTTCCCGAACGTACAGACGTACGAACGTACGTACACACGCACACACAGAAATCTCTCTAAAAATCTTTTATTTAGATTCCTGGTACTTTAAAACGTCAAAATGTCAAATTTTTTAATGTGACAAATCGGACACAATCTGCAATAACTTGCAATGGGAAGTTAAAGAAAAAATAAATTGGTTAAAAAATGATTCACCAAGTAGATTTCTGAAGTCTTAATGGAAGGCAGCAAAGCGTTGAAAAAGTCCCCAGACAGAAAAAAAACCTAATAATCTAATTATACAATTTGTTGATAGAAACGCCAAATTTGAAATTCATTTGTCACGCTCAAAGAATTAAGAGGCATGTGTCAAACTCGTGCCTTAAACTTAAACCTTAAACCACATCATTGTAAAATTGCCAAAGTCATTGCTATACCCAAACAAGTTAAGACACCAATAGAAGTACCATCTTACAGACCAATATCATTTTTACCAATAATATCAAGTTATCCTAAAACTGCTTTTATAGGCTCAGCAAAATAGTAGAAAAAAGAAGACTTTTTCCAAATCATCAATTTGGTCTTAGAAAAAAATGTCCACGATAAACCCAGTACATCGTATCATGGGTGTGGTAGAAATAACCTTTAAAAAGGTTTGGACTTGGGACTTGAGTGCAATTGACATAGGTAGTACCACGAAATAATCAAATGATAAGTTACGGACCGACTTTTAAGTGTTTCCGTCAAAATTACTTAGATCTTAAGAAAATTGATGACGGTGTACCGCAAGGAAAGTGTTATTGGACCAACTTCGTATCTTTTATATAGAATTGATATTCCAGTTCATATTAATGCTACCTAGCCCACCTTTTTGTTGATAAAATAAATGCTTAACTTATCCAGACAGTTTTGTTTTTATAAGAAACAGCGATCTATATTTGGTGGCGCAACAGTCCGTTCAGAACTAGGGCCTAGAGTCTTACAACTCTCAACCATTCCTGTGTGCGAGTTATGTTGTCTGGAATGGAGGGGACCTACAGTTTAAAACCGAATCCGAACGGCTAATTTGATAAATCACTTTTCATGACAGGAATTACTCTTAAAGGATTTGTCCATTCCCCACAAGAGGTAGTACCCGTGAAGAAAACTTTAGACAGCAAAGTCAGGGTTTGAATTCAAGACCTCTGGCATAACAGTCCTACGCACTAACCATCATGTCGCGGGTACTACAGCGATCTACATTGTGACCTTCAAATTGAAATGGTTTCAGGTGTGATTAAAAAACTCGCTTTATCACATAATTATAGCTACTGCAAGGTTGTACCAACTCCAAAATGAAGACCATCTTAAATATACTAGCAATGTTCGGAAATTAAGAAGAACAATTTCCGGTGGGTTAAGTGCGGTAAGAGTTAAGCACTACTCAGTACGAATTCTTACCGAGTGTCTTTTGATGATTTCAAATGGATAGAAATCAAAATTTAAAATTGATTTAAATACAACCCTTAACATTGTGTGTCATGTAGCCCTCCTTACCCTCTTCAAGTTCAATTTAGTGGACATAAATCCAATAGAGGGTCTTTGGAAAAGCTATATACTCAGGTAAACTGCTTCCTCTATTCCAATCATAACATTTCATGAACTTATCTTTTGGACCTTAGACCCTGTCTTTTCCCGTTTATATAATTTATAGCAAACACCATGTAATATCTTTAAAATCTTGTTTCCAATTTGAAAATTTAGACCGCAAATTTATTACTTCCTTATTTATTATCCAATTAAATAGAAGATCAGTTGTCTTATGTTTATTTCATCCTTAAATCAAAAATTAAAAAGGTAGTTCTTTACAACATCAACATGTCTCATCCAAAGAAGTCTCAATTCTACCAACCGTTAGTTAATTCCTCAGCGCATGACTTAAAGACATCGAATTAAGGAATTCTCGACAATGTATTGCAGAACAATTACAAACATTTCGTGAGAAAGTCTACCGACTTCTTCATCTCCATCATTATCATCTTATAGACAGACAGACAGAAGTACAACTTTGACTATACGAAACTCTTCGTACTCAACCATTTGTTGGAGCCTGCACCACTTAGCAGACCAATCTAATCCAATTGAAGTTATTCACCAGTAACTTGGATCTGTATCTTATTATTTTACCTTCATTTTCAAAGCGATTCCTTTCAACTATCATCAGTAAAAAGATGACTTTCAAATCTATATACGGTCTATTTCTTATTCAAAGCTCCAATAACTCTATGTAAATATCCACCGACAAGTAAACCTTAATTCGCAAACAAAACTAAGAAGAAAAAAAGCCACCAATTTAATGTTCAAAAGTAGGCCAGGTTATAGCCAACTCCAAATCCCCTGAGTGCCGAACGTCGCCGCGCTCTTCCAGAAGTCGTTACAACTCGCGCACTACAGACTCTGCTCTGCAATTAAATCAAATTACTAACTTCGTACCTCTATCTGCATAGCTACATAAACATAACGTAACAAATAAAAAGTCGAAGTTAACTCCGTCTGACGGAACTGAGCAACAACTAGAAATCATAACAATGACTCCAATTCTCCAATTCACATCGAAAATAAAAAAGAACGAAATAACCTGAAAAACCATGCGATTTCGAAATGATCCAATAAAGAATCGTGACGCTCGTTACGACCTCTGAAATTCCTCACAGAGCAATTGTTCGAGTTTGAGTTAAGAGATGATGATGATGATGGTATAGTGAAGCATGAAGGAAACTCTCAACAACTTAGATACTGCTACAAAGCTGCAAATACTTAGGTACCAGTGAGCTGCGCTGCGCTGTGATGGCTTGAGTTAAGAGCTTGGCGTTCCATTCGTGAGATGGATTCATAGTCTCATAATTACTGCGCGTGAATTTGCTGGGCTGTGCTAAGCGGAGCGGCATCGGCATCGGCTTCACTGATATTCAGAATGATGATGATGATCATGTCTTCAGAATCTTTGAAGATCTGCCTTTAAGGAAATTGGAGATTTTTTTCTTAAATTATATTCTTGTTCGCTCTATTAGGTTAGGGCAGGCCGCCTTCAACTTAAGGAAATTTGTTTTGTGAATATTTCCTGATGGCGATTGCGGGTGATTTCGATGGTTTCGAAATGAATACATTTTTCGCCAGTTATTGGTCGTCTCCGTTGTCGTCATTGTCGATGTCATCGTATAGTCGTTTGGTTGTAGCTCGTAGATCGTGGCTAAGAACCAGGAAACGACTTTTGCCCAGAGAACAGAAATTAATGAAATCGTTGAACTGCGTGTCACCGATGTTAAATAATAAAACATCAAAAGGAAAAAAGTGTGACTAACCACAGATCGGGAATCGCATCTTCGTCGTCGTTGTTGTCTTCAATTCTTCGCCGTCGCTCGTCCGACAGATTCGAAGTCCATTGTTAGTTTACTTCATGGCTCATTACAAGTGAAACAATTTTAGATATTTTTGTAGTTTTTTTTTTTGTATGAAAACATGGAAATATCTTGAGAAGAGTCTTGTTGTCGTCGACTCGTCGTCTTGGAAATATTTGAGATACCTCTTTACCTATTTGAATTGCCCCTAGCTGAAAAAGAACAAGAAGAAGCATCATGATGTCGGCATGGATATATGAAATTTAAACAACTCTCAGCTTTATTTCTAGCTGGTGATAAGTTTTGTCGTTATGTTGAGCTATGATGATGATGAAGAGAGAACAAATTTGCACAAAGGAATCGTGATCCAGTAGACAGTGGGGTACTTCAGGGGCTACTAAATTAAACAAATGTAAAGCGAGCGTATTTTTTGTTTTCATCATGTCTTAGGGTAAAATAATTACTGTTTAAAATCTTTACCATAGATAGTTTTTTTTTCCGCTGAAACCACCCTATAAGACAAAAGTGGAGAGTTTGAGAAAATGGCAGAAAAATAGTACAATAAAGTAAATTTTAATGTTTTTTATCTTAATTTTAGCATAAAAGATTACTGACAAAATTAAAAAACTGAAAAACAATTCTCTCCAAAATAAATACTAGCCAAAATTTTCAGATTTTTTTATAAAGACCAAACTTTTATATAAACTGTGTATAGGTGTCAAATTATATTATTTCTTCTTCTCATTACTCTGCTCTCTTTCTTATTTAAATTAAGTCTACTTCTTTAAATCTTTAACAAATCAAAAATTCTATACATTTTTTAGTACGATACAAGTAAATTGTAAACTCGCACTTAAGCCTAGTACATACTTGTGAACCATCTCGTGAACCCATACAAATTTCGGTTTTTGGTTCACCCGTGAACGTGCTCGTGAAGCTGAGTGGAGAACAAAGTGGAGAGTTTTCGTTCACGGGCAATTCACGTGCAAAATGTACGGGAACTGTTGGTGAAGCTTTGACATTTGGTTACAAAAAAAAGGACAGTTTTCAATTTGTACTGAATACTGAAACTGATTCCTCATTTAAAGTTTGTGGCTGCTTTGCGTGTGGTTTTAAAAAAAAAGTTAAAATGCATTTATATGAAATAGAATACAAATGTTCACAACGTGTATTCACAAGTGTGTACCAGTGAGCAATTTCAAAAGTTCACTTTCTCCACTGGCGAACGTTCACTTCACGAGGAAGTACGTACTAGGCTTTAGTTTGGAAGAACATACAAAATCTCTACACCATAATCCATCTTAACATTTAAAGTATAAACGAAAATTTATGTTAAGCTTATGTACAAAAGAAAAACGTGAAAACAAAATTAAAGAAGTCTCCACTATTATTTTATGGTAGTAAATTGTCCCACCACATTTTAGTGTACAGAGAAACCGATACAAAGTGAAAATACTTAACCTTTATAGAGTCCTCGGTTCATTTTTGACCCATTTTAGGAATAAAATAAAGATTTCTTTGAAACTAAATTTCTTAGTGACTTGTTGTTTCATGGCTTTTTCTAAAGTTTTAAAATTAATATATTTAGCTTATAATTTTATAAAAATATTTTGTATTTTAGGATGTACAGACTTTTTTACGTTCGCGAACCTCGGGAATAAGATTTTTTTGTTTGAGTGAAGGAATGAGGAGTGAGAAAAAATGTGAAAAAATTACAAATTACTCAAAATTTCCTATTAAAAACCGTTAAGCTAAGCTTAGAGCCAGAAGTTTTCATTCCCATGCTATCGCTTTTCGAAGTCTCCACATCTTTTGTGGCTTCACCATCTTATTATTTATTATTTCAAAATATTGAATTAAATGAACTCATCGGTACTTCCGCAAAATTGTGTTATTGATTCGAGCATGAGCGTATTTTGCTTTTATTTCAATAACTCGCCAAACTTATTTTTTCCTTGGGTGTTGTTAAAATCTTAGGTCATTTTGAAGACTGTAAACAAATATCATCTTGATCCGTTATAGAACTTGTATGTCTGTTTTTTTTAACTCTTTCAAGTAGTAAAATTGTGTTCTGAAAATAGAGTGGAGACATTTCAGTTTAAATGAGGTTTGATGATCTTGAATGCCTTGCGCTGTTTTTAAATATTTTTTTCTTTTATAGAAATTAAAATTGTTATCTCTAAAAATTGAACATAGACACAAAAAATGAAAAAAATACATAATGACAACATTTTGGAGACTTTTTATTTATCTTAGAAATACGCTAGCTTTATAAATTAAGAATTATGCATATGACTTTACTTATATATACTTTAAAAATACCCCATATAGTCATGAGTTTCAATAACTTTTTATTTTCTATTACTCTCCACTCATAGCAACCACTGTTTAATGCGGCATAAGATCTAAAGAAAAAATCCTAGCCCTATACAAAGAACAAAAGATACTCATCATACAGTTAAAAGTTCAACTCGTGATGCCACCATCATTGATGATCTAAAGGCAAAGGCAAAAACAAAATAAAATTAAAAAATAAAACAACAACAAAAAAAAAAACCAAACAACGACCATATACCGCCAAAGATGATGATGCGATAGAGCAAAGAACACACATATGGCTGAGAATGCATCGAACAGTTCCATAGGAAAACTGCAATTTTCATTATGTAACTTAAAAAAACACAACTTTATAGCTACATAGATACGAGTAGGTACAAGCTACATATATTGTAAGTGGTGAACGATTTGCAATGCCTATATTTCTAGAGTTCCTTCCAGCATCACAAGGTTTTCGAAAGATAAGACTGCTCACACCATCAGGCCAGGCATCAGGCACACTCGCTATAGTTTGGAGAGTTTGGTACATATGTATTTATATACCTTTAGATGTCGCGTCATGCTGCATTGACGGAAATTCCTCGTCATTAAATCGCGTTCGTTCCAAAGCGCTATGCAGCTCTGCTTCACTATTTCAGCCTTCAGCATCAATGTGTGGCCGCCTTATGATGCGATGATGGAGAGCAGGAAGAAAACCCGAACAAACTCAAATACCAGAACTGCATTGTAATTTTATTTCTATCCAGCTGATGGTTTGAGCATATGAAGCTATAGCTTCAAAGCAACATATCCATAGATACAAACTTATATGCTATATGAATTATGCGAATCGGAATGTGGTCGTTTTGTCTATTTGCCATGAGAACATAGTGCGAACATGGTATTCTAATGACACAAGTCTGGGATCTCGCGTTGACAGTGTAGCTATATTCCAAGCGTTCTGGACACTTTTTTCTGTATTGCGGTGGCCAAAACTTGAACTGGTTTTTGTATCTAAAGTGTACAAATCTTTAGCAGTTCAAAGAACAGAAAAAAAAACGACAAACACCAAAACCAAACGTGCTGGCTTATTTATGAGGTCAAAATGATTTATATTCGTGTCTATCCTGGAGGACTTTTATGTAATACGTTCCGAGGAGACAGCAGGGCTATAGAACAACGAACGTCCAGTATAGGTACAGAAGTATCTACATACATATGTATGTATCTATAAAGTTGCGAATGTTTCGGTTGTCTAGTTTGAAGCTATTTTTCGTTGCTATAGGTTGCATTGTTCTTCAATATAATGAAAGACAGGACAAAATTCGATTCACATGAATAGTTTAGAGGTATTCTAGACGTGCGGAGTACCATACAACCAGATGAAGTGGAACGAGTCAAAGTCGACTTTGATTCTATAGTCGCGACGACGCGACACGACGCATGTCTATAGTGATCTTTTGTTAAGATGGCAATTTTTGCAATGTAATGTATCTATAATGGAATTCCTTTTTGCTATAGTGAAATATTGGAGACTTTTATTAGACAACGTTGACATTACAGATCGATCTTAATTTTGAATAGAATTTTTTAATATTTCATTTTTTGGAGGAAAGAATGAAAATATTTTAGATTCGGTTTTAGGGTTTCAAAAAACATTGGACAAGTTTGAGATATTTATCTTAATTGACACTTTTGACGTAAATGTGGCCCAAAATAAAACAATTTTATTAATATTTTCACGGTTGTCTAAAATTAAACTGTTCTAATAACAAAAGCAGTGTTAGAGGGTTATGTTGTTGCTTTGGCTGTCAAGCATCTATAACTTTTGAAACAATTTGGGTTAGGGTTGCCAACATTTAACTACATAAAAATAATTAATATAACATTTTAGGCATGGGTTCAACAATTTGGAAAATAAAGGATGAAAAATATCTTAACGAAACTTTTTAACAATTGTCTAGCAGACCAAAAGCTGTAAAATACTGAGATTAAATACTTTCTCATTTTACCCAAGGACACCGTCTTTTTTAAACCTTACTACAAGGATTTGCTTGTCAATAAAAAGACATACTTTGTGGTTAAAATCGGTACATTAAAACAGCATGAAATCAAAAAATAATGTAAGATATAAAAAACTTAAAATTTCTTAAGCTTGAAAAGAAATTCTTCAGATGATTTCAATGATTTTCGAAGTAATCAAGTTTCAATATTTGACTACTCTAGGTTGAACGTTATATTTCAAAAAGAAATAACGATATTAATAATGAAAAACAATGTTGACTTGTTTCTTACCTCTGTCCCTGGTAAGTACACTATTAGTGTTTTATCTCTAGGCGCATGTGGTCATTGTGTCATATCAGCAAATTTCTCGTGTCAAAACTCTTCAGTTAAAGAAAGAGCTCCTAAGAGAACCGTTTGGCAATACGACAAAGCCAACTGGGACTGTCTCAATAATTATTTCAGGATCTTTAACTGGTGACTATGCTTCCTGGATATTGACGTCGCGTCGATGCCAGCGTTGATATGATCACAAGTTTGATTCTCTTGGGAATGAGAAATTTTATCCCCAACAGGGATAAAAAGCATCAGACCTTAAAAAAACACATGGTTTTATTCGAGCTGTAAAGAGATTATTACAGTTAAGGGGTAAGTTTCCCTTGTTTTAAACCAAATCTAACTGAGGAAAACCAGAATAAGTTCAAACAAGCCAGGACTGCCTGCAACGCCCATATTCGACAAATTTTTCCATGACCAAAAATTACGGCAAAAAATATTAAATGTCCCAAAGGCAGCCAAAACCTTTTGTCATTCGTAAAAAACATGAGGAATTCTTCCTCTTCCTCGGATCGGTTGGGTGTCAAATCGCCCAAAACCGAATCGCCCAAAACTTGAAAATGTCACATCGCCCAAAAATTTTGGGCGATTTGACATTATGTTGATTCGCCCAAAAAAATAAAAATGTCAAATCGCCCAAAAAGAGTGGGCGTTTTGTCATAATGCAAAAATAGCCATGTGTCAGATCGCCCAAAACCAAAACTCCCAAATTGCAAAAATGAAGAAAAATGCCAAATCGCCCAAAAATAATTTTTGGGCGATTTAACATTTTTCATTTTTGGGCGATCTAGCATAATGTCAAATCGCCCAAAAAATATAAATAATCTTGGGCGATTTAGCATTATTTTTGGGCGATTTGACACTTTCGTTAAATTGGGATAAAAATTATGTTCAAGAAGAATTGTAACAGGTACATTAACGGGCACATCGGAATGTTGGTTCTTCTCCACATGAATGAGTTTTTTTTTTTATTTCCTCGAAATGGAAGAATTTTCCAATAATTTTGACAGCTTTTTGGCTTATTATGAGAAGTTTTGGATACGAAAGGTATGTAAATGAATATAAATTTACTTAAATAATCATGTTTGTAATTGTTTGTGAAAGGTAATACTATGAAACCACCGCGGGAAGAGGGCCGGCTGCGCGGCGCGCTTTGCGGTCGGGTGGCGGTGCGTCGCCCGACGGCGACGCGCCGCGCCGCGCACGCCCCCCGTTTTGCCCTCGCGCATAAGCATACAACAAAAACTAAGTCCAAACGATAACAAAACACATTTAATTACTTCATTTCCGTTCAAAGTGTTTTTTTTTCCCATTACTTACTTTTAGATCGGGCCACTACAGTTCTCAGTTTTTAAAAAGCTAACAAGGACAACATCCGATATTGAAGGCTACAATAGTATACTTGGACGAATGTTGACCAAAAAGGGCAATTTCTTTAAATTTGTTAAAGTCCTTCAAGAAGAGGAATTTATGAAAAGCCGTAATTTCTCTATGCTTATAGAAAATGGTGGCACTACTGGTACCAAATCAAGGAAAAAAATCGATATAGAGAGAAACAAAAATAAAATGGAGGCTTCTGCGCTTCTTGAAAACGGTGCCAATAATATAATGAGATTTTAAGATCGAATGGTTAATGTTAAAAATAACATTTATACTGGTATGGAACTGACACAAATACTGAACAAATTTGTTTTTTTTTATATTTTGGTCTAATTGCAATAAATATTTTAGGCGATTTGTTAAAAGAACCCTAAATATTAGTATTTTTGGATTGCGACAAACCGCCCATTTCTACTTTGGGCGATTTGACATTTTTCTTTTTTGGGCGATTTTTCATAGTGTCAAATCGCCAAAAAATTTTGGGCGATGCGACATTTTTCAGATTTGGGTCATTTGGTTTTGGGCGATTTGACACAGGGCCAACTAAAATTGTCGAAACACCAAATCGCCCAAAATTATTTTTTTGGGCATTTTGACATTATGTCAAATCACCCAAAAAATTGTAATGTCAAATCGCCCAAAAAAGTTTTTGGGTGATTTGACATTTTTTCGCTTTTTTGCATTTTGGGCGATTCGGTTTTGGGCGATTTGACACCCAACCCCTCGGATCCCATGCTTGTTGTCAATGGCACTCCATTTGTTAGCTCTTTAAAGAAAGTTAATCTCTTTGGTAAGCAGTTCGCCGCCAATTCAACGCTGCCAGTGAGTGTTATGACTTCGCCTGTCATTGAGCGCTTTAGTTATTCTAAGGGGCCAATCTTTTTTTTGCACTCGTACTGTGGCGAGAGTCCTAAATGACCTCAACTAACAAAAATCTGTTGGTCCGGATGGTATTCCCGCTATTGTTGTGAAGAGGTGTTATTCAACGCTGGCAAAACCACTGCGTAAGCTTTCCATCTATCTTACTCCTCAGGTCTCGTTTTGAGCGGATGGAAAACTGCATTTATCCATCCCATCCTCAAAAAAGGTGAATTTTCCTCACCCTCTAATTACCGACCGATTGCACTTACGTCCCTTCGCTGATTAATTATAAGCTCAAAAAATATCTTAAAGATCCAAAGCTTCTTAATGACCGACAATACGGTTTTATCAGCAATAGGTCCACTGGTGATCTCATGGTTCATCTCACCGAACAGTGGAGCAAATCTTTACATCGTTTTGAAAAAAGTAAGATTATTACACTTGATATTTCAAAAGCATTTGATAGGGTTTGGCATAAACCTTTTTTATCAAAAATGTGTGCTTTTGGTTTTCAGAAATCCCTAATTCATTAGATTAGTAATTACTTTTCGGATCGTTCAATACAAGCAGTATTGGATTGGTTCAAGTCTGAAAACCACAAAATAAATGCTGGTGTGCCCCAGGGCTCCGTTTTATCTCCAACACTCTTTCTCATTTTTATAAATGATCTCCTGTCTGCAAATCCTTATCCAATACATTGTTTCGCTAACGATAGTACTCTTAGCTTTTCATTTTCCTTTTCAGAATCACATTCCTCTTCTTCGGATGTGGAACTGCAACTACAAAATAAATAAGCTCATTTAATTCAGACCTAAACAGTATTGTACAATGGGGATTAAAAAACCGCGTAGAATTTAATGCTTCGAAAGCCCAATGCTGCCTGGTATCTTTAAAGCGAGATATACCCCCCTTGCTATTATCCATGGATGGCATTTGCATCGAGGAGACTGAACATCTTGATATTCTCGGTATGTGTACAACCAACCACCTCTTGTGGAACGATCACATACGCGATGTCGCCAAAAATGACGCAAGATGTTTGGGTTTCCTAAGACCACGCAAGAAGTTTTTCTCCCCCTCTGATCTGGCTGTTATCTACAAGCGTTACGTCCAAAGCTTGAGTATAACTCCCATGTCTGGGCTGGTGTTCCTGCAACCAATTTAAGCCTCTTGGACAGTATTGAACGTAGAGCATTTAGATTGATCACATGATCACTTACATCGCTCGAACATCGTCGTAAAGTTTCTTGTCTCACCTTTTTTTCTTTTCTTATTTTAACGGTTTATGCTCTAAGGAAATAGCCAGCTGCATTCCTCCCCTCAAACAGTTCAACCGTAGTGCTCGAGTTTCTAGGAATGCTCATCAGTATACCCTCGAGCCCAACTTCGGTCGTACTGTCAAGTACAGAGATTCGTTTTTTAGCCGTACAACGCGAATGTGGAATTTCTTACCACACTCTGTTTTCTCAGCCATCTGCAATATTCAGGAATTCAAAACCAATGTACACCGTCACCTCCTTTCAACACCTCTCTCCCTTTCCTAGAGCTCACACTATGTCTTTACATTACATAATAAAAATTTGTTTGTAATAATTTACTTAAAGGACTTCGAAACGTAGGCTATTCATTTCAAACAAAACGTGAGACGTTGTTTTCCGCTAAGATTATTTTAGACGCTAAACAAACTCAGCAGAATTTTTAATTTTTGTGAAAAAAAAAATTCTCCTAAAACAATTTACCGCTGACGCCATTTTCGAAGTATTTAAAGGACAATCGTAAGTTTTTCGAGCAAACTAATAAGGGGTGTTTTCTTCGACGTGTAGTTTTCAATATGGCAAAATATTTTCAAAGTTGGGCTTATTGACAGATCATTTGTGTTATGCTAAGTTTGGTTTGACATTTACAATGAAAAGATTTACTTCTGACAAAAGTTCGAAAATCGAGCAAATTTCTTACCAATATAATGATTCGGTTTATTTAAATACAAATTTCACATAAAGTGAACATTTTAAAAGTCAGTTCTAAAGTTTTTGTTTGTGTACCTATCTAAAAATCAACATGTACTTAAAATTGAAATTATTAGTGGTTCTTGAGATATGGCTGATGAACAAAGACAGCACACACAGAATTCTTCCAAAAAACAATGCATTTTTCCAACTTATTTTCCAATTATACTTATCAATATTTGTATGGTTTTGTTATGACAGAAATTCATTTTTTAAAGTATTGATTATAATAAACTTTTGTTAACAAAAAAACTCAAGTCTCCATTTCATTGTCATATCGATTTCAAAAGAAAGAAATTTGTATTACTTTACCATAAGTTTTGAAGTGATTTATTCAGACTTCATTTTTTTTTTATTAATTTCTTCTCATCAATTAATTCAGTCTTAAAATGACGACTATAAATCATTAAATCCTCTGTGTCAATAACAATAGCGGAAAAATATACAATAGCAGTTAATAAACAACCATAACGACACGAAAGGACCAACTTTATCTAACTTCGTATAGAAGTTAAGTGTAGGTAGCTGGGTACCAACTATTTTGATGAGAGAGGTTTGAAAAACTTACTTCCTGTGTTTGTTAAACTATCGATTTATTTTTAGTGTTTTGTTAGCCAATAACTCAAGGCCAGATGAATATGACACTCGTCTCCAATATAGACATCAGACGACAGACAGACACAGAAGAGAGACATAAAACGTAACTACCTATAAAGCATTACGGACAAAACGAGGAACTTCCAATGTCAAGTCTACATCTATTGTCTTAATCTCTTTTTCTGATACCTAAATATAGATATGTATGAAAGTATCGATTTGTCTGTCCGACCTTGCTTTGCAATCATATTTATGTTTATATATCGTTCTTGTTCCTCTTCATCCTATGCATGCACGCATTATCCTTATATAGGTATGTTAACTTTATTCTCTTTTCTTGCTCCTGATGTACCTATAGTTTGTATTGATAATCCTTTCGTGATAGGTTCCTACTTTTTCCCTTTTACCATAACCACATAGTCGAAGTCAGAATCAGTCCTCCTATCCTCGTCATCATCATCATCATCATCAACATCGTCTCTTCATCCCGAACCAAATTCTTACCACCACTCACTCTGGTGGCAACAAAGTGGCTGACATCTCACCCAAGGGACTTTGCCACAGTCAGCTCCTCAAAACGAACGAAATTGTAACAAGAGCACAAGGCTCCTACACAACACCAGTATGGAGCTGATCCTATACTGCACAATACCTACCACTCTACCAGGCTGTTGTGTTATGTCATCTAAAGGGGTTGATAGGTAGAAACACCGCATACCGTTATATCGTTTGCTCCTAGCACTTTTATACTTTCATTTCGAACATATAGGGGTCTCTCCTAAGCAAAACATCTAAGGATATGCCGTGTTGATGGTGTTAAACACAGTTACAAATGTACGGTACGTTGCTGCTTTGCTCTTGAAAATTTGGCAGACAATGTTACACCATCCAGAAGCATGGACTACAAGTACAACTCCCGCCGCCGCCGCCAACGACGACTATGACAAGGACAAGGACAACGACAACAACAAGGATGACAACAAAAACGTATTATACCTATACTCATATGCCTTCTGCCTTCGTTGCTACTGTTGTTGATTTTGTTGTATTATCCTTGTTGTCTGGGACTGAGTTGGTTGGCTGTCAAATCTTCAAAACATCGTTCTGTACCGATTTCAGCAAAATCGCACAAAACAAAGTATTGATTTTGAATGTTTTAAGTGTTTTCTGTTTCTATACGAGTATAATATTTCGAAGTGAATTTCCACATGAGGGAAAGTGGAAAGAAGCTCCTACTATGTATCTTTTTCCTAGAATGACTATAGAATATTATAGAGCCTTATATACCTTTTTGTATCTGATACTGAAATTGATGGCGAAGAAATAATAAAGTCAAAAGGGAGGTGTGTGTAGGGATGTCTGCGATTGTCGAAACTGTCAATATATTAGATAGATATTATGTAATGATAAGGAAAATTGAATTAAAAACACAATTGGTATGTCGATTGTCGATATTATGGAAATTTTCGAAAGACCTTTTTGGCTTAGACGAATATTCAATTGCTGCGGTCTTTTGTTTTTGCTTAGATGCTGTTGATGTTTTTGTTAAATGCGGACGTGATATTCAAACGAAAATTTAGTCAAATTATGTTATCTTGATCAGGTTTATGTAATATCTGTCAAATTTTGATAGTTGGCATATTTGATTTACGAAAAGGTTAATTGTCTCTTTGAAAGTCAAGTATTTTAGAGATAATCTTTATTTTTCTAATATTTAAATTCGATTTACATAATATTTACGTTAAAGATTTTTAACTTCCAATATATTTAGTGATTGTAATCTTATCGATTTGTCAAATTTTGAAGGTCCCTAGAATTTTATCATTGGTGTCTGTTTATATGTATACATATGTATTTTTGGGATACCGTTTTTTGTCAGTCACATCTCAATAACCAGCAGACATATCAAATTCAAATAAATAATGTTTTACAGATAATCCAATCAAGATATGCAGAAAAGACTTTTAGAACACATTTTGACGTCATATACAGGTATTGAACCCAAGACTTCTAGAATGACAGTCCTACGCCCCCAAGGTTACTACAAATTTTAATAACTAAGATACATTTTTAAAAAGGAAAATTTATTTATTGTTTCATGAACTTAAATCTATCTTAACATTCATAGACAAATTTTCAACTAAAATTTCAACAAATATTTACCTTCAATATAGTTAAAGATGTGACCAATTGTTCTTAAGACTCCAAACTATCAGAATTATTTCCTTGACAAGAAAAAAAAAGAAGAAACTTCACTATTTTTAAGTTACTTCAAGTTTTGTTCCTTAAAAAAGGAACTTTAACTTAATATTATAGTCAAAATTGCCGAAATTTTATTTAATTTTACCTGAAAACTATCAACACCATAAATAACAATATATTCAGTTTTTCACAATTGTTTACACGAAGTTATCCAAGTATTTTAATGTAGAACACTTTTAGTCAATAAATGTAATAAAAATGTATTTTTGGACCTAAGACTTGTAGTAATCTTATCTTAACGCCTGGAAACACAAAATCTTAAGACTGAAAATCTTTTAAAAATAATGATGAGGAAATTTAGGGTTATTTTTTTTGGGCTCCGTTTCTTCGCAGAACTGCAAATTGATTTCTCGAACCCTAAACCAAAAAATTAAGTTGAAAAGTTGAAATTTTTGCAGACTTTACAAACCAAACAAAAGTTTGAATTTTCGGGTGAGTAAATTTTGTTGTGCTTACGTGTACAAAGGAGGCTCTATCGCCCAAAAACATTTTCAGAAAAAAAATGCCACAAATCATAAAATCAATGTCATATTGCCTTAAACAATTTTAAAATATCATAACACCCAAATCACTAACTGAAAAATCGCCCAAAAGATTTCATGTGTTTTAAAATTTGGGCATTCTGACAATTTTTGATTCCTTTGGACACAAAGACATTTTGATTTTTAAATTTTATCGCCTAAACGCAAACATTAAACCAAAAAAAGAGGCTGGGATGCGACCCACACTGATAACTTCCCATCCCGTCTGTCGATTTGTCTTGCTTAAAAGTTTGTCTATGTGTATCGATTTTTACCAAATTTGCGTACTATTTTTTGTAGATTTTATTTTCTTATGAAAAAACGGACTGTTGGATTTTTATAACAAAAAAAATTACTGAATATCAAAAACAATATTTTCTATGAAATGAAGTAAGTTTGAAGCCAATATTTTTAATTTTTGAAAATCTATTTGAGTCGAAAGTAAATTTTTACCAAGTTTTAGTATTATTTTCTTTTAGATTTTTATTAATTGCAAAAAAAAACTGTCAATTCGATTTTTCTCAAAATTTTTCTAAATATTAAATTAGTTGGAAGCCATAACCTCAAATTTTTTAAAAATATATTTGGTTGACATTTCAACTGTTAAATAGAAAGTGTTTCATTTATTAAGCTCCCTCGCATGTACCAAATTTTTAACGTTTTAAATAAACTTTTAATCGAAAAAACTTATACGAAGTGTAAAATATCTCACGTTTTATTTAAATTCACCCAAAAATATTGCTTTCAATCCAGTTTTTGTTAAATTCAGATCGATTCGATTAATTTTTTTCTCTAACTTGCGTTATACAAATTTTAATGAACCGCAAACGCTACATAACCGAAACTTCACCCGATCAAAATACCGAAGCAAAAAAAAAATCATCGAACAAAACAACAAATATGGAAGTTGGAAAGCTCACTGTAACTGATCTCAAAACAATCCTTAATGACACTCTTGATGAAAAACTTAAGGATCTTGCCACGAAGGAAGATTTTGAGACACTTTCAAAAGAAATAACCTCACTTAAACAAATCAACACGCAGCTGAACCACAAGCTACAACTGATGACTGATCGTTGTGAATTGCTCGAAACACAATTAGAAGTCCTGTCTCGGAAGGCGAACGAGAAATCTGTTGTTATACACCTTCCTCTAGATTCAGAAGCCGATGCAATCCAATTGGCAAAACAGACTTGCGAGGGGCTTCTGAAATTAAACGAAGGCGATGAACTCGTTGTCAAAAGTGCCCGACAAATTCCCGTCAACAATCCTCATAGAGGCACAGTTCTAATGGAATTCACTTCTACCGAAGTGACAGATAAACTGATGTCTCAAGCGCACAAATTAAAAAACACAGGATTTAGTATTTTCCGCGAACAATCTATCTTGTATCGGAAAAAAAGACAAACGCTACTCGGAATAAGAAGTAAATTAATGGAAATCAATGAAAATGCGAAAATTATAGTTAAAGGCGACAAACTACATATCAACAATCATCACTTTACGTTTAAAATGTCACGCGGTTTAATTGTCAACAACGAAGCTGAATTGACAATTCTTCTAAAATTGTTTGGTGACAGAACACATGACATCTTTGACTGCAGCGAGGGACTCAAGCTGAAGTTGGACACGGTTGCCCAATCGTCTACTTCGTGTCTTCAAATGCAGATAGCGCCAACTGTACGGAAACCACCACACCAAATTAGGCTCCCACCACAATAGGGTAAATCTGCCGTCTGCCAATTTAATATTTTTGTAGATTTGAATTATGTTGTTATAATATTACTGGCCTTAAAAGTAAATTGTTATTAGCTGATTTTTTCAATTTCATTCATAAATTTGACATTATCATTTTAATAGAAACTTTTTTGGAAGAAAAGAACGAAAATGATTTCTACAAATATTTCAAAGATTTCAAAATCATGTTTACATCAGCTATTAGAAACAATGTACTTGGAAGAGCCAGTGGGGGTATTTTATATGGAATTAAAAAAAACCTATTGGGACATTTTGTCAATTTTAAAACTATAGAAAACAAAATTATATTTCAAATTGTAAGCAATAATGTTAACTATTATATCATTCCGGTGTACTTGAATTGCAATAATTGGCAAAATGATTTCGATGATTTGGTCGATTTTTTAAACAATTGTTCATTAGAAAACTTAATGATTTTAGGAGACTTTAATGCTAGAATTGGTAAATATCAAAACTCTTCGGTTCACATTTTAGCGCCTCAAATTTATATTCATGAATTAAGAAACTCAAAAGATGATGTCTTCAATCGTAACGGCAAGCTTTTAACTGATTTTTTAGAATCTTTCGGTTTATATGTTTTGAATGGTTCATCCAAAGGCGACATGTACGGTGATTTTACATTTCTGAGTGGGCAGGGCCAATCGGTAATCGATTTTGCTTTTGTTTCGGGATATTGGCTTTCCTCCGTTATAGACTTTGAAGTAATTTCCTCTATATATTCTGCACATATGCCTGTAGTAGTTAAATCAAAATTTGTGACGAGAACTCGACAGGAAAATTCTAGTCAATTAAATAAACTCTTTTGGTCTGACAACAACGGTTCATTATACACAAGACTTATGAATCGGCATATTAATTCTTTGCTTCCGCTTACTGGCAGTTCTATCGATCAAGCAATTGAAAGTATAGTTGGATTAATCAGGAAAGCTGCTCCCTTTTCAGCAACAAAGAAAAAAAATTTACCGGTAAATAAATGGTTCGATAGAGAGTGTGAAAACCTCAGAAAAATTTCATTCGCTTTTCTTAAAGTTTTTAGATCTACGAACTCTCATTTTTTTAAAAACATGTATACTCAGGCTAACAAAAGATTCAAACAGACTTGTCTTGATAAAAAAAATGAATATATCAGAAACTTAGCAAATAAGCTTGAATCCTGTAAAGACTCTAAAACGTTTTGGACCACTGTCCGTGTACTTGGCGGGCGTAGCCAATGTATGAATAGCTCTCTTGACGCTGAGACACTAGCAGCTCATTTTAAAACTCTTTTGTCGGCGGAGGATAATATTCATACTTTTGATTACGCAATGCCCAAGATTGTAGTCAATGAGTTAGATTCTCCTATTTCTTTACTAGAATTAGAATCAACATTTCATGCAATGAAAAGCAATAAATCTCCAGGTACGGACGGTATTCCACTGGAATTTTATAAACATGGTACGTTGGAGTTTAAACATTATCTTGTCCTTTTATTCAACACCATGTTTAACGGCCCTTATGTTCCCAGTAGTTTCAACGAATCCATAATTTTTCCTATTTTCAAGAAAGGAGACCCCACATTAGTCGAAAACTATAGAGGAATTTCTATTCTAAATTCAATCAGGAAAATTTTTGCGACAATTTTATACAAAAGGCTTTCAAATTGGGTTGAAAATAATCATTTGCTTAGCAAATTCCAAGCAGGCTTCCGCCCAGGTTTTTCGACCATGGATCATATTTTTGCTCTTTATAGTATTGCCAAAAAATTCATTGACAAAAATAAAAAGTTATACACTTGCTTTATTGATTTTAGAGCGGCCTTTGATAAGATAAATCGACAAGCTTTAACCCATTTACTACCACTGTACCCGCTTGGGTACAGAAAATTGAACAACATTATTGATTTACCGTTGTCCTTCTTCAAAATTTGTTTGGATGAAATTCAATTTTTTTTGTTCGTTGACATGTTTTTAACAAGTAGGAGTGCAATTTATTGTAAACACACTAAAAC
The DNA here is from genome assembly GCA_951509635.1 of Eupeodes luniger. Lineage (NCBI taxonomy): Eukaryota > Metazoa > Arthropoda > Insecta > Diptera > Syrphidae > Eupeodes > Eupeodes luniger. The sequence goes on from OX608073.1 coordinate 23,048,266, forward strand.
GGTAGTCTTTTTTATTACTCCGCGTCAGGTGCGATTGCGATATTCTTGGTTTTTTAGAGGTTGGCCCGTATTTTGCAATAGAAAAAATATTCGTTTTATCAATTTTCTTATTATTTTTTTGGAAATAGTTCAAAAATGTATAATAAAATCAGATAAAGGTAAGAAATAAAGTATTCATTTATTTTTATCCAAGGTAAGTACGCGTAAAGTTAGGTGTACCCGCTTGGGTACAATGGGAAAAAGTGACAACTTTTTTTTTATGGAATGGAATTCAAAGCATTCTCAACATCATCATTTTATGGAATGAGATCCGAAATTCTTCAAAATGCAATCGAAGAAAATGATCGAAACGCTGTGTTTGACATTGCATTTATACCACCAGATGCAGATTTCAATACAGACGAGGATGAAATAGACACAGAAAATTTGGATAAAGATCACATACCCAACGATGTTCCTGATAACATTGAACTTCTATAAGGTATGAGGATTTTGATAGCGAGGACGAAGTTCCTTTATCAGTGATAAGAGCCTCAATATCTGGGCAATCTCATGGCAAACCACGCTGGTCTAAAAGAGGTACTGATATGTCGAAGAACCGTTCTAATAATTTAGTGATAAAAAAAATGAATATGAAATGTGCTTTGGCCAACAAATCTCCATTCGAAATATGGGTGGCGTTGACTTACACGATCAGTGTATCAATGTGCATAAAATCAAAATTCGAGGCAAAAAGTGGTGGCCGTCAATGCTTAGCTCTTCTTTGGTAAAAGCTTGAAAACTATAATAAAGTAGCAAATGATTCCGAAAATGACTTGCTATCGTTTCAAAGAGATATTGCTCGATATTATCTTAGGAGGTATAAAACTCTCCAAACTTCTAGATCAAAACGCTCCATGTCTACGAGTGTTGCTTTATCTGAAGGTCACAATTTTCCAAAGAGAATTGAAAAGTCTCTTAGATGCGATTCAGTTATGTTTTTGAGTTCTGCGACATAGTTCTGTATGTTGAAAAATAATACTTTAAGAAATTACATACACATAATAAGCAACCATATTTTCCCATTGTACCTGCTTGGGTACACCTTAAAAACCACACTTCCTACTTTTTTAAAAACATAAAAAAAATATTTTTGTATTCCTTTGACACTATTTAATAAAGTTATGATATTGTAATGTGTATACACTCTTTCAATAATAAGGGGCAACATCTAGTGGTAGTAATAGGAGAACTCGCTTCTTTAAGCATCGAGAAACATCTAGTGGCTTAGAGGGGAACTCATTCAGCGCATACAAGAACCTCGAAAGGGGTAAGCATCTAGTGATAAAGTGGAGAACTTCGTTAAGCATCGAGAACAACCTCGTAGATTCTCGAACCGATTTGAGGTATATAAATAGGCGCTCGGAAGCGAAGCGGTTCAGTATGGATTATTGGTTGTAAACTGCGATAAGTAAAGACTGTGTATAAAAGTAATAATTGAAAGTAAAGACTGTGTTCGGAACGTAAAAAGTTGAGTGTTCAATAAATAAGTTGAAGCGATTTTAAATAAAGTAAATTTGTGTTTTATTTGCAAGTGTGAATAAGTTTTAATTAGCGGACCAAGCCGAATATTACATTGGTGTCAGAAGTGGGATTAAAACTTATTGAGAGTAAAAAACAGTGAGCAGTGATTGAACTATTTTGTGTGAAGTAGTGAAGTTTAAAATAAAAAAAAAAAAAAAAAAAAAAAAAAAAGATGAGTAAAGTTTTGAAAGACTTAACTGTTCCTGAGCTAAAGGCCGAACTAAGCAAACGTGGCTTAAGTGGGACAGGAGTAAAAACTGAACTCGTTAAACGGCTGCAAGAATATCTGGAGCAGCAAAATGAAGACCCAGATACGTTTGCTTTTGAATTAGAAGCAAAAGTGGAAGAGGTAAATGCAAATGTTGCTTTATCTAACATGATGTCACTTCTTCTAGCCAAATTTGAAGAACAAAGAAGCGATCAAAAGCAAGAACAACAGAATGTTCTCAAACAACTAGAAACTCAAAGGAGTGATGTCCTGAAACAACTAGAAGCCCAAAGAAGCGACCAGAAGCAAGAACAGCAGAATGTTCTCAAACAACTAGAAACTCAAAGGAGTGATGTCCTGAAACAACTAGAAACTCAAAGAAATGATGTCCTAGAGCGGTTCGACGAACAGAGAAACCTTTTAGAAGGCAGGTTTTCGGACTTCGAAGAGAAAATCAAAACTGTTGACGAGCGCGTCGAAAAACAAAATGCACGTTTCGAGAAAATTGACGAACGAATCGAAACCATTACAAATGAACTAGAAAAAGTGCGAAAGATGAAAGCTCGAGAACCTTCTGGTGAGTGCTCAAGAAAGAGAGAAGTGAATCCTCCAAGCTTTGATGGGCAGATTCCGTGGTCAATCTACAAGAAACAGTTTGAAGCAGCAGCATTAACAAACGGCTGGGACGATCACGAAAAATACATTGCTCTTACGCTCGCTTTAAGAGGATCTGCTGCTGAACTACTACAAACCATCCCAGCAGAGAAGAGTGGTGACTTCACAGTTCTGGTAAGCGCGATCGAACAGCGGTTTGGGGATAGCCATATGACAGAAGTCTTCCGAGTTCAGCTTAACAATAGGACGCAGAAAAGAGGTGAAACTCTGCAGCAGCTTCAGGCAGATATCGAGCGATTGGTTCACCTGGCATATCCAACAGCTGGTAACGAGATAATAAATCAACTTGCTGTTGAAGCCTTTGTGAGAGCTGTGGGCGATATAAATCTTCAAAGGGCTATCCGCACTGCTGGAAAGCGAACACTACCAGAAGCATTGGCTTTCGCTCTGACGATGGAAGCTGCAGAACAAGCTTCCCAAAACGTGCATCGTGTAAGAGAATTAGAAGTCCAAGAATGCTCTTGTCAGAAAGCTACTGTGGAAAGGAGTCAACGAGACGGACCAGCACGATGCTGGAACTGCAATAAGACTGGGCATCTACAGCGACAGTGCAGATTACCACGAAGAGGAACCGCATGCCAACACTGTGGAAACAGAAGTAACTCAACGGGTCAAAGCAACACGAACAACGTTGCTTCCAAAGTTGTTTCCCACCCGGGAAACGAATAAGAACCAACTTCAAGGGGCAGAAGCTGGTTTCTGGTATCGATGGCCCCAGAAACGACATCCAGGTTTCTCAAACGAAACGCGACAACAAGAGCCTGACCGTGGAAGCAAGTATAAACGGCAACAAATGTGTGGCTACCATTGACACCGGTGCCACGGCGTCCATCATACGGCAAGACCTCGTCAAGAAGGCATGGCTCCACAACACCAACAGCTATCGTTTAAGGACTGCAACTGGAGAGGCCGCAAAAGTTTATGGTGAGGTACGTCTTAAGATCCGGATGGCAGAGTTGGAATTCTCTCACCCGTTCCTGGTAGCAGATATATGCGATGAGTGCATTGTCGGCGTCGATTTCATGAAAGATCACGGAGTGATATTGGACATCGGGAACCAAGTCCTGAAATATCGAAACATCGAGATTCCGATGATCTATGGGACTAACTCGTATGAGACATCGCCATCTGTGAAAACCGTCATCAAAGAAGATCTCACTTTGCCTGCTTCTTCAGAGGTATTCGTGTGGACGAAATTGAAGGGTAAGCCTGGCAGCCATCGATACCTCATGGTCGAACCAGCGTCTGTAAAGTCCTCCCAAAACGTCATCATTGGGAAGACTCTTGTAAGACCTTTAAAGAACATGGTTCCGGTAAGAATACTGAACATCAAGCCGTATGAAGTTAAGCTTAGAAAAGGTGAGATTGTCGGACAATGCGAATCTGTATCAGCAATAACAAGGATCAACGAAGAAGAGTCAAGGCAATCCTTGAAGTCCGAAGAGCTGAACTCCATAAAGACGAACATTCTCAAGTCATCTAATCTTGGCCACCAACAACGAAGAACTGCAGAAGGTCTCCTCGAAGAATTTGCAGACATCTTTTCGTCATCGAAAAGGAAATATGGCAGAACGCAACTGGTGCAACATCGAATTAATACCGGGGATGCAAGGCCGATTCGTCAACCTGCAAGACGCCTTCCACTAGCCAAACAAGGTGAGGTTGAAGAACTGATAACCACTATGAAGGAAGAAGGTCTCATTGAAAACTCTAAAAGTCCTTGGGCATCTCCAGTGGTCCTGGTAAAGAAGAAAGACGGATCAACCCGCTTTTGCGTGGACTATCGAAGGTTGAATGATGTGACCAAGAAGGATAGCTACCCTCTGCCTAGGATCAGTGATACTCTGGACGCAATGGAAGGAGCACAATGGTTCTCAACTTTGGACTTGAAAAGTGGTTACTGGCAAGTCGAGATCCATCCTGAAGACAAAGAAAAGACAGCATTTTCAACAGGAAACGGATTGTGGCAGTTCAAAGTGATGCCTTTTGGACTTTGCAATGCTCCAGCGACTTTTGAGCGCCTAATGGAATGCGTCCTGCAAGGACTGACATGGAAATCTTGCCTGGTCTATTTGGATGACGTCATAGTATACGGGAAAACATTTGACGAACACTGTACAAATCTGAGAGCCGTGTTTCAAAGACTTCGAAAAGCCCACCTCAACCTTAACCCAGAAAAGTGTTCACTCTTCAAAACCGAAGTGAAATATCTGGGACATATCATCTCATCCCAAGGAGTAAAAACGGATCCTGATAAGGTTGACACCGTGAAGAATTGGCCAACACCACAGGATAAACACCAACTCCGAAGCTTTCTGGGTCTAGCCACCTACTATAGGCGCTTTGTGAAGGACTTTGCTGGAATCGCCAAGAGTCTTCATCAGCTAACGGAAAAGGGAAAGCAGTTTAAATGGTCAGGTGAGTGCGAGCGCAGCTTTCAAGAGCTCAAGCAACGCTTGTGTAATGCACCAGTGCTGACCTATCCGACTCCAGGAAAACCGTTTATCATTGATGCTGATGCCAGCAATGTCGGGATTGGTGCTGTACTGTCGCAGGTACATAATGGCGAAGAAAAAGTGATTGCATATTACAGCAAGGTACTCTCGAAGTCGGAAAGAAACTATTGTGTAACCAGAAGAGAACTTCTTGCACTGATTTTGGCAACAAAGCACTTCCATAAGTATCTCTATGGACAGAAGTTTCTTCTCCGATCTGACCATGGAGCACTAAACTGGCTTTTGAATTTCAAGAATCCAGAGGGTCAAGTGGCGAGGTGGATTGAGAGGCTGCAGACGTACGATTACGAAATTCAACATCGGAAGGGGAAGCTTCACTCAAATGCAGATGCACTGTCTCGGAGACCATGCAAGCAAGACTGTAAGCATTGCAGACGACAAGAAGAAAAAGAAATGGTTACTGTCCAACGAACCAGAGCCGATCCCGTTTATGGCTGGAGCAACGACGAGTTGAGGAAGGCTCAACAAGAAGACTCAGATATCGAACTCATCCTCGCTTGGAAGGAACACCAGGAAAAACCAGAATGGACTGACATCTCCGATAGAAGTCCGACTCTGAAGGCATATTGGGCACAGTGGGACTCGTTTCATGTCCAAGAGGGTGTCCTTCGACGTAAATGGGAATCAGCAGATGGAAAGTCTTATGTAATGCAGCTAGTCTTACCGAGATCGAAGGTTATGGACGTTCTGCGAGAGATGCATGGTGGAGTTTCGGGAGGCCATCTAGGAGTAAACAAGACGCTAGAAAAGGTTCGACAACGATTTTACTGGCTACATGCAAGAGAAGATGTCGAGAAGTGGTGCCGAAAATGTGATACCTGTGCTGCCACCAAAGGCCCGAACAAAAAGAACCACAGCCAAATGCAGCAGTATAATGTCGGAGCACCCTTCGAAAGGATTGCAGTAGACGTGGCGGGTCCATTTCCGGAAACAAATAATGGAAATCGTTATATTCTGGTCGTCATGGATTACTTCAGCAAGTGGCCTGAAGCATACGCCATTCCAAACCAAGAAGCCAAAACAGTCGCAGACCAAATTGTCTTCAACTGGGTGAGCAGATTCGGCGTTCCATTAGAACTGCATTCCGACCAGGGAAGGAATTTTGAATCAAACATATTTCAGGAAGTTTGTGGGCTTCTTAACATCAAGAAGACAAGAACAACACCACTTCACCCACAATCTGATGGCATGGTCGAACGATTCAACCGAACCCTGAAGGAACATCTTTGCAAAGTTGTGGACGACAACCAGCGAGATTGGGATCGACACATTCCACTGTTTTTGATGGCGTATCGAAGTGCAAGACATAGCTCAACTGGTCATACACCGTCTGAGATTTTGATGGGAAGGAACATCAGACTGCCGAGCGAAATAAAATTTGGATGTCCCACGTCGGAGCTGCAAGCCGAGGATGACTACATTGATGACCTCAGAGAAAGACTCCTTCAGATCCACGACAATACCAGGTTGAAAATAAAGATGTTCAGTGACCGAATGAAGACACGCTACGATATACGAACGACAACAACAGAGTTCCAAGCAGGAGATCGGGTGTGGCTTTACAATCCCCATCGACAAAAAGGATTGTCACCGAAACTTCAACGGGACTGGGAAGGTCCATATACAGTCGTTACAAAAATCAACGATGTCGTGTACCGGATACAAAAGGGAGTCAGAGGAAAACCTAAAGTTGTACATCGCGACCGGCTACATCGCTACAGTGGTGATGAGAACGATGGATTTGTTCGGGACGATCAATCCTAAGGAGGGGGCAATGTAATGTGTATACACTCTTTCAATAATAAGGGGCAACATCTAGTGGTAGTAATAGGAGAACTCGCTTCTTTAAGCATCGAGAAACATCTAGTGGCTTAGAGGGGAACTCATTCAGCGCATACAAGAACCTCGAAAGGGGTAAGCATCTAGTGATAAAGTGGAGAACTTCGTTAAGCATCGAGAACAACCTCGTAGATTCTCGAACCGATTTGAGGTATATAAATAGGCGCTCGGAAGCGAAGCGGTTCAGTATGGATTATTGGTTGTAAACTGCGATAAGTAAAGACTGTGTATAAAAGTAATAATTGAAAGTAAAGACTGTGTTCGGAACGTAAAAAGTTGAGTGTTCAATAAATAAGTTGAAGCGATTTTAAATAAAGTAAATTTGTGTTTTATTTGCAAGTGTGAATAAGTTTTAATTAGCGGACCAAGCCGAATATTACAATATCAAAATTTTGAAATTTTAATTTTAAATGTCTTTGGTAATAAATGGGTTAATTTACAAATTGTCATGTTTGGGTCTATCTCACAAATTTCTTTCTATGTATCTGAAGTTTCTTTCATCATCGACTGCAACAGTATGGGATGGAAATGATTTCTCACATTCGTTTGAAACAACTGCTGGAGTCCCCAGGGATGTATCCTGAGTCCATTACTTTTTGCTTTATTCATTGATGAAATATCAGATATTCTTCCCGGTGGAGTTTTTTTTGCTGGTGATTCAATTAAAGTTTTATTGTACGCGGATGACCTGGTAATTATGGCAGATAATCCATCCACGCTACAGCTCCAAATCAATAAACTTAGCATTTTCTGTAAAACTTGGGGTCTCCAAGTTAATACACAAAAGACAAAAATCCTAATTTTCGAAAAAAGGCAAAGTAGAAAGTATCTAAATGAATATTGGACTTACAACAATGCTCGTATTGAAGTCGTACAGGAATTCAAATATTTAGGAGTTTTAATGACGAACAATCTAAGCTTTGTCAAGCATTCACAAATGAAAGTTACAGAAGCTAAACTTGCACTCAATATGATGTGGCCAAAATTTTTTGCTAATCAAAACATTGGCATTAGTTCCAAATACCGTGTTTTTAACGCAACTGTCAATGCGTGCATGTCTTATGGTGCTCAAGTTTTCGGATTTATACCATTAGAAGCTTTCGAAAACTTACATAGGTTTTTCTTCAAGCGCTTATTTCGATTGCCCAACTCAACACCGAACTACTCAATATACGTAGAATCAGGGATAACACCAATATTTATACGGAATCTAAAATCAAATGCTGATTTTCTAACAAAACTCATAAAAAGGAGTGACGGCTGTCTTCATAAAGTTATTCTGAAAAATTTGCTACTTACAAACTCATCCCCCTTCAAGGAATGGAACCAGCTTGCCCTTTCGCATGATTTTGCTCTATCTCTTACTGTGTCCAACATCGATGAATGGCAAGATCAATTTTCAAATCTTATTGCGAAGATTGACGAAAAATTGTATACTAAAAATATAGATAAAGCAAAGTCCTCCACATCTAGAAGTATATATAGAAATCTTAACCATGAACTTTTATCAGATGTCAACTATTTCCGTTCTGAGTTTTCAGTCCAGACTATCAGTATTGTATTTAGAACAAGAGTTGAAATCCTAAACCTAAACTATATTCCATACAGAAACGATTTGCCTCAACTTTGTAACTTATGCAACCGTAGAGAATTAGAGGATGTTTACCATTTCGTGGCTATTTGTCCAATCCTTCAAGAAATTCGTCGACTTTATTTCAATTATAGTTTTTTAAATTTATCTCAATTTTATGAGATTCTCAATGGTGAATATGGATGGCGTAAACTATACGAATACTGTCAGCATGCTCTTTCTTACCGAAACAGTTTTTAGACCTTCATCTGATCATTTGGCCAAATCTTGTGTTTCAAACTTACATTATATAATTACAAAAATTATTGAAACTGTATTTATTTATTTTTTGTGTTACAAATCACTAAAATTGAATTTTACCTTTATGTTACAATTCATTAAAATTGCTTAATCTCATCTAATTGAATTAAAACTGTGCTTTTAGCATCATATTATTTTATGTTTCAAATCATTAAAATTGAATAGTTTATTATTTCAAATTCTTTAACCTCAAGCTCTAATTATATTGTTTAAGAGAAGCAAGTAAATAATACTTTCATATTTATACACACATATTTAATTACCAAATGTTACTTTATTTATTTATATTTTTCAATTCAAATGAAATGTCATATCAGGCAGACGGCATGATTGCCACGCCCTTATTCTTAAGTTAATTTTTTATAACGTTTATTGAAAAAATAATAAAGAATTTAATAATAATATAATAATAATATATTTGAGTCGAAAATCAATTTTTACCAACTTTCGTAAAATTTTGGTTTCGGTTTTTAATTTTTTGTAAAAAAACTGTCAATTCGATTTTTTTCAAAATTTTACTGAATGTTGACAACAATATTTTTTGAAAGATAAAAGTAGTTTAATGCCAATATGTCAAAGTTTTGAAAAGATATTTGAGTTGAAATTCAATTTTTACCAACTTTTATTAATTTTTATGGGTTTTTATGTTTTGTAAAAAAACTGTCCATTCGATTTTTCTCAACATTTTCCAGAATGTTGAAAACAATATTTCTTATAAGATAAAATAAGTTTGGAGCCTTAATCTCAAGTTTTTGAAAAGATATTGGAGTCGTCGAAATTCAATTTTTACCAACTTTGAGTTATGTTTTTTTTTAGGTTTTTATTTTTTATCAAAAAAACTGTCAATTAGATTTTTCTCAAAATTTTATGAGATGTCAAAAACATTATTCTTCGTTGAACAAAATTGTTTTGGATATGAAATCACATTTAAGTGGAAAAATTTTCGAGGCAACATATTGTTTTTTCAGTTTTTTTGATTTATAAAAAAAACCGTTTATTGGATTTTTTTCTAAAAATATACTTGTTTAAATAAAATGTTCACCTTTTTTTAAAACTGCTATGGTAAAAAAAACCACCCACGCAATTTTCTTGAGAGCCCTTTCTGCATCTTTCTGCCTTATTATCTGTATAACAAAATTTATTTGAAGTCGATATCTCTTCTGGTTCTTGAGCTATGGACGACGAAAAAAACGTCGCGAACGTACGTACACACGCACGTACAGACATCTTTCTAAAAACCTTTTATTTCGACTCTAGGGACCTTGAAACGTCGAAAAATGTTAAAATTTTCAATTTGACAAATCGGACCCAATAACTTCCTATGGGAAGTTAAAAATGTCAGATCGCCCAAAAACTCGCAAAGTCAAGAAAGCGTAAAGCATGCTGCGCACTGCAACTCCCCTGCTTGGATTTCGGCTAGGCGTGAGGTTGTGTGTTGCAAGGTTTCTTTTAATTCTTAAAATTTTAAGAAACATTTCTTATAAACTCAACTTCGCACCTACCCCAAATCCTATAGTGAGCACAAGCGTCTCAAAGCCCAACCACTCAAAATGTTTGGTGCCCCGTGGCGGCCATTTTGTTTTGGTGACAGTTGTCAAATCTTTTGTTTATTATTCAGATGTTTATGCCAAATCATCACGGCAATTTACGCTATTGAACAGCACTTTCAAATGATAAGACTTTTTTATCAAAATGATGTTCATTAACGCAATCGTTGCGCGCATTACACCCTTTTTCCAGTAGACGTGGTGGACCTTCACAGCCGACTCTTCAGCGTTTGGTGGCCAAATTGGAGACGACCGGTTCAGTAAACAACCAGCCAACACTCGTAGGTTTAAGAACCTCAAGATCGGTCGAGAACATCGCCGCGGTCCGTAAAAGTGTACAGCAGAACCCGAGGCACAAGAACTCGGCCTTTCGTAGACTTCAACTTGGCGAATTTTGCGTCGGGACTTAGGCCTACACCCATACAAGATCGAACTGACCCAGGAGCTCAAAGTTAATGACCATAGACAACGCTGTTTGTTCGCTGATTGGGCTTCGAATAGTTTGGAAGAGGACCCCAATTTTGGCCGAAAAATCATCTTTAGTGACGAGGTGCATTTTTGAATGAATGGCTGTGTTAACAAGCAAAATTGCCGTATAGTGGACAACACCAACCCACGCGAGGTTCCCCAGGTGATAAAGCATCCTCAAAAAGTTACCGTTTGGTGTGGATTTTGGCCCGACGACGTAATTGGTCCGTACATTTTTGAAAACGACGTTAGTTAGGCGGTGATTGTCAACAGCGAGCGCTACATAACGATGATAACTAATTTCTTATGGCACAAATTGAACCATATGGACCTAGACGACATTGTGATTGTGGACATGTGGTTCTAGCAGAATGGCGCTAAGTTCCACACAGCAAACTACATTGAAAGTTGGTTTGGGTAATATGGTATTTGGGCTTTGTGACGTTTTCTTAGTCATATTTTTTACTACGTTTCTCTATTTGGGTCTTATGTCATTTTCTGATTTGGGTTATATGTCGTTGGGTGATAAGACATAAGAAACGATAGAAATTATGCCCAGAATAAATATAATAAAGCCTATGTCATAAAATCCAAATTTAAAATTATAAATTCTTTTGGGCAAAATGACAACTTACAATTTGGGCGTTTATTTAAAATTAATTTGGGCGTTACGACATTCGCTTTGGGTTTTTTTTTGTCGATTTATTATTTATTATTTCAAGATTTGGACGTTATAGTTTTGGGAGAAAAGACCTAACGCCTTATTTAAACACTAAAGTTGTCCAAAACCATTAAACATATGTGTTCTGACGTGACATCTTACATTTTTAGGTATACAGTAAATTATAAATTACGTATGTCAACATTGTAAAAACTTTTTGATGAATATTTTGACTTGAATTTTTAAAAAATTACTTCATTTTTAAATAAATACTAAATTGAATAAGATTTGACCAACTCGATCCAAATTTTGTACAAATTTTTGTAGAAATGGATCATTTAAAAATTCAAAGGTATGCTTAAAGTTTTAAATATTCGCAAATATTCGAAGAGTCCTTACATATATCAAAAATTTAGAATTTTGAACTATGTACATAATTGAAATTTTGACACTTGAATTAGGATACAAATAATGTTTATAATCCAATGAAATAATTGTTAGATCAAAAAATGTATTTTGTTGGTTTACAAACAAAACACTTATGTTTTCAAACATTTGCCAAAAAAGGCCATCAAAAATACTCATTGAAACAAAAATGAGTCAATATTGTAAGAATTCGTTGATTATAAACAGGAAATAGTTTAATCAATTCCAAATCACTGTCTGTCTGAACTGTCTGTCAGTTGTTAAAATTCAGGGCATGTATTTCAAAATTCCACAGATTATACATTTTTCATTTAGAATGAAATTTCTAAATTTTCTTTTAATTTAAATTTGATTTTGAAATTCTAAAAATGCCCCAAAATATAGAGAAAATATATGTACATAGTATACCAGCATTTACCTCAAGGTCTCCTAATTTTGTGTTTTAAGGCATGTATAATTTCTGCCTACTTAAGCAACATTTCTCAATTTTTATCCACACATAAGTAAATACAAATAAGCCCCTGTGGTGAGATGTACCTTTTCACGAAACAAGTATTCACAACACCTACGTAAAATGTTTACATGTAAATTAATTACATCCCGAATAAATCCTAAACAAAACAAAACAAATAAACAAACAAAAGGGGAGTTCAAATCCCCCTACCTAAAATAAGAACGTCGAAAAATCAATGATTTCCCCAGAATTCCGACAAAAACACCTACAGAATTAAAATTCCTAAAATTATTTCTATACCTTGTTTCAAAATACGTACATATATACAAAGTAAGTATCTAAATTATGTAATTAAATGTAAGTATAGGCACTTTGAAGGGCATCTCTTCTCATCTCATATATAGAAGTAAAAACTATTTAAAATACCTCAATTATTCGACAAAAGGCAAAAAGATATACTCGAGTTCAGAAACAGATACTTCACTCACACCTCTTTTCTACTTATCACCCCAGCTGTCAATTTATTTCTAGCTAATTTTAGAATAGTGGCAGAGATGGAATAGCGCACCTTAAATAGCATTAGGGTAGTCCCCTCATTCGGTGCACATAGTTGAGGCAAGGCATTGCACGATCCCCAACCCTCGACTTGACACATACCTATAGGAATATAAATGTAGACACACAGTGGCCCAGTCATAAATAATCCACAAAAATCAACCTAAAAGATACGAGTACGAGTACGTATTTAGATTTTAGAATTACGACAGAAGAAGAACATCTGGAGCTGTTGCAGTTGTTGCCTCTGCTTGGTGCTGCATCTAGGTACCTTCTGCCGATACCCAAGAGTATCTAATTAGTCAAAGAATGTGTATAAGGACGATATGGTTGCTGGGTAGCTTCCCTGTTGCAGAAAATAGAACATCAACCAAGACGCGACGTATCTAAGGTACTTTGCACAGCAAGTATCTATAAAGCAAAAGGCATTCTCTCGTCTTGAAAAGATCGACAATCTCTTCATTAAAATGGAACTAAATGGTAACAAGATAGATGGGATCAGTTGTGGATGCTCTGTGGTGAGCGCACTAGAGTTCGGCTGCCATGGAGCGTGCTGCACTATTCACATAGCCACACACAGAACACGCCAACGAACGGATTGATGGTCGATGGATGTGAATGGATGGATGGATTGTAAAGTGTCATGCCCTAACGCCAATGAAAAGAAAGTTGATTGCCACCGCCGCCGCTGCCAATGCCGCTGATGAGCTATAAGTTGTGTGCTCTGTTCTGCTCTATGCCTTTCCGTGCCGACCATCATTCCAACCCGATCCTGCTCTAGATACATGTTTTGTGGCTTTGAGGGCCTTGTGGCAAGAACTTCTCTATATATTCCAAAGCTATCTTTCTATATAGCCACAAGAAATGCACCGTAAAGATCGATTTATAATTCAAAAACCGATTGAAGCAAACAAAATAAAAAAGAGACAACAAGCAAAGAAACGATCGAAGAACGTGCACCATTCGAATCGTTTGAATCTTTTCGCTTGATTTATACCCTGAGATTTGCTAAACGCAAACGAAAAGTATTGAGACGAAACGAGAACGGGCGAGAAAAGGCAATTCTATAGTGATTCGTGAGGCAGAAATGACATTGCCAGATTAAGTTTTTTAGCAACAAAAAATTGCATTGAATCTAGGTATACATAACATATGTCTGATTTTACAATATTCTTAGATCAGTCTTCAGAATGAGAGTGCAAAGTTTTTTCACGTAAAACACTTGATTCACACAAATGTACATTTAGAGCATTTATTTGACAGGACATCTGACAATATTCTAAGATCTAGCAATTGCTTTATCTTAAGACCCAAAAATGAAGGAGAAATCTGATTTAGACTAGTTTGATGCACTTTTGCGGAAGAAACACACTAGAAAATAAAATTTGACATTTCGTCACATTTAAAAATTAATAACAATAAAATGTCATTTGGATTTTTGTGAGAGTAATGGCTGAAACACAAACACGCTTCAGCTTTGGCTTCGTCTGCGTTACGGTGGGCCCGCTTCGAAGTTGCTTTGAATGACATTTCTAATATGACATTTCTAAAATGGTACTTCTGGCATTAGCAGCTGTTATTTTTTCTCAAAAGTTTGTTTTGATTTTTTGTGCAGTAAAAAAAATTAATTTTGACTAGAGCTTCCGTTTGGAGTTACATTACGTAACATAACGTTCTTTTCCTTACGATTGTCAAACGAAACGTTAGGTCAAAGGTTCATTGTGATACCATGCATTGAATTCCTATGGCTGAACTCGTAAACGTCAGGTGAAGCCGGACCTGAAGCGTGTTTGTGTTTCAGCCATTAAGATCTGCGATAGCGCATTTTGTTGACTAGTTTCGATAGAAAGATTTGTATAGGGTCCGTTTTGGGATGCGATTACAGTAACCATGGAGCCGTAGTGGATTGCGCATCGTGTGTTTAACTTACAACACGTGCATTGAAACGGGCCGTTCAGTCATTGAAAAACAGAGACGATTCCGAAATCATTTTAACATTGGCCATTTTAACCACGGACGTGTTCCAAAATTTGATGCAATTGTGAAGTGGGTGAATAGGTTTCATAGAACTGGTTCTTTGAGACCTGGAACTGGGCGAGGAGCTGTTTGAACTGTTAAAACTCCAGAAAATATTGAAAGAGTATGTCAAGCAGTTGAAGCCAGCCCTCGTCGATCAACTTAATTTAACTATCGGGGTCTAAGGATGTCGGACCGCTCGGCGAATTTTGCTCTTTTATTTGCATTTTTATCTACATATACAAGATGATGGTTGTCAAAGAATTGCAGCAAAATGGCTACGGCAGACGGATGAGGCTTGCAAAAGCAATGTTGGACATCTTGATGAATGACACTATTTGGATAATAAGCGATGGAGCCCCTTTCATTTATCAGGAGTGGTTAAAAAAAACAAAACTTCCGTTATTGGGCCTCTGAAAACCCACAAGAGCTCTATTAACAACCTCTCCACAGTAGAAAGTGAGACAATAACCCATCAAGACATTCAAGCATTTTCACGTCAAATACTTCAGAGGAGTATGCAAAACTTCACACAACGCCTGCAGGGGTGTTTTGAAAAAGTGGACAGCACTTGACTGATGTGATTTTTAGTACGTTTTTTTAAATCTTTCATATTATATTTCCGGAATACTAAATTATTAATTTAAATAGTTTTCTAACAACAGGTTACATTTTAAATATCAAACTTACTCTTAAATAAATCGAGTGTTAGATTTGCTGTGTGGCTTGTAGCACTACTCTGTTAAATCCATGTGTCCTATATGTCCATATCTTTCAAATTTTACCAAAACAAATCAGTAATCATGGCACGATAACTCTCGCCATTTACAGTAACGTGACGATAGCCTTATAACGCTATCATCTTGGCGCATCTTCTCCAGAGCCCAACTGGAGTTCGTACGTTACTTTAAATGCTTAACCAAGATCCTTACGCAAAATATGCCATAATGTGACCTGAGCGATGCCCAATTGTTGAGAACGCCATGTAATTGACTGATTTGGAACTTTTGATACGGATACCTAAGCAGCAGCTATTTTTTGACAGTTCAACCAACCCGTTGTCTCACTGTTACGTCAACATCACACAACGAATATGTATACAAATTGTTGCACTAATCTGGGAATGAATTACGACCGAAAATTGGAGTTAACGCTCGTAAAGTAGCGGTCAGTTCCATGATTAATGATAATTATGAATAAAAGGTGGGTTCACAAATTAAATTCAAAGTTGTCAAGTCCCCATTGTTTTAACCTGATATCAAGATCTTGAGAGATCGAAGAAATACATACATTGAAAAAATAATTGTTTGTTGTTTTCTTTTTATCATCGATCTCATCCCCATGCTTTTTCACTATTCGTTTTTTATTTATGTATCAACTTACTAGATAAAATTCTGTATGGCAAAGCAACGTTTGCCATGTCAACTCGTTTGTAGGTGACAAATTCTCTCAATTTCTCTAAATTATAAAGTAACGAAATAATTAAAGTTGCGATATTGCATAGTTAAAAGACATTTAACTCTCGATTTATATAAAATGTCATACTCGTTACTTAGCAACAAATTCCACTACACCTTCCCCTATTTACTTAAAAACAAGACAAATCATGCGGGTAACGAGTGTGCTTTATAAAAAAAGCTTTAAAATTTGGTGCCTTAAAGTAACAAAATAAGGCTAGTAACGATTTTTATTATGAATAAAATTCCATAGTATCTAACGATTTCCTAGAAATTATAGATTTGTATACTCGTTACTTGGGAAAAAGTTCTCAAGATTCTTTCCGTATATCTAAATGCAAGCAAATAAATTACAGTAGGTAATATCGCTTTGCTTCATTAACAAACTTTGTACTCGTTACTTAGTAAAGAAATCTTCCCGATACAACCAGAATTAAGTACTGATAATATGATGAACGGTATTTCGTCTGTTAAACATTACAATGTCACATACAGTTCGGAACTTATTAATTCCGTTGTACAACGTCCTGGGGCCGGCCGCTGCCGTACGAGTGAGAAAATTAATTACTCGCTGCCACACTACTAACGAGCGAGTAGGTAATTATGGTTGTGGTTGTGTGAAGTATGTATCTTTTAACAACTCGCTATCAGTTACTCGTTCTTTTGGCCTCAAAGTCACTAAGATTTTTATGAAAACCTAGACTTTCATGACAAATTTTGTATTCGTTATTATATCTAACTTTTCAAATGCACTCAAAAAATTTTCTTCAAACCCATTACTTTTGACTATTACCCCGTTTTTGATTTACCTCTGGCAACATTACCCCACTAAACGAAACACAATACCACTAATCGAACAATTCCTTCACATCACAGCCTTCAATACATTTTTTGTTATTCTCTAAAGGTCAATGGTTTACTCCAAACAATTGCACGACAATGCGACGAAAATACGAAACCAAAGTCAGATCGCTTCAACTTTTTATTCTACAAAGCCTTGTTTTTCAAACTCTGTCTATAGTTTATATTAAATGAAAAAAAACAAACAAAAACAAAACGTGAGCGTTCGACTTCGACTTCGACACACAAAAGTTAGTGTTCTTCTTCCGGATTTCAGCTCAGTTCAGTATCAGTATCAGTACTCTGTCGATCGATAGTACAGTGTTGGTTCTTGTTGGAATGATTTTAGGTAGGTTTCCGAGTACTTGCACACAAAAGCCCCTGTATAGTATATGCGCTCTCAAAAGACACATTATTGACGATTGTGCTGGTTCTATAGGGGCTAAGCCCGCGCGACTATTTATGAGCATCAATTCTGTTTGGACTGTTTTTCAATGGGCATTTTGTATCTGGCCATAGAATGGCATCCAACCGAATCGAAATTATAAAATATTACACCGGCACCACCGCTTCGTTCGATGGATGATGATGATGATGATGATGCTGATGGTGATGACGAAGACCACGATGGAGACTAACCAACTATACGATATGACCATGATGATGATGATGATGATGATGATGATGGTGATGGCATTGGGAGTTGGAGCGCACTGTCGTTGTCGTCGTCGTTGTAGTTGTAGTTAAAAGTAGGATTGGTAGCTGGAGCTTATAGTGATTTCTTGAATCTCTTTTTCTGTGCATTTAGAAAGGTTCCTGCTCTAGAATACATTCCACCATGTCCACCACCATCAGCCAGCCAGCTTTCGTTAACACGGTTGAAGCTGAAGCTGCTTCAGTTTGCTGGGTGGCATAGGTCTAGCTCTAGCTCTAGGTAGTTATAGTTACAATAGTCATGCAACCAGAAGATAGTTAGACAAGCAGAAAAAAACCGCGATTTGTAACACGAAAAATTATTGGTCCGGTCCGATCCAAAAGACTAAAGCAGCAGCTCTATAGCTAAGCATAAAGCTAAAGCAAGGTAACTAACCGTAACCATCCGGCAAAAAGGACCTCGCAGTTCGCAAAGTTGAAACAATAAATAATAATTCATGACAATATTCACCATCATCGATGGGGTCGCCGCGCCGCCGGTCGTGAACCGAAATGAGTTAGGGCGACTTTAAAGAGCTCTACGTCTGCACAGACTACATCGAGTGGCGTGGCGATGGATACGGTGCGCGGCGGTATCTTCCATAAGATCTCCGGCTGGGCATTGTTGTTTGTTACCCACGGTTATGTACGAGCTATAAGGTATGTGAATTTCGAGGATTGGGATATGAGTTAAATGTTTGAGTTAACAATGAGAGCTTACCTTGGACTTATATTATTTTTTGAGATTCTTATTGTGACAAAAATGAAATTGTTTGGTTTCGTTCTTGTGATTCTTTCGATTGTTGTATGGTAAAGCTATGATGCTTTACATTTTTGAACAATGGGCGCCATAAATCATAAGGGCATGTCACAGGTGTGAGGCGCATTTAAGTTTTACTCTCTCGTATATGAAGTGTAATGGAAGGGTTTGGGATAATGCATTTGGAAAATGTCAAAAGGCGCAAAAGAAAAAAGAACATTCTTATGACATTTTTAAAGCTGTGAAGTCAGCAAGCACCTACATATCTAGTTTGTTCTTCTTACTTTGTTGTTCTCTCATAAGAAGTTAAAGACGTGGTAGATTAGATTTTAAAGTAGAGTTTTCCAAAAAGTGGTCCCATTTTTAACGGACTGCAGGACTTTTGAAGCTTTTGTCTTTTGACATTTGATAAGTATAAGAACAATATTCTTTTTAGCAAAAGAAACGATTAAGGAATTTGATCTGTTGATTCAAATTAGTGATGTGAAGAATCATGTTCAGTGCCAAAGAACAACTGAAAACATTTGCTACTTTAGTCTGTAATGTTTACAAAAATTCAGGTTTTTCTATCGTCGTTCTTTAAAATTATCCATTTCAGTTTTAAAGCTTCTTAGAATAAGTCAACATTAGAAATCCCACTAATCGATAACCAGCAATATTTTATCTTCGCTAATTGGGTTCTTGAAATGAATCAAAATTATCAGAATTTTCTTCAGTAATGAGGACTTTTTTGACCTTGGAGCCTGGGCTTATGAGTCTTATGTTCATATTTGGGATTAGAGAGTGAAAAATATGATTGTTGAGAAAACCTTTCCATCCTCAACGTTTTACTGTGTTGCGACTTTTGGGCTGGCGTTTCGTTGCATGTATAGATATATCCCTACATCCGTACGTCTGTACGTTCGCGACGCTTTTTTCGTCTTCCATAGCTCAAGAACCAGGAGAGATATGGACTTCAAATAAATTTTGTTATACAGATAATAAGGCAGAAAGATGCAGAAAGGGCTCTCAAGAAAATTGCGTAGGTGGTTTTTTTACCATAGCAGTTTAAAAAAAAGGTGGACATTTTGGTTAACCCTCTCTCAACCAATGACGCTAGAGACTTGAATACAATTTTATATTATATATTGTAACGTGATACCAAACAAGTATATTTTTGGAAAAAAATCCAATTGACGGTTTTTGCTATAAATCAAAAAAACTGAAAAAAAAATTTGTCACCTCGAACATTTTACGACCAAAATATGATTTCATCTCCAAAACAATTTTGTACAACGAAAAATAATGTTTTTGACATCTGATAAATTTTTGAAAAAAATCTAATTGACAGTATTTTTTATAAAAACTAAAAACCTAAAAAAAACATTACTCAAAGTTGGGAAAAATTAAATTTTGACTCAAATATCTTTTCAAAAACTTGAGACTAAAGCTATGATTACACGGTCAACGAAATCGGTCAACGCGTTGACTCTCTGACGTCACAAAAAATACATATTTTCTCCGTCATCTCACCGTCAACGTTTACAGTATCAATGCTTAAAACATTGACTATCAGACGATTGACACTATTGGGTCAATGTTGTCCCAAATTACGTTGACGCACAGGTGTGTCAACCTGACTTTTACTCATCAGTGTCAATGCATTGACTCGCAAAACTTTGATGATCACACGGTTTGACACAAAGCAAAAAAGCCGTCAGCACAAGTCAAAGTTATTTTGAGGAAATAAAATAAATATTGTGAGTTTATTAATGCACATAATTATATAGATATATTTAAGATTTTTTGGCTCGGATCTTGCCTAAATTTGCCTTGAAGAGGCTACGAAGGGCGTTCCATTTGTTTCTAGCTTCAAAGCTATCGACATTTTGGATCCCTAGCTCCTCAGCAACTTGTTTCCAGCACTCACATTTTATGTGAGCCAGCTTATAATCGCTGCATCCTCCATCCCAAAGCGCTGGTCGCTTTTGGACAGCTGAAATCAACGCCGATATTTCAGTTTGTTTGGCCCAAGTGTATGCAATTTTTCTTTTGCGTTGCGCTTTTTTCTTTTTTTGGTCTTCATCTTGGGCAAGTGACTCCTGTCTTGGAGTAGCATCGTCGATATCTTCCATCATAATCTGATAAATTTTTTATCAAAGAAAGGGACATTATTTTAAATTTTAAAAAAAACTTACCAGCAGCTTTAAAATTTCAATATACATACATATGTATGTCCTGTTTTGTTTTTTTATTTTTTGAATTAAATGATGTAAAAAAACCAGGGCCATGTTTTTTTTTATATGTATAAAAATCACAGTCAAACTGAGACGATGACACGGTATTTAATTCTGCCCCGTCAACGCTGGGACACGGTCATTGCGATGACACGACTCCGTCAACGCGTCCCAATGAGGTTGACAGAGAGATTACACGGTCATCGAAAAAAGTCAATGCGTTGACCCAAAAATGTGTGTCAACGGGAGTGTCATCGTACCCGTCAACGCAATGACACCAGTTTTCGTTGACAATCACACGAAGTGACACTCTTGGGATAGATTGTGACGTCATTTTTACGTCAGAGAGCCAACGCATTGACCGATTTCGTTGACCTTGTAATCATAGCTTAAGGCTTTAAACTTATTTTATCTTATAAGAAAAATTGTTTTCACTATTCAGTAAAATTTTGAAAAAAATCGAATTGACAGTGTTTTTACAAAAAATAAAAACCTAAAAAAGAATGTAACAAAAGTTTGTAAAAATTGATTTTCGACTCAAATATCCTTTCAAAACTTTGAGATATTGGCTTTAAATTACTTTTATCTTTCAAAAAATATTGTTGTCAACATTCAGTAAAATTTTGAAAAAAATCTTATCGACAGTTTTTTTTACAAAAACTTAAAAACCGAAAAAAAATTTAACAAAAGTTGGTAAAAATTGATTTTCGACTTAAATATCTTTTCGAAAATTTTAGATTATGGCTTCCAACTAATTTTATCTTATAAGAAATATTGTTTTCAACATTCATTAAAATTTTGAGAAAAATCGAATTGACAGTTTTTTTTTACAAAAACCTAAAAAAAACAATACTAAAACTTCGTAAAAATTTACTTTCGACTCAAGTAGCTTTTCAAAAATTACAAATATTGGCTTCAAACTTATTTTGTTTCACAGAAAATATTGTTTTCGATATTCAATAATTTTTTTCATAAAAATCCAACAATCCGTTTTTTCATAAAAAAATAAAATCTACAAAAAATAGTACGCAAATTTGGTAAAAATTGATACATATAGACAAACTTTTAAGCTAGACAAATCGACAGACGGGATGGGAAGTTATCAGTGTGGGTCGCATCCCAGCCTCTTTTCTTGCTATATATAGGTGTCGGAATTGGATAAGCTACAGTTTTGTTAAATTGTATTAATTAAAAAAGCATTTAAGTGTCTTTAATTGTATGTTACATCTTCTTTAAAATTAAAGTTAAGAGCCTTTGTTAACTGTTGATAATTTTACCTTTTTTAAGCTCTTTAATTGTTTTTTTTTTTTTGTATGGAACCATTCCAGTTTTAAAACACATCAGAGTAGCAAGTTCATCTAATTAAGTTTGGTGTTAATTTTATGTCTAAATAAAAGCTTTTGCAAGTAAAGACTTTTAATTTTTAATATATGAAAGTTGTTAGGTGTAATGTAACTGATGCGAGAAACATTAAAAACTCAAAAAATGAAACTCTACAAAAACTCTTTGACGATTTAATATAACAAAACAACACGCGAAGTCTGCACAATGACTTTTGCTACTACACGATGACGACGACATGTTAAAGCAATTAATTATGACGAGTGCGAGAAGTAAAACTTTGCAGACGGCGACAACATCACACAACCCACCATATCGTCAGGAGTCAGGACTCTAGGAGCATTACATAAAAAATGAAAAGGAAGAAGCACTAGAAGGCATAACATCAGCAATATGAAATGATGATGATGACGGTGTGATGATGGTAACTAAAGGGAAAAAGGACGACAACAATTCTATATATGAGCAGTAATTATGTTACCTTATATACTACATACATTTCTTATTGTGCAAGGATAAGGATTCGTCCTGATGGAAGTGTTGTTAATATGTTATTAACGGTTACAATATTACGTCAGTTAAATTGAAGCTGTATAAAGTTCACTGAGTTTTTTTAAATTCTCTCGTAGTTGTTTACACTTGGAGTCATTTGAATTGGGTTATGTTTGAAATCTTCACTTTGAAGTCTTATGAGAAAAAGTGGCTCTTATTACATTTCAATTAACAGGAAGAGTTCAAATACTTGTCTTGAACCGACTTTTAATAACTCGGCACGTTACCTCTTTTTTAATGTATGTCTCAGTCTTAAAAGATTGATTAAACTTAAAAAACTGATTGGACTGATAACATTGAGAGAGACTGACTGATTAAATTGACGAGATTATTGAGACTGTCAAGATTAACAATACCAATAGATTTCTGAGACCAATAAATCATCATTAACAATTATGAGGCTAGCGAGATAAGATTTATGAGACTGCCGAAGTTGAAGATGATGGTGAGACTGATAATACTAATGAGACTGTTCAAACTCACGAAACTGAATAGAATAAGAAGACTGACAAGAATGACTAGATTTATGCAACAACAGTGACACTCACAAGACTAACTAGGTTGACGAAACTATCGTCACTGATGAGATGGAAGGGATTGAAATTAAGGCTGACGAGACTTAAAAAACTGGAAAAAACATACGAGACGAAAAAATCTGAAGATGCGAGAATGACTAGACTAATGAGATTAGCAAGATCTACAAGACCGATCAGAATAGAGGGAAAGGTGAGAAAGATGAGTGCCTACTCATGAGACTTTATTATGTACTTGGTAAGACTGATAAGACTTACTAGACTAACGCAATTAAATAAAAATCCAAAGCTGAAGAACTTGACGAGACTGACCAGAGTGATAAAACTGACGAAAGTGCAGAAATTGACAAGACTGTTAAGAATAACGAAACTAATGAGAGTAACAATATTGACAGGACTGACAAGATTGAAGTGTTTGATGAGACTTACGATACTTGGAAAAGAGACGAAACTGATGAGATTGAATTGGCTGAAAAGAGTTGTGCTACAGACAAGGCTGATGAGACTTTAGTTTAGCTGACAAGTCTGAATAGACTGGCGAGCCAACGAGACCATTGAGATTGTATAGAATAGATTAGAAGTGTAATTTATGAGACTATAGTGAGACTATAGTCTCATAAATTACAAAACTAACGACACTTATAAAGTAATAATACTAGTAAAACTGACGATACTGACTAAACTGACGAATCTGATGAGAACTGATGAGACTGATGACACTGATGAGACTGATGAGACTGATGAGACTGATAAGACTGATGAGACTGATGAGACTGATGAGACTGATGAGACTGACAAGACTGATGAGACTGATGAGACTGATGAGACTGATGAGACTGATGAGACTGATAAGACAGATAAGACAGATACGACTGATAAGACTGATGAGACTGATAAGACTGATGAGACTGATGAGACTGATGAGACTGATGATACTGATGAAACTGATGATACTGATGAGACTGATGAGACTGATGAGACTGATGAGACTGATGAGACTGATGAGACTGATGAGACTGATGAGACTGATGAGACTGATGAGACTGATGAGACTGATGAGACTGATGAGACTAATGAGATTGATGAGACTGATAAAACCGATGAGACTTATGAGACTAATGAGACTGATGAGACTGATGAGTCTGATGAAACTGATGAGACTGATGAGACTGATGAGACTGATGAGACTGATGAGACTGATGAGATTAATCAGTCTGGTGAGTGAAGTGAGACTGATAATATATTTGTTGCAAGACACGAGACCGAGACAGCTTATTTTAATCAAGGAGCGTAATGTTCATTTCTTCTAGTGATGGACAGGCGTTTAAATTACTTTTTAATTTCCAGACAGCTTTATTTATGAAATTTTGTTTGTATCTTTGACAAAACCCTTGAATACAATTATTTTAACAGTTTTGTCTGGTTTATGTCAATGGTTATGGTCAATGTTATTCTAAGCCCTTTTTTCAAAAGTTGAATAATTTGTATTAATTTTCTTTGTGTGTTCTTATAGGTAATGGTAATTTGTCCCCCATGATGTTCAAACGCACATAAAAGATTTAAAGCAGACGAAGTGGTGGCGTTTGTTGATGATTTAATAAGAAAAAATAATGTACTTAATTTGTATATGGTTTTTGTATGAATAATTGTCCACAATATATGATTTATCTTTTTAAAAAGTATGAAGGATTCATATTTATTGAGGTTCAGGTTCAAGTTTAGATTGTCTAGACTCTCGGTTATTTCCATCATTTTAGAATACAAAGAACTTTCTTTATCTTCAAAATAATCAGAGTCCTTTTGCGCCTGGCTTTTTTATCTTCTCTTTTTTTTATGTGACAAATTTTTTTGAAATTTGTCTTCTTTTTTAAATTTGTTTAAGCTTATTTTTACAAGAGAACAAATAAAAATATCTAAGTGACATGGGTCATCATAATTGATTAAGTCTGACGATGGCAAATTTGCTCTCATTCATATACAGCAAGCATACACAACATCTGGCTGGTTGGGAAGGATATATGTAAGGCAAACGCAAATGTCCTTGCTCCGTCCGTCGGGTTGATGGTTTTATATAATATTGATAGCTATTTTGTAAGCTCCACATGTTCCATATAAATTTTATCATCATTCTTTTATTTTTTACTCTACTTTCACTTTACGAAAAAGTCCTTCAATTAAAGTTCTGTTTACATTGATATCTCTCTTCGTCCTTTTTTTTTGCAAAGAGGTCTTCATTATCACCATAACCATTTTATCCTGGCAATCCGTTTATTTGCACACAAAGTGACCTTTTTACCGTGTCGTCGGTTGGTGGGTCGGTCGGTCGTCATTCTTAAAGTCATGTTGCTGATTTTTCAAATAGGTACAGGACCCCAAAAAAACACACTTAGGAACAAAATGTTATATTAAATTAGTCTAAAAAGAAACCGACTACGACCATCTCGCCTTACCGCCTTGTCTTCTTTTCATAAGGTCATTGTGTCCTTTTTCGCTCCTTGGGATTCATTTTGTAGCTGTTATCTTATTCTTCTTCTAAACGCCAAGCTGTTTTGTAAATATTTTAGCAAATTATCAAGTCAGCTTCACTTCGCTTTGCCTTTGCCTCCCCTCGGCTCGCCTCACAACGCATAAGGACCAAAATATAAAGTCTGTTTATTTAGCATAACGCGTTTATTATGTTCGTACATAATTCCATGATGCGGATAGGATAGGTTCAGTTCACTCGGGAACGTCGTTGTTGTTAACACCTTGGAAGGAGAGAGCGCGGAAGAAGGCGGTGACGTGTTTTTGGGGGCCAGTCTGGGTATACTGGTAATGAGATGGCAAGGTCAGCAAGCGGGCGCACCTTTTAATTGGCTCAGTACTATCCTGATAATTCATTTGCCTATATTATACGCAGTTAATTCCTTGAATTGGCAGAAGGAGGATTAACATTGATATTATAATACGATCGACCAACTACGGCTACGCCGACGACAAAGACGATGACGACAACGACGACGACGCTGTGTTTGGATAATATTACATAATATCGTGAGATATTGCTGCTGGTGTAGAGTCAGATGTTTTTGCGGCTTAATTGGTATTCTGGGAATAATTAATATATAGTATAGATATAGTGTTTTGATAGCAATAAAGCTGTTAATAATAATATAGAGAAGTAAAATGAATTTGTTTTCAACTTAAGAAAGGTCGCATTAAAAACCAAACCCTCACAAACTATGATATGGTTTGGTTTATAAATTAAATGTCGAGTTTATTTATTGTCCAACTTATATATATCAAGTAAAAAGAAAAATTTTGACATTATTAACTTCCCATAGGAAGTTACTTTAATGGGTCCGATTTGTCAAATTGAAAATTTTGACATTTCTTGACGCTCCAAAGTCCCTTGAGTCGAAATAAAAGATTTTTACAAAGATGTCTGTGCTAGCGTGTGTACGTACGTTCGTATACGTCCGTACGTTCGCGACGTTTTTTTCGTCGTCCATAGCTCAAGAACCAGAAGAGATATCGACTTCAAATAATTTTGTTATACAGATAATAAGGCAGAAAGATTCAGAAAGGTTCAATAAAGATTCAAGAAAAGGTTCAAGAGAAAGATTCAAGAAAATTGCGTGGGTGGTTTTTTTACCATAGCAGTTTAAAAAAAAGATGAAAATTTTGGTTAACCCTAAATATCTCATGAACCATTGACGCTAGAGACTTGAAATAAATTTTATATTATATACCTATTGTAACGTGATACAAAACAAGTATGTTTTTTGAAAAAAATCCAATTAACAGTTTTTGTATAAATCAAAAAAACTGAAAAAAAATTGTCACCTCGAAAATTTTACGACTTAATTAAGATTTCATCTCCAAAACAATTTTGTGCAACGAAGAATAATGTTTTTGACATCTGATAAAATTTTGAGAAAAATCTAATTGACAGTTTTTTTTATAAAAAATAAAAACCTAAAAAAAACATTACTCAAAGTTGGTAAAAATTGAATTTCGACTCAAATATCTTTTCAAAAATTTGAGATAATGGCTTCTAAATACTTTAAACTTATAAAAATATTGTTTTCAACATAAGGAAACATTTTGAGAAAAATCGAATTGACAATTTTTTTTACAAAAAAAAAACTAAATAAAACAATACTTAAACTTGGTAAAAATTTACTTTTGACTCAAATATCTTTGCAAAACTTTCTTCAAACTAATTTATCTCATAGAAAATATTGTTTTCGACATTCCGTAAATTCTGTATAAAAATTCAACATAAAAACTAAAATTTACAAAAATAGTACGCAAAATTGGTAAAATCGATGTTCGGTTTTCGATAACTCGTGTACAATAGAAGATTTTATTGACTTCAAATTAATTTCATTCAACCAATTTGTATTTGTTTATATAAGAAATAAAAACTTTTAAGAAATGCTACTAAAATTGTTTTCGACTAAAAATCTCGTTTACAAAAATAGATTTTGGAATCAAACTATTTCATCAATAATGCAAAATATTGTTGGTAATTTGTAAATCTTTTAGAATAATTTAACTGACAACTTTTTTAACAAAACACGAAAACCTAGAAACTTTTTAAGCAAGACCAATCGACAGACGGGATGGGAAGTTATTAGTGTGGGTCGCATCCCAGCCTATTTTTTTTTTCATTGCTTCTTGAGAACTCAAACCATTCATTCAGATATTTATGTCCTGAAATCTCTAGAATATCATATGATGCATCAATTAACATGATAGTAAGTATTATATTGAAAAGTTTCTAGAAATTGTGTAATAAGTAGATTCCGACAAAAGATTATATAGTCAAAATTAAAAATGCAACAATATTGATAAAAGTTTATTATTTTTAAATATTTCTTCAGATGCATATATGTCAAAACTTGCGTTTTGTCATCCATAAACAGATTTATCGACACTTTTATGTTGTCCAGAAGAATTTAGATTTTTTTTAGATTGGATGTTATATCTCGACATAATACATAGCTCTTATGTTTATTTGTGCAGACTCAATAATTATGTTCTTATCCTCTCACCCTTTGATGTGAAATATATGTACAACTTAAATGAAGCGCACAAAAAGTTAATAGTTTAATGTGTTTAAATGCATATGTAACTTTTACACTTTATGAAACTGTCAGCGATCATATTATGCATCTCCTATTTTTGACTTTTTGGCAAACTGTTTATGTTTATATATTTTCTAAAAGTATATTACTATTTTCCTTGTGGTCTGAAATTTAGTCCAAACCGAAATGAATCTTAGAATAAAGCCTTTTTAAGAACTGAAAACATAGGCCCACCCATTTGACGGTCTTATAAATCGAAATTCTAACTCGAACTGAGATCTAAATCGGGGGTCGAATCGGTTAAGGTCAAAATTAACGAATTTGATGTATATGTAAGGTGATAGTCAATTTGATAGCTAAAAAGCTGTCACTACAAAAATTTGATAGTTATTTTCCAACAAATATGCTGTTTCTGAATAGAGCTACCAGTCGCTTACACAAACGACCGCAACATTTTCTCAGTTACCTTTTTTTCGTTAAAAAGGCATTTTTTTGATAGACAGTACAATTACAATTTAATACTTATATTTACATAGATATTTTATGGGAATCATTTAAAAAATTCACCATGGTGGACATAAATTTTGACAATTCTAATCTGAAATTGTTCTATTGAATTGAATTCAGTTGAATTATCTTAAACAGACGGAAAGCTCGGTGATAGTTAATTTGACTATCAAAATTTAAAAGTCACTTATCCTGCTGTTGTTGTTGTTGTTTATCCTGTTTCTTGATGACCTAAATGAAGTGCTTTGTGGTGGAATTGTGTAGGCAGGAAGGGGGATTAAAGAACTCATATATGCTAATGATATAGTCTTGTTATCGGACAGCCCCCAAGGACTTAGTCGCATGATTTTGGAACTTGAAAAATTTTGTGAGATTTGAAATCTGACAGTGAATTTGAGTAAGTCCAAAATAATGATATGCCGAAAAACAGGTGGAAGTTATGCCAGAAACGAAAAGTGCAAATTCGCTGGAAAAGATGTTGAAATCGATAAGGAGTATTAGTATTTAGGAATGAAAATAACCTCAAACTTAAACATTAAAAGCCATCTTTCCAACAAGCTTCAATTAGCAAAAACAGCACTTAAAAGCACATGGAAGTCCTGTATGAGTACAAATGGACCCAGTTTTAGGGCGAAGTATAAACTGTTCGAGGCAACTTCTAAATCAGTTTTGTTTTATGCCGCTCAAGTTTGGGGTTATCAGCAAAATGAAGAAGTTGAAAAACTGCTTAGATTTTCTTCTGAAACGAGTGTTTAAACTTGCATTTAGTTCCCCAAATTATATGCATTTTATTGGAGACGGGATTGTCTCCACTATTTATTTCAACTTTGAGGCTTCACTTCAACTATGTTATTATTATTAGGGCTGCATCTCATCCAGAAAACCGCTTAACAAAACTTATTATAACACAATGCAATCTCTTTAAAATCTTTGTTCTATAAAAAGTGGGACCTTATAGCAGTGAGATGCAATCTGCTACTTAATGTTTCGGTCAATAATATGGAAGATTGGAAAAATAATTTGAACATCTTCATAAGGAATCTGGAAAAAAAACTGAGAAAGGAGTTTAAAGACAAAGCACAATCATCCCTTAAATTGACTTAAATGCACTCAACTAATTTCGGGATGAAAACTATATCTTTAACATATCAACAATATTTAAAGCTAGAGGAGAGTTGATGAATTTGAATTTCTTCCTTTATTTTGCAGTGTATGCAATATTAAAGCGCGGGAGGACGTATTCCTTTTCGTTACAATATGCCCTGTCCTAATGGAGATCAGAAAGGTCGTCTTTGACTGCACGACAATGATCTTGGATAGAACAATAACTGGAAGATAAGATGGAAGATTTTGACCGCTTTTCCAAGGAAGCCGCTAGGTACAGAGCCAAAATAATAGCTGAAGAATTCTAGTTGCTGTTGTTTTTTTGTTCACACTAAACCTAGCATATGATTTTTATTATTATTATCATCATTACTATTTTAAAAAAAGAGGCTGGGATGCGGCCCACACTGATAATTTCCCATCCCGTCTGTCGATTTGTCTTGCTTAAAAGTTTGTCTATATGTATCAATTTTTACCAAATTTGGGTACTATTTTTTGTAGATTTTATTTTTTTATGAAAAAACGGACTGTTGGATTTTTATAAAAAAGTTACTGAATATCGAAAACAATATTTTCTGTGAAATAAAATAAGTATGAAGCCAATAATTGTAATTTTTGAAAAGCTACTTGAGTCGAAAGTAAATTTTTACGAAGTTTTAGTATTGTTTTTTTTTTAGGTTTTTATTTTTTGTAAAAAAAACTGTCAATTAGATTTTTCTTAAAATTTTACTGAGTATTGACAACAATATTTTTTTAAAATAAAAAAGTAGTTTAAAGGAAATATCTCAAAGTTTTGAAAAGTTATTTGAGTCCAAAATCAATTTTTAAAAACTTTTATTAATTTTTTGTTTAGGTTTTTATTTTTTGTAAGAAAACTGCAAATTCGATTTTTCTCAAAATTTTTCCGAATATTAAAAATAATATTTCTTATAAGCTAAAATTAGTTGAACGCCATAATCTCAAATTTTTGAAAAGATATTTGAGTCGAAAATCAATTTTTACTAACTTTTGTTAAATTTTCTTTTAAGTTTTTATTTTTTATAAAAAAAACTGTCAATTCGATTTTTCTCAAAATTTTACTGAGTGTTGACAACAATATTTTTTAAAATAAAAAAGTAGTTTAAAGGCAATATCTCAAAGTTTTGAAAAGTTATTTGAGTCGAAAATAATTTTTTACCAACTTTTGTTAATTTTTTTGTTTAGGTTTTTATTTTTTGTAAAAAAAACTGTCAATTTGATTTTCCTCAACATTTTTCGGAATGATAAAAACAATATTTCTTATAAGATAAAATAAGTTGGAAGCCATAATCTCAAATTTTTGAAAAGATATTTGCGTCGAAATTCAATTTTTACGAAATTTTGAGTAATGTTTTTTTTAGGTTTTTTATTTTTTATAAAAAACTTTCTAAGCTTTCCATTTTAACAAAATATATAAATTAAATAAATTGCTTGAAAATAATATTAAGCTAAATTTAAATAAATAAATCTGTTGTCAATGTTTTGTATAGTAATTTTTGATGCTTCATTAAGGTTGAGTCCTCAAATAGGCCCAATTTCGCATAGACCTTGGCCTTGGAGCCGTTCTCCCATATCATAACTCAGTTAAAATGATCTAGAGGCCAACTCTTCTGTTTTGCTTTTAGCAACATACATACATTCAGTTTATAATAACAATTATAATATCATGATATATCAAATACAATAGCCACTACCAATAGGTACTATAGTAAATGGAAAATATCCATTAGATACTAAAAAATTTAACAACGTGTCCCGTATTTTAAGCCCTTCGAGGCCATAATAATTTCCCTCGTTGCTGATGCTGAATCTATACCTATTTTATTATTGAAAGCAAAAATAACCAAACCACGTTGAAAAATTATATTTTTTTCTTCTATCATAATCTCAAAACCTCCCAAGGATATACAAGTAGGAGCTATATGGATACTACCCCATAGCATTGTTCACCAAGTTTTTGTGTTTTGTATGAGAATGTGTCCTCCTTCTCGATTATAAGAGTTATTTTTTTACCCTGTATAAGTCTTTCAGAAAACTTTTTTTGTATACAAACAAAGCACAAACTAGGAGGGCGACGACGACGAAGAACCCAAAAACTATGACGACGACGACGTAGGAACCTTCCTAAGTTCCTGAGAAAACCATCTAAATGAACAAAAATTAAACTATAAGAGAAAAAAAAAACTAGAAATAGCCATGGCGGCATATCTAAAGAAGAAGCCGAAGAAGGACTTTATCTTAAATTTTACTACATCATACAGTATTATGTAGGGATAGGTACGTACATATATAAAAGGAGCAAAGAATCAAGGAGTTGTAGCAACAAATAAAAAAAAGGATACGCAAGCATTCCATAACAAAATAAGTGTGAGACAGTGATTATGGAAAGTTTTTCATACTACAGGACTATAATAAATACATGAATAAACTCTAACTTTTGAGCTTAGTCCTGGCTGCCTGTGCCTGCCTCTCCGATGGAATTCGAAGGAAATGGGTAAGTTTTAGTTTTTGGTGTAGCCAGCCAGGATATACCCAACATACATATACCCAATCGGAAGCCCACATGTGCACATATATAAACCTACTCTTAAATTCTTCCCTTTACCCAACTCCCTTAACATTATGAGTATGAAGAAACTTTCATAATTTCATCCAACACTCTTGATAGTCAGCCTTTACATGTAACCCTATGTCTATAGACTTTTATAGATGTAGGCAAAATTCTTTGGGTCCTTTTTCAATGGTTCACAAAAGATAATTTTTGAAGGAAGAGATTTGAAAAAGGGACAACGACTACGGCTACCACTAGGACCAGGACCAGGACCAAGGACGACGAAGGAACACAACGATGATGATGATGATGACAAGGCGTATATGGTTTTAAGATGTGTGTTGGTTGATTATAAGTTCTTTTGTTAAATATTTTGAGTACCTAGACTTACCCAAGAGAGGCAGGATATTGCTCGAGGGAATTTGCAACATCTTTTGTTTTAAATTCGAGGAATCTTTTGTTTTGTCAACAATTTGGTTTTTCTTCTTCTTATAAAATAAAGTGAACTTTTATTTCTTTTGAATCGGTATTTGTTCAAAATGGTATTGATTGAGGCTTTGTATTTTGATGGTTTCTTAGAAATATAAGACAGCTTTGTTGTAATCTTGGTCAAGAGAACGTTTAAAGTTGATTTTGAATTGGAATAAAAAAAGAGATTAATTTTTGAAAAGCTATTTGAGTCGAAGTAAATTTTTACCAAGAGATTCATTTTTGAAAAGCTATTTGAGTCGAAGTAAATTTTTACCAAGTTTTAGTATAGTTTTTTTTTTAGGTTTTTATTTTTTTGTAAAAAAAAAATGTCAATTCGATTTTTCTCAAAATTTTATCGAATGTTGAAAACAATATTTCTTATAAGAAAAAATTAGTTTGAAGCCAATGTCTCAAAGTTTTGAAAACATATTTACGTAAAAAAAACAATTTTTACCAATTTTTGTTAAATTTTTTTTTAGGTTTTTAATTTTTTGTAAAAAAAACTTTCAATTTGATTTTTTTTTTTTTTAATTTTACTGTATGTTGACAACAATATATTTTGAAAGATAAAAGTAGTTTAAAGCCAATATCTCAAAGTTTTGAAAAGAAAAAAGAGTCGAAAATCAATTTTTACCAACTTTTGGTTAATTTTTTTTTAGGTTTTTATTTTTTATAAAAAAACTGTCAATTAGATTTTTCTCAAAATTTTATCAGATGACAAAAACATCATTCTTCGTTGCACAAAATTGTTTTGGAGATGAAATCATGTTTTAGTCGTAAAATTTTCGAGGTGACAAATTTTTTTTTCAGTTTTTTTTTTGATTTATAAAAAAAAGTGTGAATTGGATTTTTTTCCAAAAATGTATTTGTTTTGTATCACGTTACAATATATAATATAAAATTTAATTCAAGTCTCTAGCGGCATTGGTTCATGAGATATTTGGGGTTAACCAAAATTTGCACCTATTTTTTTAAACTGCTATGGTAACAAAACCACCCACGCAATTTTCTTGAGAGCCCTTTCTGCATCTTTCTGCCTTATTATCGGTATAACAAAATTTATTTGAAGTCGATATCGATATCTACTGGTTCTTGAGCTATGGACGATGAAAAAAACGTCGCGAACGTACGGACGTACGGACGTACGAACGTACGTACACACGCACACACAGACATCTTTCTAAAAATCTTTTATTTCGACTCTAGGGATCTTGAAACGTCAAAAATGTCAAAATTTTCAATTTGAAAAATCGGACCCATTACAATAACTTCCTATGGGAAGTTAACAAGTTCAAACTAACAATTTTGGCTGTGTGACAGGAGCATTGTCCTGTTGAAAAATGAAACTGCAAGTGTCCCCAAAAAGCTCTAGCACCGTGTGCTCCAATACGTTTTTCAGGCCTCGAAGGTAAGCTTTTGCAATGACTTTGGATTCTAGAAAGTTCATTCTACCTTTTTCATCTTCAGAGAAGCGTCCTTTCACCATCACACCTTCAGTTTTGGGGGGTTCTCTTCGCGCAAGGATGCTCCCATCTCCAACTTGAATTTTGATTCGTCCGAAAAGATGAAATTGTTCCATATGTTTTGGGTCAAATATACCTAGGTTAGATGGTCCTGAGCCCAGAACAATCGTTTTTATTTGACTCTTTTTGGAAAATTCGGCTTCAGTACCGGCTTCAGTGCTCTAAGTCCAGCTTTCACGAGCCTTTTTCTCACTGAGCTTGACGAAATTACTTTGCTGTGGCTCGACACAGATCGTTTTTAAGGTCCACCGAAGTGCTGAACCGATGCCGACGACTGTACAACACCAAAAAACGATCTTCCACTGAGGTCGTCTTTTTTGGCCTCCCTGAGCCTTTTTTCCCGCTAGTAGTCCCGGCATCACGATATTTTTTTCAAATTCTATGCCACAGTTTGTTGAGCAATATTCAGTCTCTTAGAAACTCCACGTGTTGTCAAATTGAAACGTGACAGACACAAAATTTTGGCTTCTTGGTCCGAACTGATTTTTCTCATTTTTTTCCACAAAATCACTTCAGTTGGTTTTAGACTACTATCACAAGCCAAATGCAGCTCTTATTGATAATAACATTAACTTTTATACAGTGTTTGAATGACATGTTGCTAACTAGTGCAAACAAAACCCGTAGCGTTCCCTAAATTCCAAGAACTGATCTCGAAAAGGGTAATAAAATATTTGACCAACATTTTTCGAAGAGCATTGTATTTCTTCTTCCAAATGCTTTAAAACTTAGTCATAAAAAGAGTCACATTTATATTGGGATTCTGGATCATTTTGAAAATTTGAATGGCGGCTCAAGACTCAAAATAAAGTCTGTGGAAGTCCAGATTATTATAGTAAGGGTTTTTTAAATTTAATTAAATTCAATTGGTGAAGAAACGTGATAGGTTCTCAAAGCGGATAACATGAAAATTCTAATTTTCTATCGTTAAAATATGGCAACTTGTAAGAACATTATGTCATTGGAATTTCTTTACCATTACACATACATTTCTCTATGATGTTTTTCCTCAATTGCATAAAATATTGCACAATTATTTATACATTATATTACTTATACGATATTCCCTCTGGCCATTTTCATTTATGGAAGACAACTAATTTAAGAAGTTCTCTGGTATACGATTATAATATAATATGGCTAGAATGCAATTAGCCTGTTTATGTATATCACATCTGACATATACAACGCACGCTATGCATTTTCTAATTAACTCTGCAACAGCAATTACCCAAGTCATTGTATAATAATTAATTTGCAATTTATTCATAAACTGCACGCTTCAGCAGCTTTCTACGACATCATGAATGCACCTCCTTCCCCCGCATATACATATATAAAATACAACAATATATTCTCATACACCTCCTCTTACCCCTCCCCAAGTGTATGTGATGTATAATAGTGAGTCCGTCGACGTCGACGACGACGACGAGCGACGCCGGCCGCAGCCAGAGGCAGCAACTCTAAATTGCAGAATAACAATTAAAACCGTATTAATTGCCACGCCCACTGTGTCCACCTTCATAATGATTTAATCACAACCTCATCACTTCGGCTATTGACCCAGTTAACAAATAAACACAAAATGTATCAACTTCACATACATAGATATAGCCATGGAAAGTGATTTAAAAGGAGCAGGAGTATATGGCAGGACGAAAACGAACAACCGTCGCTCGTCGGCATCGGAGAATGATAAAAATAAAATTAAAAAAAGCAAAAACAATAACGATGTATCTATGACCTCAACTGATTTTAATTGAATAATTGTTCGGACACACACTCATATTGATGTTGACGGACGCGGACGCGGACGGCAGCAATGATGGTGTGGCGGCAAAGCCGGAGGTGGAGGCGGTGAGGCAAAGCACGTCCAACGAACGCCAGGCGTGCGAAAAAATTATTTTAACAATTACAAAAACACAGCAATGAGGAAGTAATGAGGCCCAGCCATCAGCTTCACTGAAAAGTAATACAGCGAACGATGACAAACTCTGTAAATCCAGGGGGGGGACTTGAAAGGGATACAATTTTGGGGCTCATTGACGATGCTTTTCTTTGTTCATACTTGATATCGGGAAAATCTTAAAATGTTTGAGAAAAGTTGTGAAAACTTTTCGAAATTTTTATGAACATGAATTCTGAATTTAAAAGTCATGAAGATCCTATTTAAGGTTTGACATTTAATGACTTAACAGATGGACACCGAACCACATTTCAACATGAACATCATTTCAAGCTTTGAACTTACAACGGTTTCGTCCTTACGTTTGAAATCCGTGAAATCACATAAGCCATCGATAAGAAGGATAACTGTTTTAAATCGACCATATGGGAAAACTTCAGTACTAAACGACTGGAAGATGCGGTGACCTTGCCTTTCGCCTTGTAATCAGTGGGCTAAGTGTTTCTACGGACTTTTTCAATGACGAAACTACCGTGTATGAAACAGCCAAAGGGTATAAATTTTCGGAACAACAATTAAGCCGAGGTGAAACTAAGAATTGTCTCGTCTCGAGTAAAACTTTTGCTTGCATATAGTCTCAGAAAATAGGATAGAAACGTTTAGTGAAGTTTTATATTTAAACTTAAAACACTGCAAAATTTTGTAATGTAGTTTAAGAGAAATCTGGTTTAGAGAAAAATCCGATTATCTGTAACAGTTTCGCTATCCTGCTTAAGCCAAACTCGACTTAGTGAAAAATCAGGATATCGTTTTTTATACTTCTTCATACATTGAAAGGTTTTTGTACAGCTTTAATATGCCACAGGCATAGTGTGAGCATAAAGGAAATAGGGAAGGGTTAGAAACACGATTTACATTTTTTTTAAATGCTAGAGCAATGACAGGGAAAGGTAGAGCGTGAGTAAACATTCTACATTCTCGAAGTTCGACTAAGAAACGAATCTCTGTACTTTAATAAAGGTTGAATACCATTTTTAAAAGGGAAGTAATAACGGTTGAACTGTGTAAGGGGAGGAATGCAACAGACTATATCACCTAAACATAGTCCGTTTAAAAAACTGTACGAAAAACGTAAGGGAAGAAACTTTTCGAAGATGTTCAAGTGACGTAATTGAGTAAATGATGTTACTATCACCAAACATTTTAAACATTTTAAAGTGGCTGTCCGTGATGGAATAGGACACACTTAGGCCAGTTTAATGACGCATTGTGATACCACATGAATTTTGAGGTTTTCTTCTAAGCTCAATTAAACCAGTTTGAGTCCCTTACGAAACGTGAGAGGCTGATTATGGTAATATGATTTAGATCGTTATAGAAGGAAAAACTGTTTCCTCCTCTTCCTTGTCCATACAGCTTCTGCAAAAGTCATTTGGGAATACGCCTAGGCGCTTGGCATGCTGTCCTATCAGGCAATGCCCGGTTATGACACCTATTATCGAGCTAACATGCGATCTGCTTAGAGATAGCAAGCATCCAGAGATTTGATAGCGGCCTGACTATCTGAGAAAATACGGATATCAGATGTTGATATCACGTTTTCTTTAAGCCAAGACAAGACTTCTTTTATCGCGAAAAGTTCCGCCTAAAACAAGCTACAATTATTGGGAAGGCGGAATGAGGGACTTAAATTTAGTCGTTCAGAGTACACACCTCCACCAAAACCTTCTTTTGTTTTTGATCCATCTATATAATTGAACTATTGAATAGTCTTCCAGGAATGCCCTACCCTCCCAGAAAGATCTGGAAGCGGAAGGTTTAGAAATCTGGAAGTTTCTGTCGATTTGCAGTTGGGGGATGGTGTAGTCTGTGTGCTTTGCAATTTATTCTAAATACCTAAGAATAGCGGAGTGGCCAATGTTGTTGTTAATCCACTGCAAGCTTTGAGGCGAATAGCAGAGCTTGCAGTTATTTGTTTGCTAAATATATCAAGAGATTTTAGGTCCAGTGCCGCAGATGGGTTCGTGAGAAGCGATCTGCTTATACATAGGCAAGCTGAACTTGGACTTTATTTAATTTGTCGAGGTTTATAACTTTCTCTAAAGTAGTCCTCCATTCTGCCACACCGTACATTAAAATTGAGTTTTGCTGGAGGCCCGCTATCTGCGATAGCCTCATCTTTTTTGTATATTCGAATTTTGATTGTTTCGAATCCATAATTAATTGAGCCATTGGTCAGGGGTAGAGGAGCAAGGAATTTTTTATTGAGTACCACAATGGCACTCCTATAAAAAGTATCCTTCACCTCCTTGAGCTTGGCGATCTTCCAATTATGAGTCGGCATGGATGGATTGCACACCTTGATCATTTCGAGAATGTCCTCAATACTGGGAGGTTCGATTGGAATCCAAATGCAGGCTCTAGGTCTGCTAGGAATGTCTTCCTTAGCAACAACCTCAAATTTCGCATCTGGCCAAACTTCACCTAACCGGCTGACAGCAAGCTTGTACATGTCACAAGACCTCTGATCGCCACAACGTCCAAGAGGATTAAGAAAGTTTCTAAAGTTTCTTTCCAGCTATGGGATCAATACCGAAGCCTTGCCTCAGATGAACCTTCTTGCATCTTCTCAAAAAAACGAGATTTTTCACAACATGACGTATCTGATTGATTTTCAAGAGTTAGAAGCTCATATCGCTATCCCTTTAACAATACAAGACAGCATTGGGTTTTCGAAGCATTCAATTCTACGCGGTTCCTTCTTTCCCTTCCCCATATTAAAAAATGCATTTTTGGTCAGAACCTAATGAGCTTAGAATGTTCTGACCACTTCAAAAGAGAAAGGTCTGGCTTTGAAAACAAATATGAAATGCTAAGAGTAACGTCGTCACCGACAAAATTTAATTTAATTAAAAGTTTGCGGGAGAAGATCAATAATAAGACAATAGGGGACATAACGGACACCTGGGGCACACCAAAATATTTCCATGTTAATTTCAAATACCTCAGAACAAAAAGTGAACTATTAAATCGAACAGAACAAACAAAATTTTGGACCCTTTCAGTTCACCTTCAGCACATTTTCATCACAGAAGATAAATAAACTATGCCTTAAAGCTTACAGTCTATTCTGAATAGAATTTTGAAGTCAGAATCCTTGACTTTTACAGTTATACGAACTAATACCTTAGTCAAATTTCTCAAAAACATCCTTTTTCCTTTAATATTCTTACGACTAGTTTTGTTGCTTGGTTTGTTTTCATGACTTATCAAACATTTTTAACAACTTTCAAGATCATACCATTTTTGGAAGAAAGTTTGATAGTAGACGTTTATTCACTTTTAATACCTCTCAAAAAAACACCCTTTCACATCAAATATTTGAATGGCCTCTTTTGATTGATCTTATTGAATTCATACAAACAATTCAATACATATTCTTAATTTCAATAATTTCAACATTATTAAGGGACTTTGAAAGTATTTTATTCCGTTTGAAAGGCTACAAATGTTCGAAGAATTTTTGTATAGCGTAGAGTTTTATTCCATTAGTCGTAAGATCAAAAACTATCCCAAAACAACGTGTAATTTTTTATATTGTTCCAAAATAAATATTCGCCTCCTTACTCGCGTTTTCTTTTAATACGTGTGGACAAAAAGCAGAAATGAGGATTTTAGGGGATCTTTTGTCATCCTAATCAGGGTTAAAATCCCAATCATAACATTTTCTATCAAAGAGGCCAATGAATTTCAAATCCACTCCCGTTCACTATACATTATAATGTTGACTTATATAGACGAGTTTATTACAAAGTGCTATAGCATTCCCGCCATGATGATGATGCCTGTTCTTGGCATGCTAAATAATTGTATTGTAAAATTGCATCATGAACTGCTCGCCATGATAGGTTTATCCATTCCTACATCACGTCCCCCGCTCCACCCCTCTCCCTATAGTTCATTGTTGTGTCATTATAGCACTCTGTTTGACCTCGCACTCTATAATGACTTCATTTATCGACATAATGGCCTAAAGAGTGAAGTTACTGCCCCTTTTACAACACACATATCTATAATAATTATAATAATAGTAATTATTATAAAATCTGATCAAAGTGTGAGTTTGAGTTTATTCATACTTCATTAATAAAAGTATTATAATTGATGGATAATATTTTAAGGATATTATATGTAAATATAAACAGAGTTCCATCTAACCTAACAAAAATGTAAATTTACATTTAAGTAATTTAAAATAGAAAATAACAATGGTGCGGGAAAATATTTATTCATGTACTTTTATGAAGCTAGATAATTTTTGTAAAATTCATTTATCATATTTTACTATATCAAAAATATAATTAAGCTAAATAATATTTTTTGATTGATGCACATGTTATTGAGTAAATATTTTGAATTTAATTAAAACAAATTAGAGTATTTGAAATATATGAGAAAGCATTCGACCACAAAAAACATTTTAAAATTAACAGACTTTCTGGTGGTTTTGATGTAATAATTAAGCTAATTCTAATTGATATTACACTCGGATTATTATATGATTAAAATGTGTTTATTAAAAGTTAATTATCAAAAAATACATGCAAAACTACATTTTTGCAATACCATTTATATATAATCGCATTATTAGCTTTGTTTTTTTTTTTCATTATTACGGTTGTATAGGTATGTCTATCTAATTACCTTTATTTAATTTTAAAATTTAAATTATACTTTCAAAAAGTTTTATTCATGCATAAAAGTCTAAAGGGTGTCCCATAATTTAATCAAAATTTAAAAGAACAGTATTGCCAACGGAAAAAACATAACATTGTGACAATTGATAGTTCGAGTTTAGTAACAATGTTTCCAAAAAACTACAGAATTTTGTTGGTTTTGGAAAAACAGCATGCTGGTTTTTTGTACAGAATTATCTTCAGAGATAGCATTCATTTTTATTTGTGTTTCAGAAAACCCATGAATAATTATTACTGTGGTGAAACAAACACTTGACAGTGCTGATTTTTTGGTGCGAATTTTGCGATAAAATATTATCATGCCATTCTTCTTCTTCGAAAATGCGGCAACTAATGATATTTTTTAGAATAACCGGCTTTGAACTCAAAGTTTTTAAATTAATTTCAACATTTAGCAAAATAAAAAAATATTCTTAATAAAATGATTTTTTTTAGCTCGAAATCCTTAAAAAATTACTTTTAAAAGCATAAACTTAAATTTTCTTACATATATACCTATGTAGTAAATTTAATTTTTGAGAAACCACAGTTTTAACGATGCGTTGTTGAAAATTTTTTCTTAAAATGTTGCTGCATGATATTTTTACTAGTGACATAAAGGAACTATATAGCAAGTATTGCATTCTTAAAAAATTTCGAACTTGAGAATTTAATCAAACATGACATTACGATGATAGAGAAGCCGAAAAAAAGTGGGTAAAACGTCTGTGCTTGCTCATACAGCCAAAACCATTGCGTCGATTGAGTACAAACTTGGAAATTAAGGTTTTAAGCAAATTTGCACTTTGATTTTTTATATTTTTTTAGACTAAATATAACAGTAGTACCCATACAAATTTTCTTGTCAAAAATTGGAAATTCAAATTTTCTCAAAATCAAACCGATATACATAGATTTTTTTAAAACTTTCTTTTAGTTTTGTTTTCAATAAAAAAAAAACAAAAACATTTTTGTATTGCTCCATAGTGGTACCCCCATAGAACCGTTATTTTGTTTTTAAGTTTTCTCAAGCACTAATAAACCGATTTGAATAATTTTTTCTCTGCCCAAGCTCTTTTACTGTCTTAAAAATACTTGATAATGAAAAATGTCATTGTTTTTTTTTTTTGGACTTTTAAAAAGATATTTTTCGAAAACGGGAAATCATTTTTTTTTTTGAAAATTAAATGTAAAACTTATATTAATAAGTTCTTAATAATTGCATACTACAAATATTTTTTAAGTTAAAATGAAAAATTTTATGGATACGAAATTAGTTTAAAAAAAAGAGGCTGGGACGCGACTCACACTGATAACTTCCCATCCCGTCGTGTTTTGTTAAAAAAGTTATTCTAAAAAAAATTAAAATTACCAACAATATTTTGAATATGATGCAATAGTTTGATTTTAAAATTTATTTTTGTTAACGAGATTTGTAGTCAAAAACCAATTTTTACCAATTTTAGTATCTTTTTCGTATTTTTTTTGTAGATTTTATTCTTATGAAAAAACTGACTGTTGGGTTTTTATAAAAAATTTACTGAAAGTTTAAAACAATGTTTTCTGTGACATAAAATTTGTTTGAAGCCAATATTTTTAGTTTTTGAAAAGATATTTGAGCCGAAAACCAATTTTTACCAACTTTTTTTAATTTTTTTTTAGCTTTTTTATTTTTTGTCATAAAACTGTCAATTCGATTTTTTTCAAAACTTTACCGAATGTTAAAAACAATATTAATTATAAAAAAAAATAATTTGAATCCAATATCTCAAAAATTTTTTGATTTTTTCTCAAAATATTAATAAATGTGAAAAACAATATTTCTTATAAGACAAAAGATTTCGAAACCTGAATCTGAATTTTTGAAAAGATATTCGAGTCGAAAATCAATTTTTACCAACTTATAATAATGTTTTTTTTAAGGTTTTTATTTTTCTTAAAAAAAACTGTCAATTCGATTTTTCTGTAAATTCTTCGTTGCATAAAATTATTTTGGAGGGTGAATCATCTTTTGTTCGTAAAAAATTCGAGGTAACAATTATTTTTTTTCGGTTTTTTTTTTTATTTATACAAAAGCCGTTAATTGGATTGTTTTACAAAAATATACTTGTTTGGTATCACGTCACAATATATATTACAAAATTTTATTCAAGGCGCTAACGTTATTGGGTCGGGAGATATTTTTCGTTAACCAAAATGTTCACCTTTCTTTAAAATTGCTTTGGTAAAAAAACCAACCAATCAACTTTTTTGAGAGTCATTTCTGCATCTTTCTGCATTATTATCTGTAAAACAAAATTTATTTGAAGTCGAATCTCTGCTGGTTCTTGAGCTATGGACGACGAAAAAAACTTCCCGACGCACAGAAATCTCTCTAAAAATCTTTTATTTCGACTCTAGGGATCTTGAAACGTCGAGAAATGTGAACATTTTTAATTCGACAAAACGGACCCACCACGCTAACTTTTTATGGGAATTTAATAAAAACTGCTCTAATGATTTTCGAAAAACACAATTGCTCATTTCAATTTTTTTTTGATAAATTTTCAAAATTCAAAGCACCATTAAATTTTTTAAAGTTGCCCAAATACGTATTACCTGGTCTTATTATAACAGGACATAATTTTTGTTTTTGCAAACAATTTAGTTATGTTCAAAAACCAATATTCAACAATTTTTAAAAGAGCCTTTTGTGGGTTTTTATTTCTTGAATAAACTGTGTCTTTTTAATTATTCAAAAGTGAGCAACATTATTTATATAATGGGTGATTTTTTTGAGGTTAGGATTTTCATGCATTAATATTTGACAGATCACGCGGGATTTCAGACATGGTGTCAAAGAGAAAGATGCTCAGTATGCTTTGACATTTCATCATGAATAGACTTACTAACGAGCAACGCTTGCAATTTTCAGTGAATGGGCCCTAGAAAAGTTGGCAGAAAATCCGCTTTTTTATCGACAAATTTTGTTCAGCGATGAGGCTCATTTCTGGTTGAATGGCTACGTAAATAAGCAAAATTGCCGCATTTGGAGTGAAGAGCAACCAGAAGCCGTTCAAGAACTGCCCATGCATCCCGAAAAATGCACTGTTTGGTGTGGTTTGTACGCTGGTGGAATCATTGGACCGTATTTTTTCAAAGATGCTGTTGGACGCAACGTTATGGTGAATGGCGATCGCTATCGTTCAATGCTAACAAACTTTTTGTTTCCAAAAATGG
This sequence comes from Eupeodes luniger, assembly GCA_951509635.1. Lineage (NCBI taxonomy): Eukaryota > Metazoa > Arthropoda > Insecta > Diptera > Syrphidae > Eupeodes > Eupeodes luniger. Next base: position 23,092,587 of record OX608073.1, read on the forward strand.
AAGAACTGAACTTGGTTGACATGTGGTTTCAACAAGATGGCGCTACATGCCACACAGCTCGCGATTCTATGGCCATTTTGAGGGAAAACTTCGGAGAACAATTCATCTCAAGGAATGGACCGGTAAGTTGGCCACCAAGATCATGCGATTTGACGCCTTTAGACTATTTTTTGTGGGGCTACGTCAAGTCTTAAGTCTACACAAATAAGCCAGCAACTATTCCAGCTTTGGAAGACAACATTTCCGAAGAAATTCGGGCTATTCCGGCCGAAATGCTCGAAAAAGTTACCCAAAATTGGACTTTCCGAATGGACCACCTAAGACGCAGCCGCGTTTTTTTTTTTTTTTTTTTTAAAGTTCTCAAGCTCTTAAAAAATCACCCAATATTATATAATTATAATTATTATCTTAGTGGTTTACAATTATTTTGGTGCTAAATTTTTTTTGGAGATGAAATTTGATGTCTGCTATTTTTGTTGAACAATGTGTTTTGCTTGATCTTGAGATTATTCAAAATTTTCAATTCCACAAATCTTAACAATTACAATAATATCCATCGGGAAGTTAACAAAGTTGACATTTGATTAAAAGTTCTTTTAAAATATTTTGTTTTGCTTATAATTGACTTCCCATAGAAGTTTATTGTAATAGGAAAATTTTGACATTTTTCAACGTTTCAAGGTACCTAGAATATAAAACAAATGTGTTTAGAAAGATGTATGTGCTTGCGTGTATCGGGATACTTTTCTTTGTCAGCCATATCTCAAGAACCGGCACATACATATATCGAATTTAAATATAGGATTTTTAGAAAAATTCAGTGTGTTGTTTTTATTTACAAAATCAATTAAAAAATTTGGCTGACCAAAAATATCTTTCGAATCAATAACTCTAGTGTCATTAAAATTTTACTAATTGGCACCAAATTGGTGTTTTTTCAACAAAAATATAACTAAAGGTTTGCATAGAAGAATAACGTTTTCCACATCTGATAAAATCCGATAGGCTTATTTATATAATGAGTAAAAACCTTCCAAGAATCTAACTCAAAATTAGTAAAAATTGGTTTTCGACTAAAATATGAAGTGAACAAAAACAGACATTGAAATTAAACTTATTTTAACACATGCAAAAAAGGAAAACAACAAACAACAAAATTTGACCAAAAATGGTTTTTGATATAAAAGATATTGGTGTAAAATTTTAAACAATTTAGTTAGAAGCTATTTTTAGCAATTGACTAAACTTAAGATATGATTTACCTTATTTTAAACGACTTTAACATCTTAAATTTTCTAAAGTTAAAATCACGGAATGGCTACTTTAACTTTAAGCAGTTTGTTAAATTCATATGACATCTGTAAAATTATTCCTATATGTGCAGTGGATAGAATGGTCCAGTCAACAGTTATGAATTCGAATTATTAGGTCTGTTAAAGCGTATTGGCTTTGTTTATTTATACAAATTGTCACTTTTTAGACATGTTTAGATGCTCATTTTTTTATTAAAATCCAATTAACAATTTAGATAGTTAGCAACACGAAAAGAAAAGTGTAACATTGGGTAAATTCTTAAATACTAAGAAAATAACTATTTAGTAAATTGTTAAACCCTTAACAAAAGGTTGTAAAAACTTTTTAAAAATATCGACTGACGAGTTCAAAGAGAGAGTTATCAGTGTGGGTCGCATCCCAGTCTCTTTGTTTGTGTTTGATAAATCACAATTTCCACTAATTCGAGAAAGTTTTAACCAAAGACACTATTGAGGCATTTTTGTAAAATTATAATAAAGGGTTTTTTAATTAGTGCGGGTAGATTTTGGCGACCTGTGGCGGCCATTTCGTTTTGGTGACATCTGTCACACCTTTTGTTTATTATTCAGTTGTTTATGCCTCATCATCATGGAAAGTTACACGATTGAATAGCACGTTCAAATGGTAAAACTTTATTATCAAAATGAGTGTTCGTTAGCGCAAACGTTGCGCGCATTGCACCACTTTTACGGTAGACGTGGTGGCCCTTCACAATCGACTCTTCAACGTTTGATGGCCAAATTTAAAACGACCGGTTCAGTAAACAATCAGCCAACACCATTACGTTCAAGGAACGCAAGATCGGTCGAGAACATCGCCGCGGTCCGTGAAAGTGTACAGCAGAACCCAAGGCAGTCTATTCCTCGCCGTGCACAAGAACTAAGCATTTCAATACAGAATTCAACTTGCCGAATTTTCCGTCGGGACTTGGACCTACACCCGTACAACATCCAACTGACCCAAGAGCTCAAAGTTCATGACCATACACAACTCCGTTTGATCGCTGACTGGACTTCGAATCATTTGAAAGAGGACCCCAATTTCGGCCGAAAAATCATCTTTAGTGACGAGGTGCATTTGTGGAAGAATGGTTGAGTTAACAAGCAAAATTGCCATATATGGGACGACACCAACCCACGCGAGGTTCACCAGGTGATAATGCATTATCTGAATGTTACCGTTTGGTGTGGAATTTGGGCCGGCGGCGTAATTGGACTTAAGTGAGGCGGTCACCGTCAACAGCGAGCGCGACATACAGATTATAACTAATTTCTTATGGCCCAAATTGAACCATATGGACCTAGACGACATGTGGTTCCAGCAGGACGACGCTACGTTCCACACAGCAAACGCCACCATTGACATTTTGCATGAACGATTTGAGGGTAAGGTTATCCCTAGCAGGGGTGATGTGAATTGTCCACCAAGGTCATGTGATTTGACCCCGCCAGACTTTTTCCTGTGGGATTTCTTGAAGTCACAGGTCTATGCAAACAAGCCACAATCGACCGATGCCCTAAAAATGAATATAACACAGGCTATCGCTCAAATTCAGCCTGATCTATGCGGAAGAGTCATTGAAAATTGGACGACTCGGATCCCTGCCACCGTGAGAAGCTGAAGAGGGCCTTTGAATGATGTCATATTCCACACTTAATGGCATACATAATAATAATAATTTTGTTAGTACCTCACATACAGCTTGTTTTATTCCATTTCAAAATCTACCCGCCCTTATTGAAAAACCCTTTATTAAAAGAATGTATTATACGATAAAGTGATGTAAAGGGTTCGATAATCTAGCAACCAAACAGTTCTAAGACCAAAATGCAGTCTTCAGTTTAACACCATAAACTAGTTCAACATTTATCTTAGAACTCAGCATGCAACATACACCTTCATATGCTGAAACAACTTATAAACGCATGCAATACAATATGTTAGGTAGGCAAATTTAAACATTGCTTTCCAATTATATATGTAATTTTTCTTAAGGCACTATAGGTACATATATTAGTAAGTTGAGTTCTAATCAAAACCTTTGATTACTTAAAGCCATGCGATATTTAAATTTATATTGATCCACTTTTTCTTTTAATCTTTCTCTCTCTCTCTTTCTCCATCCATGCATAAACATCATCGCTCTATGGAGTGTACTTCCGTTCACTTCATTAGTTCAAAAACTATACAAGAAACGAAACACTCGCATGCACCACCTTATGACTCCCATCACATATCAATCCCAACCCACAAACTAGATTCTCTAAAACGAGTATGTAGGTTTACCCCTATAATCCATAGTACGTGCAATGCATAAACAAAACCCCAACCAGGATCTCAAAACATTACAAAAAAAAGGAATCGTAATTTCCTTACAAACGCAACCCCTCAAAAAACCCAAAAGCCCAGTACAGTAGTATAGTTTACAAACATACAACACAGCAACATAATGAAAACGGAACTTTGCTTTTCAAAAGAGTGTATATGTGTTGCTTCGCATTTCGTAATTATTTTGAGTATTGCAACAATCACGAATCGATATAATCAAACAAAATACACAACACAAACTTTCCCATATAGAGTCACCCTTTTGAATTCAACATAAACTGAACTCACTGGGTTTGCCCTGTATAGAAGTCAGTTAAAAAGAAGCAACAACTTTGAACGGAACATACATTACATTAAATGCACGTAGGTGGTAACACTGTGTAACTACTGTCAAACTTCACCCTGTCTCAAAAACTCCGATTCATCCCCCCTTCCACCCACAGTCGCTCGTCGATCTTCGAAAAAATCAACCCCAACCCACCATGTGATATAAATGGGTCCTTAGATATATTGAACGTGTCGTGCAGTAAGGTGCGCTCTTACTCTTAGGTCCTGTATCCTGCCCAGTTAAGGAAAAACAATTTACCCAATGAACATTGCACGCCAAGTATAAAAAATAAACAATCTGCGTTGTATAATGCACGAATGCACAACACCCTACTTTTGTTGTGTAAAATGTTTGTTGGGTGGTTGGCTAACTGAATGTGCATGGAAAGGACACGTTTTTATCATTTGACAAGCAGCAAGGACTGAAGCTTGCAGCAGGATATTAGAAGAATGAGTTGTTTTTTATTCATTTTTTGAATGAACAAATACAAGGAAAGAAAGCATAAAGCATAGCACAAGAGCATTGTTGAAATCAAAGAAAACTCCATAATAAAGATGTCCATAAGGAAAAGAATAAGCTACTGGTTGTTCTGGCCATTTCCCTTAACAATTTGCGTGTATGTATTCGCACAAGTATACAAGGACAACCCCTCTGAAATGAAACTATTCAATCGGAAAATAAAACACCCTCTCACTGATTTTTCTATTTTTGAAAAGCTGTGTAGTGTGTCCAATTTTAATGATCACAATTTTTCAATTTCACAAATTCACAACAACACTCTGAAGAGCAATAACTACCGTTTGGTATATAGTAGTCGTATAGTTTTTATAAAGAGTCCTTAACTATTTTAAGGGGTATGTGATTTTAATTCGGGAAGATTAATGTTTTTGTTTTTATTATGCACACAAATTATAAGTAGGGCTGGCCACGAGACCTACGAATTTCAAAGACGGCTGCTATCTTGATTAATTCAAAATTTACTAACATTTTGTATTTTTGCCCCTAAGGAATTGTTTTTTTTTCTTCAGAAGTTGTTGCTCTGGAAGGGAACGTTTTTAGAGTTTAAAGGTTTCAATAATCAGAATATATCAGTTATGATTATAAGGGGTCGATATAGTTTGTTGTAATACGGCAACGACACGAAAGCTGACACACGCACTAGTCTTATTTCTCGTCTTGTATCGCCTCTTCTAGTTTTGATTCCACAAGAGGAGACTGGGGCCAGACCAATGTTTTTCTTATCTCGTCACCAGCTGTGGTTTGTGGTTTTGATTCAAAATCTCTTCGGATACTAAATTTTCAATCGAAAAAATGATGCAGAAACAAAATTTCAAAATTGTGTTGAAATAAAAAAGTGGAATTTCTAAAAAAAAAATATAATTTGTTCAAAGTTCAAAGATAATCTTATTTCAATATTTACCATTGTATCCAAATATTCAAAAAACCATACAAAAATCATTCAACTTGTAGTTTTAATATCAATCTAATTATGCTGTCTTTTGCTCAAATACAATATTTTAAACAGCTAGTCATAAAATAACCCGGGTTAAAAAAAAATGTAGGTTAAGAAACAACCAGGGCTATAAAATAACCCAAGTTTAAAAAACGTTATAAAACTTCTCATGATATAAAATCAACCGAGTTTTAAAAATAACCTGTGTTATAAAATAACCACGGTTTTTAAAGTAACAAAAATTAATTTCCGATCTTTATTCGAAAAAAAAATAATGTCGAGGTCAATTTTGGAAGTTTTGAAATTGCTTAGAACCTGTTTTTAGGTTTTTCTAATAACACATTTTATTTTGAATAGCCCACTATATGGACCGCCCTTTATGATATTTGACAAGTTAAGACAGCGCTATTTTTTAAAAATGGAACATTGTAATTATTCAAATTCACTACCAAAAATAGTGAAAATCTTCAAGTCACACTTCGCAAAATTAAAACACTTAAGCACTTCACTTATGCGTAGTCTTGAAGCACCTTCTAGGCCAGCTGTAGCTTAAATGTTAGAAAGACTTGAGTTGTTGAGAAAAGAAAGTAATTTAGAGAATGGAAGTCGTTTGCTTGATTAAAGATCAACTTAGAATTCTGCTGCTGAGCCCGTAGTGTGGGCAAAACCCTAGATTTTTTGATTAATACTCGATCTTCGTAATTGGGATTTCTACAAACGGTATTATATATCGTAAAACTTTGTTAAAAGGCCTTAAATGTCCAGTAAAACATAAGAACTGAAGTCAGTCGATCACCAGGATCGTTTGAATCTTTGCTGATTCGGTCCTCAGATAGATGTTTGCATCGAAGGCTACGTTTATAAGCAGAAATGTTAGATTCTGGTCTGGGGAAATCTAAGAATGAACCTTGAAAAGCTTTTCCATCCTCAATAATTATCTGTTTGGTGCGGTTTGTTGATTGGACCTTACTTGTATTGACTTGTCATTTTGTTCCTACTCTATAAGGCTTTGAAGAGCGATATATTAAGAAAGTGATATTTGAGAGTCCGAGCAAAAAGTCACAAAAGAGACATTCAAAATTTTAAGCAAAAAAATGTTTGTAAACAATCTGAATTTAATGAAGAAAAAGAGGCTGGGATGCGACCAACACTGATAACTTCCCATTTCGTCTGTCGATTTGTCTTGCTTAAAAGTTTGTAGGTTTTCGTGTTGGGTTAAAAAAGTTGTTAGTTGAATTATTCTTAAAAATTTTTAAATTATCAACAATATTTTTCATATAAAGAAATAGTTTAGTTTAAAAATCTAGTTTTGTTAAATACATTTTTAGTCGAAAACAAATTTTTACCAATTTTAGTAGCATTTCTTAAATTTTTATAAATTGTATGAATGAAATTAATTTGAGAGATATTAAGAACCGAACATCAATTTTTATAAAATTTGCGTACTATTTCTTGTACATTTTATTTTTTTATGAAAAAACGGACTGTTGGGTTTTGAGTCGAAAGTAAATTTTTACCAAGTTTTAGTATTGTTTTTTTTTAGGTTTTTATTTTTTGTAAGAAAAACTGTCAATTCGATTTTTCTCAAAATTTTACCGAATGTTGAAAACAATATTTCTTATAAGACAAAATTAGTTTAAAGCCATAATCTTAAATTTTTGAAAAGATATTTAAGCCGAAAATCAATTTTTACCAACTTTTGTTAAATTTTTTTCGGTTTTTACTTTTTTGTAAAAAAAACTGTCAATAAGATTTTTCCAAAATTTTACTGAATGTTGACAACAATATTTTTTGAAAGATAAAATTAGTTTAAAGTCAATATCTCAAAGTTTTGAAAAGATTTTTGAGTCGAAAATCAATTTTTACCAACTTTTATTATTTTTTTTGTTTAGGTTTTTATTTTTAGTAAAAAAACTGTCAATTCGATTTTTCTCAACATTTTTCAGAATGTTGAAAATAATATTTCTTATAAGAAAAAATAAGTTTAAAGCCATAAATCTCAAGTTTTTGAAAAGATATTTGAGTCGAAATTCAATTTTTACCAACTTTGAATAATGTTTTTTTTAGGTTTTTATTTTTATAAAAAAACTGTCAATTCGATTTTTCTCAAAAATTAACTGAATGTTGAAAACAATGTTTTTTAAAAGAAAAAAATAGTTTAAAGCCCATGTCCCGAAGTTTTCAAAAGATATTTGAGTCGAAAATAAATTTTTACCAACTTTTGCTAAATTTTCTTTAAAGTTTTTATTTTTTGTAAAAAAACTGTCAATTTGATTTTTCTCAAAATTTGACTGAATGTTGAAAACAATACTTTTTTTAAGAAAAAAATAGTTTAAAGCGAATATCTCAAAGTTTTGAAAGATATTTGAGTCGAAAATAAATTCTTACCAACTTTTTAAAAGTTAAAAGTAGTTAAAATTTAATATCTCAAAGTTGTGAAAAGATATTTGAGTCGAAAATCAATTTTTACCAACTTCTTTTAAATTTTTTTTGTTTATGTTTTTATTTTTTGTAAGAAAACTGTCAACTCGATTTTTCTCAAAATTTTACCAGATGTTAAAAACGTTATTTTTCGTTGCACAAAATTGTTTTGGAGATTAAATCATTTTGTATTCGTAAAATTTTCGAGCCGACAAATTTTTTTTCATTTTTTTTTGTTTTTAAAAAAACCGTTTATTGGATTTTTTTTCAAAAAATATATTTATTTGGTATCAAGTTACAATATATTATATAAAATTTAATTCAAGTCTCTAGCGTTTTTGGTTCGTAGGATATTAAGGGTTAAACAAAATGTTCACCTTTTTTTTAAACTGCTATGGTAAAAAAAAACACCCACTCAATTTTCTCGAGAGACCTTTCTGCATTATTATCTGTATAACAAAATTTATTTGAAGTCAATATCTATTCTGTTTCTTGAGCTATGGACGACGAAAAAAACGTTATATTACAATAACTTCGTATGGGAAGTTAAAAAGAGGCTGGTATGCGACCCACACTGATAACTTCCAATCCTGTCTGTCGATTTGTCTTGCTTAAAAGGTTTGTAGTTTTTCGTGTTTTGTTCAAAAAGGTGTAAGTTGAATTATTTAAAAAAAAATTAAATTACCAACAATATTTTGCATATGATGAAATAGTTTGATTTCAAAATCTATATTTGTTAACGAGATTTTTAGTCGAAAACCAATTTTTACCAATTTTAGTAGCATTTCCTTAAAGTTCTTATTTCTTATATAAACAAATACAAATTGAATGAATGAAATTAATTTGAAGTCTATGTCTTCCATTATTCACGAGATATCGAGTAGTGAACATCGATTTTACTAATTTTGCGTAAAATTTTTGTAGATTTAAATTTTTTTATGAAAAAACTACTGTCTGTTGGATTTTTATAAAAAAAAATTACTGAATGTCAAAAACAATATTTTCTGTGAGATAAAAATAGTTTTAAGCCAATAATTTTAAATATTGAAAAGATATTTGAGTCGAAAGTAAATTTGAATCTACGAGCTTTTAGTATTGTTTTTTTTTTAGGTTTTTATTTTTTGCAAAAAAAAAACTAGTAATTCAATTTTTCTTAAAAATTTACAGAATTTTGAAGGGAAAATGTTTTTTATAAAATAAAATTAATTTGAAGCCAATATCTCAAATTTTTGAAAAGATAGTTGAGTCGAAAATCAATTTTTACCAACTTTGAGTACTGTTTCTTTTAGGTTTTCATTTTTTATAATTCGTTTTTTCGTTATTCTGCATTGCACAAAATTATTTTAGAGATAAAATCGTTGTTGTTCGTAATATTTTCAAGTGACAAATATTTTTTTTTTCAGTTTTTTGATTTATAAAAAAAAAAACGTTAATTGGATTGTTTTCCAAAAATATACTTCTTTGGTATCACGTTGCAATACAAAATATACAATTTAATTCAACTCTTTGGCGTTATTGGTTCGTGAGACATTTTGTGTTAACCAAAATTTGTACCTTTTTTCTAAATTTTGACTTTATTTTCTTCAGAGTCCTTTCTGCATCTTTCTGTATTATTATCTGTATAACAAAATTTATTTGAAATCGACATCTCTACTGGTTCTTGAGGTATGGACGACGAAAAAAACTTCCCGAACCAATGGACGTACGAACGTACGTACACGCACACCCAGACATCTCTCTAAAAAATCTTTTAGGGTCCTTGAAACGTCCAAAAATTTCAAAATTTCCAATTCGACTAATCGGACCGATTACAATAACTTCCTATGGGAAGCTAAAAAAAAATATTGTCGAGTAGATATCCACCTTGTCGATAATTGCAGTTAGAAAAGCGACCATTGACATTTTTGATCACTTTTGCTTTCTTCTCTTACCGTGAGCTTTAAGCCATCATGGTATCTAAGTCACTATCTACAGTTTATTTTTAAGTCTTAGTTTACAAGGTCTAAGTCCAAGTTACACATTTGAAGCATCAATTAAGGTTGTATACCTGAAGTGGAGTGTTTGACGTGTTCTTAAGTTTTTTTTCCAGAGTTATATAAATCACAATAATTTTTGCACGTTTAGTGCTGCACCTTAAAACAACATAATCATTTTTGAATAAAATCTATAGATAAATGTTAACGTGTTTCAATGTTTCCAACCTACCTATAGATGAGCTCTTATCACAACCCAACGAACCGCATATAAAACAATAAACCTTACGTCATCCTCACCGTCACCGTCATCATCGTCTCACACAATAATTCGTTGTTTTCTTAACATTTCTAAACATCAAGGACACATTATTAAGATAAATAATTTTCCATTTGCGTGATGCATTGACAAATATTTTGACACAATACTCTTTCCGCCATATCCCGCAACAAAGGTACATCATAACATTGTATAGAAAGTATATACGAGTATGTATAAGTATATGTGTGATACAAAAAGCATTCAGTTCTGAAGAATCCTCTCTCACATGTGAATGACTTTAAATTGCATCATCTCGCAGGTTTGTCACACATTCATATTCACATTCCAAAGGATATTTCTTCATAACCTTACCTTACCATCCTTATAGCTATAAGGATTTTGCTTTTGCCATAGGACTTTATATAACGTTGACGATGTTACTACTGTTGCTGCTGCTGCTGTTACTGATGTGAATGATGTTGTTGTTGTCGTTGTTGTACCGCGCACCTCAATGCAATTTCACAGTTCCTTTACTTTACTATACTGCTACTCTCTTTTTCTCTCTGTGAGCGAATGTGAATCGCAGATAAAAACATCAACGTTGAATGCGGATGCATTTACAATTTCTTTTCGTCCTTTTCATCTAAATTGTGAAGTGATGCAGTATGGTTTTCTCAGTGTCCCAGGGGTGGATTTGTTATGATGATTGAGACATATATCTAATTAAATAAGCTCATTCATATTATGAAACCATTTTCCAAGGTATATAGACAATTTTAAGTAGGGCCTTTTCTTATCTAATGAATTTTTCTATCGTTCAACAGCTTATAACTCATAAATGTACCTAACATAACACATAAATGTTTCAGGCCCTTCATAAAACGAGTCCTTGGGCCTAAGACAAAAGCTTCTGTGACAGATACAGACAGACAGATGTGTTAGCCCTTTCTATTATAAACATTCCAGTATACTTATGCACACCTAAAGAACCATAACGGTGTGTGGAATCCCATCAGCATCACCTCCCCTCTCGCCCGCTTAAGTACACATTAAACCAGGTTCGTTCTCGTGGGTCTCATACTCCTCATCATATACTCCTACTCTTCGTAGAAGAAGCACTTAGTGCACCAAGCAGCGCATTGAACTTGTACATGCGGTGCTATTCGACCATTATTATCCTTTTTGTGTGTGCTGCACGTGAAGAAATGAGATAATATAGCGAGAGAAGAGGGCGCTTCGGCTACCTATCATCATCACATTATAGTATGGGAGTAAGTGTACAGCGAATAGGTATACCTACCGCGCTACCAACCAAGCTTAAAAGGATTTCAAGAAAGGATTCACTCAGGCAGGGTATTTAAATTTACTCCTTATAAATAATTGAAAACTATGATTTTATTCCGCATTCCTCTATTCTTTTATCATAAAAGGGATAAACACAAAGATAAAGGACGAGAGATTTTGTTTTTGTTCCTTTGAATTCTTTTCTTGATGCCTCGGTTCTATGCTGTTGCTGATGTTAAGCAGTGCATTATCCTTGCGATACCGCGCGAGACAAACTCAAATTCAATAGAGACAATAGAATTTCTTTTTTTGATTGCATATTTAAGCGGGAAAGGGAATATTATAGAGTGTGGTGATAGTGATGGGTGATGATGGGATAGAAATAATAATATTGAAATGATGAGGATATGGGGGGAGGGAGATTGATATTAAAATGATGTGAATCCAACTGTACCATAATAAATAGTTCGGTTTGTATTAAGGACAATGCAAGAAAGCACATACTCGCATTGTCTGATGTGTAGTTTTATTATACAAATTTTAGTCCTTTTCTAACAACGGACGACGAACGCGACGCTTAAATCAATATGTAGTTGAATGAATGACTATAACATTACGTGTATTGACAGATTTACGAGTCAGTTGCATCAGCTGTATTCTCTGTAGGTATACATTTAAGGATAATTTATTATTATTGAAATTGAAATCATCGGACATTGCAAATACTTGAAAAGGGAGAAGGAGACGCCGAAATTAGTCAGTGTACCCATTGGTATGCTTGATGTTCTGCAGCACGCCTTGAACTTTATGTACATATATTTTATTGAAAGACCGGCAATTAATTTTATTATTTCAAGGATAATTGTATATTGCGAATTGTTCGTTTAAAGGGCAATATTGATGGCTTTTGATGAGTTTAAGGACGAAAATGTAAATGGGATGGAAAATCCATTAGAGTTCAATATATTTTTAAAAGTGCTTTTCAAATTTGAACATCCCAGACATTACCATGATGGTAACCTGTGTACATACATATATTTGTAGTTTGTATAATAACAAATTATTATTTACTTGTCTATAATTTTTAAACTAAAAAAAACCGGTTCCACGTTGGGCGCCAGTTAAAATTATTAGGTTTTAGATCGAAAAATGATTAAACAATCTATTGAAATCCTTCAATACACTTTCAAAATTGCATAATATTTAACGTAATTGCATACATTTACATTTTAAATGCATACATTAAAAAAAAATGTTTCACGTTGGGCGCCAATTAATTTTTTAAAAATTAATTTAAGTAATAAGCATGGAAAAATTACAATTTTTCATCATATTTAAACTATTCTACTTAGACTTAGACTTAGACTTAGACTTAGACTTAGACTTAGACTTAGACTTAGACTTAGACTTAGACTTAGACTTAGACTTAGACTTAGACTTAGACTTAGACTTAGACTTAGACTTAGACTTAGACTTAAACTTAAACTTAGACTTAGACTTAGACTTAGACTTAGACTTAGACTTAGACTTAGACTTAGACTTAGACTTAGACTTAGACTTAGACTTAGACTTAGACTTAGACTTAGACTTAGACTTAGACTTAGACTTAGACTTAGACTTAGACTTAGACTTAGACTTAGACTTAGACTTAGACTTAGACTTAGACTTAGACTTAGACTTAGACTTATACTTAGACTTAGACTTAGACTTAGACTTAGACTTAGACTTAGACTTAGACTTAGACTTAGACTTAGACTTAGACTTAGACTTAGACTTAGACTTAGACTTAGACTTAGACTTAGACTTAGACTTAGACTTAGACTTAGACTTAGACTTAGACTTAGACTTAGACTTAGACTTAGACTTAGACTTAGACTTAGACTTAGACTTAGACTTAGACTTAGACTTAGACTTAGACTTAGACTTAGACTTAGACTTAGACTTAGACTTAGACTTAGACTTAGACTTAGACTTAGACTTAGACTTAGACTTAGACTTAGACTTAGACTTAGACTTAGACTTAGACTTAGACTTAGACTTAGACTTAGACTTAGACTTAGACTTAGACTTAGACTTAGACTTAGACTTAGACTTAGACTTAGACTTAGACTTAGACTTAGACTTAGACTTAGACTTAGACTTAGACTTAGACTTAGACTTAGACTTAGACTTAGACTTAGACTTAGACTTAGACTTAGACTTAGACTTAGACTTAGACTTAGACTTAGACTTAGACTTAGACTTAGACTTAGACTTAGACTTAGACTTAGACTTAGATTTAGACTTAGACTTAGACTTAGTAGCTGGAAAAAAAAGATAAGTACAAATTTTCAATTAATTGTGTGAGTGTGTATTCTTTTGAGAATCCCAATTTCTTTGTGGGAATATAGACCTTAACGGTCCATCGTCCAATTTTCTATACCATTTTTTTTTAAATTATACTAAACGAAAAGATCCTGAGTTTTCATCCTACATAGTAAGGTTTCTCAGGCACCTTAAAAATAAAACTTAGATTTCGATAGAATTATATCTGTTGCATTTTCTTTTTTTGTGGTTGGATTTTTTTTCTCTTTGTTTCTTTTAGGTACAAAGGTTTGCAATTTTCTTTTCTTTATTTCAGAAAAAAATTGCTGGCACTCTTCTCTTCGTAAGATTGCCAATGTGGAAATTCGAATCAAAACGTATTTTTCTGATATCAAAAGGCAACTTAATTAATCGATCCTTCGATTAATTAAATTGTGTGTTGAACTCACCCTTCGCTGAGCCCGTCGGGGTGGCAGCACCTAATTTGCTGCTTTTTGCGATTTTTGCCTCGTCGCCTCTTCGCCACTGTTGTTTGACAGATCGGCATAATTTGCATACATTTCCTATTTCGCGGGTTTTTGTAAATTCTGGTCTTTTTAATTTTCTTCTTTTTTTTAATAATATTATTAAGTGCTGGGCAAATAAAATTGCAACAAATTGGCGCCCAACGTTGGACTCTTATGTGCATATAGTACAAAAGAATAATAGCTCCCTTCAAATTCCGGAAATTTAATTTTATGTGTGTCTGAAGGAGCGGGACTGCAAATTCTACTTCACAGCTTTAAGACTTTTAACTTATTTTTGAGTTCCTAAGAAAAAAGATTTTTCGGAAACCTATGATTTTAACGTTTGGTTCACAAAGCCAAAATTCTGGAAAAAATATACATACATTGAATGTGATAAACATGATTTCTTCGGAAATTGGCTGTTACCGTTCACAATGTTACTTTTTTAAGAAGAATTTTCCAAAAACATAGTCAAGTGTGAAAAGCTTTTATCTTAATACTTTTTAAGAACTATTATTTTTCTTTTCATGAAAATGCCACTTCCAATTAAAGAAAAATCAGAGAATATTAATAAAGATTACTGCATGTAAGGTGCTACTCAAGAGTACTATGCATGATTTAATCAATTTGAAAGTTTAATACTACGTCAGTTGGACTCTGAAAGAAGATTTAAATAAATTAGATCCGACACTTTCACATTATGATTAAGCTTTTTTTCTAAATCAATCCGTTTTTACATCACTAAATCTGCCCCCATATCCGTGTCCATATGACTTACTAATTAAATGAGTATCAAATACCTTTAAGAATAATCTTTATTAATTAGTTCTTACGCAAATATAAAAAAAAAACTCAAGAAATCAAACCAACCAACAACGCCTTTAATAACACCCGCTTAAAGTAAACTTTTCAATATGATCAACAGAAAAAAACAATAATTGCCTATCAATTAATTTTGACTTATAGCATCCTCTTGGGAAAACCATAATATGTTTATAATGAAACGCGCAAAGTACCAGCCCCCTAATTTTCAAGATTCTATTTATTCATATTTTTATAAAATACATTTTTGACTAAATTGGACATTTCTGTCAGATTTGCAAAACATTATCTTGTAAGTTGGCGATAATGAATTAATTCGAAACATAAGCATGGAAAATTAAACACACTCCACACACAAACAATTTTTATTAAGATTTCAAATTAATTTCAAGGAAATTGCAAAAAAAACAAAATTGTTGTTGATGATATAATTGTGATTAGAGAGGCGAAGGCGCGACTGCGATTAATATTGACACACGAAATGAGATATACAAAAATATATAAACAAAATTAATCTCGACCGAGAAAGATACAATTAATGTAGATATATGAAGCGGAGATAAAACCGGCCGGTAGCCATTAGCTGTCAGAGCTTATACCAAAAGTTGAAAGAAGTCGCAATAAATCAAATTTAACTCGAAGCCAGCAAACTATAAATCTGCTCGTTCCGTACCCAAAAACAGCAAACAGAAAAAAAAACAGAGCGTTGAGCAATAAAAACGAATTAATTAGTCATAAACATTTTTGACCTTGTTTTTCGGTTTTTGCCATAATATTTACGAGTAATATGACCAAGTCCGAGTATAGTGTGTCAAATTGATAAAAAGGTGGATTTCTTTTCAAACTACACCTTTTTCTTGTTGATTTGTTTCTTTTGGAGGCTAAAGGAAGTGGGTACTTTTTGTTGGGTCATAAATAAGTCATTAACTTAGGAGACACTTTCACATTATTTTTCTTCTAAAAAATAAAGTATTTTTTTTTTTAATTTTTGAAAGCCAAGGCAATAAAGTAAAAGCTTTCAAAAATTAGATTATTATTTATGTTTTATTAATTATGTGAACCTAATATTTGAAAAACAAAACAAACTATTTTATTTCACTTGGCGCACGACTTCTCTCACGCTGTCTATGTCTACCTTTTACCTCTAAGCTGATTTGTTTTTGTTTTTGTTTCGCATTTTGATTTTGTTTTAGTTTTAACATTTTAATTAATAAATTACTGGTGGCAATAAATTTATACGCATGTGAATTTAATGACTGCGAACAGGCTGTGAAAGTGAATGGCTTTATATTATATGTAGTTTTATAGTTTAGTTAATATAGACTCATAGCTTTCAAGCTTGAAAATTAATGTGTGAAATTGTTCGGTGATTCATTTTTGTTTATTATTTAAAATTTTTATTTTTTGTTGTTGGTTGTTTGTGTATTCATGCATATTATAATGTTGTTTGTTTATAATTTTAAACAGTTTTCAATTTCACAGAGGTTGTTTGTATTTTTAAGTGGAGTTCCTTATAATAAATGTAAATAATAAATTTTAAATGATTGTTTAAAGGTTGGGCTTTTTATGAGGAACTAGAAAATAATTTTAATTGGAAAATATTTTTTTTTCACCGATTTTTTTTTTAAATTAAATAATAACATTTCGTAGAAATGTTGTGGTTATGTAAAATGAATGTCCTTTGACACTTTGTCGAACAAATAATAGAACACACAAATTTAACGAAATGAATTAATTGATAAGTAGTTTTTTTTTGCTGTTGTATTATATAGCATGCCTTTCTTAACTTTTAGATTATTAAACCTGATTTTTGTAAGTACTTAAATCTCTATCCTAGATCTCTGAACTTATAATCGGACTTTGAAAAAAATAATTAATTTTTTAAAATTCAAAAACTTGTTTGGTGTTAAAGTTGTCGAATTTTGTAATTTTTGATTTTGAAAAATAAAAATAAAACTTTTACACAAAAAAAATGCACTTGCATTACAAAAAAAATCATAACATGTTTGTGTAACTTTTTTGATAGAAAATACATTTTTTTTTATTTCAATAAACGAAAAATATTGAATTGAAAAGTACGAAATGTTACAAAATTTTATTAACTTCCCATAGAGAGTTATTGTAATCGGTCCAATTTGTCAAACTGATAGTTTTGACATTTCTCGACGTTTGAAGGTCGTTAAAGTTTAAAAAAAAAACAAGCATACGAACAGGTACAAGAAATTATTCATGTGTTGTTTACAGTCAGGCTCTTGTGCATTTTGGATTTTAGTTATGAAGTGACACGTAAGCAGAGGTTGTACGTAACGTTGAAAAAGTGATTCTAATACAAAATACATATACTCTTTCTGTCCCGTTTCTTTAAATTGTACTAAGTATTTATTCTTTTATATAGGCGAAGGTAAATAAAATACATATGTGTGAAACAAACTTATTCTTTAAGAATAATATTTTAAAATCATATGTATACAAAGGTACCAAGATAATACTTCTTGATAGACACTTTAAAATAGATTCTTGATTAAATATATCATATTCGTTACTCCGATGCAGTGGTGCTAGACGGCCATCGTTGGTTTTTACAATAGTTTTAATTATAAAAATAGATAAATATGTACCAAATGCATTAATTTGGATAAAAGATAGGAATGTAATTAAAATGTTGTCAAAATAATGCGCTCTTTTGGGCTCATGCACAGGATTTGATCTGGTAAGATGGAAGGGGGTTACATTTAACACAGTTAAAATAATTAAAAAAATAAAAAAATAAAGTGCACGACTGGGTCGCACGAACTTGCTCCTGTATGCAAAGAGTCTGTTTAAAAAAGTATCTATATAATATTTAAAAATATACCTGTAAAATAAGTTTGTCTTCAAAGATATATATTTTTTTTTGACAGGAGGAAATCTTCAAAAGACACTTGGCAGTATTCGACACCAAGTAGTGTGGGACTCTTAACCACTAAAACCACCTCTTCATCAGGACCAATCTTGAAGGATCGACTACAGAATTTTCTTTCTTAACTTTGTACAATCACTTTGGGGGAAGTTTAAACTTTTAATACTTTCCCATGTTTTTTTAGACCATAAGCTTATGAGGCTTGGTTCTTCTTAATCTCAAAACATGGTTTCTCATATTCAAGACGGACTCCATTTCAGAATTAGTATGACTTTGCAGTCTCTGGTTGTGCGATACAGCGTATTTTTTAACAACTTCTGTAACCATTTCTATTTGTAAGTCCCGATGTAGATCGGTATTTCTTATGTACCAAGGTGCATTAACTATTCCACGAAGGACTTTGTTTTGGAATTTTTGGATGATTTCGGTATTTGTTTTCTTTGTACATCCCCATAATTGGATTCCATAGGTCCAAACAGGCTTTAGTACTTGATTATACAGCATTATTTTGTTTTGGATTGATAAGTCAGAGTTGTTACCAAGTAACCAGTAAATTTTTCTATATTTCAAGTTTAGTTCTTCTCTTTTCTTTTTGATGTGCTCTTTCCACTTTAGCTTTGCATCCAAAGTCATTCCAAGGTATTTGGCCGTATTGGCGTAAGGTACAGCTTGATTATTAATGAATATTGGAATATTGTTTATCTTTTTATTTGTAAAGTTTATATGTGAAGATTTTGCTTCATTGAGTTTGATACGCCATTTTTCGGTCCAATCTCTCAGTGTCGACTGCATTTTGCAGTTTTACTGCTGCCTTAGAGACACATTTGTCGGGTACCAGAATTGCGGTATCATCTGCAAAAGTAGCCATTATGGTGTGATTACCAACTGGAATATCCCTTGTGTATAGTAAATACAGGGTAGGACCTAGGACACTTCCTTGTGGTACACCGGCTTCTATTTTCTTCAATTCCGAGTATTCTTGATCGTACCTTCCTCTAAACAATCGGTCTGAGATGTACGATTTAAATATTTCAAAGTACTGCCTGGCAAGATCCCTTTGCAGTTTGTACTGAAGTCCCTCATGCCAAACCTTGTCAAAAGCTTGAGCAACATCTAAGAAATATATATGCCATTTGATTTGTCGAAAAAACCTCCATTTTTCAATTTTTTGGGAGGGGGTTACATTTAATACAGTTAAAATAATTTAAAAAAAACTAATTTTAGATTCAAAATTTTTCCCGAAAAATAAGTTTGTCTTCAAAAATTTAAATGCCATTTTATAAATATTTTTTTGAAAATCGTTAGAACGGTTTTTTTTTTAAATAAATTTTTTATATGTAAAATTTTTCAATTTTGTTCTAAAAATATTTTTGGTATGCAGTTATTTAGTGATTGTAAATATACGCTCTATATTTCAATTTCGTAAAAAAATGTTCACCCGTTTTTGAGATATGTATAGAATTTTGAAAAAAAAAAATTTCAATATTTTTTTAAAAATCCAAACGATAAAAAATTGCACTTTTGATAATCAAATATTGTTAAGGCAATATAAGAGCTCGTTCAGAAAAAAAAATTATTGAAATCGGTTCAAAAGTTGCTGAGAAAATTAAAAAACAAAAAAACGGTTCTATGAGCGGTACCTTTCCTAAGCAATACAAAAATATGTTTTTCTTATTAAAAGAAGCCAAGTTAAAAAATAAAATTTTAGAGAAAATTAAAAAAAAATCTATCGGTTTGTTTTTGAGAAAATTCGAATTTTCGTTTTTTGACCAAAAAAATTGTATGGGGGCCACTGTTAGTTTTGATCTTAAAAAAAAAATGAAAAAAACGCCTAACGCAAATCTGCTCAAAACCTTAACTTCCAAGTTTGAACTCAATCGACCCAATGGTTTAGGCTGTAGGAGCGTGGACAGACAGACAAAATTGACCGGACGGAATCGCGGGACCCACTTTCTTCGACTTCTCTACCATCGTAATATCATGTTTGATTAAAATCTCGAGTTCAAAATTGTTTACGAATGCAAAACTTGCTATAAACATAGTTCCTATATGTCGCAAGTAAAAAAGGTCAACAATTTTTGTTAACCCAAAATATCTCAAGAAATAATAACATTAGCGACTTGAATTAAATTTTATATTATATATTGTAACGTGATACCTAACATGTATATGATACATGATAAAAATCCAATTAACGGTTTTTTATAAATCAAAAAACTTTAAAAAAAAAACTAAAAATCACCTCGAAAATTTTGCGAACAAAAACGATTTTATCTCCAAAATAATTTTTTGCAACGAAAAATAACATTTTTAACACTCCTGGTAAAATTTTAAGAATAATCGAATTGACAGTTTTTTGACAAAAAAATAAAAACCTAAAAAAAAATCAACAAAAGTTGGTTAAAATTGGTTTTCGGCTCAAATATCTTTTCAAAACTTTGAAATATTGGCTTTAAACTACTTTTATCTTTCAAAACATATTATTTTCAACATTCAGTAAAATTTTGAAAAAAAATAGAATTGACAGTTTTTTTTACAAAAAAATTAAGAACTGAAAAAAAAATTTAACAAAAGTTGGTAAAAATTGATTTTCGGTTCAAATATCTTTTCAAAAATTTGAGATTATGGCTTCTTACTAATTTTAACTTATAAGAAATATTGTTTTCAACATTAGGAAAAATTTTGAGAAAAATCGAATTGACAGTTTTGTTACGAAAAATAAAAACCTAAAAAAAATTTAATAAAAGTTGGTAAAAATTGATTTTCGACTCAAATATCTTTTCAAGACTTTGAGATATTGGCTTTAAACTACATTTATCTTTCAAAAAATATTGTTTTCAACATTCAGTAAAATTTTGAGAAAAATCAAATTGACAGTTTTTTTACAAAAAAATAAAAACTGAAAAAAAAAATTAACAAAAGTTGGTAAAAATTGATTTTCGACTCAAATATATTTCCAAAAATTAAAAGTATTAGCTTCAAACTTATTTTATCTCACAGAAAATATTGTCTTCGACATTTAGTAATTTTTTTATGAGAATCCAACAGTAAGTTTTTTCATAAAAAATTAAAATCTACGAAAAATAGTACGCAAATGCTACTAAAATTTATAAACATTGGTTTTCGACTAAAAATCTCGTTCAACTGACAAAATTTGTGTTGGAAAATCCATTTCGTTAAAAATTTTATATGTTGGGTTTAAAAATATTGTTAGGTATGCGAAAAGAGCTTATTAATATACGTTTCATATTTCAGTTTCTTAAAAAAAAATAAAAAAAATGTAAATATTTTTTTTAAATCAATGACATTTTTGACCATCAAATATTATTGAGATAGTATAAGAGCTTATGAAGAAAAATGATTGAAATCAGTTGATCAGTTCTTGAAAAAAATTTAATAACAGATTAACGGTTTTATGAAAATACTTTTTTGGAGCGATATAAAAATATTTTTTTCATTGAAATAAGCTAATATAATAAAATTTAGAGAAAGTTTAAACAAATTAAAATTTATATGGGAACTACTGTTATTTTAAGGCTTAAAACAAAATTAAAAAGAGTCTGACATGCGACCCATACTGATAACTTCCCATCCCGTCTGTCTATTTGTCTTGCTCAAAAGTTTGTAGGTTTCCGTGTTGGGTTAAAAAAGTTGTTAGTTGAATTATTCATACAAATTTTAAAATTACCAATAATATTTTTCAAATAAAGAAATAGTTTAGTTTGAAAATCTAGCTTTGTTAAATAGATTTTTAGTCGAAAACAAATTTTTACCAATTTTAGTAGCATTTCTTAAATTTTCACATGTTGGATAAATGAAATTAATTTGAGAGATATCAAGAACCGAACATCAATTTTTTCCAAACTTGCGTACTATTTTTTGCAGTGGTAGACTCGGCTAAGGTGATAGTTGACTACCAAATTTTTGATAGTCAAATTGACTATCACCGAGTTTCCCATCTGTGTAAGCTGATTCAATTCAATTCAATTCGATTGAACAATTTCAGAATGTAATTGTCACAATTCATTGTTGCTATGGTGAAATTTTGAAATGATTTCTATAAAATATCTAAATAAAAGTATCAAATTGTTTGTGTTTAAATAATATTCTTACTTTTCTTGTGTTTTTTCGAATTACGTAAGCTTTGTCGGTCAAAAGAATGTGTTTCTGTACCTAAAAATGGTAACTGAAAAAAAATTCCATTCGTTTTTTGTAAGCGTCTGGTAGCTCTATTCAGAAACGAGATATTTGTAGGAAAATGACTATCAAATTTTTATAGCGACAGCTTTTTAAGTATCAATTTGACTATCACCATGCACAGATCAAATTCGATTATTTTGACTGTAAACAATCAACAATCACCTTAACCGATTCCACCCCAGAAAAAAACGGACTGTTGGATTTTTATAAAAAAAAACTACTGAATATCGAAAACAACATTTTCTGTGAAATAAAAAGAGTTTGAAGACAATCTTTTTAATTTTGAAAAGCTTTTTGAGTCGTAAGTAAATTTGCAAAGTTTTAGTATTGTTTTTTTGTTAGGTTTTTGATTTTTGTAAAAAAAATAGATTTTCCTCAAAATTTTACTGAGTGTTGACAACAATATTTTTTAAAAGATGAAATTAGTTTAAAGCCAATATCTCAAATTTTTTAAAAGATATTTGAGTCGAAATTCAATTTTTACCAACTTTGAGTAATGTTTTTTTAGGTTTTTATTTTTTATAAAAAAAACTGTCAATTCGATTTTTCTAAAAATTTTACCAGATGTTAAAAACGTTATTTTTTGTTGCACAAAATTGTTTTGGAGATAAAACCATTTTTTATTCGTAAAATTTTCGAGGTGACATATTTTTGTTGTTCAGTATTTTTGATTCATAAAAAAACCGTTAGTTGGAATTTTTTACAAAAATATATTTGTTTGGTGTCACGTTACAGTATATAATATAAAATTCATAATTGAAGTCTCTAGCGTTATGGTTCGTGAGGTATTTAGGGTTAATCAAAATGTTCACCTTTTTTTTAAACTGCTATGGTAAAAATACCACACACCCAATTTTCTTGAGAGCCCTTTCTGCATCTTTCTGCATTATTATCTAAAAAACGTCCCGATCGTGCGGAAGTACGAACATACGTACACACGCACGCACATACATCTTTCTAAAAATCTTTTATTTCGACTCTAGGGACATTGAAACGTCGAGAAATGTCAAAATTTTCAATTCGACAAATCGGACCCATTACAATAACTTCCTATGGGAAGTTAAAAAGCCCAAGAGATTTTTTGAACTTCAATCTTTTGGCGTTTTAAAATAAATATCAAAAGAACGATGTTTTTTTAATATGAGAAAGATTAATTAAACGCATGTTAGATATTTAAATACTTACAATCACTATATTATCGAACTTTTAATATATAACATTCCTTCTCAAAGTAACTCTTTTTGATAAAAGTGCTAAGATTTTAGACCTTGTTTTATCAAAATATCCCAGTTTCCAACAGTTAATTTTTGTTTGTTCACACAACCACATAATTGAATACTTACCACAAATTCCAAAGAGCTTGTCCTTTTCTTACAACTTTTTTTTTTTGAAGTTCAAAATTACCATCATAATTCCAAATGACTTCATTTCATTTTATGTTACTACGAGTATGTATGTAAAGATTTGTAATAGGTTCCTATACTTACTTACATAAGCATTCCCAATAGAATGAATAATTTTGTGGAATTTCTTTAATTTTCATATCAGACACTTACATTTCCCATTAAATTCTTTTACTTGGTTTTCTTTTGCAATAAAAAAATAATTTCACAGGAACTTCGTCCATTTTTCAAGTTAAATGACCTACAGCAAGGTCCCATTAGAATTCCAATCAGATAAACACATCCCATTCCACCAGTCCATTCCATTCTTTTTTTTATTCCTCAAACCAAATTTGCAAACCCACCACTAACACCAACCAAAACAACTACGCAATGGCCCAACAAGGACGAGAACAAGGACGACATCATATTTAATTGTAGAAAGCATAAAATTAAATCCTCAAAGAACTTTTTCGTTCGCTCATTATTGACCAACTCATTTAATTTTTATTTTTTTTTTTAAGGAGGAACCTACCTCACTCACAAAGGATCTATTATCCTTTAGATTTTATTTTTGTTTCGTGTGGTAACCAATTAGAATAATTTTTGTGTGTTGCAAGGGATTTTTGCTGATTTAATCAGGCTTGGCTATCAGGATTTCTATTTCTATCACTGACCGCATATAAAATAAGAAATAAGCCTATCTTAGCAGAAAATTAACATTTTAATTAAAATAAGCAGGTATGTGGGTGGTTCGCGTCCATTCGTCGTCGTTTGGTGGTGTTCGACACGATTGGAAGTTTGAAAAATGCCTTATCTATGTAAAACGCGTGTATTATAATTTAAACAATTAATTAATTTCTTTTTTTTTGGGGTATTTTTTTCCAAAAACAAAAATTTAATTATTCTTCAAAAAAAAAAAGAAAAATAACGAACTAAGAAAGAATATAATGAATATTAATGTCATTTCATCCAATTATGTCCTTTTGATGGTTTAAGAAAAAATATTATTTCAAGGACATCATTCCAGAAATAACCCATAGCCCATTTAGGTTGAGATTGAAATAGGTACCTATGCTTGAGGAGGAAATTCAAAAATTAAAACCAGATTTTTGTATGTTTTTTTTTAAATATTTTAAGGGATTGTTTTAAAAATCCTTTTTTTATTTTTTGTCTTCTTTTTTTCTTTGATTTATTTTCTTAATTTCTTTTTTTTTTGTTTATCTTAATTTATTAATATTATTCCTTGTATCGTGTTTTTTTTAATTAATTATTTTTTTTGTTTAAAATTTAATATCTATTTTTACATTTTTGTTTTTCAAATATATTTTATAATAATGATGATTTTATTTTGTTCTTTTGTTCAGATTATGTGAGTGTCTTATTTTTTGGGGGGGTTCTTATCGGTTTGTTTCTATAGTTTGGTTTGTTTATAAAATTATGGGAATATATTAATATTTTTTTGTATAAAATCAAAAGTTTAATTGAAATTTAAAAAATAAAATTGAAAACAATATAAACGTTTATGAAAAAAATTACTTTATTTTGAAATCAATATAATTTTTGTCAAAACTAGCATTTAAAATAAATGAAACAAAATATATTGTGTACAAAATTCGGATATAGTCTTTTATTATTGATGTAATAAGTATGTAATTGTTTATGTATGAATTTTGTGTTTTAGTTAATTTTAAGCAATATTTCAATGTATTATTTACATTTTCTGATGACTGATGGAACATTTTGTGGAAATACAAACAAGTTTTAAAAATTGAAATTTGGTTGTCGACGAAAAAAATATATAAAAGGGTGTTACTTGATTCGTGGCCTTTGACTTCAAGCTTCTTTTTTATTAATATTCATAGCATTTGATTTCCGTATACGAAGTTATAAATTGTTTTAAGTCAGCTGTAATAACAAAAATAAAATTGTTATTAACTAATTGACGTGTAATATATTTATGTGCCCTTGTTTCCAAAGACAGGAACGAATATTTATTTCTGTCACTGTGTGTTTTCAGTCTTTGAGGTGGTGGTACGTATTCTTAGATACTGTAATATTGTATACCATTGACCTTAAATAACCTTTTTTCTATATGTTTCCAATTTATCTAGCTATATGTCGAATAAAACTCATGTCATCGTTATCATAATCATTCCATCAAAGTGAAAAATCTCATATAAATGTCATTGTGAATGAATTATTTAATAGTTTTGTAAGAATTTTGAGAAGTTTCTGATTACGTTTGAAATTGTAATTTATTTAAACAAAATGGCGGTCATATTCATAACCATATTTTTAACACGTTTCTCTTTGAACTGGAGTATAATTTTAACATCTAGGTTAGATACAGCTGCTATTCATAAAGAATTTGGCAACCCTGTTTACTTAGAAACAGGTTTAAGGTATATTCTACTACAATTCTAGTACAATTTCACTTAAACCTATACAAACCGGATTGTACAGTGAAAAAGCGTTAGTAAGGGAGCTTAGAAATCTTTCAAATTATTCTGCTTAGTGTTAGTTGAGAAATTTCATGTATGTAAGTCGCTTGTTATAGCAAAATTAAATATTAACTTAATGTGCTAAATATGCTTACAGTAGCAAACATCACATTATTTATGTCCCTTTCGTGAATATACCGATTGAAAAATCTTAGAGCTTGCGCTGTTATGACTTGGAAACAGACAGATGTAAGCTTTCATTGAATTTCGATCATCAAAATTTAGAAGGTCTATCATAAACTTTCATACAAATCCTCGTACTCTATTTCCAAAGAGGTCGATTCGGGTGAAGTAGACCTTTCGTTTTCTATTGGGTGGTAGCATTCCAACATCCACCAAACTATCAAATTCTTGATTAAAGTTTGAGTCTATTGACATTTTAATTTTAGTTTTTAAATAAAATATCTCACAAAGTAATTTTCTCAATTTTTTTGTGTAGTTTTAACATTTCATAGTACTAGTAACAGCTTAAAGATGAGTTCTGTCGTGTTTATTGTTAGACTGACTCCAGGCTATCGTTTAAAAATGGGTTAAAATTGTCTATGAATAACTTAAACTGGAGTTTAGTTAAGAAAAGACTAAATCAGAACTTATCAAAAAACTATAAATATGTCCCAATGTATATTCAAGTGGGCGTAGTAGAGTTTCATGCTTTTCAGTTCGAAGAAGTTCACTTAGGCGTATACGTGTCTTTTTTTTTAAATTATTTTGCTTTAATTATTTGTATCAAAAAAAAAAAAAAAAAAAAAATTAAAATTTTTGGAAAGATTTAGTACTGAAATTTGTACAAAATAAACCGTAAAGTCTTTAGTCATATTCTTACACACACATGCAGATTTTACGGTTTGTCATAAATGTCATGAAATACCAACTTTATCCACTTGTTGTATTTCTCACCAAAATGATCCAATTTTCATTCAAAAACGTGTATTGTTTTATCATAATCTGTTTCCATTCAAAAAACACTCGAAATCATCACACACTGGTATTAGTTTTTATTTTTTTAACATTAACATTTAATTCAAGTGTATGTATTTTTTTGTTTTTCTTTAAGTCTTAAAATGAGGCAAAAGTGAAATTTTTCTTAATTATGTTTTAATATTTTTATCATTTTTTTTTTTTTAATTTTATTTTTAATAATAATTATACTTAAAATTAACGTTAGTATGTATATATAAGTATATATATATATATATAATCTATTTGTTTTTTTGTTAGTATAAACTCCCTTGTATTTGGTTTTCATATTTTGTTCCTTATGATTTTTTCTTTTAATTAATTTTCAATTTTTTTTTTGTTTTTATTTTAATTCATTTTTTTTTATATTTTTTTGTTGGTATTATTATTAAATTCTTATGCAATAAAATGTTTGAATTTAAGATTTTTATAGGTTTATATTTAAGTAATTTTTCTCTTTAAATTATTTTGTTTGTACCACATATCTATAAAAATGATGTTTCTTTGATGAAATTGTGTGATTATAATTTTTTTTTTAATTCAAATATACTTAATGTTTGTTTTTTTTTTGTTTATAGTATTTTGTTGTTGTTGTTTTTAATAAAATTAGTTTGATGTTTATCTATATTTTTGTTTTACAAAAATATGTTTGAAAATTTGTTGTTTTTTTAATTTAATTCATTTTTTATTTTATTTCAGTGACTGAAGTTGATTTACCACTCATTGAAGTTGAATATTGCTTTTGAGAAAAGTCTTTATTTAAATAGAAAATAAAAGTTTAAGAAAAAAAGTAAGATATAAAAACAAAAATAAAATTAAGCACTTGGAAAATTGGAAGGTAACTAAACTAAGCCAAAGAACCGAAATGACTGGCGTAGAAAAAGTAGGTAAGTTCTGCTCAAAAATTGCCTTAACAAATGGAATTGCCAAAACTCTACAGCCACATTTAGTCTTGTTTTTCTTTTATTCGAATATTAACAAAAAGGTATACAAATGAAACAAAAACAAGAATAGGTTTTAATGAATAAGTTGTAACTCATAAGGACCTTTAATTATTTGAGGTTTGTTTCCATAGAATTTTTTTTTTCTCTGAAGGATCTACAGTCCAAATTATTTCACTATTCCCTACCAAGATCATGATTACCATGAAATAAACTGATAGAATGAAGGATCTTGATGATATACACATTTCATGGTAAAGTGAAGACTCAATCCGTCTTAAAGCATTCCGTTCGCTACCCATTTTTCTTATTTTTTGGTGAATTTTTGTCTTAATTTCCTTAACCAATGTCAATCTTTTAAAAATCGACCATTTTGGCAAAAAATGTTACGACCCATAACCAAAATCTGTGACCCCTTAAAGAAATATTCATATAGACTGTTACTTAAGAAACAACACGGCAGAGATATGGTTAAAACCTTGACCAAAGCGCCACCTAACCGTGTAAAAACTTGAGCTATCATTTAGTTTTCTTACCTTAACAAATATTCTTATAAAAAATATTGAATACAAATAATTGATATGCTACAACACCATCTAGTGGTCAATTTTAAGATTTTATGAGTAGCACAAAGCCTTCTTCTAGGACATAGGATAACATTTCCTATGACATATTATTGCTTACCTACCTTTTCCATGTGTCAATCTTTTCCATAAGACCAATAGTCCAATATTTACCACAGTTATAGTGGAATAGTCAGCGCCCCCTGTGTTAAACCATTAATGAGCACTACACCCCTGGTGGCTTGGAATTTGTTTAAAATGTCCACAATTTGCAACCAAAGAAAGCTCAACAAAAGCAGAAAAATCAAAAGTAAGTGAAAACGAACGAAAAAATCTTTAAACCAAACAAATCCATGCGAACGTTACAAAAATAAAAACAAAAGTCTTAGGTATTTTTTTTTATAATTTTTACATTTAATAAATTATCAAATTTTCAGTTTGTTTTGCTTTTTATTTTACATCGATTAACGTCTTCCATTATAAATTTATACATACTCTCCTTTAATTTTGTTTTGTTTTTTTTTGGACTATCTATTTGTTTATCAGCTCTTTCATATTTACTTTTTTGTTTTATTTAATTAAGGAATAAAAATAGGACAGAAAATTAAAATTAAAAAATTAAATAAACAACAAATTAACATCGACTTTGAGATAATACCGATTTCTTTTAAAAATTTAAATTTATTTAATTTAGTGAGAAGAAATAATAATAATATAATAGCCAGTCCGAATTGTTTTTTTTTTCTTTTCTAATCTTTTTCTGTTAATTTAATAGTTTTTTTTTGTACACAATTAAAAAATAAAATAAAATATAATAAAATAATACATTCAATATTTACAGTTGGGGAATTAAAAATTATTTTTTTTTTGTTTTATTTAATTTTTACTTTAATTTATTTAATTCTTTTTTGTTTTATTTAACTTAAAATTTAGCATCACTGGAATTATCGTGTCTTTTAAATAGTATTATATTTTTTTCAGTTTTTCAATTAATATTATTTTTATTTACAAATTTTTTGTTTTTTTTTTTTACCAAAAAGAAGAAAATAATAAAATTTTTACTTATTTAATAAAAGTGTATCTATAAATATAGTCTCACTTAAAGTCTTAAAAACACACACACATTTTTCTTATGTAATGTTTTGGTTTTTGTTTTTTTTCCATGATTTTTCCTTATACTGTTTTTCTTTAATATCAAATTTTTACAATATTTTACAGAAAAAAATTAAAAATTATAATTATATTAATAAATTTGTTTGAAAATAAACAAAAGAATATAAAACTTTTTGTCATTTGTTTTTGTTTTTGGACAAAAGTGTGTATGGTAGTTCAATATATTTTATTTCTGTGAGGCATCACAGAGATCTTTCAAATGTTCGCACCAATA
Organism: Eupeodes luniger; assembly: GCA_951509635.1. Taxonomy (NCBI): domain Eukaryota; kingdom Metazoa; phylum Arthropoda; class Insecta; order Diptera; family Syrphidae; genus Eupeodes; species Eupeodes luniger. The sequence continues at coordinate 23,122,415 of OX608073.1, forward strand.
ATTGTAGTTTTCAGTTCATTTGACAGTTTGACAGATAAATTGTAGTTATTGATGATGTTGTTGTTCATAAATTGACAGCTGTCATTGCAGTTGTTGTTGATGTTGTTGATGTTTATTTTAGCGGATGGTCGGTGAGTAGAATTCAAATGCCATCCACCCCTGTCATCAGTGATAATGCCGCAAACTGTTATTGTTGTTCATGATGTTGGTGCTGTTGTTGTTGTTGTTGTTATTGTTGAACGAACGCCGACCCGTCGTATTGCCATGGATCATTCCAATACTTCCGTTGCGCATTGGCAACGCCGGTGGTGGAGGTGTTGGCGTTGGACTCGGTGGTGGAGCATCGTGATCAATTGGCAGTGAATAATGCGAATTATTGTGAATATAATTCGGATCGATTGTGTGGTGTTTACCGCTACCATAGTGATTGTGATTGAAGTGATCCTGATTGAGTCTGACGTGCCGATCTGTGGTGGCCGACTTGCCGTTGTTGTGGACAATTGGCAGGGGCTGGCTGTAGTGGTTTTGATTGGTGCCATTACAGTTGTCCTGGAGGGTGGCGGACAGCTTGTTCTTGGCGTTGTTGGTCATTAGGTGAATTTGGCTAAGCTGTACGAAGGAGGAGTTGTCGTTCGGTTGTTGTTGTTGTTGGACTGCTGTTGGTGGAGGTGGATGGGATGGTACGTTGCCATTGAGGACGGTCGATGTTGGTACTTGGAGCTGTTGCAAGGTTTGGTTCGAGGCACCCCGACCTCGGGGAGGTGGGGGCGGTACTTCTAGCTATAGTTCCGTAACTGGAATTGGCCTAAGGCCGAATTGTTGGTGGTGTGGGTTGTAGGTGGATGTCGGTGGGAATTGTGAGTGGATGCCCAGGCTGCAGGGATGCTGGTGCCGGGACATGTAGTCTTCATCGGAAAAAGTTTTCTGGTATTCCCTCTCCTTTCGACCAAGGGCAGAGTTTCCCCAGCCACCTTTGAGAAATTCCCGGATCTTTCGGCGACATCTGTAAAGAATCAAAGCCAGAGCTGTTATCGTTGCAGCTGAACCGACCAACAGAGCTCCAATCATCGCTTGTTTTCGGGGGTCATTGTGGGAGCATCCAAGTAAAGATGGCGTGAGATTCTTCAAATTCTCTTCCTTCAGCCTGTCGGGATATGCACATAATACGTTTGCGATAGCATCGTTTGTTGCGTTCTTTGAGACTAGCAAGTTCCTCAGCCAAAGTACTCGGCAATCACAGGTCATGGGGTTATCCGAGAGATCTAGAGTGTGGAGATCGCTCCATGGGAAAAGCCCTTCGGCAAGAGTTGTAAGAGCATTTTCCTTCAAGATTACGTGTCGCAGATGAGGCAAGCCACTGAGAGCTCCTTCCTGCACCTCAGAGAGCATTTTATTCGAGGAGAGATTAAGGAATTCCAAATTTGTGTTGGTGGCAAATGCCCCATTGTCAACCCTCTTCAGTCTCAGGGCTCCGGAGATCTCAAGTCGACGAAGATTCTTCAAACCCACAAAAGCTCCCTCCATAACAACTTCAAAGTCGTTCTGTCCCAACGAAAGTTCTTCCAGTCGCTCCAAGTGACTCAGTCCCAGAGTTGGTATCCTCTGGAGACGATTATCTGACAAATCCAGGATCCTAACTCCCTCGAGACCTTTCAGTGAGTCATGCGATATGTTGTGTAGACCGGCTCCCTTCAAGTCCAATCGAGTCAAGCCTTTAAGATCTTCAAAAGCTCCCGATGGAATGGTCATAAATGAATTCGTTCCCAAAAATAGCTCAGCCAAACTTGGCATCGATTGGAATGTCTGCACCGATGGTACCGTAGTCAAAGTATTATCATCCAAATACAACACCCTGAGATTTACCATGCCATTGAATGCGCTCGGATCGATGTGACTTATTCGATTCTGGCCCAAATTGAGTTCCTCGAGCTTGCTGAGTGGCGAAAAAGTTCCCTGCTCCAATTCAGCCAGGAAATTTCCGCGCAAATTCAGCACCGTCAGTGATTGCAGCCCCATAAAAGTCTTATTACTTATCGAACCGATCTTATTGTGATTTAAATGCAGTTCTTGCAGCTTCCGCTGATAGGCGAACGTCCTCTGCGGTATTGTCACTAAATGATTATATGACAAATCCAGGAAAGTTAGTTCGGCGTAAAATTGTATCGATGAATCGATCGTTTTGATGCGATTATTTTTGATCACTAGCCTTTGAATTGATGGATTTAGCGCGATCGGCAGGACATCCAGATGTCCTTCGCCACATGTTACAACCAATGTGTCATCGTCACACTGACATCCCGATGGGCAGTTGGCCAGTGCTGAGATGCTCATAACTCCGAGGAGAAAAATCGCCGAAAAGAGATAAGATCGTAGTGATGATGATGATGTGAATGATCTTGATGTCGCCATTTTGAATTTTTGTGTTTTGTTTTGTGTGGTTGTTTTGTCCTGCTTCTGCTTCTTGTGATGAGATGCAAGAGATTTCGATTTAAGTGCTTCCAAAGTTGATTATCCTGGAAAAGAGGAGAAGAAAAAAAAACACCATCAGTATAAAATTTTATCTCAAAGTTGGTTATAAAAACATATAAAAGTATGCAACACACTTGAGGCTAAAAGAAACAAAAATATCCTTAAAAAAGGAAGAAAACACAAACCGAAAGCCTTTTTATATTCTCAAAAACCAACCCAACTGGGACGTATGTCGCATTTAGCAATTTAAATTTGTGAAAAACAAAGTGAGAGCATACATCGCAACACGAAGAAAAAGTCAATGTCAGACCCAGAAAAAAAAGCAACCCCCTCTTACATAAACCCGAATAAGACGAAAAAGAGTTTCAACATACCTACACATAATATCCTTAAGAGGCCAGACGGTTAACTGCTATAAATTTCCAAAAAAAAAAGAAAACACCAACCATGACAAGAGCAAAAATAAAAAACGACGTATCTTTTTTTTTTAAACCAGGGAAAGATGTTTAAAAAAATAAAATCCAACAAGTTGTGAGTAGGTATCTAATGTTTATCCTCCCCCTCTCACTTTCCGCTCTCTTCTGCTGTGTGTTTTTTATTTAATTTAATATTTATATATGCCACTTTATACCTACTTCTGATCCTTGTGTAACGAATGTATGTCTATGCAGATATCAGAAACCATTGCCTACTATTAGGAGAGTATCATTGAATGCGTAGGAGGCGGACGACGAGCGACGGTTTATGCGAGAGAGGACTCACAAAGGTCCTTCCCGGAGGCTTCACGGTATTGTTATTCTGGGTTTGTGTTAAGGAAATTGTTTTATTGCAAATTTTAGGTTGTGTATGTAATTTTTTTTTTCAGCTTGATTTAAAATCAATATCAGAATAAAATAAATTTAATTTTTTTTTGTTGCCAAGAAAAGATACATGGATGAGGTACATACATTTATGTTGTATCTTTCTCATCTGGACTTTTGATTTTTCACTTCTTTTTTATTTTGGTTCTTGGTAGGGGCTAAGAGCTTCTAGGGAATTCGGAAAATGGACCAAATAACTCATTGAGTAACCTAATAGATACATTTAGAGCACAAGGCTCATAAAAAGTAACGCCATGTGGTGAATGTTGAGAAACCATGACTATGACGATGACGATCGACTGACGATGAGACGATGATGAAAGGAAGGAGCATTATTTTATTGGGGGTATCCGGTGTGTGAATACATATAGTATGTATGTAGATACGCGGGCGAATATAACGGTGAAAGGAAATGCGAATTCATTCGTATTTACAGTGTATGTACAGTACACCCCACCATGTCATTTTAATGTTGGGTAAGGTTGCTTTTTATCTTATATTTTATATCTACACGAAGACGACAACGACCCACGGATGTGGGAAAGTACATGTGTATAACCACAAATTATATGTCGGTATAAATTCTCGCTGTTTTATTTTAGCATTAAATTTTGTTTTTGCATAAAAGATACTCAACTCGTATACCTGTTTGTCGAAAGGGTTTTTTTCCCCCTTTTTATTTGAATTCACATTCAAAAGTTTGAAAAATCTTTAATTCAAAGGAAGGTATAGGTAGGTTGGTTGGTACTTAAAAGTATCTTATAGGATACACCTTTTTCAGTATTTTTATTATGTATCTTTTTTTTGTTTGTAATGATTATAGTTGCTTTTTGAACTTTTTTTTAAAATTTATTTGGAAGAGGTGGGTATATAAAGATTCTGATGAAATGACTGATAATAGGAAATCAATTACCATTAGATGTTTTCCTTGTTCTTTTTTTTTTTTTTTTTTTTTTCATTTTAATTGAATTCATCAAGTTTTATGAGTGTTAATTAGCTAATTGTTATTAAAACGAAGAATTATGTAAATGTGTAAATATACAAGGTTTCTTAGTGGGAATATTGATTTTGTTTTTAATGTTTACTGTTGTTTTGTTTTGATAATATGATTCGGTAGAATCAAAAACATAAATAATGAAAAAAAAGAAATGATGTAAGAATTCGATTAATGAATTGTAATAAAATTAAACAAATTGTTTACATATTTGAATACCTGCTTATTTTTTAGAATGGTACTATTTTTCTGAATTAATTTCCTCATAAATATAATATTTAAAAAAAAAAGAGTTCTTAGAAATTACATTTCTACAAGTAAGAAAATATTTTAAAAAAAATACGAAAATAGAAAAGTACAACTTGAGGGCTAATTTTTCCTTTTCAAATATTTTCTTTAATACAGAACTCAAGTGGTCAATTTTTGGGAGCCATTTAGGACAACAGATACAAAAAAAAAAAACAAAACCTAATGTTGTGTATAAATTTCATTTACATCAATGAACTTTTGATTCTCTAAAGAACCGGCCTATCTACCATTCCTTTGCTCTGGTATTTTATTTAAAAGAAAAATAAAACAAATCAACTTGAAAATGTCAAAGAATTTGCTTAACCATCCATTTAATTCCTTTCAAATTTTCATGCAGATTTTATTTAAAATAAGAAAAAAAAAGAAAAATCCCTTTATAGAGGAAAAAAATGTCATCCGATACATTTTTTTCCGAAGAGTCTGACTCAATTTATAAGATGAAAACACATTTAGTGGCAATGAACCACATGATAATACAATCGATGCCACTTATTGGAATTCCGATGTTGGTTTTCAATAAAAAACAAAGCCTTAGCTTTAATATTTAATGCCATTTTTCAAAACTATGATTAAATAGTTTATCTTTTTAATAGAAAACTTTGAAGGAAGAGGTTTAAAATAGTAATTTTTCTTGAGTTTTGGTACCACTTTATTTTCTTAAAAATTAGAAGATACTCAATTTAAGTCTGCAATCCCTTCCCCTTTCCCCTCTCTTGTAATTTCTATCCATTATTCAATTCAAACTAAAATATGAAAACAAAAATTCATTTAAGCAGGTTCAACTGTATTAAGATACCAAACAGAGGATAACGATCCCAAAGAAAAATATTATTGAGATTCATTTATTTATTATACATATTTTGAAGCCGAAGAAGAAGATGATGATGATGACACACACTGTGAGTTCAAGTAGATATTATAGGTATCTACATACAAAAACTTTGAGATACAATACTGTATTTATTTTTTATTGTAAGCTCTCCTCAACATACATAAATATCCTTATCGACCAAAAGAAAGAAAACACAAAATATAGCTACGTATCTTTTCCCACTTCATTGTACCTATATAAGATATATTTTTGCGATATCAATACCTATAGCTTATCTGAAAGGGGATTATGTCAGCGCAATTGTATGTTTATATGGTATTCGAAAGCAGTTTTATGCTCTGTGAGTTTAAGATACTTTTTTTTTTGTATGCTTTGCTTTTTGTAAAGATAGATATTGTTTTGACTTAGATGCATGCAAAAAAAAATGTAAACAAAAATAAATCTTTCTCTCTATGCACTTGCTTTGTTTTTCTCTTATAACCACCATTTATCTTCTATTCGTTTTTTTTTAATACAAATATCTTTGGATATATTTATGTTCCCATAGGAATGTATATAGATACTTTATATAGGGAGTTAAAAACGAGTGTCCATGTTCATGTGTCTCTCTGATGGTAAGCAATGGCTGTGTGGCACGATCAAGATTTATAGCTCTTTTGGGTGGTGAAAAAAAAGATATATAGGTACACAACAAATATTGCCTAAAGTCAATGTCTATCAGTATCTATAGATTTCCTGCCTACCTACGCTGCGCTGCTGAGTGAAAATCACTTCTCTATAGCATAGACCTTGAAAGTTGTTTGTATTTTTTTGTTGTTGGTTTTTATCCAAAAAGTATCTAAATATCAAGTTTAGATATATGTAGATACTCAATCGATACAGCTATTGTTTTTTTTTTTTTTAGTTAAAGATACATAGATATCCATTTTAGCTTTTTTGAGATACTTTTTTGTTGTTGTTTGGTTTGAGTATAGTTTTTTAAGAATCACCATCATCCTTCCGGTCTTTCTGGCTTTCATCTCATTTCAAATCCCATTTAGATGTCTGCTTGATGATATCATATATTTTTATACACATCACACACCCCCACCCCCTAGTAAAAGAGAATTTTGTTTTTGTTAAAAACTACTATAAAAGAAAATAATATTCTGTGTGCAATGCACGCGCGCTCAACGCTCATGCTTGTGCATATTTTTTGCTTAAAAGATACAGGTCCAGGGGGTATGGGTTTCGAGGTTTGGTATGGTTTGAATTTTTACGAGAATCAGATACTGAAAGTTTAATTCATATTTGCACGTGCCAACGTGACTTTTTTCCAGAATTAACAAAAAAAAAAAACAAAAACTTCACATAATATTTTTAAGGGATATAAAATACAATTTAGTGTTTATATAGTGGTGTATTTATGTATATGTGTGGATATGTAAGGCTGTGCTTATATTTATATGAAGTGTTTTCTGAAGCAAAACGCCAAACGCTTTCTACTTAATTAAATATGAATCGATGCATATCATTGTACTCGAATATGAGAGAGTTAAGTTTTTGGGTTCATTAATTTTCAATACTCACATCATAGAAATGCTTTTTTTCTTTTATAAAAATATGTATAACGTACAACCTAGTCTATAAAGTTTTGTAGCGTGAGTTATGATGAACTGCATTCCATCAGTACCTCTTGTACACATGCCTCGTTAGTGATATGAGATTTTTTTTTTTTTTTGTAATTTTAATTTTCCTGCACTCAATTAAGTTTATATTTAAGGGAAATCCAAGGTCTGCTGTTGTTAATTTATACCCAACAATGACCCTTGGAAAATAAAATAATAATAATAATCCAACAATCACTCCTCAAACCAACCAACAGAAAATAAAATACCCTCCATTTGGAATGGAAAATTGTAAAAATAAAAAAAAAAAAATACAAAAATTAAATGACCCCTCGTAAATTAATGAAAAATTTATTACAATTGTTGTTTGGTTTTGTATTTGTGTGTCTGTGCTCAGTCAGTCTTTTTTTTTTTGGAATGCACACAACGCCCATATTATTAAGGTACATATTATGAATATGACGCCTAATATTTTTCACTCTATTTACGAATCAAAATCACTAGACCCAACAATTATTATTATATTGAGCGCAATTGCGTGACAATTATTATTTGTGTAATTCTTTTCGTATAGTAATTTTATTTTCTCTTAGTTTGATAAATTATATAATAGGGGTGGATAAAAATTAAATATGACAACTAACTTGAAAAAGGTATTTTTAACTTCTTATTTAAGCTTCATTTTATGAAAACTGAGTATTAATTGTGTAGGTTTTGTCAACTTTTACTGGAGTCGTGACAATTTTTCATAAACCAGAAACAGTTTTTAAATATTTACACATCTGTGTATTTAGTGTAATTTATAAATATATACAAAAACTACACCCTGAATATTTTATGTATGCATAACTAAAGCACGTTTACGATACGATAAATGAACTTATACTTAAATGTAGCTTACTATTTTATAGATATTATTATTACCCAGGTGCTATGACACTGAGTAAGGAAGTATTTTGTATTAGTTTGTTGTTATTTACGTTTAAAAAGGCGTCACCTTTTGTTACAAGTTCAATATACTATACCTCTAGTTTGTCTCTATAGCCTACTTCTGATAAGCAGCTTATTATTGATGCAAAAACACGAACTACTATTAATATTATTATTAACAAAAAATAAGAATTGCAAATTATATTATTTGCGAGAGCTGTATTTGTGTAGTGAATTGTTTTAATTTTCTTTTTTGTTAAGCGGTAAGAAGCACACCAATTGCGACTTACTATTATTATGACTACATTAATTTTTGTTTAAAATCACATGACATGAATTTGTGTTTTGAATTTATTAGTTTAAAATGGCAGGGATGTCGTGTAGATTGTTTAACAAACGGTAATAGAGGAACCTGTCAGTTTTCGTATATATGTAAGTATATGAATAAAAGACACCCTTTACTAAAAATTCGTAGCTTAGAAAAATGTTAGTACACACTAAAATATTATAAAATGAGGAAGAAATTGAAAATTTCGTGAAACTTCCCGGGCGCCACTTAAGCACATTATTTTATAATCTATTCAAATGTCTAGTTTTAATAAATATTAGAATATTTTAGTTGTGTTTATTGAAAAACACGAAATTTTTTTCAACTTTCCCGGGCGCCACTTAAGTAAATCACTTGTCAATCTATTTAAACATCTAGTTTGTAGCTATTTTAAAAGAACTTTTGTAGTTACGTTGATTATTTGGAGTAAAATGTGATATATTATTCAATATTTGATGGTTTTTTAAATTAATTTCCCGGGCGCCAGTTAAGCAATTTATTCATTATTAAGAAATAACTCAAGTGTTGCATTATATATTTTTAATAGAATGTAATAAATTTTTGTGTGTTTTTCAATTGATGCTTACCTTTTATTGAATATCTTTAAAGATCATCGTTGGCACATAGGATCCGGACATTTTCATGTCTGTATTTTTGTATTTCTTGCTTATTTTGGTTGTTTTCCAAAAAAAAATCTAAAAATAAAAGAAAGAAAAACGATAAAATTAATTTACATGTTTATACATAAACAAAAATAGCAAAATTGTATACCTAAATATTTTGTATTTCAAAACGCCTTAAATAAATTTTCTTTTCAATTCATCATTCATACAAAAGATCTGCGATGTCGACATCAACGTTTTTTTTTTTTATTTGTTTCAAATACGTGTTATTCACACTTCATGTCATACTATATATGCCGCAATAAGCTCTTTATTCTTTGCTCTTTGCATGTTGCATTACAATGTGAAAAGTAAAAGGCAAAGCAAAAAAAAAAAACTAAACAAATTATGTCAAATAAGAAACTGACAGACGAAGTGATGTCACTCAAAATGGAGCACATACGCACATTTGAACACCGCTTCGCATTAAAAGTCATCCTCATATCATCTCTATTTCTTTCTCTACGATTGCACATACATACATAGATAAAAAAAAAGTATCTATGAGATACATTTATGCAACCATCATCATCATCATCATCATCTTAGCAAAATCGCGCTTACACACGAACAATTCATATTCATTCCTTTGCTTTATTTTTATATGTGACTGACTTTAAAATCATACTCAATGGAAAGATACATATAAAGAAGTATTTTTGTATGCTTTAGATCCTTTTTTTTCTAAGTTATGCTCATTCACGTAATATAGAAAGAAGATACAAACGATACAAAACATACAAAACATAAACAACTATCAACTAACCAACCAACCATTGACCGTTTGTCACTTTGTTATTCATTAGATACATTTTTCCTACTTTAGATACAATTTTGTATACCTACCATATAAAAATGTATCTATACACACATTTTGCTTTCTTTTTCCCTTCACTCTCGTTCCGATTCTAATAAATTATTCACTCGATTGAGCATGGAATTGAGACATATTCTCGTACGTGATCTTAATTTAAATATTGCATTCTCGTATTTAACAAATTTTCAAGAAAACCAAAAAAAAAAAAAACAACAAACCTGGAATCATTTTAATTGAAGTCCCATTAATGTCTCAATAGGAATAATATAAATAAATGTTGAAGGGATATGTTTTTTTTTGTTCTTGTTTTGTGGGAATAAAATTAACAAGAATTTAGACCCACTATAGTGGTCTTTTTATCGTCTCCCTCCACAGGAAGTTTCAGGGCCCTTATAATTTTCATAATCCGATCATTTGTACAAACGAAGAAAAAAAAACGATCCTCTCAAACTCAATAAGAGATCATAATATCTATAAAATTTATGATGATGGCGATCTTGGGATCATATTTTCCTCTTTTTTTTTTTGTTGGTTGTTTTTGTTCTTATTAAAACGGGATCCACTGCAGATCAACAACAGATACACAGAACATGTGATTTAATGATCGCACGATCTCCATTCACCTAAACTTCTTGTCGATCGTTGTTGTTTATTTTTTTTTCATTTTTCTTCATCATCTATCTTTGCATTTATGACAATCAACTTGACGATCTGGATTGTGTGTTCAAGAAGCAGAAAAAATAAAATAAAAAGACACTGAACTTGTTCGTAGAAAATACAACTTGAAAGCAGGAAGGCGATCTTGAAGAACTTGACGATCTTCAAGATACATTTTCATCTCTCTTTCTCTTACTCATATGTTTTCTCTGTTAATCTATCCAAGTTTATATTTTTTGCTCAGAGACACAGAGTTGATTCATTATAAACACTTGAATTGCTTTTCATATTCAGTGAATTATATCAATAACTTTGGTGTATAGATAGAGAAAGGATAGTTGTTGATGATCATGTGGTTTAAGAGACGAAGAAGAAGAAGAAGAAGTAAAAAACTTGTATCTAATTGTCAATTGATTGGTGTTGAAAACTTGATAGCGGCAATGAACTCCAATTATAGATAAATACAAACAAAAAATACAATCACAAAGCTACATAAGCAAAAGCAATAGAAAACCTCAAAAGGCACGTGCAAACTCTAAAAAAACCTAACCAAAGCCAAGCCCATACCATACCATGAGCTAAGCAAACCACACTCTGAAAATGAAGTACCTCAAGAGTATCACTTTGGACCGGTTCTCTTTTTCGCAGATTTTCTATTGTTTGTGTGTTTTGTTTTATTTCTTTACTGTAATATGAATAATTTACCATTGGTTTACATGAAATTCCAATGGTTTCTGGTTTCGTGTTGTTTGTTTTTTTTGTTTGAGATACAAAAAGTAGTTGAAATATTTTTAATGTCGAATTAATGATGTGAACCTTGTAGGGGAGCTGTTATAGTGTGAACAATTTAATTATTCTTTAAATTTGAAAATTACTTTATTTTTGGAATTTTTTTTCATATGATAGATACATTTTTGCCTTCACACTCAGATTGTGAGAAAAAGAAATATGAAACAAACTGTCCAATCCATCCGTCTATTTGTTTGGTGATTTTTATTGTTCTGTGTATCTTTTGTGCATCATTCACTCTGAGTGAATATGACAAACAAAAATATATAAAGAAAAAAAAGGTGTCTAGGTGAGTTTTAAATTACACTTTCACAAAAGAAATTATAGTTACATTTTGACAAGTTAGTTTTGTGGGAAAAATAAAGGTATCCACAGAATATCTAGGTATCTCTCTATTATCTAGGGTAACATAGATATTAGGAAAAAAGAAGAAAAATGTATCTTTTTCACATTAAGAATAGAATAGAATAAAATATCATGAATTCGTTTATTTTTTGGGTGATACGAAGCATAAATGTGCCCATTAAATAACTCTCCATCCGGCAGATACCTAATTTTTTTTATATTTTTCCATTATATATTTTTTGTATGTTGCTATTTTGTGCTTTTTCTTGCTTTGCCTTCCTTATGGCTAATGCCAATTGGGTGGCCCTTTTTTTCATTTAGCTTAGCTAGCTGTTGCTGTTTGTGTCGTCTACTTTTGGCTGTACTTTGTATGGCGAGGATCAATAGACGACGAAGACGACGCGACGACGACGTCGACGACGAAGAGGACAACCAAAACACAAATCTGTCGTTTGCCTTCCGGCATCAGTGGTTTGGTTCTTGATGGTGTATCTATGAATCTCTTAAAAGTTCAAAGATATTATATCTTCTATAGAGATACAGAGTTAGAAGGGGGGTTACAGGCTGCTGATGCCGACGACTACGACGACGATAATAATTTCTGGTTCAGCTAAAGATTTAAGAGATCCTATACGAGTATAGCTACTTTCATAAAATGTTTTTGCCATTACAAACTTCCTTTACTGTCATTTGTCGTTCGTTGTCGTAATATGTTTACAATTTTATTTTTTTTTTATTTTTCTGCCAGAATATAGATTTTCATTTCAAGCCAATTTTCTGAAATTATTTTCAATTTTTTTTTTTTTGTTGTTGGTTAGGTTTTGTATTGAAATCGATTAAGTGGAACTAAATTATCTCAGGAAATGTATGTTTGCATGAATATTTCACTTATTTAATGATGAGGGATAAGGGGAGGAAAAGGGGAGTGAGTAGAATGATTTATGTAAACTTTTTCTGTCATCTTTGCTGTTTCTGGTTCATGATACCATCTTAACAGATACAAAATATACATATTTATCTATCTTTGAAAACCTGATTAAATTTGTAAACATACGTGTATCTTTGAGATAAATTATTATGAGGTTTTGCGACATTTTTTTTTTTTTGGTTGACGGTTGTTATTTTCTCATAAAAGTTGAAAATTTAAATAAAAATTTGTAAATTCAATCCATTTAGAAAAAAAAAAAATATCTGTCCAAAAAAAGATACAAAATTAAATATTTATTATAATCTTTGTCTCTTCATCACTTAAAACTCGTGAGAAACTTTTTTTGTTGTTATGATGGAGAAAAAAAAACCAACAACGAAAATAACCTTCATGTTGTCAATTTCTTTGTGGTTCAGCAATGTAAATTTATGTAAATCAAAAGTTAAAAGCGGCACAAGCGAGTTTTTGGTTTGGTATCAACCATGCGACAAAAAATAAAACATTGAATTTTATATGAAAATTCTCGAGAGAGATATATTGTTTTAAATATATATTAAAGAAATCTACCAGACAGGTAGACAGACACACAGGTTTTGTGTTGTTGTTGTTGGTTGGTTGTCTTTTTATTTTTGTATTCAAACTTGATACTTAGCAGGTTGTCTGATAAAAAGACAAAATTATTCAAAATGCTTGTGAATTATTAATTTTGTATCTAAACTTACGCTATGATATGGTGTATATATAAAAGTTAAATTCTCTTAAAGGTTAAATAACAAGAAATAATTTAAAAGTTTTGACTTCAAATAGTTATTTTTAAGTCTAGTAGTTAGCCTTGTGAACATAGTTCATTATAACATTTCGTTTTAAGACATACATCCCGGTTGAGCCCCTAATTTTTTTTTCCAATTTTATTTTTAATAGAAATACAGAGAAGTATGAGCTATTTTTTTTTATCGAAAAAGACCTGTATCCTTTTCTTTTAAGATACATAGCGACTTAAAGTCTCTTCAACCATCCCAAAATTTTAAGTATTATGCCTTACCTTGACTTTTCTCTAACCGAATTTATTAGCTTTTTTTGTCTATGGTTTGGCTTTTTCGTTATTTTATTCTGTAGCTTTATATTTTGTTGTAGGCAAAGAAAAAAAATAAGAAGAAGATAAACACTAGAAAACAACTTAAATTAGAAATTCCAGTTGAGCACTCTTAAATTTTAAATCAAAGGATTTATCCTTTTTTTACTCTCGGGTAACTGTCGATAAATTGCTTTTTTTCTATGATTTTTTTTTTCATGTGGATAATACTGCAGACGTATTCAAATTTAAAGAGCCTCCCAATAATAAAAAGAAAAAAATATTTGACCCCACCTTCAATAACTTTTACCTGCCTATACGTATAGGCTGACCTACCCTTCTACCTTTACTTTTTACCTGGAAATCGAAACCCATTTAAATTAGGTCATTTTGATTCACCTTTATTGTCTTTTTCGTTCGGCCTCTTTTGTTTTCGAACAAAAAAAAAAACAAGAAATAGATGAACATGGCAATTTATATACAAAAGATACCGACAAAAATATCGAACAGGAAACTTATCTTTCTTTTCCTTATTTTTTGTCTGCTTTTTCTTTTTTGTCTAGAAGTAGATCTCATCAATCGAAGTTTTACTTATACATACAATTGATATCGATGTATAGATACATTTATAGATACTGTATCTTTGTTTTTTTTTTTGTGATTCGTTTGATTTTTTTTATTGGCAAGCGATGAAAACAGAATCATTTTTTATAGAGAGTAAAAGTAAAAACAAAAATATATAAATATTGGGTCTATGAAATAACTCCCACGAAATAAGTCCCACTTTTAAAAACGAAATAAGTCCCACCAAAATTTGCTATTTTGAAAGTGGGAGTTATTTCGTTTTTTAAAGTGGGACTTATTTCGTCAATTGGTGGGACTTATTTCGTTACGCGTTTTTATTTTAAGTGGGACTTATTTCGTTTTGAGTGGGAATAAATTCGTTTTGTAAAGTGGGAGTTATTTCATACCCCTAAATTTATATTTTGGTGGGATTTATTTCGTTTTAAGTGGGACTTATTTCATTTTCATAATTTTGCATTTTAAGTGAATGCTTAATAATTTTTGCCGTTATTTGTTGCTCTTCACGTTGTTTCTCATTGAATTTCATAATGTTCTTTTTGTTGCTTTTAAAAAAAAAAACCCAAAAATGGTTGATTTATTGTCTAGAATAGCTACTTTTGCTAAAAAGTTTTTTTGAATTGATAGCACGGCGGCGTACTAACAGCTAGGTATGTAAGGGGGGGCATGCTGCCCCCCTGCAACCCCCCTGCTTGGGATCACTATAGGATTTGGGGTGGGTGCGAGTTTGGGTGTATGCAAAGAACACGAATGCGTTGTGATTCTTTCATAACTGTGAGCCATTCTTGGTTTTTTTTTGTTGGGAATTTCTTTGATTTTAGTGCTCAAATGCAAAAGTTCTTTGCGTATACCCAAACTCGCACCCACCCCAAATCCTATAGTGATCCCAAGCAGGGGGGTTGCAGGGGGGCAGCATGCCCCCCCTTACATACCTAGCTGTTAGTACGCCGTGCTATCAATTCAAAAAAACTTGTTTTAGCATAGAGAGAAAACAAAATTCTGCAAAATTTTAAATGGAAACAATGCCAAATTGCTATTATTTCGTTTTCTAAAGCGAAATAAACCCAAATTGAAAATTTGGCTTTATTTCATTTGGCGTTATTTTACGTCACCTTACGAATCCAAACGTTGTTACTAGTGGGACTTATTTCGTTTATGAAAGTGGGACTTAATTCATTTAAGAAATATATTATTCAAGGGGGAGTTATTTCATTTTGAGTGGGAGTTATTTCATTTCAAATAAATTTTTAAATCATTTCATTTTGGTGGGACTTATTTCGTTTTCAAAAGTGGGACTTATTTCGTGGGAGTTATTTCATTTTTTTAAGCAATTTTTGGTGGGACTTATTTCGTTTTTAAAAGTGGGACTTATTTCGTGGGAGTTATTTCATAGACCCATAAATATTAGCTACAATAAGAAATCCAAGCTAATCTTTAAGATCTTTTGTGTATTTCTGTAATTGAAAAGTGATTATTTATATCTTTTTTATTTTGCTAAGATTTGATTCTATTTCGATTTCAATTTCCGATTTAATTTAATTTATTTGAGTTTTTTATTTCCTTTGATGCAAAAATGAGTTCTTATTCCTGAAAAAGTATCTAAACTATACAAAACCAGTATCTTTAGTGTGACACTCCCCTTTTGTTGTATATAAAATCAAATATCCCTATAAAGTTGATGTTCAGTATAGGTTTTTTTCCTTTTTTCCCCCTCTTGAAAGAAATATGAGTTATAGATACTTTCTCATGTTGTATCTTAGAAGTTTTTTTTTTTGTTTTGTTTTGATGGTTAAGTCGACACGAAGCACACAAAATGTCATTGAAATGGATTGTTACAAGCACTTTACACACAGGTACTTAAAAACATCTGTGTGCTGTAAGTGTTGGAAAATGTTTCTGGCAGTTTTCTAAAAGAAACAAAAAAAATGAAGAACGTGCTTTAGTATCTTTTAAGAGGAAAAAGATACGTTATATTTTATTTTTTAGTATAAAAGATACATAATATAAAATATCAGTCACATGGAGTGGAATTTTTTTGTCGGTTGGTTTTTGTTTTTCATTAATTTTTATTGTGGTTTCACCATGATTTTTATGTTTTGTTTTTGTCTCGAAAATATACATATACAATATATACAACAACAACAACAAAGATATTTAAAAAACCATTTGTGGCGACACGCAGGCTGAACAAATAGTTTTTTTTTTTTTCATCGTTTAAAATTTATGTAGGTATTTTAAGTATTTTTAATATTTTTGTATATTTATAAAATTTGCATTTTAAAAATTTTAATTTAATTATGAATATTTTTCAAAAATGCATTTTGCATACCAAATTAGGTTTTTTTTTGATGGTTTAGATATTATTTATTCGTTTCATTACAATTTTATGCATGAATAGATTTTAAATTTATAATTCGCATTATTTTATGTGGTTTTTTATTTATTTTGTGTTTGACTTTGAGTGTAATTTCCTTCGGGTACATTTTTTTGTTGCTGTTTTAATTTAAAGTTTTTTTTTATTCATGTAATCAATCAATTACCTACCGCTACCAAAAACTCGAATGATTTCAATTTCGACACATGTATAGGCAATTAAATGTATCTGAAGGCATGTTTAAATACCGCAATGTGATTTGATGAAACATATACAAAATAACCCAACCCAAAATAAAGTGAGAAATGAAAAAAATAAAATCAAAAAATCTTACTACGTAGTGAGAAATAGTTTTCATTCTTCGATAAAGACATGAAAAAAGTACTAATGTATCTATTAGTAGAAGTTTTGTATCTTTTTTCTATTTTTTTTGTCTGACTAGACTAGTGATAGATACATGGTCAAAATGGGACATTTTTCAGATGTTTTTTTCTTGAGTGGAGTGGTTCTATAGATAGTTTAGGTTTTGTATCTGTCTTATGTGGATTTTGTCTATTAACTTTGATTGACATGACGGCGCGGTGGCAGCCAGCGGCGGCGGCGACAAGACTGCGGGTTGTTGTGTGATTGAGTTTAGTGTGTTTTATTTTTGTGTTAAATTGATGTTCATCATCATATCATGGGTAAAAATCTAAACCACATTCCTTCACTTTCATTCATTCATGCGATGATGATGAGAATGATGTTTGAGAAAAATCTAAACTAAAAGATACATAGATCCTATTTCCCTCAAAAGAATGAGAAATATCATGTTTTTCTATGTGCATTCATTTATAATATATGTCATGTTTTTCTTTTTTTTTTTTCATTATTAAATCAATTAGGAAAAAATGCATGCATATAAAATGTTTACCCATCACCTTACAACTAAATTGTATAGAAAAGGATAAAAAGATATTATATTCATCTAAAATGGGAGGAATAAACTTTTATATGTAATTTTTGTTTTCTTATAGGTATAGAAAAAAAGATGTGTCATTCGCATTGATTTTTCTTTTATTTTGTATTTTTTCAAACAAAAGAAATATGAGCTTTTTTAAGTTGTAGACATATTTCTTCTTATGTTGGGTAGGTAGATATTTGTAGCTATATTTTCTTGCGTGTTTGGGATTTTGTAATTTAGTATATCTTCTATGTTTTATAGTTTTATCTTTTCTTAAAACAGTTAAAAAAAAGAAGATAAATAGATACATATTTTTGTGTAAGTTTGTCGTGTGAAGTGAAAGTTTTTCCACATCACATGCAATGAAATCGATCTAGAGAGTGAAGTTGATTGTTGGTTTTTATTGTTCTTTAGTTTATGATTATCTAAGTTATATAGGCAAAGGCACCAACCTATCTAAGGAATGAGATAGTTTAGTCTCTTAATATAGAATATATTGGTATGGGGTATATTTTATTTGTTTCCAATTTTATGAAAATTAAGTTGAATGTTTGAAAGAATTTTTGAATATCAAGTTAATAATTCAAAATAAAATTAGGTTTAAAGTCTATCTTAAATGTATGTTCAAGTAAATTATGCTCACAGATTTTGGAATAGTCTCCTTCTTAAATCATATAAGGAATTTGTTTCTTAAATATTGATAAAAAAAGTCAAATAAAATTATACAAAATAGATAAAATATTATTTTTTTTTGTTTCTTAAAATTTACCGAATGTTTCGAGATCATTGAACCAAAACACAAAATTCAAAACGAATCATAATTGTTTCCAAGAGTTTCCTATCTCTTGTTTTAATTTCTTCTTAAATCCTTAGAATTGAATTACGACTCTGTTTTGAAGAGTGTTAAACAGGAAGTCTCATAAAACTCAAATGTCAATTTAAATAAAATTGTCCATTTTTGCTTTTTTTTTTTATTAATTTTCAAAGAAATCTCTGATTAAATTGAGTAAAAAACACAAAAACAATAAAACCAAACAAATTACTCAGAATCAAGAATCTGATATAACAAAATAAAATTACACAAAAATAAAAACAAAAATCTCTTGTCCTCGCAATTCATCCTAATCAAAGCAAAAATGACCAATGAATTGGAAGAATAATAATAATAAAAATACACACAGATACAAGACAAAAAAAAAGATATACAAATTGAGTATAATAATACAAACAATCAATTGAAATTGATATCCCAAATTATAACAACAACAAGAACAAAACCAAAGTCGCGCCATGTATCTTTTTTGTGAAAAATTCAATTTTTTTGTATCTTATTTCTGTATTCGAATATGTTAGACAGAGATAGACATTATAGCGCAAAAAAAAAAACAAACCCAAATTACATTAATGCGAATGAAAGATATCTGCAAATATGTCAATTCCCTATCCCACAAAAACAGTCATGTTTAATGGTTTGTTTTTGTTATTTCGAGAGAGACACTTGCTCGACAAGAATTTTGGAATTTTGCTCCCTATATCCATTTACACACAGGCACGCCAATATAATAAATCAAGTGTTAAGATACTTTTATGTTAACTACTCTCAGCCATAAATGTATCTAGATACATAGATACTTAACTTATATGCTGTGAGATTGTTCCCACTTGAAATTCTTCAGGATCATGTTATATGTTGTTGTTAGTATGAACAAAAAAATGGACACAGAAATTTAATTGAGAAGAGTGGAGAAGAAGGAATCAGAAACAGAAAGAACCTTCAAAACTATTTCGAATGCATTTGTATTTGCATGAATGTATCTAAATGCATTACTTCAATCTATATGCTCATAGATATAGTTCAAAATGAATTTTGTATAATAAACCATGCTACTGTCATGCAATTTTGCATTTCGATTTACTCGTACGTCTATAACTCTTTATGTTATAGGCTGTGTATCTTTTTGTGTGTGTCTACGGTACAAATGTATCTATGAGTAAAAAAAATCTATTTGACAAGTAGTCTAACCAGAAATAATTGTTGTTCAAAATATATTTTTTATATCATAGATACAAGTATGTAGGTAGTTATAATATTTTGTATCTTTTTACATATCTATACGAGGTATGTAGAAAAAAGAATAAAAACTTAAAAAATTGAAACTGGCTTTCAGATGCATGAGTGTAAAAAATATAAATGCAATGTGTTGTGTTGTAGATTGTGTATATATGCACCTAAATTATTCTGTAAAATAGAGAGATAGATAGTTTTTTTTTGTGTTGTTTTTTTAATTTTTTCATTTAGAAAATGGAAATACAAAAATATTTTTCAATTTAAAATATATTTTTATTTTTTAGTTTTTTTTTCTATTCGTTATTTTTATGCCTCATGTGTCTGTCTGTCTGTGTCTTCTGTTGAGTTCAGTCAGTAGCGACAGACACACAAGTAATTACTGACAAGTTAAAAGTTAGGTTACATACACTTCGTATCTATCTATGTATCTCTAAATCAATCTATCTATAAATCTATGGTATCGAAATAGAAAATTAACTTTGAATAGTTGGTCAAATGCCGGTCCGGTTTGTTAAGGTTGGTATAGGTATACAGAGTAAGATATAGTATCTATAAAAGAGTAAAATGTGGTTGCCGTGCATTAATCGCTCATAGTTACCTATACGTGCTTTGAAATTTAAAAGTTAAATTGATATTTTTTTTTATTTTTTGTTTGTATCTACTTTATTCGTGGTGGAATTGTTGTTGCTGGAAATATCAGACATATTATAGCCAAATCAGTTGGCTAAGTTTAAATTGTGTACATGAAATTTATCTTTCTCTCTGTCTTTTTATATTTATTTTTAATTTTTTTTTAATAGCGTGAAATGTAATTAAGCGTTTGCAAATTAATTGGAATTTATGTTGCCATTTGAAAAATAATTATTTTGTTTGTAATTATTGTCAATTTATTGTGGAGGTTGTTGGTAACGGTCTAAAAGGTGTTTGTTTTAGCACTTCGAGTGTTAAATGTTGAAATTTTTGAAATATTATTGCTTTTTTATGAAATGGATTCTAAGTTACAGAATTTATAAATATTTTCTCAGTATTTACATCAAATGAATTCAAATATAAAGTTTTTTGTTTTTAATTGATGTTTTAATAATTCTTAGATTTTTGTTAGCAACATAAATCGTTACTTTGTATGTATTGTATGTATCAAACAGCAATCAAGACTTTTTTTTCGGAAATCGCAAAGAAGATTTAATAAAAGTAAATACAAAAATAATATAAAATTTCATCAAATTGTTCCTTGAAACAAAATCAAATAATATTCTAAGCACTTACGTCAATTTTAATTCTCATAGATACGTTAATGTGCTTAATAGATACATTTAATAATTATATCTATACAAATAAAAAAAAAAACAGGCAGAACCGGAATTATAATCACACTTAAAACTACTTTACACGACTCAAAAAAACCTTCACCTAACCCCCGTGTATAAACCTATTGGCACATTATAATAAAAATTAAATATCTATCTATCTTTTTCATCAATAAATTATCTATCTTTAAAAAATAAATCGTGATTATTCACTATTAAGTATAATTTTTTCTTATAGATTTTTACAACAATTAAGTATCTTGCATAATTTCAATGCAAATTAAATTGAAGTAAACAATAATAATAATCAAAAAGTAACCGACAAATACTGAGAAATATAAAATTAAGATACAATTGTATCTATGATATCATTCACTTGAAATTTATAAGTATCTCTACGTATAAATTATATGGAAAGATTTTGTCTTATTAAGGTTCTTATATAGAATTAATCTTAACATTTTCTATATGTAAATAAAATTTTAAGATGTAGGTTTAATTACACAAGAAGTAGTTAGAGACTTCGCGAGTACGAACTTACAGATACTTATTGCGATTTAATTATACCCTACTTTTTTTTTTATTTGCTCTTTTGCATCTGATAACGTAGCTCACCGAGATAGGTACGAACTTGTGTACTTGAAAAGGTATACAGTGTCATGATCATTTACAAAACACAAAGTCTATAAATTAAATCTTGATAGATACTTTTTGTTTTTTTATTTGAGGAAGTTCGGTTTGCCAACAAAACTCACACAATTTTAAACATTTTATCTTTTTCTTTTTTTTTATTTATTTAGATACTAGATTTTTTCTGTCTCTTTCTCTCTCTTTCAATTTTTATGCTCGTATTTTTGTGCCCTAGAGCTGTCTTAAGATATTTATCTTAGGAAACAACTTGTAAGATTGATAATTAAAATTAGTTTTTTTTTTTTTCTTTAGAAGAAAGGTACGGTGGTGATGTGATTAAATTTGTATAGGTATCAAGATGTGACAGATATCTACAAACACACACAAAAACATTGCGAAATTATATGATGCGAAGTTAATTTATAATGAGTATAAGGTAAGGTAATAAGATGTGTATCTTTTTTTTTATTGTACGAGTAGCTATCTTACGGATGCAAAAAGTCATAATAATTTTGTGAGGTATAAGCTTATTTAACAGTTCATTATAAAGGACATAATGAGTGACAAGAGTAGTAAAAGTTTTTGATATTGATGATGAGGATGGGGATGATGATGACAACGTATCTACCACAACAAGAAATATTTAAAAATTAAAAGATACATCAATCAAAATGTTGTGTATATCTTTTAGTCTGATTTTTTGATGACAAGTCGATTTTAAATAAACGAATATTTTGTGCATATTAAACAAAAAAAAAAAAAAACCTGTTGCTTCTGTTTTGAGTTCTGATGACGTGTCATCGTTTTGTGGTCTGTGTCGGGGTATTTCCCGGAAAAGTCATTTAACTTCAATTTTTGATGAAAACAAAATTTGTTTATTTTCACAAATTACAAAATTCATAATGATATTTCCAACTAAAATACCTAGATACAAAAAATTTCCATTTCTGTGAACAAATAAGTGACATGCAACTTTTCTATAACTTCATGCAGATAAGTTTACAGTAAAGTTATAAGGGAGAAAGATATAAAAAAACAGTCAATTTCCGGTGAATCGGACTATAATGATGTCCCAATTAGTTTCTGAACTGCAATGGCATTGCATTTCAGAGCTATTTCTGAAAATTTCATATTTATTTTTGTTGATTCACAGAAATTGCAGCATATTAAAAAAAATAATCAACAAATTGACAATTTAAGTTTGTTGAACTTTTATTTTGCTAACAGGTATATTCAAAAGTTTAAATGAACTCACAATGTTGAGTAATTTTTGTGTGATTAAAATATAAAAATAGAACCAAAATAAAGTAATCATTGTGAGGTAATGAAATGAACATGAACATGATGTGTTTTTTTTTTCAGTCATTGTGAATCATTTTTGAATTCACTGAAAATAGATACTTAACGTAAATAGATGTAATTTTTGTTGAGATTTTTTAAATAAACGATTTAGTACAAATATTTTCTTCTCTGAATTTAGAATGATTTTTTGTGCCACTTAAGTGGTATTTGAGGTCACTTTAGTGGCTTTATTTGAACTTGAATATTGGGAATTATGTGTTTTTAGAAAATTGTGTTTATCCTCAAACTTTTTAACATAAATAAAGGTTTAATTTTAATTAGCCAGCTATTTGCGTCTGATTTGATGATTTAACACCTTTTCGACTATATACCAATGTATAACAATCGATTCAAGACCTTAAAAATAGAATTGGCAAAGTTTGCTATAGATTGTTAAAAGGCTTCTTGAAGTGCTAAATGGACTGCTCAAATTTTCTTTACTAGCTAAAAAACCCTAATTTTTGGCGCCATCTATATAAACACACTTAAAAGCTTCTAAGTCCACTATTCCGGCAGTCCCAATTCGATACACGTTATCGTACTCTTCTTAATTGCGTAATCTAGATTTTTTTCAAAAGTCAATTTGAACTAGGTACAAAATCAAAACCACAATCAATTAGGTAGTTTTTGAAAATTTTGAGTAAATACATCACAGTCACACCCAAATTAAGGTCATCGAGTTTTCTATACATGCTCATGTTTATTCTCAAAACACCAATAGCTCGGCCTTAATATGCCGGCACTTAAACAATTGTTTACCCCCAAACAAGCTTTCAATTGTATTCCAATATCTACAGAAAACAAAAATCGAAAGGGGGGGGGGGTAACTATATTTTTATATTTACTTATGATTAGGCCCAAGCACACAAATAAACACATTTTTCTAAAGTGCCTTCACTATTCAGTATTGTAGATGCTTAGATGTCTAAAACTAACAAGACTGTTTGTAGCCTCCTCAAGTGCATGCGGTTGGTCGTTGTTGGTAAGACAGCAGCTCAAAAAAGCCAAATGTTTGTTTATCAATTTAGGGCCAAACAACACATCACCATCAATTTTTTTCTTATTTAACTTTTCTTGGAAACTGATTTTTAGGTTAAAATAATAAACCTTATACAGAGTCACAGAGAAGAAAGAGTGAAACCCTATATACAGAGTCACAGAGAAGACAGAGTGAGGTGTTGTAAATATTTAATTTTTCTGGCCTTTGATTTAAGTTAAAAGGTATTCTTTATTTTTTTGGTATAGGTAGAAAATCACCATCGATTGGAAAGCTCACGTTCTGTCTGTTATTTCTGTAAGTACTCAAACACGAATCTGATTTCAAATTGTTACCAAGGTTGTGACGTTATTGACAGACGAACATAAATACAATCGTCATACAAAAGTATCGATGATGATAATGATGATGATGATGATAGAAAACTAAATCGAAATTGAAGGTGATAAATTATACAAATAAATGTGACGAAATTCTATATAAATGAGGAAAATTTATATCCTCTTCTCTCTCTCTCTCGCTCTCTCACCCTCGATTTGCTGGGCTATTCTATATTGAATTGGTGTAAATAAGTTTGATAGAGTCACGAAATTAGGTTATCTCATAGTGATTGACCTTTTTTATTTTTCGTTGTTGTTGTTTTTGGTTCTTTTGAGTTGGGGGAAAATTCAATGCACACAATTGGATTTTTTTTGTTGATTTTGAAAATAATAAAAATAAATAAATTCTCTTGAAAAAAAGATCAATAAATTGTTGATATAAACAACTTTTCATTGAGCTTTTTATTTTGTATTGTTTTTTTGATCTATATGATTTCAATGGTATGCGAATTTTTGTATTTTTTTCCAAAGAATTCCAACATCGAAATTACATCAAAGTCATGATATGGTGGTATTTATTTGTTTATTTATTGACATCGAATTTGTTGTTTTTATTCAATAAACAACAATTTACAACAACAAAAAGCTTAATAATTGTGACTTACGACAGAATAAATAAATTCTTGGTATTTTCATTTATTTCAATGTCAATTGAAATTTGTTCGTAAATGAATAAAAATATTGGATAATTTAATTTTCTGCTTTATTTCTGAAAACTTTATGCGCATAGATTAGTATTTTCTGAGAAAGGTATTTGCAAATTAAAAACCAAATCATGTTTTAATGTTTTCAATTTTAAACTTAAAATGCTTTTTATTTTAATAATTCCTTTTGCATAAGCTATTTTTAATAATAAATTAAGTCCTATGTTATCCTTGGAAATTGGTCAATTATTTATTTTCCTTTAAGAGGTTTCATTTTGAATTAGCTACTATTTGAAAAGCTGTCATTTTTGGAGCTGTCATCTTTTGACATTTGACAAGTGACGACTATGGAATTACTAAAAATAGAACAATGAATGCTTCAAAAATGTAATGAATTTGTTAAAATTCACTGCAAGAAATGGTAGACGCAGTTCTTTTTACGAGAAACTTGTTGTTTTTCTAAGAAGCTACACACATAAGTCTTTTGTCACTATAGTAACAATTTATTTTTAATTCTCAATTTCATTTTCACAAAACAATATATTAAAGTTTATCAAAGGCAACTATTAATCACTTCATCTGAAGCCTTGATTTATTTATCAAATATCAAAGTTGATGATATAAAAATGATATAACTACATTTCTGTCTAAATAAAATTTATTAATGAAGTGTGTTTTATGAAAATTCTTATAATTTGAACTTAAATATAAATAAAAATCATCATCTTCAAAAACAGATCAATATACCCATTTAATATTATTTATCTTTTATTTGTGAATATTAATCTTGGAAAAAAAATCCAATCAATAAATTTTCCGAAAACTCCAAAAAAAAAAAAAAACAAAACACACACAAAAATAAAATAAAATAATTTTCTTTAGATTTTCCTAATTTTTATTGACCGAAATAAATGTATCGATGTTGTTCTTCTATTTTTTTCCTTTTTCTTATTTTTATCTGAATCAGAATGAATTTAAAAATAAAACACACACGAAACTTCATCTAATTATGTCAGAATATGGAATCAAATAAATTTATTTAAAAAGTCATATTTAGAAAAATATATTTTTTTAAATAAAGAAAAAGCCTAATTTCTAACAATAACAATAAATAATAGAAAAATTAACAACACTAAATTTTATACAAATTTTGGTTAACCTCTTTTTGACATTAAACTTAAAGAAGAATAAGCAATAAAAAATATGATTTAAATGAAAATTATATTTAATATTTCCAAAAATCTAAGATAGGCCACGATAGGAAGGTAAGGTTTAAATAAGTTATGATGATTTCCCGCCCCCCAAAGAATATAAATAAAGAATTGTGTGTCTTTTGCCCCGATCTTTTATTCTAAGCCTCTTAATTCAATTCAAGTCAGTAATAAATTTATTTTAATGCTGATGATGACATAGTGTATAGGCCATTAGGCATGAGGTAAACATTAAAAACAGGTGTATATATTATTTTACCTTGAGACTTTTGAAAAAGTGTTTAAAGTAGAAAATTACACACCAGACTTTTTTTTTTTTGTTGTTTTAAAGTCTTACAACCTAAGTAGAAAATAATCATTTAATTCAATGAAAATAATTATTTTTGCTTTTATAAAAAGACATTACAGTAGTTGACGATAATAGGTACTATATAAACTTAGTTGAAGGCAAAAAGACATAAGCCGACTATATCAGCCTTAAAGAAGAACACCTACAGCTAGGTTAGATGTGCACGAGAAGGTAATAAGATGTCGAATCCTATACAACTTATATACCGTTAATGTCAAATAATGTTATATACCTTCTATATAGCTTCTAAAAGATGGTTGCGGTTGTGGTGCGTCTTAATAATAATATAATTTAATTAGTGAAGTACCTAAAATACTCATAGATACATACAGTATAAAGCTACCTACGATAGACAAAGTAAAGTTCTCATAGATAGATATCTACTTCACTTTCAAAATACAACAAAAACATAGAAATAAATAAAAAAAAAGGTTTTTCTTGTTCTCGCACTTAGTTAGTTATTTGTGTCAAGAAAACTTTTAACCATTTTGTTTTGGCATGAGACTTATATACTTAACTTTAGGTATAATTTACTTAGTTCCACATGGAATAGTTTTTAGGGTAAATGGTATTTAGGTATAGGAACTTTAAGCTAGAGGTATAAGTATATAGAATATATATTCAAGTGTTAAAGTAAATGATGATGATAATGATGATGTGACCTGGATAAAGTAGTTTGACTTATTTGATTAAAAATATAGACCTACCTACTAAGGTAAATTAAGGTAGGCATAGTGAATAATCATCAAAAACACAAAGTCACAAGTATCTTCATACCTCAGTATATATAATTTTTGTTTGAGATAAGATTATTATTAAAGCTTGTATCTAGAGTATGACTAATACTTGCTACCTATACTGATATCACTTTTGCTCCATTTGCACAAGAATCAAAATGATAAGATATAAATATTTGTCATCAGTATAAGGTAAGTAGAAGTTATTGCAGAATATACTTATAAGAGGAGGTATAACAAAGAAAACAGTATACTTTTAAGGGATACTAACAGTGTTGCTCTAGAACGGAAATACTATATCTTTTTTGACTCAGGCCCATCATGGGTCTTTGTGAGTGCCTATCTATACCTTCCTACCTATATCATATATTGCAAAGCACGATAATTTTGCGTAGGTAAGTAGGGAGATATAAATATAATGTTTAACAGCAGGGTATACCTATCTTTGATAGGTATTCAATTGTTTGTTCTTTTAAGTTTTGAACTTTCATATATCGACTTGATATACATTTTCTTAATTTCTATTTTTAGATTGCTTTTTGCAAGAATTCTTTCGGACTCATACCTCTCACTACGATATGACTCAAAATAAATATTGACAGATGGTTTTTAAATGGTTTTGATGTATTATTTAAAAGGGGGATTCCTATTTAAAAAATAAATTAATTAAATTCCGCTGTTAAGGCAAAAACATTTAAATACGGTTTTTTGAATTTTGAAAGAATTCAGTAGGTTCTTGAAACCGAATAAATCCATTTATAGTAAATCAATAAGAATTCGTCAAGATTTGTATGGCTTACGTACTCCTAGGTGGCTGCTGGCTAAAAAAGTCTACAAACAACTCGCTAATCTATTTGGAACTTATAAGAAAGCATTTCAGACAATAAATGTCGGAATTTGATAGATTATAAGAAGTCTCCTAAGTGAAGTTTTCTCTTCATCCATGAAGCTTTTTCAAATTTAAAGTCAAAAGTAGTGTCGAACAAAGTTATCTATAACGAAACTTATGTTCAATCTACCTCTCCTTTTTGAAACTATTTTTGAAGTTCATTAAAAAACAACACTAAAATAATAATTTTCTTTTGTTTTCGTATCTTATTCTGAAGTTCATTACCTTCAAGTTAAATAATCAAAAACATTCCATTAAAAACTTAATGCAAGAACTTGAACAAAAAAACCGCTTAAAATGTTTGCCTACCAAGTGTTATTTGAGTTACCTAGATAAGGTAAGCTATATCGACTTCTGTTTATACGTATAGAACAAACTTGACATTGTTAAAGTTTGCAGAAAAAATAAAGGTCATAATTTTAGCAATCTGAATCTTTATTCAGAAAAGCAGTCATTAAAAAAAGATTGTTTAATAAATTGTTTCTTTTATAAAACTTCAATTATAAGACTTATACAATTTTTGCTAACACAAAGACAATGCACTAATTTTTGGATATATCAAAGCTTTTTGAAAAATAAGACTATCTACCTTCTAGATATCTAAGCTCAAAGATATCGATTTCGTTCCTTAAAAAAGCATAAGATTAATAACTATATAAATCTTCTAATATACAGTAGAGCACTTCTTCCATAAGTATTGTAGTACACCATTTGAAGTACCGGTAATTTTAAAGAAATCATCCATATTTTCAAGGTTCTTACACTTAAAACCAAAAATTTTCAACAACTTAGTTTATAACTAACAATTTTAATTTGAAAATAGAAATCTGAAGCAACTTATTAATTTGGAAGGTACCTATACCTAAAGAGATTCCCATACAAGCTGACGTATCCTTAATCTTCCTAAAACCTTTAATTCTCTCCAGACCTTTTTCTGCTTTAAAAATGTAAGGAAGGAAATTATGTACCTAACTGTTTATATTGTTTCTGATAATAGGTAGTTCTCTTCTGTGCAAAAAACAATAATGAGTTAATCTTTTAGGAACTTATTTAAGGAACCTAAGAACTGAGCATCTACAAAAATAGACAGTATTATTAACTAACCAAACAAGAATTAATCCGACTTAACCTACCTACGAACCTTTTATTTCAAAAGAGTTGATTTTAATTATTAATTTTTACTAATTTATTTAATGACTCACTTTAACTAACTGTCTAGAAAATTTGATATTACATATTTCAAGGCCTCTGGCTTACTTTTTGAAGCAGAAACTATGAAAGAATTCTCAAATTTAAGAGATTGTCTAGTTTAAGTAATTTACAAAAGGTACTAATCCTTTGATTTCTTGGAAGCTCTGCCAGTTAAGGTACCCACACAAAATATAATGTAGGTATCATCTAAATTTGAACATCAACCCTGCCTAACTTCTGTAACATCCGTTTTACACCTGAGTGCCATCGTTTTGTTTGTTAGGTGCCTTCCTAGTGCCTTCTCACACTTTTTTAAAATATGTCCATTAATCATTTATGAAAAACTTACCTTGGTTTTAATTTTTTTTTTTAATTTTTCAAAATTGAGCTCCTTTTGATTTTGAAATATTTATCATTCCAAGAAGATTTCGATTTAGGTAGAATTTTTTTTTTTTGAGAATTTTTCTTAAGTATCCAAAAAAAAAAATAACCGCGATGTCTTTTTTGATCACTTTGATAAAATTTTAAAATGGTATCCAATTTGATATGATTTTTAAATATTTTGGGTTAAAATTTCGTATAATTTTCACTCGTATAAAATTTAGAGTTGAATTTTTAATTTCTTTTCTGATATATCACTAAAATTCAACTCGTTTTTTTTTTCTGCCCTTGTAACTTCACTTCACAAAATTTGAAAAATCACTTGTTACAAAATTGTATCTTTTTTCTCATTAAGAAGATAAGATTTAAATTTGATAGGTTATCCTTTATTTTTCTTTTCTTATGTAGTAAATCCTTTTTCACTTTAATTATCGTAGAGAATTAATTTCATTCGAGAAAAAAAATCATAAGAACTTTTTTTGAATATCCACAGTCGTCGGAAATATTTTAAACATAAAACAATTAAGAAATTTAATAAAATTTCTTATTGTATCTCGTAGATACTTTGATATATTTTTTGTTTGCTAGAGATACTATCTCTATGATAGGAGATACACTTCTTCTTCTTATATGTTTGTCGTGTTTTTATTTTGAAAATCTCGCACAATACCGCGGTGTTCGTAAACTATTTATTTTTGATTTTATTTGCCAATTAAAATTATAAAAAAATAATAATAAAAAAGAATCAAACACCCAATGATTGAAATAAATCCGTGTACATTCAGTATTTTTTGTTTTTCTTCTTTTCTTTATAAGATAGAAATTGTGTGTGTGTGTAGAAAAATGTGTAGCGAACGGATAAAGATTCGAAATTCACGTCCGCTCTCGGTAAAGTATCTTACTCAACTGACCTAACTGCATTTCCAAACGAAGATACATTAGCTCGGTTTCGATTGAAAATCGAAAAACCGTAAATAATTTCTGTTCTGTCTTCTGTTTCTGTGTGTTTTGGCTGCCTAGCCTGAGTTCAGCAGTTGCTGAGTAACAAAGAGTATAGACAATTGGAATTGAAATACCATCGAGAGAGGGATGAGAATATCTAATTTGGGTGTAGAGCGAATGAAATGCATACAAAATGTATCCAAAAGATACGCATTATACGCAACGCAACGAAACAAAGAAAAAAAAACACAAGAAGTGAGAATTTGACAAAATTTTATATGAAAATTGGAATTTCTTTCTGTTCTCTTGGGAGTCTGTTTCACTTTATTTCTTGAGTTAGAGTGAGACACAATGCGAGTATAAGAGAATTGAGAGTGATTAAATCTGGCCACCAGAGGGCGATTGATAGGTAGGGAGAAGTATCTCACAGATACTTTTTGTGTCTCTCGCTCACTCTCTCCGATTCTCTCTGTCTCTCGTTTCTCAATTTATTCCCATTCCCATCTGTTCTCAATCTTTTTGTGCATTTTATTTTGTTCATCTTCGTTTCCATTTGATTGCACATTGCAATTGTTTTTTTTCTTTTTTGTGTATTATTTTGTGAGGGAGGCAGCAGAAATTTTGTTGGTTACTTTTTACTTTTGCTAGGCCACCACTGCCACATGTTGTCTTGTCCTCCTGAGTTCACTGATACAAAAACGTGCTCTCAATCGTAAGTTAGAAGTGGCAAGGGAAGTTTAGTTCGCCTTCGCAGTATGTATTTTTTTTTCGACTTGCTGAGGCTGAGACTGAGGTAGAGGTTGCCTTAGAAAATTCTACTTTTGAAACATAATTTTTCAGCACAAAGTTTTTGGGTTGAAAATGTGAACATATGCGGGTGTACTAAGTTGAAATTGATTTTTTTTTTTCGTTACTGTTGTTGTTCGTGGCTCTTATTGAAACTCCCATGCGATGTAGAAAAATTATGTCCTATATTTCTATTTTAATGTTTAGTTTTCTGATCTGCAAGATAATGACTCAGATAAAGATACGAATAGGAATACAATTTTGAGGTGGTTTGGTTTAGAGGTTATTAAGCGACATTAATCACCCTCGCTCTGATGGAGTGAAAATCATCATTGGCATGGCTGGGCTAAGTTGAAGTTCTTGTTGACTTGAGATTTAAATTCAAGTGCATACTTTACATGATGTTAAACTATCTATTCCTCTAAGTACGTACCTACTAGATGTGTGTATAGAGGTCTTACTTACCGAGGGTTGGTTGGTATATATTTAGGCACTTGAACATGTTTTCTATTTTTTTTAAATTTTTGGTGCTGAAGTGGATGAGACCTATGATCTATCAGGTTACACAAACATCATACATTTTTATAAAATTTGAGAGTTTCATTTTTGTGGCACTTACCACATGGGTTGTTATTTTGTGTAATTTTTCATTTGAATTCAAATTACTTATGGGTTTTCTAAGTAAGTTCTTCTTTAGACACTAAAATGTCATCCTCATTAGATCAGTTTAATGGGTTTTGTACTTGGTTGTTGTTGTTTTTATTGTGTATATTTGTGGTATGAAGAAGTGTTAAATGCCGCTTAAAATTGAGACAGTATGGTGTCATCTGGTTAAGATTAGGTAGATTAATGGTGTTGCAAGTAAATCGTAACATTAAAATCAAAAGAAATTTGATACTTTGGCAGGTTGTGGACAGGGATATTATGTATTTTTATAAATGTGGCATAAGATAGTTTTTCTGGTGAGCCGAAACGAAAGACGAATTGATTTTTAGAAACTGTTTGAAATATTGTGTAGGTGTAGAATTTAGTTACCAATACCAACTTATAAAGGTATAGAGGTTAATTTTTGTAATGAGTGCGTTTAATGTTCTAAGAAAATAACTGAAAGGAATTTCAAACAAAATTAGTCAAAAGATAGAGTTGATGAAAAGGTAACCTTCAGAGACGAAATAAGTATTAGGAATGTTGTGAACTCAATACACAATGAGTTCAATTTGCAGCTTGCATTCATTTAGTACTTATTACGACTGTTGAAGACTTTTTGAATCATATGAAATCGAACAGATTGCAACCATTTTTGTCTCCAATAAATTTTAGCTTTTTCATTCATTGTGGTCAAATGATTGCTATTAAAGTTTTAAAAAGGTTAAATTGTTTTAAAAATGTGATTATTTCCTCACATTTTAAAAATTAATCAATTAATTACAGATTAAATAATTATCGTGCAAAGGGCTTCAGTTTGAGATAAAAAAATAATGCTCACTCATCCTATTGAAAGATTTGGCTGTGCGTTTAATGAGAACTACTTAGGGGGAGAGTACGATAACTTTGGCGACAAAGTTTAATGATGGATTTGTATATAACAGTTAAAAACAAGCATTTTTTACTATGGGAGGGGGGGGGGTCTATCTCCCCCCGTTTAGGCGGTAGTGGCAATTTAAAAAAATATGTATTAATGGAAAAAAAAAATTAAAAAATAACGGTAATACTTACAATTAAGTATTATACCTTTTTTTAAAGCCAACATTTTTGTCTATTAGCTTGCTTTTAAATCAAGTCAAAACTATGCATAGTTTTTGAAAAAATTGTTTTAAACTAAAAATGTATGCAAACAAAATTTTTTTTAGAATTCATTGCTCTTATTTGTTTTTGATCAAAAACTGAAAACTAGATGACTTTATGTCTTCTAGTTCTTGAGAAAATTGAAAATTACCAAAAAAAATATTTTAATTAAATTACTTTTTCCTTGCTTAAGTATATTAACGTAGTCTTATTTTGATAGTAATAATCGAATATGGATTAAGATACACCTAGGGTAAATGAATTTTTCTTAAATCCAGCTTATTTACAATGCAAATAAAACTTTGCATGCACCCCATCTTGCACCCACCAAACCTTGCCCCCTCCCCACCTTGCACGCATTCCAACTTGCACCCACCCTAAATCCTATAGTGTTCCCAAGCAGGGTGGTTGCAGGGGGGCAGCATGCCCCCCCTTACAGATCTGTTGCATACACCCAAACTCGCACTCACCTTACTGTTGCATACACCCAAACTCGCGCCTACCATTGTTACTATCAAAATAAGACCACTCAAAGCAAGATACACCTAGGGTAAATTAATTTTTCTTAAATCCAGCTTATTTAAATGCAAAAGAAACCTTGCATGCCCCCCATCTTGCACCCACCAAACCTTGCCCCCTCCCCACCTTGCACGCATTCCAACTTGCACCCACCCCAAATCCTATAGTGTTTCCAAGCAGGGGGGTTGCAAGGGGGCAGCATGCCCCCCTTACGGATCCCACTGTTGCATACACCCAAACTCGCACACACCTTACTGTTGCATACACCCAAACTCGCACCTACCATTGTTACTATCAAAATAAGACCACTCAAGCAAAAAAAAAAAAAATTAATTTAAAATAGTAGTTGTGGTTATTTTCAATTTTCTCAAAAACTAAAAGACATAAAATCATCTAGTTTTCAGTTTTTGATCAAAAACAAATAAGAGGAATAAATTCTGAAATAAAAACAATGGTAGATAATCTTGAAGTATTGAAAATTACACTTTAAACCTTTTTTTAACTTTTTTTACTCAAACTTTGAGTTTAAAATTAAATTTTTCAAAAACTACGCATAGTTTTGACTTAAATTAAGAACTGGCTAATAAAACAGAATGTTGGCTTTAAAAAAATGTAAAAAACTTAATTGTAAGTATCACCGTAATTTTTTAATTATTTTTTTCCATTTTAAATTATAATTTTTTTAAATTGCCCCTACCGCCTAAACGGGGGGAGATAGACCCCCCCCCCCTCCCATAGTAAAAAATGCTTGTATTAAGTCCCTCTACCAAAAACCGTTATTATATCTTGGCGCCAAAGTTATCGTACTCGTGCCCTACTTAGTCTTGGGGAATCTAAAATGCCGGACAAATTTTTCCAATAAGACAAAATTGTTGCTCATATTTACAAAACGTTTACTTTGAGTGAGAAAAAACATCCAATATTAAAGTCTCATATCTTTGCTTTCTTCAGGGCAAGCGTTTTGATTTGATACAAGAATTGAATTCAAGATCAGACTAAACAATATGTGTTGGCCCTACAGTTATACGATGTGGTATTAAATACGGATCACATAGCCCTCCACAGCCAACATTTCAGTCCCGGTGATATCCAAACGTGATCAAA
This sequence comes from Eupeodes luniger, assembly GCA_951509635.1. Classification (NCBI taxonomy): domain Eukaryota; kingdom Metazoa; phylum Arthropoda; class Insecta; order Diptera; family Syrphidae; genus Eupeodes; species Eupeodes luniger. The sequence continues at coordinate 23,157,174 of OX608073.1, forward strand.
CGATACAAGTTACAAATTTCTGAACACAAAACGAAGTTAAAAATTGCATAAAACATTTTTAATTAAGAAAAAGTAAACGAAAGCTAAAAGGCCATGTTTTCTTTAAAGAAATTTCAAATTTTCACATAGGGCATCAGGAACTTGCTAAGCCATTACCTAATATAAATGAGAATTATAAAAGTGAAATTAGCCGAAATCCAAATATTACACACATCAAAGGTACATAATTCTCTTCCCAATTTCAATTGATTTGTTTCTAAAGTGTGATTTTTTAGCAATTATCTTTTTGTTAAACAGCTGGCGCACGTTTCGTGTTTGTTTCACTGTCAAACATCTTCAGTTTGGTCTATAATTTAACCATGAATCGTCTTACAAACGAACAACGCTTGCAAATTATTGAATTTTATTATCAAAATGCGTGCTCTGTTAAGAAAGTTCATCGCGCGCTTCTTCCGAAAATTTGTGTTCAGCGACGAAGCTTATTTTTGTCTCAATGGGTACGTAAATAAGCATAATTGTCGATTTTAGAGTGAATATCAGCCAGAAGCATTGCAAGAGCTACCAATGCATCCACAAAAAGTCACAGTTTGGTGCGGCTTATGGGCTGGTGGCATCATTGGACCGTACTTCTTCAAAGATGATGCGAATCGTAACGTAAGTGTGAATGGTGAGCACTACCGTGAGATGATATCCAACTTTTTTTTGCCCAAAATGCAAGAACTTGACTTGCATGACATGTGGTTTCAACAAGACGGTGCCACATGCCCCACAGCACGCGCAACAATGGACTTATTGAGAGGTGAGTTCGGTGAACATATTATTTCACGTTCGGGACCGGTCAATTGTCCGCCTAGATCGTGCAATTTAACGCCTTTAGACTATTTTGTGGGGCTAAGTTAAAGCTCATGTCTATACAGACATTGGAAGACAACATTGAAGCATTTATTCGTGAGATACCGGCCAAAATATTGAAAAGACTATGCCAAAATTGGACTAAGCTGATAGACCATTTGATGAGCAGTCAAGGTCAACATTTGCATTAAATAATCTTCAAACATTAAATTATATGGATATATGCAATAACCTACGGCCAATTTCTTGACAAAGTTCTACTCTCCAAAGCTTGGTTTATTGATAAATTAGAACTCAATTGAGCTCGTACTCTTTCTCCATCAAGTTCTTTGATTTAAATGTCAGTCTGAGATAGAATTTCCGATTTAATGAAACCTTAAATTTGGGGGTCTAGGATATTAGAACTCAGCCATATTTGTACTTCTTCCAAAGGCTTAATTTTTGGACCTATTCCGATTTTGGATACATTTTTTAGACCGCAAATACATCTAATGTGCACTAATAAAATATTTTTAGAAAATATATAAGCATTGAAGGTTTCTTTCTTTCTTTTGATTTTTATTCAAGTAAAGATATTCGGTGCAACACTAATTTACATTTTTCAAAAAAATAATTTAAAAAAGCACCAATCTTTAACGAAATCCATTGAAGTCCGAAAACACAATTTTGATTTTGAAAAAATTGAGAATATCAAAACTAAATCCTAAAATTAGTGTCCGCTTCAAAAAAAAAACTGACAGATGTTTTTAATTTTATTCCCAAAATGTTTTTGATCAGGAACTAGCTACAGGGTGCTACAAAAATAGCAAAAAACACGTTAAAAATCAGTTCCATTCAACTGAGATTTATAATTCTTAATAATAAAATTCATTTAAAATAAAGTTCAAAAATAAACCGGGATATTACTAGATCGAGTTTTAAATTTATTTTAGAATTTTGTAAAACACAGGGCGTTTACCGTAGCATTGAAAAGCTGTTGCAACATCAGGAATTTTCCCCGAAAAGCAGATTTTTGTGGCCTTTTGATTTGTTGCAACACCAGGAATTTTCCCCGAAAAACAGATTTTTGTGGCCTTTGATCATCTAAAACTTACAATACAAAGACTTGCTGTCATGTATAGAACTTGAAAATGTTTAGAACTTAAAAAGTAAGGTACAAACGAGTTTAAAGATGCCTATCTCAATATTCTATTTCAAAGCTCATTCTGATAATTAAAATTATTGCACATTTCTTTTATTTAAAACAAAAATTCCCATAAGAGCTCTCGTATAAAATTCAAATATAGCTAATTGCTATAAATTTTAAAATCTCATTTTGACGGGGATACGTCTGAAGGCCCAGAAAGGTTATCAATAATTTTGTTGTTTTAAATGTTAATTAGCATTATTCATGTTTGATAACAACAAATCACTGAATTTGTATATAGAATTTTTCATATATGATGATGATCGCTCGTGATGGGCATTGAACTTCAACTTCGATCCGTTTTGATAATACTCCAAATGAACTTGTGTTCTTATAGGCATGCCTTTATATTCTCTTTTATTTGATAAACAAACATACATTTCCAATCTAAACAAACAATACACTCAATTAGCTTATATCCGTATAGATACGTTCTACAGAAATGGGCAATTAATTCATTTCCACTCTCAAGACATTTATTGTATAAAACTTCTATACCATAAAATTTAAACAAATAATTCAATTCATTTACGTCTGGTTTGGGTCTTTTTGTTTGCCTATATCTGTCTGTCTGTCTGTTGGTCTATGAATAAAAAAGAGCTAGGACAAGCATCATCACTTAAAACTAAGAAACTGCTCCATTGTACGTTTATAAAAGCAACAAACGCTGATAATCAAAATCATCAACAAACAAAACAACACGCTGCGCTAAGACGAGAGCCTTGGCTTTCTTATCATTGTAATCATCTTGATCGACGCCGGCCGTTGGTTCTATTCATTAAAAATGTATGCTCATCGTCATCATCACAGTTTCATATAAAAGGGAAGCTATAAATGAAAAAAGTAAACAAACCTTTAAAAAAAGAAACACACTATCTTAGATCTCGAGTCTAAAGGTATGTTAATTCTTTACAAATTACTCCTGAGTTTATTTTATTAGAGACAGACCTTACAACATAACGCAGTTAAGTCACTCACTATATAAGGTATAAAATGAATAAATGGAGTCTTCGTCTAAATACAACCACCATTTCTAATCAATCTAGAAGACTGCTGAAAACTAAGTTTAATATATAACTAAGATTTAAAATTTAATTTTATTTAATAATTGTTTTGTTCCATGAGAGAAAACATTTATTGTTTTTTAATATATATATTTTTTAAACAAATTTCAAATATTTTTTGAATGTATTTTAAACATTTTTAAATATTAACACGCCACAGCCAATAGTGCTTCACACTAAAAAATGAATTCAAAATATTTTTAAAAGAGTTTTTACAAAAACACAAAATTTAATGTCCTTGGGATAAGAGCTGCAGGTAACGATAAAAACAAGTACCTTTAGAATTTAGATAACATTTAAAATCGTGTTAATATCAAATTTTAAATAAAAACATTTAAAGTGTTAGCGGGTGGTAGAGTTCATTTCTATAGAAAACAACGTCACTTGAAACACCGCACACAAAAATATCGACAAAAACATAATAAATTGTTTGCCAGAGGTCAACTACTTTCAAAAACAATGCCTGAAACATTCGATACCTGTCAATACCGGATAAGGTGTTTTTATTATTTATATATTTTTATAAAATGAGGCTCTGTAAGCCTATAGTAAATAGGTTTTTGGTTGCACATGGACATGAAAACAATCAGTATACAAATAGAATTTCAACATTGTCTTTTTTTTTATTTTTGAAAGTTATTCAAAATGTTCAATTTATTATTATTCTATTGTGTCCTTGTGAGTTAGAATTAATGGGCATAGGGACACCCAGCAGGAAGTTAGAATGTATTTAACTTATTTATAGATGGAAAATAATTAAAACACCTGAGTGTGAAAGGTTTGTATTGTTTTAGGTTATAGCTAGTTGCATTTATATTTATAAACCAAGAGTTTAAACTGATGGTTTTCAAAAGCGGGTTCATGTTTTTTTATTTGACAAAATGATGTGTTTTTAATAGAGCAAACCTCATTGTTATTTAATAAGTAACCAAAAATATATTAAAAAAAAAAAAGACGACTGTTAGATTATAGTCGTGTCGTAAAGGGCCAGAGATTGATATATTATCAGAGTCATTATCACTTTCTTCATGAAGCGGCAGGACTTTATCCGCATATTTTCAACCTTTATGTTAAAAAAAACAATTAAGTACATATACAAAATCTTAAATTATACTCTTTAACGGATTTATATGACTTTCAGTGTGCCCAAACTAAATTTTTGAAATTTTTAAATATTTTGTAAGCATTTCTAATTCTACCTAAAGTTTTTTTTTAATTAAAAAGTGATATTGAATTCAATTTTTGTATATCAAGTATTATCAAGTTTTCAGCCAATATTTCATTTATGTAGAAAAAAACCAAGAGAATTTCTATTTTTGGTCAGAAACAAACAATTATTTTTAAAATCAACTTTATTATCACTTAAAAATTGCGTAACTGATTGACTGACTTGCTGACTTGTTAACTTGTTGACTTACTGAATTACTGACTTACTGACTTACTGACTTACTGACTTACTGACTTACTGACTTACTGACTTACTGAGTTACTGACTTACTGACTTACTGACTTCCTGACTTACTGACTTACTGACTTACTGACTTACTGACTTACTGACTTACTGACTTACTGACTTACTGACTTACTGACTGAATGACGTAATGACTTACTGACTTACTGACTTAATGACTTAATGACTTACTGACTTACTGACTTACTAACTAACTGACTCACTGGCTTACTTACTTACTGACTGACTGACTTACTGACTTACTGACTTACTGACTTACTGACTTATAGACATACTGACTTATTGACTTATTGACATTCTGACTTACTGACTTGCTGACTTACTGACTTACTGACTTACTGACTTACTAACTCATTGACTTCTTGACTCACTGACTAACTGACTTATTGACTTACTGACTTACTGACTTATTGACTTACTGACTTAGTGAGTAACTGACTTACCGGCCTACTCACTTACTGATTTACTAACTTACTCATTTACTGACGTACTGACTAACTGACTTACTGACTTACCGACTTACTGATTTACAGACTTACTGACTTATTGACTTACTAACTTGCTGACTTACTGTTATACTGACTTAATGACTTACTGCCTTACGGACTTACTGACTTACTCACTTTACCGATTTACTGTCTAATAAATATTTTGTGGAACGTTGGGCCTTAAAGTACAAACAAACAAAATCATGCTCAACATGATATTTTCAATTCTGTTGCTTTATAATTTTTAATTTCTTAAAATCTATTAATTTATAGCCAGTTATCATAAATTGGGAATAATCTGTCATTATTTAGAAGAACTTTAATATCATTCTGCTAAACAAAAATTGATAACATTTATAAAAATAGAACTTGACATATGTCTAGTTCAGATTATTTTTCATAGCAGACTTATTGCTCAAATTTTTGAAAGAGCAGAATTTGGCTTGGTTGATAATTGTTCTCCCGATACGTTCCTCTGTTCTCGTGATTGTCTTTTTATTCATTTTTCAAGATAAAATCACCATTAAAACTAAAGTATTGAAGACTTGTAAGAAAAATCAGTAAAATAAAAAGTAGGTACTTACACGCTCTTATGCACCTACCAATATTTTTCGTCGTACTTAATAAATAAATTGGGTGGCGAAACAGTCCGTTGAAAACTAAGGCCTCCCAACCATTCCTGTGTGAGAGCCAAATCAGAAAGGCTTATTTCAGAAAGCACTTTTCATGACAAGAATTCACTTGGAGGATTTGTCAATTACTTGAAAGAGGCAGTACCCGTGAAAAAAAAAAAATTAAATGGCACAGGCAGGGACCCAAGACTACTGGCATGACAGTCCAACCTACTTTTTTTTCTTTTTTTTTTTGTTGTTAATTCAGTTTTATTACTTCAATCTTAAACCTATCTTAAAGATAGACAAAAGTTCATAAAACTAGCCTAATTAACCATAACTTACAACTAACTTTTTGGTCCCATACGGACACTCTAAGTTAAACTATAACACTTAATACTAATGCCTTTCAGCCCTAAGATTTATTTTGCTTCAATTAAATTTTATTTATTTTTATATTTATTAGAAAATTTGAAAAAAAATAAAATCAATATCCTTTTTATTTTATTTTTACTTAAAAACTACTTAAAATAAGGTCCTTAATATAAAACTTAAAACCAACTTAAACTACCTATTCTACCTTTAAACTACTTAAAACTAGAACAACCACAGCAGCAAATCTAACTATCTAACATTTTTTGTTTTCCTTTTTTTGCTTTTTTTTATTTCATTTATTTCATTTTTTTTTTTGCAAATAATTTTTTTATTTTTTATTATTATTATTATTTTTTTTTATTTTTTTTTTGTGCCACCATGCCTATTCTACTTAAAACTAAACCCTAAAACTATAAAAAAAAGTATGTATGTAAGCCGGCCGAGACTTAAAACCCCATCTCAACTACCCGCTATCAAGTGCCGATTGAAGCCACCAAAACTGGTAAGTAATGCACGTTAGAAGATTCGGCTGTTCGATATAAGCCGGTACAGCGTTGTAAACACTGCCGCTCGAACACCCGAAACTTCTCCATTTGGGAAGGGGCAACGTTGAACAACACAGGACAACCATAAACGATAATCGGCCGTATGAGGGCCATGTAGCAAATTACCTTCACTCTGGGGTTAAGCCGACTGCTGTAAAACAGTCGTTTCGTCAGAGCGAAGGCTTCTCTGGCCCTTGAAATCTGCTTGAAATCCTTGATTATGCTTCTATAAACTTAACAGCTATACATAAAACTATGCTTTTCATAAAGACAAATATTTATCAATCTATATCAAAAGATGATTTATTATATGTATGTATATAAATGTATGATAAAACAACACAATATTTTTGGAAGAAGTATTGAATTTTTGTAGAACTAGATTTGTTAAAACCCATTAAGGTAGAAGTTCCCACCATCAAACTCAAACTAGATAACATTCCATAGGAAATATAAAACTCTAATAATAGTAATTTATCACAAATCTAATAGTACACTACTCTGCACAGATCTAACCTTAACCCCTGAAGGATTGCCTGCAAATCAATTAAATGTTCGTCCTTAACCAGGTCATTGATTATGAAAAGATTTACCATAAAATTGTTACCTTTTCTTGTGCTCGAACAAAGTGTAATCTCTGATGATGATCTTGCCCTCTGGTCAACAAAAAAACAAAAGATATGTACATTTTGAAAACATATACTCGTACATATGTAACTATACGAAGGAAGGAAAAAAGTTATTTCCTTTGATTTGACCAAAGAGATACCAAAACCAAACCTTCCACTAAAAAATACAACCCGCAATCATCATCATCATCAGCATCATCATTCCTACTCTAAATACTATTTTTCTGTTACAAAAGACATAAAAGTCCAATGAAAATATGCACACCGCTTGCAGAAGTGCAAATCTCTGTCTCCTCAAGGCTTTTTTCTGATGGGGAGAGAAATCATACCAACAACAACAACAAAAATCCTCCAACTTCTATACTCATACTCAAACCTACCAACAACTGAAATCAGACGAAAAGACAAAAATCTACCTCACGACCTCCGCTCAACCGCCCTTGCTGAGATAAATTCGCTCAGATACACGCGAGACAAAAGGAAAATAAAACGCTCTACAGAAATAAAAAAAACAGGTAGGTAAGGTAAGGAGTCTCTGTGGCAGGAGGGAAACCAAATAAAAGAAAAAGAAAAACGCGTGAGAAACACACCTGCCGGACGGACGACCGACGAAGACGACTGCGACTATGAAAACGTCGACGGCTATAAGTACGATCCTATAAGTCGCCCAGCCTGGCCCGGACGAGAGACGGACTGAATTTAACTAGGCCTCTGGCTGTGGATACACACGACTGCAGCCATTATTATCTTTTTTAAATGTTCAAACAAAAGGAATACACCGAACCAACACAAAAAACACTAAAAACTAAAACCAACAACAACAACAACATCAACCAAACCAAGGCCTCTTCTACTAAAAACAGTGCTACAACCAACATCAAAAAACAACAACAACAAAACAACATGCCATGATGCATTTCGAATCGAATGCACTAAAGCACACTAGTTCTCTGGCCTGGACTGGCTTGGTAGAGAAAGAAGCAGCGGAACACATATCCTCGTCATGAAGGACGACAGCCCCACGATTCTTTTTAAAGATACACCAGATATACACTCCAGCTCGAGCTGAGACTCTGAGGAGATGCAAACATACCTACAAATAAACAAACAGATAAACAGACAGAACTATAAGGAAGGAGGACTTAGGTAGACCGTCATTTGCTTTGCGAAAAAAACCGCTCTCAAGTTACCTGATGTGTTCCCTCTTACCATTCCTCCCTGATGCCGCTGTCCCTGTTTTTTTTTTTAGGTTTTTTGCGATGTCTCTGATGCTACAGAAAATCGTGGACTTCATGTCCAATTTGAAGATGTTATTACTGCTGCTGCTGCTGCTGATGGTGAAGGTGCTGCTGTTGCAGCAGAGAATTCAACCTCTTTGCATGCACTCATGCATGTGGCTTCCTCGTCCTCGTCGTCGTCCTCATCGTCGTCGGCCGTCCGTTGGCAGTCCAATGCCATGTGGTGTCCCTTCGTGCGATCTAGTATACACCAAACCAAGTATACACCAAGAGTATTTGTATCTATGATTGCTCTAATGCTCACTATCTAGCTCTAAACCAAAAACCAGTGTTGCCACTTTTGCGGAAAAAAAACTGTACAGAAGACAATTAAATAAGAACTGAAGAAGAGTCATGCTTCAAGACATTCATTTAAAGTAAAAAATAATATCAACAAATTTGTGTCTACCTCAAAGTACTAATGCTCAATATTTTTTGCTACAATCAATGCTGTCACTTTGTGTAGTGTTGAAATTTTGTTAAGAAGTCTTATTGGACCTTGGATATTTGATCGTAGATCCTCTCTTTATAAGAAATGTTATAAACAATTTTGTATACGTATGCCTGCTTTAATACTTACCCAATCCTACTTCTAAAAACCAGTGTTCCCACTCTAAGAAAAAAAAACGTTTTTAAGAAAACAAATTGATGAGAACTTAAAAAGTCCCATTCTCCAAGAGACCTTCATTTATTGGTTAAGTACATCAACAAACGTGTCGTGCACTTCAAGTGATTTAATAATAAGTATTAGCCACTACTAACAGCGAGTGTTGCCACTTCTTAATACAAACTAAGAAACTTAAGTTGCATGCTCTAGGACCTTCACTTTTGTGAAGGAACAACAGCAAAAAATCTGTCTTCACTGGAGTTCTCGTCATATACTACTTCGGGCAGACGGCAATGCCACACCCATAACTTTTTATTTACTAAAATATGAATTGTAAATTTTGTGAACTTTATTATTGAAAAAAAATAAAAATCTAATCTAAATCTAATCTAATCTACTACTTATTACATCAAGTGCTGCCACTTTTCCAATACAAAAAATATCAAAAAGCAATTTGATAAAAACCAATGGAATTTCGATGTTTTTGCGAAATACAAATATCAGCAACTAAAATCTAAGATATGCAAAGAGGTCAAAAAGTGTGTATGGAAGGTCAAAGTCTTTACAAATTTTGCACACCTATAGTCAAAGTTCCACAAATGAGGAAGCAAAGTTCTCAAAAACAAAACAAACATAAAAATTAAGTTTTTTTGTAAAAAATAATGAAGGTGGCAACACATCTCAGAGCAGTCCATCGTTCCGAAAAACCCCACATTTTCTTAACAGTGCCATGGATCTTTCCCCCTTTTTCTTTTTGGCTTTGCTTTTCAAAAACATTTCAAGCGACAAGTTCAACTGCGGGTTTTGTATGACACTGTGATGTTGATGTTGATGTGATGAGTAGTGGTGCTGCATTGCAGCAATATGCAGTTCTTGCAACTAACAACAACAACACAAGACAGCAAAGAAAACTATTTGAGATGAATTAGACAGATATATGGGTAGAGAGAGAGAGAGGCAGGCTAGCGAGTTGAGTCCCACAAGAGATGTGTTGGGTGTTTCTTAAATCTCAGAGGAACAATTTTCTATTGCTGGTTTTTCGTGTTGCCTTAAATTGATCTCGATAACGTCCCATCCCAAATGAAGGGAATACGGATAGAGTTTTGTATGTCCTTTGGAATGGGAATGGCACATCACTTCTCGAAGGAATGAGTATTGCGATCGCAAAAACAACTGAAATGATACGGTTCAAGGCTATTTTATTGTTAAAAATAGTCGTAGAAAAAGAAAGTGGTCCGAAATGGGAGCCCTGATTGAATCAAGGTTTTAAATTAATGCAATTGGTCAATTTTGAGCCATCCGTAAAAATGCGATTCAAAATGCTTTCAAATGCTTTCAATTTCAATCAGCTTCAACTGGGGCGGTCTTTCTTTCTTTTGAATTCTTTCAAACTTCCAAACTTCTACTTGTACCATTCTCCAACTACTCTCAAGTCCATAAAAAGTAATAATTGAGTCTTGTAAGCTGTAACTATCGTAAAGTCTCTTCATATAGAATAGAAATAAAATTCAATGCAATGCAATCCATAAATAGAAAAAAAGTACGTATACGCCACATTACACTTTTCATTTTTCATATTTTTCAATATGTTTTGGGAACAGATTTGATCTTTACAGCAAAAACTACCAGTAGGTTACTTCGACAAGGGCTTTGACTTATGCAGCCTAGCTGTTGTATCTTCAAAGTTTATTTTCAAGATCATTTCAAGCCGTCACTAAATCCATGTGAAGTGAGTGCTGGGAAAGATGGTCCTAGAAAAAAAGAAGTGTTCCAAGGAAATCTATCGCACTTAAAAAATAGAACAACAAACAACAACAAAATTCCGTGATAAAGCAGGTTCGTCAAAGTCGTCTTTATCCTCAGTCTCAGTCGTCGTCGTCGTGATGGTCGTCGTCTTCGGTTAGAATAGATCACTTCATGCCACACATCACCTTTTTGATGAGGGAATCGTCTGGTTTTGGTGTTTTTATATCGTCTTTTTCCTTTTCCTTCAAAGTATCTGATTCTTTGTAGATCATTTGGCTGTCCATTGTTGCAAAGACGTCAGCTCGCTGATGATGATGATGATGATGGGGCTTGATAGAGGCAGGTCCATGCAGCGACGACGAAGACGACGACACGGCGAAAACGACGACATCAAGAACGGCGACGCGGACGATGGTGATGACGTGACGTTGAGAGTGCTGAAGTGTGAGTTTTTCAATTTGAATGCACTTGAGAATGTCAAGGTGGTTTTTGGTGTGGTAGCGGCGAAAGGCCGGCGGAGGTGCTGGATCGGTCGCGGTGTTCCTTTTTTTTGTGTGGATCTTCTGAAGAGTTCACTTTAATTGAAGGAATGATTTGTGCTTTTCATCTTCAACACACACGGTAAAAGTCAAAGACAGATATTATATGTATTTTTCTTTTTGCTGTAATGTTTCCTCTAAGAAAGGAGCCATAGCCAGCAGAAGAAGATGGACAGCCGCCTCCGATTCGAAGACAAGCGTTGAAAACGAAACGTTATAAGGTTGGAATTTATAGCCCCTACCTTACTTATGTATATCTTGTGGCTTGTTTCAGAATTTTTGTTTGCATAAATGATTTTGCAGGACATCTTCCATCAGCCTCCCAATCCCAAACTATAAAGATAAACCAAACCAAAAGACGATTTCTTGGATTTTGTATTCGTTTCCAAGTCAAGTTTGTTTATACTTTTGGTTGGGTTGGGATGAGGAGGGGGAGTAGATCATTTGGTCTTTTCATCAGAAAGTGAATTGACGTCTTACGGCTGGCTCTGCGGCGGCGTATCCCATTTTGGATAAAGATTGATTGTCTGTTCGATGATGATGGGGTGCGTGTGCTTTAAGAGGCAGATGCGATTGGAAATTCTCAGAAGAACCCAGTCATCGTCAGGCAGTTGTAGTTGCAGACTTAGTCGCAGTTGCAAAGTACCTATATATAAGCTGATGGTGATTGTGTATAAAGGTGTCAGCTTAGGGAACATTAAATAAACACACTCCAGTTGAATAATGAGGAATCAAGCTACATTTATACAGAAACACACAAAATACCTATCTACCTATGCAATGAGTATTATTCGTTGAATTGGATTGTGAAGTGGATATATGTAGATATCCTTGAAATGAAGATTATTTTGCTTTGTGATATTCGTATATACAATTGTATATCTATCGTTATGTAGATATATTAGGTTGGGAAGTCGTATCTTAAGGTGATATTAATACCAAACAAAGGATGGAATTCTTCTTAACAATATTACACTAATTAAATTGAAAGGTATAGATATATGATTTAAGTACCACTCAATCTGAATACGTATTCTATGTGTGTGTATATGTTTGAATGTGTAGTTTATTTTAATCAAGTATTGATATTGATTTTGTTTTTCAAGGCTGAATCATATAAAATACTGGGTTTATTTTTCTAAATGTCATTAATTACGAGTTTTGTCGTAAAATGAAATAAAAGAGAGGCTGGGATGCGACCCACACTGATAACTTCCCATCCCGTTTATCGATTTGTCTTGCTTAAAAGTTTGTCTATATGTATCAATTTTTACCAAATTTGCGTACTATTTTTTGTAGATTTTATTTTTTTATGAAAAAACGGACTGTTGGATTTTTATAAAAAAAACTACTGAATATAGAAAACAATATTTTCTGTGAAATATAATAAGTTTGAAGCCAATATTTGTAATTTTTGAGAAGCTATTTGAGTCTAAAGTAAATTTTTACCAAGTTTTAGTAGGTATTGTTTTTTTTTTAGGTTTTTTTTTTTGTAAAAAAAACTGTAAATTTGATTTTTCTCAAAATGTTTCCTAATGTTGAAAACAATATTTCTTATAAGCTAAAATTAGTTAGAAGCCATTATCTCAAATCTTTGAAAAGATATTTGAGTCTAAAATCAATTTTTAACAACTTTTGTTTAATTTTTTTAGGTTATTAATTTTTTGTACAAAAGCTGTCAAATCGATTTTTCTCAAAATTTTACCCATTGTTGAAAACAATATTTCTTCTAGGATAAAATTAGTTGGAAGCCATAATCTAAAATTTTCGAAAAGATATTTAAGTCGAATTCAATTATTACCACCTCTTATACATTTTTTTTTTTAGGTTTTTATTTTTTGTAAAAAAAACTGTCAATTCGATTTTTTTCAAAGTTTTTCATAATGTTGAAAACAATATTTCTTATAAGTTAAAATGAGTTAGGAGCCATTATCTCAAATTTTTGAAAAGATATTTGAGTCGAAAATCAATTTTTACCAACTTTTATTAATTTTTTTTTTTTAGGTTTTTATTTTTAGTAAAAAAACTGTCAATTCGATTTTTCTCAACATTTTTCAGAACGTTGAAAACAATATTTCTGATAAGAAGAAATAAGTTTGAAGCCTTAACCTCAAGTTTTTGAAAAGATATTTGAGTCGAAAATCAATTTTTACCAACTTTTATTAATTTTTTTTTTAGGTTTTTATTTTTAGTAAAAAAACTATCAATTCGATTTTTCTCAACATTTTTCAGAATGTTGAAAATAATATTTCTTATAAGACGAAATAAGTTTGAAGCCTTAACCTCAAGTTTTTGAAAAGATATTTGAGTCGAAAATCAATTTTTACCAACTTTTATTAATTTTTTTTTTAGGTTTTTATTTTTAGTAAAAAAACTGTCAATTCGATTTTTCTCAACATTTTTCAGAATGTTGAAAATAATATTTCTTATAAGACGAAATAAGTTTGAAGCCTTAATCTCAATTTTTTGAAAAGATATTTGAGTCGAAATTCAATTTTTACCAACTTTGAGTAATGATTTTTTTAGGTTTTTATTTTTTATAAAAAAAAACTGTCAATTAGATTTTTCTCAAATTTTTATTAGATGTCAAAAACATTATTCTTCTGCACAAAATTGTTTAGGAGATGAAATTATATTTTAGTCGTAAAATTTTCGAGGTGACAATTTTTTTTTCAGTTTTTTTTTGATTTGTAAAAAAAACCGTTAATTGGATTTTTTTCCAAAAATATACTTGTTTTGTATCACGTTACAATACATAATGTACAATTTAATTCAAGTGTCTAGCGTCATTAGTTCATGAGATATTTAGGTTTAACCAAAATTTGCACCTTTTTTATAAACTGTTATAGTAAAAAAAACCACCCACGCAATTTTCTTGAGAGCCCTTTCTGCATCTTTCTGCCTTATTATCTGTATAACAAAATTTATGTGAAGTCGATATCTCTTCTGGTTCTTGAGTTAATGGACGACGAAAAAAACGTCGCGAATGACGGACAAACGAACGTACGTACACACGCACGCACAGACATCATTCTAAAAATCTTTTATTTCGACTCTAGGGACCTTGAAACGTCGAGAAATGTCAAAATTTTCAATTTGACAAATCGGATCCATTAAAATAACTTCCTACGGGAAGTAAATAAATTTCGAGTTGAAAAAATTGTATTTATAAAAAAACTACTACGTAAATTAATTCAACAGAAATCTCTATAAATTTCATTGACTCCAATTTAATTAATCTTGAAACGATGAAAAATTTAAAAATTTAACAAATCGGATCCATTATCATTTGAGAAGTTAAAAATTGAAATGAAAATACAAAAGCCAACGAGATTAAATTTTGTCAAAACTTATGTCCAAAATAAAGGGTGGTCAAATTTTGAGGGCCAATGTTGAATGTGAACCACAACTTAACGTCAAGTTTTTGTCTGCATTTTATTTGAATTCTCTCAATTTTAGACCAACTTAATTTGAATCATTAAAAGTTGAAGTTATTCAGGCTTATTATGAAAATGGGCGTTCAATTAAAAATGTATATTGTGCATTTCGTGGTTTTTTTCAGTTAATAATCGCCCAAATGGGCGTAAAATCGGAAAAATCGTGCAAACATTTGAGCAAACCCATTGTCTAAGAGATGTAAAAATACCAATGAATGCTCGTATAGGTCGTACTGCAAAACAGAATTGCTGCTGCTTAAACGCTTACAAGGTGCAATTGACTTATAAACTAGAACCCCTTGACATTTCAAGTGTGGTCCGTTGTACGAATGGTAGCAAGAAATGGCAACAGTGGATGATCAATTTTTGAAGAAAATTAGCTTCAACGATAAGGCACATTTTCACCTTAGTGGATTCTTCAATAAGCAGAATTGCCGTATTTGGGCGTCACCCACAAAGAGTGACTGTTTGGTATGGTTCATGGGCTGGTGGGATCATCGAGCCTTATTTTTTCCAAAATGAGTCAGTTACAGTGAATGGTGTTCGCTGTCTTGAGATGATACCGAATTTAAAGATATGGATGTGGAGAATATGTGCTTTCAACAGGACGGTCCCATTTGCCACAAAGGTAATGAAAAAAAGAATCTTTTGTGTGACAAATTCAATGGCGGTTTTATCTCACGTGGTGGCGATGTCAATTTTCCGCCAAGATCATGTGATGTGACACCGTTGGACTTCTTTCTTTGAAGTTATTTGAAATAAAACGTGTGCTTCGATAAGCCAGAAACAATTCAAGATTCGAAGGATGAGATAATTTGGCACATTAACTGCTAGGAACCTCAATTATGCTTCAGTATCATCAAAAATTTGGACTATTGGATAGTGGTGTGTCGCCGAGGTTGCGTCGGGTATTCGGTCGATATTTTGTTCCATGCATAATTTAACCAGATCAATTATATCATAATAAGAACAAATTACGATAATTTCCTAAATAATTTGTGTTTTATTAAAAATTAACATCCGCCTTAAAATTTAACCACCTTTTTTATGCCTTCGGAGTTGTTGTTAGTACAATGTCACAAAATGACACTGAAATTTTCATTCGTCTAGTAGCTCTTAAAATAGAAACCTAACTTTTTTTAAGAAACAAAAATCCAATCTAAATGTCCCAACCCAAACATATTTCATTCCATTAAAATCTAGAATAAGGTATGTTTTGAGATACAAATCCGATACATGAAAAATTACATAAATCAAAAAACTTTTTTTTTTTATCAAAAACAACAAAGTTGTTTACTTATTGAAAGAATTAAAATCGTCCAAGAATCGATTTAATAAAGTTATTTTAAAACCCATTTACATACATCAAAATTATTCAAAAAGTGTGCCAAACCTTAATCCCTATTAAAGCATTCTTAAATAATCAACAAATTTAATCATACAAATCCAAAAGATGTATCTTCAAAGTTTAACACACACCCATAAGTATACCATAAGTACATGTACACTACATCCACCTATGTTATGTATGTAAGTACCTACTTAGCTTTCAGGTTCAATTTACAATTATGTCAAGAATTCAACTTGATCCTTGAAACTATATAAACCTAAAAAGTTTTTGTCCTAAACGACATTAAATTTTACAAAATTCCTTCCACAAAAATTTAGTTTTTAGTTTTCTTCAATATAATATAAATAAATTCGAAGGAAAAATATGTACCGTATAAATTTTTAACCAAAACTAAAACAAAATTTAGCAAAAGTAAAAAAAACAAAAATAAAAACATATCCCGGAAATGATGCATTTCAAATTTAACTTAAATGTCATTTACCACACTCTAACATACTTAAGTAACTAAAGTTTTTGTTGACCAAAACGTTGAAACCAACTCTCTCTCCCTTTCGCCTTTCGCTCTTGACCAACAGCGTGTCCTTTCGTCTCATTTTCCATGATCATCATCATCGTCATTGGTATAACTTTGAGTAAAAGGGTTTTCTTTTTTGTTGTGCAGCAGAAGGTTTATGTATGTATGTATATAAAGATAGGGTATTCTACCCTTATACAAATTCGACCGACTTAATCTACTTTAGGAAGGTATGTATATGATGTCTAAGGCTAAGGGTATATATTTATGTTCTTGAAACTGGAAAACTTGTGGATGAAGTTAAAAAACTTTTACTTGGAAAAGTTTTGCATTTTATTTGCATTTGAATTGAAGGGGTATATGTATATACCTACCCTAAAAAAGAGTGAGAGGAGAGAGATGTCCAGTCCACCAATCCGTCTGTCCATCGTCATATATAGCTACGACGACCGTAGCCCAACAAACCGCACACCGGCATCGCCACTATGAAACAAATAACGACATACTGGTTTTATGGGTCAAACTTGTACCTGGACGAATCTTATCCTTGTCTCTCTAAATCCAGGTAACTTCAATGCACCTTCCTTTATATCGTTTCCCTTTAAAAACGTAAAGAAATTCAACCTGACCTAGATATAACTTTTTTATTTTGGGTATGGGGAAACAAAACTTTGTCCTGTCCTGATGCGGAACAAAATTAATAAAAATATAAACCCAAATTAGAAGTAGAACCATCATCAGTTATGCTCAAGGAAGCTCCTAGAGGCTGGACATGGACCAAAGGACGATATGACTTTCATAACCGAAACGGACGCATACACAAACTTTCTCGGGACTTTAGGCAGGCGGTAAACAAGAGAAGACCGACGAAAAAAACTCTTAAAATAAATAAAACCCCAATTCAAAACCCCCAAGATCGAGAGGAATCTAAATATAATTTGTGCGATGACAAAATATATAAAATCCTTTCAAGCAGTCAAGGACGAAAAATTTGTGATTGCAGATTCTGTGCGAAAAAAGGCTGAAATATATCACATCGTTCATATCTCCACTATCACACCACTGCACCGTAGAGAATAGGAGGGATGTTTTGCAGGGACGGGGATGGGGGTGGCGATGACGGGAAGGCGTGAGGGTCTCATTGCGCTCACTGCATTATGCATTCAACAATTTATCTGTCAAAAAAGCACACACAACTTTTTATTTTTTTACCGAGTGTATGTCCTGTCAAAACACAAACGGCTCATATCAAAAACACCCTTTTTGGGTGGACAGGGGCGAGGAGAATGGGGATGTGAAGCTTTCAAAATGGCCGTGAAGTGGACCGCTCGACACTCTCGAGTTTCATATTATAAAATATTTTAAACCATCTCTCTGTCCGGGTGACAGCAGTTTGAATTGTCAACGCAGGAAATACGGGGGCGGACAGCGCCCCATTGATGCCTTTGGGTCGGTCGGGATGTGGCAGAATGTCCACCTCTTGACCACCCCTTTTTTATAGTCGCATAAATGTGTGAACTGTTGCAATTTGGATTGTTGGTGTTTATTTTGTTTTTGTGACCACCTCTCATCATTTTGTCAGCACAAATGAAAATAATAGAATCAGAAGTGGGATTTTTCTCCTTATTTTTTCAACTTGACTTTGAGATACATTTTATGAGTTAGATACGAGTATGAGTATGATAGGTGGGTTTTGGGGGAGTGGGGTTGGATGCTGGGGCTAGGTACATGAAATCTTTTATTTTTATAGTTGGTTTGGCTTTTGAGGTCATCAAAAATACGTATAATATAAAATACTCAGGAAAAGAAGCTTTCGTGCACTTAAGGGGATATACTAGATATGTTTGTACCTATATTTTATATGGATGATGGAGAGGTTTTTGTGTGTATATAAATCTCGTTGTATTTTACTATTTTTTTGTTTTTCTTTTGCGGGGAGGAATTCCTCAAAACATAACTTATAATACTCTATGATCCCCCTTAATATCATGTACATACATACCAACCATAAAAACCAAAAGTTCATGGCTTAGATTTGTGGATAGGAAAAAAATAAAGAACGGGTGAAAAATATGAGATGAGATGCCGTACATTGTTTCATGTATGTTTTTGAAAGTGAAGTGAAAGAGTTGTTAAAATATAAGGAGATGATGAAAATGAAAAGAAAAAAATACAAGTGATGCTGCTTTATAAGCGAATGCAAACTATAAAATAATTTTCACATACAGATCCGCCAGGATATGTGGAAAATGAAAAATTGTGACATTTCCTGAGGTATTGTCATTGTTAGAATATACATTTATGGTTCACGTGGGAAAATACATATGTAGTTAGAAGCCATTATCTTCAAATTTTTAAAAAGATATTTGAGTCGAATATCAATTTTCACCAAATTTCATTAATTTTTTTTTTAGGTTTTTAATTTTTTTTTTTTTAAGTATCAATTTCATTTTTCTCAACATTTTTCAGAATGTTGAAAACAATATTTCGATTTTTTTCAAAATTTTACTGAATGTTGACAACAATATTTTTTGAAAGATTAAAGTAGTTTAAAGCCAATATCTCAAAGTTTTGAAAAGATATTTGATTCGAAAATCAATTTTTACCACCTTTTATAAATTTTTTTTTTTTAGGTTTTTATTTTTTTTTTTTTAAGTATCACTTTGATTTTTCTCAACATTTTTCAGAATGTTGAAAACAATATTTCTTATAAGACAAAATAAGTTTGAAGCCTTAATCTCAAGTTTTTGAAAAGATATTTGAGTCGAAATTCAATTTTTATCAACTTTTATTAATTTTGTTTTGGGTTTTTATTTTTTGTAAAAAAACTGTCAATAAGATTTTTCTCAAAATTTTATCAGATGTCAAAAACATTATTCTTCGTTGCGCAAAATTGTTTTGGAGATGAAATCATATTTTAGTCGTAAAATTTTCGAGGTGACAAATTTTTTTTCAGTTTTTTTGATTTATAAAAAAAATAGTTAATTGGATTTTTTTCCAAAAATATATTAGTTTTGCATTACGTTACAATACATAATATAAAATTTAATTCAAGTCTCTAGCGTCATTGGTTCATGAGATATTGAGGGTTAACCAAAATTTGTACCTTTTTTTTTAAATGCTATTGTAAAAAAAAACACCCACGCAATTTTCTTGAGAGCCCTTTTTGCATCTTTCTACTTTATTATCTGTATACAAAAATTTATTTGAAGTCGATATCTCTTCTGGTTCTTGAGCTATGGACGACGAAAAAAACGTCACGAACGTACGGACATACGGAAATTAGGGTCCAACTAAACATTTTACTTTTAAAATATGTATTTTTTCATAAAAAGATTGTCACTGAAAAATGTCTAAAATGCACTGTTTTTGATCAGATATTCAAGACATTAAACCAATTCAGTATGATTATTGATGAATTCTTTAAAAATCAGTCAATTGAATTTAGCAACAAAAAGTTACTAAAGGATAAAGATAAAAGAAGTTTTATGAAGAATTCTATACAGTTTTATGAATCATTTTTCTTTGATTTAAAGGCTCTGGGAACACTGATTAAATTTTAACTTGGTTTTTTAATCAAATTAAAAAATTATATGTTCAAAATTTTTACGAAAATAAACTTTTCCATTAACAAGAACATCAAGTTGAAAAAAATTAACATTTTCTTTTTAAGTAATAAATTCAGATTATGAAAGTATTTTACTGATTAGATAAGACCACTAGACCATATCCTTAACATGACTTTATGTTTCTACGAGAAGAGGAGTTGTAAACTCAAGTTGAATTTCTTTAAGAATATGAAATATAATGTTAATTGTGAATTAAAAAAAAAACAGATTTATTTTTTTGATAAGACTGCAACTGAACCATAACCCTTATTTCCTAAATAACAATAAGTTTGTGTAAACATAAAATCATTTAAATTTATGAACAAAAAACACGTAAAATTTGCTTCGTCTTAACTAATTAACTTCTTATAACAATAACGTATCAGAAAAATACATATTTCCCGGTATAATTATTATCATAAAACATCAGAACAAAATATTTATATGGCTAATGTGGATAAATTATTCTACTCACTACACTTACTTGGCATTTTAGCGCCACAATAAAATATTTTAATAGCGGTCATATAAATGTATCTAGGTAAATATGAAACCACATCGCTATATAGTAGAATAATAAAGTAATTTACGAACTCAGTCATATTGTTGGTATAGGCCTGCTGTCTACTCCGCATTTCCATAGACTTAAATTATACCTATACCTTCCGTAATTATGATAAATAAGTAAAGAACTGAAAAAATACACCTGCATCCGCCATCATCATGATTGACCTGACCACACAGAGTTAAATACTCGCTCTTAACTATGAAAAGTATCTACAAGATAAATGAATTAACGCTACCTACCATTCTACTTCTATACCACCAATAGTCAGGCAGGCATAGGTTTGGAAATTTAGGTATAGAGCTGAGAATAACAAAAATATGTATATAATATATGTATGTATATAAACTCATAATGACAAACCCGCACTTAGGATTTTCCAAGAGAAAACAAAATGTGTTTCTTCTTGTCATGATAAAAATATACTCATCATGTATTTATAATCAGAAAAAGGAATTTACCCGAAAAAGAAGGTAGGTAGGTATTTTTTCCCGAAAAAAAAGTCCTTGAGGCGTGCGCGGCATATCTCCTTCACCCTTTTCACCATTAAATCGTGAACTAGAGCGAGACTTTGAGGTTTGTTTTGGTTTTTGTGGTACCTCTTTAAAGTCGATAAATGATCTTCCCTTAAATCCTTTAAAAGGGTATACATACATAAGAATGTGTTTTGTAAAATAAACAGAAACACACACGCACAACACAACAACATCTGACAGTTTTTCGACACTTTTAAAACGAATAATCCTTGATGATGGGTTAAGTATGCCTACCTATACAGTTCTCTAGAATTAAAAATGTAAGTATATTCATCCGGTGTTCGCAGTATTTTTTGAGAATCCTTTCTTTGATTCAATGATTTTAAGGATTTCTATTTTTGGATTTTCAAATGAGTTTTGAAGGAGGTAAATGTCTTTATTTTTGAGATTAAGAGGAGTTTTGTACCTTTTGTCTGTTGAATGCTAGATTTTTTGAAGAGATTTGTATCTATGGGCTGATGCTTATATGAATAGTTAAATGGCATTATATCTGTGGGATGCGAATCTTTCACTTTGTTTGGTTGATGTGATCAAAATATTTTAGTTTCATCCTTTAACTTCCGCTTCCTTTATAGAAAAAGGTATACCCACTTAAATATCCTACCGGGTGTCCATGTCACTTAAAGAGGAAGGCATGGAATTTTTTAATGCGAGCTAAAACTAATTTCGGGCTTAAAAGTAAGCTATGTATATGTAACTCTTCAAGCATGTTTTTTTAAGAAACTAGTTTACGAAGTAACTTTAACTGATTTACACAATGAATTCAATTAGGTACTTTGGCTTTTCAAATACTATACAATAAATTATAGCTTTTCTAAAAGAAAAATTCTTTTTGGATTTTCTAAGAAAATTACCTTGTGTTAAAAACAAGATCTAGTATAGAATGAAATAATTTTGAATACCTTATTTCAGACTCAAAAATTTATTATGTGTAGGGTTTTTTGTAGATTTTGTTAACTTCCCATAGGAAGTTATTGTAATGGGTCCAATATGTCGAATTGAAAATTTTGACTTTTCTCGACGTTTCAAGGTCTCTAGAGTCGAAATAAAAGATTTTTAGAAAGATGTCTGTGCGTGCGTGTGTACGTACGTCTGTACGTTCGCGACGTTTTTTTCGTTGTCCATAGCTCAACAACCAGAAGAGATATTGATTTCAAATAAATTTTGTTATACAGATAATAAGGCAAAAAGAAGCAGAAAGGGCTCTCAAGAAAATTGCGTTGGTGTTTTTAGAAAATTGCGTTGGTGTTTTTTTTTACTATAGCAGTTTTAAAAAAAGGTGACAATTTTGATCAAACCTAAACATCTCATGAACCAATGACGCTAGAGACTTGAATTCAATTTTATATTATAAGTTTTTGGGAAAAAATCCAATTACGGTTTTTTTTATAAATCAAAAAAACTAAAAAAAAAATGTGTCACCTTGAAAATTTTACGACTAAAATATGATTTCATCTCCAAAACAATTTTGTGCAACGAAGAATAATGTTTTTGACATCAGATATGATTTTAAGAAAAACCTAATTGACTGTTTTTTTTTATAAGAAATAAAAACCTAAAAAAAACATTACTCAAAGTTGCTAAAAATTGATTTTCGACTCAAATATCTTTTCAAAAATTTGAGATAATGGCTTCTAACTCATTTTAGCTTATATGAAATATTGTTTTCAACAGTAGCAAAAACTTTGAGAAAAATCGAATTGACAGTTTTCTTACAAAAAATAAAAACCTACCAAAAAAATTGTAAAAGGTGGTAAAAATTGATTTTCCACTTAAATATCTTTTCGAAAATTTTAGATTATGGCTTCCAACTGATTTTATCTTATAAGAAATATTGTTTTCAACATTCAGTTAAATTTTGAGAAAAATTGAATCGACAGTTTTTTTACAACAAATAAAAACCCAAAAAAAATTATTGGAAGTTGGTAAAAATTTATTTTCGACTCAAATATCTTTTCAAAATTTAAAAATATTGGCTTCAAACTTTTTATCTCACAGAAAATATTGTTTTCGACTTTCAGTTATCTACTTATAAAAATCCCACAGTCATTTTTTTTTAATAAAAAATTCAAATCTACAAAAAACATTACGCAAAATTGATAAAAATTGGTTTTCGACTAAACATCTCGTTAACTAAAATACATTTTGAAATTTCATCATATGTGATCAAGAACAATAGCAAAAAAAACTTGAATTAAAAAACGTACTTTCAACACGTTATAATAATTAATTTTTTATTGTATTTTAAGTACTATTAATTCTTTATTGCAATGACCAAGACAAAATTATTTTGACGATGTGTTCAGCTTGGTGGTCGATTAACAATTATACAAAATGCTCCACAATATTACATTAATTTGCATTTTACAAAGGTACATTGCATGATAAAAAATAGATACAACAATAATTATGCTCCGGTATAGGGGATTAACTTTTGGGAAAAACAAGATCATAAAACTATAGGGTATTGTATGATATGTTTGGTAGTTGAATACTTAACATTATACAAAAAATTATCAATTATGGAATTATGATTTTAAATGAAAATAATAATATGACAACATTATAATATTTAACAAAAACAAAAATATCTATTTCTGAACACGCCGGCCACCCCTGAAGGATTTCAGGAACATGGTAAAATCGCAAGTTTGGTTATTGGGCGTTTAAAAATGCCACTCTGGGTTCGAACCGACACAACTCGTACTAGGTCGTCCTCTCCGGGATGAAGTACTTCAATTCGACCGAGGGCCCATTTGGATGGTGGCATATTTGGTTCTTTAACGACCACCAAATCACCAACTTCGAAATTTTTAGTTTTCTTCTGCCACTTCGGACGCTGTTGTAGTGATGTAAGGTATTCGCAGTGCCAGCGACGCCAAAAACCTTGAAGCATATTTTGGACCAGTTCCCATCTTCCAAGTCGATTCACTGGGACATTTAGGTAGCTGGGTTCCGGAATTGCGGTGTATGGTCTGCCTATAAGGAAATGAGAAGGAGTAAGAGGATTTAAGTCAGAATCAGATATAGCACATAGTGGTCTAGAATTCAATAAGGCTTCAATTTGAGAGAGCAAAGTAGTCATTTCTTCAAAGGTTAAAATATTATTCCCTATAACTCTACGAAGATGCTGTTTCACGCTCCTTACCCCCGCTTCCCAAAGCCCACCAAAGTGCGGGCTGTGAGGTGGAATGAATTCCCATCTGATGCTGTCAGCCGCCAATGTCTTTGAAATTTTTGCATTATTACTCTCCGACTGAATCAACTTGTACCATTCCGATAGATTGTTAGCAGCTCCGCGAAAGTTAGTGCCATTGTCGGAGTAGATTATACTGCACTTTCCCCTTCTAGCAATGAATCTCTTTAATGCTGCTATAAAGGCATCCGTAGATAAATCGCTTACGACTTCTAAGTGCAGCGCCTTTGTCGCCATGCACACGAAAAGCGCGAAGTACCCTTTTACAAATTTAGGATTTCTTCCTTTTGCTAAACGAAGAGTAATTGGCCCCGCATAATCGCAACCGGTTTGATCAAAGGCGAAGGATGGGGAAAGTCTAGATAAAGGTAAATTTCCCATCAGCTGCTGAGATGTGGCTTGTCGTTGACGAAAACAATTCAAGCAGTCGTGAACGATTTTCCTTATAAGATTTCTGCTTCCCAGAATCCAGAACTCCTGACGCACTAGGGAAAAAAGTTCCGATACACCCGCATGAAAATATTTTATATGAGCATCATGAAGAATCAGTTTCGAAACTGGGTGACCCTTTGGCAATATAATAGGGTGTTTTAGGTTAAACGTGACATCGACAGCCTTCGAGATTCTGCCCCCCACACGAAGTAGCCCAACATCGTCCACAAAAGGAGCCAAAGATGATAGTTTTGAGTGATCGGAGACGCAGTTTTTTAACTTCAAAGCTTTAATGTCGTCCTCAAATTCTCTCTGAGCCCATTTTAAACATTTTTGCTTCGCATAAAGCAATTCTGAGGAACGAAGATATCCATGGATGCGTTCCTCTGCGGGAAGCTTAACATTTTTTGCACGGCGCACAAAAACCGTGATAATTCGAATCGCACGATCCCACGAAGAAACGCGCTTGCCTAGTAGATCTATAAGGTCTTCTTCAGTGCACGATACATTGGCAACCACAGTTTCTTTCTTCCTTTCAGGCACTTCCTCTAATTCAGAGCTCTCTGCAAGAACCGGCCAAGACTCAGAACCTCTCGAAATCCATTCAGGCCCCTTCCACCAAATTCTCAAATCCAATAATTTTTTAGGCTCAACCCCTCGTGATGCACAATCCGCCGGGTTCTCTTCAGAGCGAATGTAGTTCCAATTTGAACGGGGTAAAACATCAAGAATTTCTGAAGTTCTATTGGCAACGAAAGTGTTCCACCGACGGGGAGAAGAAGATAACCAGGCTAACACAATTTGAGAGTCACAAAAGGCAAATGTTTGAACAGGCTTTTGGTCTAACGCATTCCGAACCAGGTGAACCAAACGACCTAGCAGCAATGCTCCACACAGTTCAAGACGGGGTACGGTAAGTTGTTTTATAGGAGCGACACGAGTTTTAGCAGCAATCAGTTGAACCTCAATTTTCCCGCTTTCAGAAACACTTCTAGCGTACAGAACTGCGGAATATGCCTTCTCGGATGCATCAGAAAAGCCTATCAACCCAAAACGTTTAGAATGCAAGGTGCACCTTCGCAAAATCTCAACCCTTTCAAATAAGAATAATTCCTCTCGGTAGGAAATCCATTTATTGGCTAGCTCAGTAGGCAACGGATCATCCCATCCGATTTTCGTTGGATGTGCCCATAACTCCTGAAACATCATTTTAAACAAAATGGTGGAAGGAGCCAGAAACCCAAAGGATCAAATATTTTTGAGATCTCTGATAGCAGCATTCTCTTAGTGGGCTTCATCGATGAATCTTTTTCTAAAGAGATTTTGTAAGTGAGAATGTCACGATGCGGATTCCAAATTAGGCCAAGCACCTTTGTCCAATTTGAGGCATCAAAATCAAGAGAGATTGTTGATTGGGAACCTGTTCCCTGCAAGACTGGCCAACAGTTAGAGCTCCATTTACTTAATTCTAAGCCTCCACATGTCATCAACTTTGTTAATTCGTCCTTTAGCTCTAAAATTTCAGTAACGGAATCTGACCCTGTCATTATATCATCCACATAAAAATCGTGCAATACAGCGTGAAAAGCAATTGGAAATTCATCCTTATAGTCCAAGGCAAGCTGTTTTAAAACACGCATTGACAAAAAGGGAGCAGGCGAAGTTCCGTAAGTGACGGTACGCAGACGGTAGTGTCCAATTGGTTCATTGGGATTCTCTCGCCACACAATACGTTGAAAATTTCGATCACCTTCGTCAATCCAAATTTGCCTAAACATCTTCACGATGTCAGCACAAAAAACGTATTTATGAACCCTAAACCGCAGACAAACATTTATGAGATTACGCTGGAGTGGAGGTCCTGGATAGAGCATTTCATTCAAGCTAACACCCTTACTACCTTTATGTGACCCATCAAAAACAACCCGTAGTTTATTTGTCACCACAGCATGATGCGGCAAATAGTACACCTTCCCAGATGAAGGTTCGATCTCATTTTCGGGAATCCTTTCCATGTGGCCTAACTCAAGATAAGTCCTCATAAAGCGACAATATTCTGATTGAAGATTAGGCTGGCGAGAAAAGCGTCTTTCCATGGAAAACAATCTTGACAAAGCCCCGGAGAGAGTGTTGCTGAAAACAATGTCCTTGTGGCGGAAAGGAAGTTTAACTATATATTTATTATCAGGCGCACGTGAAAATGTTTCAATGAAATGCGTGTCCGAAAGGTTGTCTGTATCCAACGAACACATTTTTTGAGTCACTTCCTCAATCTCCCAAAACCATTTCAGCGAAAAGTCAACGTCCAACCCAACGCGTAAGGAAACAATTTTCTGATCGGGAATGCTGCCCGTTACAACCCACCCAAAAATGGTATTATGAGCACCAAGATTACTATTTTGATCTGTCCGAAGACCATCACTCTAAATGCTCCATGCCTTATCAGAACCCAGTAAAATATCGATCATTCCCGGTGAGTTAAAGCTTGGGTCAGCTAAATTTAAATTTTTCAAAATCGAAGTACTATTGCATTCAAAATGTTCAAACGGGGTATTTGAAGTTATTTTCTTCAAAATGAAAGCTTCAATGTCAATTGCATTAGAATCGAAGCAAGAATGCAAGGTTATATTTACGACCCCTTGAGTAACCCCAGCTTCTAACGAAGATATACCTGAAACAGGAAGTCTCGCATGATGGCGACGTAACCCTAGTTTTTTGACCAATCTTTCGGTAACAAAGGACGCTTGCGAACCGGTATCAAGTAACATGCGACAGAACTGGGTGTTACCTAACGAATCAATTACCTTCACGACTACAGTAGGCAAAATTCCAGATGGGCGCAATTCATTTTTTGAATAGTTACTAACGATTGCAAAGGACGACGCGGACGACGTGGACGACGCGGGTGGTTCTGTAATTGGATTCGTGTTGATTGTTTCTGCAGAAGACGGGTGATCCAAATGAACGAGAACGTGATGGCGAACACGACAATGAGGACACCGGATCTTAGAACGACATCTCGAGGACGAATGATTGCTACCTAAACAATTATAGCATAACTTTTGATCTCTAGCATAGCTACGACGCGAGGGAACCGATAATGCAAGAAATTGGGGACACTGTGGCAATAAATGTGTTTCTTTGCACATTTTGCACTGTAGGTTGGTTATTGCAAAACTTTTTATATTGTTCGAAAGGTTGCCGGAACGCGAAGAGTTTTTAATTCCACTAGATTTTGTTTCAATTGCTTTTGTTGAACATGTTTCTAAAGCATCACACCTTTTTTCTAAAAACTCTATAAGTTCCTGAATAGTCGACTTTTCGCAATTATTTTTATGCAACGACCAGGCCTTTCGCGTTTCTGTGTCTGTTCGACTTAACAAAAGAATTATTAACCACGGGTCTCTAGTCTCGGATTGTAATGCTTTCAAACCCCGAATCACTTCATCAGCCTTGTCGGCTAACCTACGCAAATGTCCACTATTTGGGGTAAATACCGATGGCATTTTCAAGAAACTTTCGATGTAAGCGTTTATAATATATAACGGTTTGTTATAACGACGCTCTAGCTTTTCCCACGCCTGCAAATAATTATCATCAGTAATTTCGATACCGTTCAAGAGTTTCGCAGCATCTTTTTCAAGAAACGATTTTAAATACCGCATTTTTTGCGCACCGGAGAGTCTTTTCGAACAATCAATGCTTCCGAGAAACAAATCCCGAAACTCGGGCCAATCACGATAATCGCCACTAAAGAATGGTATTTTAAATTTTGGCAATTCTACATCAGAACGCTTAGAAGCCGAACACTCATTTAAAAGAGTTTCCAAAACCGCATTCGATTTATTTGTCGAACCATCTATATTTTCACTACGCGGAGGTGGAGGGGGTGGCATCGAAGGAGAATTTTTCTTAATTGCTTTCACATAAGCACTTTTTGCATCTAAATATTTAGTTTCTGTGGTTTCAAAATCTGTTTCGGGATCCACGTATCCCTCTTCCGCAGAATATTGATAGAGTTCAGTTTGGTTTATGCAAAAAGATTTCCATACCTCCTCTAATCGTTCTAATCGCGTTTCTAAAATACTAATGTCTTCGACTTCGACATCTAAAATAAACGAATGTGCTCGCGTTATAGCACCCTTCAAATGTCCTCGTGACTGCTTTAATACATTCATTATGGTATGGTCAAACACGTGGGTGTACAATCAATTCTATTAATTTCAACCCCAAGAGGACAATTTACGTTTTTCTTAAATCGCTCAAAACCTACCACACAGCCCTCAATAAACAACACAGCCTAGCTTAGCACCTCGTTCAACAAATCAAAAAACAGCAGCAGCAAAATAACCAAAAAAAATATGTATATTCGATACAGATTACCTTGACCCAACGTGTATCTCACAAGGTTAGGTAGTTTACTTAGGTCCAAAGTAGTCACCGAAAACTGCACCGAGGTGTACCTTTAGCAGCTAGGTATAGATAGGTAGCTTGTGTCCCAAAATGTATGCAGCGATCACCAAAATTATTCAAATTAATTTTTCAATTTTATTAACTTTTATCAAAATATATATCCGGCTCGAAGGACCAACTTTGATCAAGAACAATAGCAAAAAAAACTTGAATTAAAAAACGTACTTTCAACACGTTATAATAATTAATTTTTTATTGTATTTTAAGTACTATTAATTCTTTATTGCAATGACCAAGACAAAATTATTTTGACGATGTGTTCAGCTTGGTGGTCGATTAACAATTATACAAAATGCTCCACAATATTACATTAATTTGCATTTTACAAAGGTACATTGCATGATAAAAAATAGATACAACAATAATTATGCTCCGGTATAGGGGATTAACTTTTGGGAAAAACAAGATCATAAAACTATAGGGTATTGTATGATATGTTTGGTAGTTGAATACTTAACATTATACAAAAAATTATCAATTATGGAATTATGATTTTAAATGAAAATAATAATATGACAACATTATAATATTTAACAAAAACAAAAATATCTATTTCTGAACAATATGTAAACATTTTAAAATTGTTTAGAAGAATTCAACTGACAACTTTTTTAACAAAACACAAAAACCTACAAACTTTTTAAGCAAATCGACAGACGGGATGGGAAGTTATCAGTGTGGGCCTCACCCCAGCCTATTTAAAAAAAAATTGAAGCATTCTTTTATATCAACAAATCTGATTTCTGTTAAAAAGGAGATACAATTTTCCCACCATACAAATATGAAAATTAATTCTTACAAAAATAAATTATCTCAATTTCTCCAATTCACTTATTTACTTTTTTCTAAAGAGTGACCGTGAAAAATTTCTTCCCTTGAATTATTATTGAGAAAAAAAATTATTTTCCCTTCATACAATTTTTCCTTAACTCGAATAACAATATAATCGTTTTGAGGTCATCTCTTATTGTTATCGGGGTTTGAGTTTGAGTTATTGACACTCCCGCGAAAAAGACAAGATTACTTTTCTAAGGACATAGGTAGGTATACCTATAAATTATATTCAAAATCGATGACATTCCATTCTTATTTGTTGCACATTAACATTGACCATGACTACTCACTTAAATCCAAATCCAAACCCCAAAATCCACAAAAGAACCACCAAGAAATAAAAAACAAAACAAAAATCGAAGACAAATCCAAAGGACATTTTTTCTATTTGATTTCTCTTGATTTCGAAATCTTTATAGAAAATCTTTGTTTCTTTTCGTTTTCGAAGAAAACCTTCGATTTTTTTCTTCTTAGGCGCACACAGCACACACGCAACTTCATTGTTAACCACCATAATGGATAATAAAACAATTTTATATACCTATTTTCTTGTTTCCTTTCTGATGTTATTGTTGTTGTTGTTATTCTGATTCCAAAAAGGATACATCTTTAGTATTTTTATTAATGTTTTGGGATTGTAATGGGTCATATACCAAACTTATAGCTACAGTGTGATCGTAAAGATTTATTGCTGGCGATATGGAGATACAACAAAAAAGATAGATGCATTCTTTGCAACAGCTATTTTAGTGATAGAACGAGTATAAAAATAATATCAAAAACAACATGGAACCCCCCTCCCCACCGGGATCCGGGCGGTTTTGTGCTGATGTGGAGATGTCGTCAACAAATTGTGTATAGTTTCAAAATCAGAGGGGAATACCTATCCTATAGTGATATAATAAAACTTCGTGTTTTTTTAGTTTTTGTTTGTAACTACTGCGCTTTTCACAGAAAAATCGATTTTTATTGAACGATTTGATCACCATTTTGATTGTGTTGCAACAATTAAAATTTAATAAAAATAGTTGATTGGTAGTAAATTTGAGAACCCTAAAGGTGTCATTGTGATTTGTGAATGGTCATCGTGATTCTAAGAACAAACCAAAAGAATCAAACTATAATCGATAAAGCAGCGGAAAAAGGCTAAAATTTATGTTAACATTAAATTCTAACACATAAAAGTTGGGTTAGTTGGGTTCAATAAGACAATTTAGTATGCAATGAAAAGTTCGTGGGAATTTACAGCAAATAATATTAAATTGCACCTTTTGTTTTTCCATATTGTTATCCATTGCCATCAGGATCCGAATAGAAACCAACTATCTCAAAATGGCTCATAAAGGGTTTTTCAATTGGCGTGGGTAGATTTTGGTGCCCCGTGGTGGCCATTTTGTTATGATGACATCTGTCAAATCTTTTGTTTATTATTAAGTTGTTTATGCCAAGTCATCATGGCAAGTTACACGATTGAACAGCAAGTTCAAATGATAAAACTTTATTATCAAAATGAGTGTTCATTAACGCAAACGTTGCGAGCATTTCGCCCATTTTACGGTGTACGTGGTGGCCCTTCACAGTGGACTCTTCAACGTTTGTTGGCCAAATTTGAGACAACCGGTTCAGTAAACAATCAGCCAGCACCCGTACGTTCAAGGAACGCAAGATCGGCCGAGAACATCGCCGCGGTCCGTGAAAGTGTACAGCAGAAGCCGAGGCAGTCTATTCCTCGACGTGCACAAGAACTCGGCCCTTAGCAGACTTCAACTTGGCGAATTTTGCGTCGGGACTTGGGCCTACAGCGAGCGCTAAATATTCGGTTATCATTGAACGGTAGCGATCCCCATTCACAGTAATGTGCCGGTCTTTATAATAACGGAAGATGTACGGCCCAGTGACGCCCGCCGCGCCGGCCCATAAACCACATCAAACCGTAATTTTTTCGGGATGCAATGATGATCCATGGAGTACGTGTGGATTGTTGCCTGACCAATACTGCATATTTTGTTGATTGACGAAGCCATTCAGCCAGAAATGAGCATCATTGCTGAAGATGATTTTTCGATGAAAATGCGAATCTTTTTCAAGTTGTTGCTCAGCCCAGCTCACGAACATACGACACTTCTGGTGATCAAGCGGCTTCAGTTCTTGCGTCAATTTAATCTTGTAAGGATTTAGGACAAGATCTTTTCGCAAAATTCGTCACAACAACACGACGTCACAGAGATGCCCAACGCTTGAGAATGAAGTGTGAGAGACACATTTGGGCTTCCTGCAACTGATTTTTCGGCAGCAATATTCTCGACACTACGGGCAATTTTTTGTCTCACTGGCACGGGAAAATTTTGTACTGTGCCTGTGGATTCAAATTTGTCCACTAGACGTTCAATTGTTGATCTGCTAGGACGTTTATGACTACCATAAATTCGACGTAGCACTCTTAACGTTTAGGCCACTGACTCCGAATTTCGGTAGTAAATTTTATTAAGTTCGACTCGTTGTTGGCTCGTATATCTTTCCATCATGAAATGGCAAATCTTACTGAAGAGAATAGTGAAAAGAGAGGCAAGAAATATGGCGTCGTTTGCTATCCCTGTCGCTCTACTTTTGTAGCGTTCCCGTTGAAAAACCCTCTACAAAAATAATTTAGCAAAAAAACCGCTCTAACGATCTTGAAATACAAAATTTTGAAATATTTAAGATTTTTTGAGAAATCAAATGACACTTACATTTTTGAAATAAACTTATTTTGGAGGTACAATTTAAAATTTTAAATACAGAAAATATTTTTAAACAGACTCTTTGGATGCATGAGCAAGTTCGTGCAAGGAATAGTGACGCCATCAGTAAAAAGCAATTATACCTTTTTGGCATTTGGCAGTCAATTGTTCAGTAAAAATTAAAATTCAGCAAATTAATAAACTTCCAATGACATATTTGACATGACAAATGGAGTTAAGTACTCAGGATTTCTGCGACTGTGCTAGAAATATGTCATCCTTTCTAATCTCACTGTAATCTAAGTCTTAATTTTTTCAAAACTTGAATACGACTCAAATGTGTATGAATACAAAAAGTTAAGTCTAATACTCACACTTCCAGGAATGTCTACCAGTTTACCCTTGAGCTCAATTTTGAACGTATTTTCAAGTATACATAGAGTTTCTTTTTTAGCTGCACATTAAGAATGTAGACTTCTTTAATCAACTCATTTTCTTCTTGAACAATATTTAAAGTTCTCTGACAAAATTTAAATGCATCGCTATATGTTTGCGCTAAGCTTAAGCTACTTCCTTTAATTTTTGAAGTTTTGTCAACAATTCTACACAATATTCGGAGAACTCAAACTTTCACATAAATTTGATATACCCTCTTTATATACCTATTAACTATTCGATATTATATTCTAAAACGTATTTAAAGCCATATTTAAAATCGACGTTATAGATATACAAATATACAGAAAATAAAATTCCCATGATTTTTGCCCTAATAACACAGTTACCTATTCATATCAGATTAACAGAAAATAGAACCTTCCCACGTCTTTGTTAAGTCGTCCTTTATTCCATATCTTTTTGTACCAGAAGGCATCCGCACTCCGCAGCCAAGCCAGCCATATCCAGTTCAAATATTGCTCTCGCTTCTTTTCAAATATTTACCCAAATTGTGTCTAAAAGCCACTTTAGATCGAGAAACATAATATTTCGTCGTCGTCCCCGGCCCCCTCTGTCCTCTCTGAATGGATGCTTTGATGTTTATTTACAAACTTTTAACAGCAATTTACGGTTATTAAATCTTTCCATCCTGAAAGAGGATATATGTAGGGAGGATCTTTGAGTTCAATGTGGGTCACCAAAGTAACCATTGCGAGTCTCAAAGAATATAATACGTACATACATATATATAACACCACCATTATTGACAACATTTTAAATTGGATCGTCAATTCTTTCAACAAACAACAACAACGACAACGAAAAAGGCCAAAATCAGAACCAACATAAGGATGACTTCCTTCTTTGTCCAAGGATATTTATTAAAAAAAAGAACTAAGCTCACAATATTTAAAGAAAAATGTCCTTGCAGCAAAAATATTTTCTAGCTGTAGTTATTTTTGTTGTTGTTGTTGGTTATTTTTCCATTTCATTACCACTGCCACTGCCACCGCACCACTGAGTTATCCTAGCGAGCAGCATTATGGTCAATTTGGTAACAATAACTCTGGTGGAGGAGCAAATGAAAGAAAAAGAAAGATATTATTTATTTTCTTATAAATACACAATATTGAAGAGGCCAAAGGGGGAAATAGATAAAATAGAGATATTTCTATGATTCGATGTACGAGGTACCCTTATTGAGATATTGTCATTGATTGCCACCTCGGGTATGTATAGAAGTCGAAGTAGCACTTGAAGAATTTATTTGCCCTTTCATGTCAATTTTTATTTCTTGTACCTATATAGCCCCGCTCACAGTTTGTTAACAATGGAAAAAAAAGTAAATAATAAAATACCACCATGATGGTTTTTCTTTTATTACATCCTTTTCATCGCGAGAGGGACGATAAGTATAGAATTGACATCTTCTGTGAACGGAACCTTTCTATAATAAAAATATTTATTGTCGTCTTTTCTTATGCTAGAAAAATATTGCAACATGCGTTTTTATTCTTATTTTATTGCTATAAAAAAAATGAGGATTGCATTCGAGGAGCTAACTACTTGAGAATAATGTTTATGGTCTTTGTACCAAGCTTAAAGACTGCCTTATATATTGGTTTGACCTCATTTTGTGAAATTAACTTATGTTCGAAATAAGGACAACGGAAGGAAAGACATCTTAAAACTGTGAACTAGATTCAAATGCGTTGCCACCAACTAGTTTGTTGAGGTTGACGAATTTGATGGATAAAAAGGGGTTTTGACGAAACTTTAAAACAAATCCACGTCATATAATTTGTTCTTAATCTGTTGTTTTGTGATTTGTTCGCTATTTTCTTTTTGACAGCACTGATTTTAACAGCTCACACACGTTTCGTGTTTTGTGTCACTGGTGAAACGTTTTCACTTTGGTCTATAATTTAACCGTGATTCGTCTAACGAACGGACAACGCTGGCAAATCATTAAATTTTATTATTAAAATGCGTCCTCAAATGTTTTAATAGGTTTAATCCACCTATTTTTAGCTATTGCGACTAAATTTGGAATGAAATTCACATTTTTGGACATTAAGGCACCAACACTGTTACGTAGAGTGCGAACTGATTAAAATATAACAGCTTTATCGACCCGTGTTAGTGATGACCGTAATTTATCGATTTGGCGTAGTTCGCAGCAATTAGGACTCTCTTTCTCCATTACTTGAAGAATTTTGCTGTAGGATTTAGGTGTGAACCCTTTTAAAATACAACTGGTGTTAGAATTGAAGCTTAAATACAAACGTACCACAACGCTGAATTTTTGATGCATGGGCTCTTGAAAAATTGGCCAAAAAATTGTGTTCAGAGACGAAGCTCATTTCTGATTGAATGAATATGTAAAGATGCAAAACTGCCATATTTGGAGCAAAGAATAGCCAAAGCACTGCACAGCTACCAATGCATTCAGAAAAAGTTAGGTACTGTTTGGTGCAGATTAGCGGTTGGCGGAATCATTGGGCCGTATTTCGTCAAAGACGATGCGAATCGAAACTTTGCTGTGAATGTTGAGTGCTATCGTGCTATAACAACACACTTTTATTTGCGCAATATGGAAGAGCTTGACCTGCATGACATGTAGTTTTAACAAAACGGTGCCGCATGCCACACAGCACGCGTAATAATGGGCGAATTGTGTCGGTTTATTTCACATTTGGGGCCGGTCAATTGGCTGCCTCTAGACTATTTTTCGTGGGGATATGTTTAGGCTTACGTCTATTGCGACAAACCCGCTTAAAATGAAACACTGGAAGCCAACATTGAAACATTTGTTCGTGATTTATTGGCCGAAATTTAAAAGAGACGCTGGGATGCGACCCAAACTGGTAACTTCCCATCCCGTCTGCCGATTTTTCTTGATTAAAAAGTTTGTAGGTTTTCGTGTTTTGTTAAAAAAGTTGTCAGTGGAATTATTCTAAAAAATTTAAAAATTATGAACAACATTTTGCATATGATGAAATCGTTTGATTTCAAAATCTATTTTTGTTAACGAGATTTTTAAGTCAAAA
Source organism: Eupeodes luniger (assembly GCA_951509635.1). Classification (NCBI taxonomy): domain Eukaryota; kingdom Metazoa; phylum Arthropoda; class Insecta; order Diptera; family Syrphidae; genus Eupeodes; species Eupeodes luniger. The sequence goes on from OX608073.1 coordinate 23,193,718, forward strand.
ACAATTTTTACCAATTTTAAAAGCATTTGCGTATTATTTTTTGTAGATTTTAATTTTTCTGAAAAAAAACTGGCTTTTCAATTCTTATAAGAAATTATCCGAATTTCTAAAACAATATTCACTGTGAGATAAAATTAGTTTGAATCCAATATTTTTAATTTTTGAAAAGATATTGAAGTCGAAAGTAAATGTTTACCAAGTTTTAGTATTGTTTTTTTTTAGGTTTTTATTTTTTGTAAGAAAACTGTCAATTCGATTTTTCTCAAAATTTTATCGAATGTTGAAAACAATATTTCTTATAATATAAAATTAGTTTGCAGCCAATGTTTGTAATTTTTGAAAAGATATTTGATTCGAAAATCAATTTTTAAAAACTTTTATTAATTTGTTTTTTAGGTTTTTATTTTTTTTTGTAAAGAAACTGTCAATTCAATTTTTCTCAAAATTTTACCGAATTTTGCGAAACAATATTTCTTACAGTTAGTTTGAAGACGTTACAATACATTGTACAAAATTAATTTCAAGTCGCTACCGTTATTGGTTCGTAAGATATTTAGGGCTAACCAACATTTTTACTTTTTTTTTTTAAATTGCTATGGTAAAAAACCAACCCCTCAATTTTTTTTGAGAGTCCTTTCTGCATCTTTCTGCATTGTTATCTGTGTTACGAAATTTATTTTAAGTCGATATCTCCAATCGTTCTTGAGCTATGGACGACGAAAAAAACGTCGCGAACGTATACGGACGTACGGACACACAGCGATCTCTCTAAAAATCTTTTATTTCGACTCTAGGGACCTTGAAACGTCGAGAAATGTCAAAATTTTCAATTCCACAAATCAGACTGATTACAATAACTTCCATTGGTAAGTTAATAATCTCCCAAGGGGTGGTCATGACCCCTAGGAAAGCACACTGGATGCACCATTGGAATGGTGAGCGCTACCGTGCGATGATAATAAATAAACTAGGTGGAGCAACAATCCGTTGAGAACAAAGGCATAGTGACTTACAACTCTCAACCATTCCTGTGTGCGAGTAATGTTGCCATTAATGGAGGGGACCTACAATTTCAAGCCGAATCTAAACGGCTAATTTGAGAACGCACTTTTCATGACAAGAATTACTCTTGAAGAATTTGTCGGTTCCTCTCAAGAGACAGTACCCGTGAAAAAAAAACTTTACATGGGACAGGCAGGGTTTAAACCGAAGACCTTTGGCATGACAGTCCAACGCACTATAACCATTACACCACGGGTACTACCGTGCGATGATAACAAACTTCTTTTGACCAAAGTGAAAGAGCATGATTTGCCTGACATGTGGTTTTAGAAAAATGGTGCTACATACCACACAGCAAGCACAATATTGGAACAGTTAAATGACGAGTACTAGATCTAGATCGCTCGATTTAATGCCTCTAGATTATTTTTTGTGGGGCTATGTTAAGGCTCATGTCTAAAACCACAAACCATTTGAGGTGCAGCCGCGGCCAACTTTTGCAAGAAATAATTTTCAAACATTAAATTATACCAACCGTAATTGATTCAAATAAAAATTTAATATATTTTTCTAAATTTAATTTTTTAAATTTAACATAGCTCTTAAAAAATCAGTCCTTATAAGACTTTCCATATTAAGAGGGTTAATTTTAATATTTAAAAAACATTGCGCATATGGTAAAGTAAGCTTGATTTCAATATCTCTTTTTATTCTCGATCGTCGAAAACCAATTTTTTAGGTTTTGTAGATTGTAGAGCGTTGACATAGACCTTATCTTTGATAAGAAAAGTCTGAGGGTGTTAAATAACAAGATCTCTGTGGCCAAGTGTGAGCATCTCTTTTCTTTCAAAAATGTAAACACTGTGTCTGCAAAATATTCGTCTTTGTGCAGTGAATTTCCTCCAATTTTAAAAAATTGTTGAAGCGCATGTTATTCCCTTTGTAGTATTGACGTAGTTTTTGCTTTTCAAATGTCAAAATATGAATGTTTCCCCGAAAAACACTAAAAACACTATACAAAACTGAACTGATTAAAAAATACTGGTGTTTGACAATATATCAGTTTAACAAAATGTTTGTAATATTCTTCAAGATAGACTGTATTATTGTGTTCAATATTAAAAAACAAAAATACATATGGTTGTTAGATATTGAATTAAGATTTGTATCGATTTAAGATTGATACTTGACTCTCGCAATAAGGCCTAAATGGCTTAAGATCTTTGGTAATTTCAGCCTTCTGTCTCAATTAAGCTGCCTTTTCCTGACACTTCATATTTGTCGCATTAAGAAAATCATTACAATCTTCGTATAATATCACTAAAAACATCTTAAAACTTGGAAAGCAAAGAAAAAAGTCTTAAAAGCATTTGGCATATCCGACAGGCTTTTTATGTCACCGACTTCTCACACATGAAACAGAGAGTCTTATTTCTTTATTCTTTTTGTTTTTAAATCTTATTTTATATATATGAAAGTAAATCATCCACATAACTATACAAAAACTCAAACCATATGGCAGAATTTAATTCAACCGCATTAAGAGCTCCTCCCAAGCCAATCTTTCTGCATTTAAGTTCATAAATTGATATAAATGACATCTATACACTTCCCACACAATTCAGCCTCAGCCTCAGCATCAGAAATCAAACGATAGAGACGGAGATAGAAGGGCTAAAGCATCAAGAATTGTCAACTTTGCCCCTCTCCTATATTTTCCATTTTAAATCAAGAAGAAGAAAAAGAAGAAGAAGAAAATAATTACTACACTTGAAAGCCGCTTTTAATTAGTTTTACACTCATTTCATTAATTGACGACTGCTACTTCAACAAAAATGACGACAAGCGTTTAACTTCAATTAAAGAAAATACTTTTGATCGAAAGAGACTGGATGTGGCATCAAGTTCCACATGCAATGCACATTCCTCCTTCTTTTAGTTATAAGACCAAAAGACGTTTATATTTTGTGTTTCCCGTATCAATGTCAAGCCCTCTTGATGCAATGCGAAGACCAAGATACACTGATGGATCATCATCATCTTCATCATCATCGTTGCGTCGCGTCTCGTCTAGAGAAGCGCCATCTAAAAATTTCGACTACTTGTCTGAAATCAAATACAAAAATTTCATCCGAAACCAAAAAGAAAAAACAATTGGTAATTAATGAACTTTCAAAATCATGTGTGTAGTGTGCCCTGTACGGTACAGACAAACCCCTGCTTGATGATGAAGATGAACATTTAAAAAAAGGCTACCAGCATCAGAATCCTCAAATTGACTTCTGTTTTCGTCTGGTAAATCGTCTCAGTGGTTGGTTAATGATGGTCTTCTAAATCGAAGATTATTGTTTCCCAGTGCCACTGGTGGTGTAATTGATTTGAATTCTGCTACGGTTGCGCGTAACAAAAAGTATAATAAATGAATGTGGGACTTTAAAGAAGAACCACACAACACAAATCGATACCTACTCAAAGTTAAATGATGAGACCTGATCTAATCTAAAAGGCCTAAGGGCGGTTTCAATGCGTATCTATCATGATGATGATGCTTACTCAGTTCACATCCTCTCAATAAATTTATTTATTAAATCAAGGCGGCACTTTTCACAATTTCTTATGATTTTAAATCGAGACAAGTGGACTGAAGATCCTTTTTTAAAATCCATTATGTGGAGTTTTTCATGGTTTAGGAAATTAAAGAAGAACAAAAAAAATGTAAAGTAATATCCTTAAAATGTTTATTTAGTTTTTTTTTCATCGATAGGAGCAGGAATTAAGGATTCGATGGGATATGTATGTACATAGGTATTTTGGTTTAGGATTTATGATGCAGATTGCATCCAGGTCAATTTTTGTGCTACTGGATTTTGATTCTCGTGATAGCAGACTTGTGAAACACACCGCCTTTTTGGTATTAAGTTTGAATTAAAACTGTAACAGAATTTTGTATATGGAATGAACGAAGAAATTATGCACCTGTCCTTTCTCTCCTAGGGTCCTAGACGCATTTCATTTTTAATTTATCGGGCATACAAAATTGTGCATCTGACCGGTAGCGTCAGTGCGTCACCAAAGTCGAATTTGATAACAGAGATTGTTTTCAAATAAGAAGTTAGTGTGAAGTGAATTTCTATGTGGACTCAATTGTCTTGCAAACATCCAAATGTGATATGTTCGAAATGATTAGTCCTTGACGTTTTAAAAAGTCGCCATCAAATAGTTTGTAAACTATGTTTTGATTATCTAGAGGTGCGTTTTTTTAATGTGAGACCATTTTCACGTCAAATTAAGACAAATTCGTGAAAATATATATTTTTGTTTTAATAGGTACTGACTTTCCCCCATTTAAGTGGTGAATTTACTTTGAATCGTGAGTCGAAATTAAATAATCTTACCAGATTAAAGAATTAAAAGTAGGCAGTTCTAGGGACCATGATCAATCATCAGATGAAGATTTTTCAAAGCAAAACTTTAGGACTTTTTAAAATTTAATTTAATTATGCTTAGATTTATGAATATTAAGAAAATGCAGGAAATAATCAACTGAGACCTAAGCCATTACTACCAAGCAAAGAAAAGGGATTTAAATACTTCTGGTTTTAATACCATTGGATACAGACAGTTTAAAATAGGAAGAGTATATTTTTTTATTGTATTCATATTTATATCTTCAGTTTTAAGTGATAGAAAAAATGGGGTTGGGCTATTAGGTCAAAATCCAAACAATGCAATGGTATGAAATCCAAATTTTGCAAATTTCCCAAACGAAAATTGAGACCTATTCGATTAGTAAAGGTAAAATAAGTTTGTCTTCAAAGATATAAATGCCATTTGATCTGTCGAAAAAACCTCCATTTTTCAATTTTTTTGGGAGGGGGTTACATTCAATACAGTTAAAATAATTTAAAAAAAAAACTTATTTAAGATTCAAAATTTTACCTGAAAAATAAGTTTGTCTTCTGAAATAAAAACAACAATTTTTATTAGAAAATTTATCTTTTATTACTTTAGAAATTTACTCGAGAGTTTTCTCTCAAAACGTGTTCTTCTTTTCGATTTCTCAAAAACAATGTCCTCTCTATATCCGCTCAATTAAGTTGGATGCGGTTCCAAACACCCATTCCAGAAAAAGAGCTGTTTGTATTCATGCCGAAGTCCATTATCCAAGGTGGAAACATACTAAGAACATCAAGGCCTATACACAATCAATATTTAGCTTCTTACACTTCAAAAATTTAAATGCCATTTTATAAATAAAAAAGCCCTTGATTTTTCAAAAACAAATTTCGAAAATCGTTAGAGCGGTTTTTTTTAAATTAATTTTTTATATATAAAATTTTTCAATTTTGCTCTAAAAATATTTTTGGTATGCAGTTGTTTAGTGATTGTAAATATACGGTCTACATTTGAATTTCGTAAAAAATACTAACCCGTTTTTGAGATATAGAATTTTGAAAAAAAAAATTCAATATTGTTTTAAAAATCCAAACAAAAAAAAATTGCACTTTTGATAATCAAATATTATTAAGGCAATATAAGAGCTTATTCACAAAAAAAATTATTGAAATCAGTACATAAGTTGCTGAGAAAATAAAAAAAAAAAAAACAACGGTTCTATGAGCGGTACCTTTCCTGAGCAACACAAAAATATGTTTTTCTTATTAAAAGAAGACAAGTTAAAAAATAAAATTTTAGAGAAAATTTAAAAAAAAATCTATCGGTTTGTTTTTCAGAAAATTCGAATTATCGTTTTTTGACCAAAAAATTGTATGGGGGCCACGCGAATCTGCTCAAAACCTTAACTTCCAAGTTTGAACTCAATCGACCCAATGGTTTAGGCTGTAGGAGCGTGGACAGACAGACAAAATTTTGGACGAATGCAAAACTTGCCATATAGTTCCTATATGTCGCAAGTAAAAAATTCTATTATCGGCTTAAAGTACATAATCAAACAAATTATGAATTGAACAGCCGTCAATTTAATGGACCCAATTTCCGATGACCTCCAAAATTTTTGGCCGGAAGGCCCCCATTTCGCATTCAATGCTTGCTCATAGCTCTTAAAACGTCGTCGGCTTATTGACATAAGCAAATGACTTAACGTAGCCCCAAAAAAAAGCCTAGATGAGTTACACCACACGACCGAGATGGCCATGGCCAATTGACTAGCCTATTTTTTTTACTACGTTTCAATAAATTGATTGTAACGTGTGTTGTGCAGCTTGTGGTACCGTCTTGTGGAAACTACAAGTTGTAAATGTCCTTTCTAAAATTGGCGAGAACTATTTCCAAAAATTTGAGTTATGGCAGTAAAAGTTGCGTTACCCAAAACTCCGAATTTCAGTAGAAAATATTTGTAGTTTGCAGACAAAGTTGGACTTTGTTGAAAAGCTTCAATTATGTGTCTCCAGAACTTCCTAAAGAATAAACTTAATTAAAAGAAGTCAAAATAATTTAATGGTGTGGAGAAGGATTTTAATAACTCAAAAATTGTTAATTGTCTAGAAAAAAGTTTATTTTATCGAAACTATAATTTTTAACTTCCCTTAGGAAGTTATTGTAATGGGTCCGATTTGTCGAATTGAAAATTTTGACGTTTCTATGTTTCAAGGTCCCTAGAGTCGAAATAAAAGATTTTTGGGAAGATGTCTGTGCGTGCGTGTGTCTGTGTACGTACTTTTGTACGTCCGTACGTCTGCGCATTCGCGACGTTTGTTTCGTTGTCCATAGCTCAAGAACCAGTGAAGATATCGACTTCAAATAAATTTTGTTATACATATAATAAGGCAGAAAGATGCAGAAAGGACTTTCAAAAAAATGGGTTGGGTACCCTACCCCCAAAGTAAAAATCCCCAAAACAAAATCCCCAAAACATAATCCCCAAATCTAAAATCTCCGAAACCAAAATCCCCAAAACCAAAATCCCAAAATCCAGAATTCCCAAAATCAAAATCCTTAAGCACAGATTCACCATATTTCGAGTATATCTAAGAAATTATGTTTGGCGCCAAACATTATAATATAATTCAAAACAAAGTTAAGTTGTGTTTTTCTCTTTATTCTCTTTTTTACTATATACACTTTTTACTGAACAAAAACATAATAAATTAATGCTATCTATGTATTTCAAAATTAAGGCATACATTTTGAATTCATGGTATTAAATCAACATATGAAACAAATATTTTAGCATAGTGATATGTTATATGATATAAATTTTAAAAAATCAAGTTTTTCAATTTCTGACCGCCGGCCGCCGTGCCGTCTTTTGGTTTTATGGTGTAGTTTGCCTTATGTATTTACATGAATTGATTGACTTTTTTTTCAAAGAAGAAATAAAAGTAGATCTTGACAAGCGAAGATTCTATAGAAAAGTAAATCTACTTGGATCGAAGTAAAGAACGAAACCTGGAGATGTCTGTTCTCATCAGTAAAAGCAGTTTATGCTTTTAACCTTGATGAAGAGTTTAACATTGTTGTTAAAATAATTCTTAAGAAAAAGCACAATATATCACCAAGGCCTACACACAAATGATGAAAACCAGCAGGCATTGACGGAGTTTGAAAATTTTAGATTTGGGGATTTCGTTTGTGGATTATGGGCATGGGGATTTATAGATCCTGGGGATTTTGTTTTTGGAGATTTTGTACTTGAGGATAACGAATTTGTGGATTTTTAAAAGTGTGGGGATTTTTGTGATTGGAGATTTTGCACTTGGGCATTATGTCGGTATCCCCAAAAAAATTGCATGGGTGGTTTTTTTACCATAGCAATTTAAAAAAAGGTGAAAATGTTGGTTAACCCAAAATATCTTACGAACCAATAAGGCTAGCGAGTTGAATTAAATTTAAAATTTTATATTACGAGTATGACGTGATAATAAACCAGCATATTTTTGGAAAAAATTCTAACAGTTTATTTTATAAATAAAAAAAAAAACTTAAAAAAAATATTTGTCACCTCTAATATTTTACCAACAAAAAATGATTTTATCTCCAAAATATTATTTGAAAAATAACGTTCCTGACATCGAGAAAAATCGAACTGACAGTTTTTTTATAAAAAATAAAAACCTAAGAAAACATTACTAAAAGTTGGTAAAAATTGATTTTCGGCTGAAATATCTTTTCAAAAATTTAAAATTATGACTTTAAACTTATTGGGCCATATTCATAGATGTTTGCTACACTCAAAGAAATTTCCTGGTGACTGTTATCAAATTTCCTGTATCATTCTATCAGATTATCGGATAACTAGATTCCGTCAAGACATCTGATACAATGTAACAGAAATCCTGGTAGCTAATACAAGGAATACAAATTTCCCCTCCGAATCTACAATGAAAATATACATTTTTTTCTGGTACCTGTTACCAGGGCTCTGGTAGAATATGCCAGGATTTCCATGTTTTTACTGGTACCAGGAACCAGGAAAGCGGTAGTATTCACCAGGAATATTTTTTGTATTGGTTAAATGTACCAGGACTCTGGTAGAATGTATCAGTATTTTTGATTAATTACTGGTACCAGGAACCAGGAAAGCGGTAGTATTTACCAGGAATATATTTTGTCCTAGTTAAATGTACCAGGATTCTGGTAGAATGTACCAGGATTTTTGATTTTTTTACTGGTAGTAGGAACCAGGAAAGTGGTATTATTAACCAGAAATATTTTTTTCCTGGTAAAATGTACCAGAATTCTGGTTAAGTATACCAGGAATGACGATGGTTTTACTGGTAGTAGTTACCAGGAGAGTAGTAGTATTAAGCGGGAAAAATATTCTTCCTTAATACTACCACTCTTCTTGTACCTACTACCAATAAAAATATGCTCCAATAAAAATTGACAGAATAAAGAATGGTCAAGTCTAACAAGCTGACATTCTAGTACGAATAGTACAATAAAAATAACAAAAATATGCTCCCTTATCGTCGTCAATGTTGATGTGCCGGTGAATCGTTTCTCTATCCGCGTTATATATTTTCTTTGCTGTTGATCTGAAATATTATAAAATTTGTTAGTTGCTTTTTTTGATTTTTTCATTAAATAGTTTTGTTTTACTTACTTTTTTCGACATTCAATTTAAATGACAACACAAAATAACAAATTTGGGAATATAAAATCTACAAAAAAATAGTACGCAAAATTGGTAAAAATTTCTGTTCGGTTCTCGATATCTCGTGAACAATAGAAGATATTGACTTCAAATTAATTTTATTCATCCAATTTGTATTTGTTTATATAAGAAATAGTTTTCTTAAAGAAATGCTACTAAAATTGGTAAAAATTGGTTTCGACTAAAAATCTCGTTAACAAAAAAAGATTTTGAAATCAAACTATTTCATTATATTATGGAAAATATTATTCGTAGTTTAAAATTTTTAAGAATAATCCAACTGAGAACTTTTTTAACAAAACACGAAAACCTACAAACCTTTTAAGGAAGACAAATCGACAGACGCGGGATTGGGAAGTTATCAGTGTGGGTGGGTCGCAACCCACCCTCTTTTTTTCATTTCTTTTCTAAGCCATAATTGTGTCAAAAATTAAAATTTCGACTGTTCTGCAGATTAATACTTGTATTTATGGATGCCCAAACATTTTTGTATTTCTCTTAATTTTTGATAATCCAAACCAGGTACAAAGTACGGTTAACGCATGATAAGTTTTTTTCCGATTAGCCTTTGGAGACTTCCTAAAATACCAAACCTGCACATTTAGAAAAAACAAGTGTCAATCTGAAGCTTAAAAGGAATCGTGATATAGCTTTCTTTTTAAAAGTTATTATAATTATATTTTAAAAGTTGCAAAAAGTCATCTTACTTAAAGTTTAGCTCAAGGTAAAATTCAGACAGACCATATGATATTCGAGAGAAAATAAAATATTTAATATACACAAAAACCGCTTTTACTTATGAATATTAAAACCTACCTTGGTTTTAAATCCACGTTCCTATTTAAAAAAAAATCATATTAAAATATATGAAAATATTAATTGATGATTATATTTTTTTTCTGAATTCCGAATTTATTTCACAACATTTCAATTTAAATTGAAATGCAATTGCGCCCATATAACATACATCAATGTGCACTATCAAACCCATAGCCCGCAAATCATATGCATTGACTTTATCACCATCAGTCCCAGTTCCCATCATCATCGTAAAGCCTTTCTCATTATCAAAGTCAATATTATTTTCACTTGCTCTACTTATTTAATTTTTGTTTTTTTTTGTTAATAAATTCCAAAGCTATTTGCACTACTGACTCACTTTTGAAAACATTGATCTTCCATTTCTGAAAGAGAGTGATAATCGAAATGCATTTTAAAAAGAACAAAATAATAATCAAAACAACAACAACAACGACACCAAGCATTATATCTCTTCCCAGGCCAAATATTTTATATATGTATGTACGTACAGTACATGTCCAATCTATCTTCTATACCTACTCGTATACACCCATTAACCTAGTTTTTCATTGAAAACCACCCTATCGCATCTTGTTTCAATATAAATATAAACCATAATTTATATGAAATAAAAAGGGTGAAACATCACAAAGCAAAAATTCCAAAATATTATTGCGCGTTCTTTGTTTTCCATGATGTTGATGCATGTTTGTTGCTCCTGGTGCGGTGTGTGGTTCCTTCCATCACCACAATTAAAATTTAAAATATAAAATAAATATAAATAAAATGACAACCAACCAACAATAAAAAGAAAACAAACAAATAAAAATCAATAATTGCATTTATGGAATTTTATTATGGTCAGTCGCATATCAGTCCTTAGAAGCGGTATCTACCCCCCATTGAAAGCGAACAATCCAACCGAACGCGACCGATTAACCGACGCTCTGTGATGCGACGTGAACGAAGACACTTGTCCGCCGCGCAGCCACATCCCAATATATATGCGGCACTGCACATATTGACGGGTTTTATGTGCATAATCCAAATAATTGCGGGTATTCCAGTGGAGCGGACACCGCCATCCACCGCCGCCGCCGTTTTCGGGTATTAATCGCTTGGATTGATTTCACAAAACAAATGCATTATTATTGAATTTTCTGTTTTTGGGGCTGAGCTCCTGCGATGACACATTTTCCATATAAGAAATAAGCAAATATTTACCCATAATAATTTACACGCAAATGAATTTTCGGGGTAGGGGAAAACAATGAGTGTTGTTTTGATTTGCTTATATTTTTAATGTTTTCAGTTTTCGATGTTAATTTTTTTTTTTTTTTTTTGATAATGAGAAATTATTTTGATGAAAATTATCGTTATTTAGAGATACAAATATAAATATTTTAATTTATTAATAATACAAAAAATAAAAACAATTAAAGTTAATTGATTTACATTGTGCATTTTTAAAAAAGGCAGGTTTAATAAAAAAAAATTCGAAATTCAAAAATATTTGTAATGGAAGTTTTTGGCTTCCATTTTAATACGATATTAAATTTCTACGAAATAATACAGTCTTCAAAAAAATTAATTTTTTAGCTTTATTAACACAATACTTTGTGAAAGCTCACGATGTCCTGAATTGAAATCTTACCTCATAATACCTATAAGATCACGTTTTTTAAAAATACGTCTCTCAAAAATAAAAAAAAAATCATAATACGCTGTTTTTAAGGCTAGATTTTCGTTATTTCTCATTAGTTATGAGATGACTTATGGGTCTTTATTTGACTCTTTCGGAAATTTTGACAAACCTCGAATTTAATTCTTTCATGTACATATTTGAATGATTCGTTTTTGAGTTTCCAAATCAGAACTCCAATTTCAGTATATTCCAAAATCTTCATGTTATAACCTTAAGATAACTAATTTATAAAATAAAAACAAAAATTGCATTTTATACCTATTTTGCGTTTTTTCTATTAAAAAGCATAAATGATTCAACGTTTTTTAAGGTTTATATGTATGGCAGATGAAGACTGAGGATTTTTCGTTGTTCAAGAATTTACATAGCTTAAAGATTTGAATTTACCTTGTTTTGAAACATTGTTAAAATTTCAAATCTATAGCAATTACTTTAAGAGTCGTCTACCGGATAGTTAAAAAAAACTTTTTTGAAATACACGGTTTTTCAACGGGGACGCTACAAAAGTAGAGGAACGGAGACAGCAAACGACGCACGCCATATTTCTTGCTGCTCTTTTGATATTTCTCTTAAGAAAGGTTTGCCATTTCATGATGGAAAGATATACGAGCCAACAACGAGTCGAAATTATTAAAATTTACTATACCGAAATTCGAAGTCAGTATGGCCTCAACGTTAAGAGCACTACGTCCAATTTATAATCGTCATAATCGTCCTAGCAGATCAACAATTGAGCGTCTAGTGGACAAATTTGAATCCACAGGCACAGTACAAAATGTTCCCGTGCCAGTGAGACAAAAAAGTGCCCGTAGTGTTGAGAATATTGCTTGCTGCTGAGGCTTCAGTTGCAGAAAGTGTCTCCCACAAGTCGTTCTCAAGCGTTGGGCATCTCTGTGACGTCGCGTCGTTGTGACAATTTTTGCGAAAAGATCTTGGCCTACATCCTTATAAAGTTAAATTGACACAAGAACTGAAGCCGCTTGACCATCAGAAGCGTCGTATGAATTTTACCAAAAATATGTGCAGCTCTAGAAATCCAAAAGTTCCAAGCAACCACCATATATAAATTCAAAAGACAATTTAAATTTATTTGAATTTATTTCAATATTAAATTTACAAAAAAATCCGGCTTTACTTCAGCAATAATTATTAGAAATCAAAATTATTCAAAATAAAATACAACTTTTACACGTTATAAAAAATGTATTTACTTAAATATTATTGGAACAAGACAAATTTTGTTTAATGGACTTGATGTTGTCTCGATGATGGTTGCTTGTAAAAGAGATAGATTCTTTTCCTTGCACCATCGCAAGATGCTTAAACAATAAAGAAATAGTGTATATGGATTAGCTGTTAAAGGGATTAAGATTAAACATGATATAGAAAAACAAAGGAGAAAAGCAATAAATGTTACAAAGCCATACAAATTTGAAGGCCATACAATTTCAAGGTAATAAAACATAGGGTATTATATAACTATGTTTGGCAACTTTGCAAAATATTAATATTTCATTAAGAATTAATTGAGTTTTAAAGAATTCATTAATTAAACAATTCAAAATATAAATATAGTAAATACAAAATAAATAATAATTTAGGATGAAATAGTTAAGCATGGCATTCCTGAACAGCAGTTTAAAAAAAAGGTGAACATTTTGGCTAAACCTAAATATTTCATAAACCAATGACGCTAGAGACTTGAATTAAATTTAATATTATATATTGTAACCTGATACAAAACAATTATATTTTTGGAAAAAAATCCCATTAACGATCTTTTTACAAATCAAAAAAACTGAAAAAAAAAATTTGTCACTTCGAAAATTTTACGACTAAAATATGATTTCATCTCCAAAACAATTTTGTGCAACGAAGTATGATGTTTTTGACATCTGATAAAATTTTGAGAAAAATCTAATTGACAGCTTTTTTTATAAAAAATAAAAACCTAAAAAAAAACATTACTCAAAGTTGGTAAAAATTGAATTTCGACTCAAATATCTTTTCAAAACTTTTAGATATTAGCTTCAAACTACTTATATCTTTCAAAAAATATAATTGTCTACATTCAGTAAAATTTTGAAAAAAATCTTATTTACAGTTTTTTTTGCAAAAAATTAAAAACAGAAAAAGAAATTAACAAAAGTTGGTAAAAATTGATTTTCGACTCAAATATCTTTTCAAAAATTTGAGATAGTGGCTTCTAACTCATTTTAACTTATAAGAAACATTGTTTTCAACATTAGGAAAAACTTTGAGAAAAATCGAGTTGACAGTTTTTTTTACAAAAAATAAAAACCTAAACAAAATTTATAAAAGGTGGTAAAAATGGATTTTCGACTTAAATATCTTTTCGATTATGGCTTCCAACTAATTTTATCTTATAAGAAATATGATTTTCAACATTCGATAAAATTTTGAAAAAAAAATAGAATTGACAGTTTTTTTTTACAAACCTAAAAAAAACAATATACTAAAACTTCGTAAAAATTTACTTTCGACTCAAATAGCTTTTCAAAAATTACAAATATTGGCTTCAAACTTATTTTATTTCACAGAAAATATTGTTTTCGATATTCAGTAATTTTTTTATAAAAATCCAACAGTCCGTTTTTTCATAAAAAAATAAAATCTACAAAAAATAGTACGCAAATTGATACATATAGACAAACTTTTAAGCAAGACAAATAGACAGACGTAATGGGAAGTTATCAGTGTGGGTCGCATCCCAGCCTCTTTAAAAAAAAAAGCTTTTGTAGCGCTCTTATTGAAAAACCCGATATATGTACATACATACATATATGTTTAATAATTTTTTCATTTTCATTTTAAAAATATTTTCAACACGCAGTTATTTAGAGCTTATTAATATAATATGTCTTACATTTCAATTTTAAAATACGACCCATTTTTGAGATATTGAATTTCAAAAAAAAATATTGAATATTTTTTGAAAAAAAAAAAAAATAAAGACATTTTTGATCATCAAATATTATTAAGCCAGTAGAAGAGCTTGTACAGGAAAAAAGTATTGAAATCGTTTTTTTAGAAAACTTAAAAACAAAATAACGGTAAGGGCACCCCCACCCTTCTGATGCACCACAAATTTATATTTTTGGTATTGAAAGAAAGAAGCGTCAAGAAGAAAAAATTTGAATATTTTGGCCAACAAAATTTGTATGGGGACTACTTTTAAAATTTCTAATTTCCAAATTTGAAGTCAATCGATCCAAAGATTTGGGCTATATGGGCGATGACAGACAGATATACGGACGGTGTCGGTGGACCCACTTTTTTCAACTTCTCTACCATCGTTATGTCATTTTTGGATCATGTTTCGGGAATTTTTTTACGAATGCAAAGTTTGCCATAAGTTCCTATATGTCGCAAGTAAAAAACCAGTCACTCAATTTTTTTGAAAGTCTTTTTTACATCTTTTGATGCTATTACCTGTAAAACATCATGTTTTTAAAAAAATAAACATATCTAGTGGTGCTTGGCTGACGAAAAAATGTATCCAGAACTCATGGATGTCTTCGGAATACTTGTTTGTTGTATTCTTATTAAAACTTTTTAAAATAACTTTGTCCAAATTCATATGTTTTTCCACTTAAAATGTCTTGAGGAACATATGGTTTTTTTCCGTAACGGGATCTGTGAGACACCCTTTATTTCGAGACGTCCTGTAGAGATAACTATCAAACTCTCTCTCATATTAACGAAGTGCGTTTGACTATTATCTGCATTCTGCTAAAAAGTAATACGATACTTTTATTTCAAAACATGACTTAGATAATCCTCCATGGAATTTTATGTTACGGCTTCAATTTTATGTCTTAACCATTTACTCAGAGGAATTTGGTTAAAAGCCCAAAGATATTAATTTGCCTTATACTTTCACTTAACAATCTATCGCTTAGTCTATAATGATATTACTGACAAAGTAGGTATGCATAAGTATGCCTCACATAAACCCCATTTGATGTTGCATTCATTAAAAATAAATTAATTCGTCCACCAGAGTAAAATATAGTTACCTACTTTACTCCACATAGGTAATAAATTCTTATAACAGAAAACAGACTGATGCTCGCATTATTCAATCGAAATTGAAATCGAAACCACTGCTGGGTGAGTGTGATGCCTTGAAGCATCATGCAAGCGAATTCCACAAAATAATTATAATGGTTTCTCATTTTCGTTTGATGTTTCAACCAATTATACTCATTTTCACTTCGATATAGCAAAATTAAATTAGGTAGATATATATACTTACCAGACCGTCGTCGTCGGCTTCGTCGTCGGGCTCCCACCACACCATACCGACTATCCATAGTGAAGAGTTAATTTTTCTTCCAAAAATCTTCAAATGTGTCTGCAGCACGTCTACCAAAGCTTGCAACATGGCACACAAACGGAATACCAATCAGCCAATTCCTATAACTTATTATTTCTTCAGCTCGTATACTCTCCAACTCAAGCCCATAGACGATAGACATACCATGCACTCTTGGAATCGAAGTTCGGCGAGTTGCATTTGGAATTGATTCCTTGCAGCTTGCAGCATTATAATCACAGTCTTAATTGTGTTACGTAAATAAAATTCCAAAACAACATTTCATCGCATGTGATGGACTGCGGTGGTGTCCGGTTGCCGCATGCCGGTCGGTGGGTCTTCTTTTGTTTTGTGAGAGCTCTGATGCCGATGCGGTGCGAACATCTTGAAGACCACGTTTGCATGGTTCTCCCAACCTCGATGGAAATAAAAATCGATTCAAAACTATGAAATATGCAAATATTTGTATAATTATATAGGTTTTGATCGAATTGATGGCTTTTGTTTAAAGATGACGCATCACCGCAGTACACAAACGGTCCATCTTGTTCTATAGAAATCAGAGGCCTGTCAGGCTAGAAGACTTTCTCCACTGTATTCTGTTCGTGACACATTGCTGATGCAGCGGCGATGGTGGTAAATTCGATAAGAATGGAAATGGATTCTGAGAACTGCGTAGCGTAATGTTTGTATACTGCGTTTCGTTTCGTAAACCCAAAGCAACAGAAGCTCTGTTTATTTAGGGTTATCCGAATGTTTGTTTGATGTTCCCATAATCAAAGAGAAATGACAGCTTCATCTGTAGATGACATCAACTCCCTACGACGACAACAACGACAACGACGACGACGTGCATCAAAAAAGATTCACCCGTGTGCTATGTTTTGGAAGTGCAAAAACCATCCTCGCAGTTGCAATTTATGTCTCAATTAAACTGCGGGTTCCATATCCGCTTCTACTCCGCAGTACTCTCCAGGATCTGATTTCAATTGCCAATAAGCTAGGCTGCGGGTGGTTGCCCGAAAATGTGATATGAAATGTTCTCGTCCTTTTCACTCACTGCACACGAATCGAATATGCCCCATCAAAACAGAAAAAAGCCATATTCCAAGCACCCCATCGAGCCAAGCCGTCCAGGAGTCGAAAATACGTGTAGACTGGCATAGATGCACTTGATTTCCTTCAAGCTGTTGTTTCACTCCTTTTTTTTTAACTGTGTTTGTGGTTTTTGTGTTTTTGTCATTAATACGCGGTATCCTGCTGAGAGCGAATTGGCAAACAAAAAAGATTCCTTTTTTTGCGTTTATATTTTCTAACCAAAAACCACAGGCAAGCCAGAGTCGAGTGTATAGCTAATACGTTAAAGGTACTATAACGCAGGGTATAGATAGATAAGGAAGATGCGTGTTCGGTGATAGGGGAATTCAGGTGAAGCGTGACGGAGGCAACGGAAAACCACAAAAGCGGTAGCAGAAGTTTTCAACGCATAGCACAGGAAGAGGAAGGAGCAGGAAGCAGGATACCAGAGTTATAATGGTATATTTAGGATGGTATAAGGACCTGCGTTTTCTAGCGTGTTTAGCTGGATGGTGCTGCTGCGGTGGCAAAACTTAAACAAGCGAATCTACCTCTATACCTAACCTATGATGGCAAAATATTGAATTCTGGTTAAATGTTTAGCTTACTCGTATCCTGGCACTTCCCACTGCAGCAAAACCGTCATCAGGGTTGGGCTCGAGGGGCTAAGGTACTCGTAGGTATATTGTTGCATTCCTTTTGGTTTGGGGTTTATCTTTCTTTCGGTTTTTGAATTTTATGCAAAATATATGGTTGGTTGGTATAAAACTGCACAAGAAGCATTCGGAATGCCGCACAGCTGCTGACAGTGCACGTGAGACGAGAGCGGTGCGGTACGGTGTGTGGTGGGATTTAATTTCTTCTTTTTTTTTTTTTCTGTTGGCGTTCTTCTTCTTGTTCGTACTTATTTCAAATGCAAAATTGTTTAAATTGTTCGGTTACTACTTCGTATGCATAATAAAAGCAGTTGTTGGTGAAAAAAAAGAACCCTTAACCTATGTGATGTGTACCTAACAACCATGCACCTATGTTTGTATATACCTCTTCGTGGAAGTTTTGAAAAGAGGGAACTTTATGGTAATTTAGGGAAGTTTTTGCGGTTAAATATGGTGGAAGCAGGTTTTTGTGGTGTTTGTGCATAGAAGAGAAATAAAAATAAACAAAAACAAAACAAAAAATGGAAAATGGAAAATAAGACCAAAAACGGAAGTTACAATTTGGTTTTGTGTCATTTCAGGTGCAATTGTAATGGCAAAATTAGATATATAGGAAGTTAATTTTAGTGCAACGGTAATTGCATGAATAATTTTCGTCATTATCTGGTAATAAATTTATGTTGAGGCTTTAAGGACTTTTGTTTTATTAGTTAGAGGGTGTCCCAAACTTTAACAACTTCTAAAAGCTTTATTTTTGGGTAAGGCGAGTTCTTAAAATAAAGGCCACATTAGTATATGGAGCTTATTTGTGTCAATAATTGTTGTAGTACCCGTGGCGTGATGATTAGTGCGTTGGATTCATTTATACCACACTCTTCAATAATGCACTGAATAATGAATATTATCCAGTGGATTGGAACACCGCTGTGCTTTATTCTATCCCGAAAAAGGGAAAGGACAACTCCAACCCGTCAAATCGTCGGTCGATAAGTCTTCTTCCGACCATCAGCAAAGTTTTCGAAAAGATCATCAATAGGGCTCTGACTAAGTGGGCTGCGGACAACAAAATAATTCCGGATAAACAGTTCGGGTTCAAGGCGGGTCATGACACAATTCATGGTGCGTCTAAACTCGTTTCTGATATCCAATGGAATAAATCAAAACAACAATACACAGGTGCTGTTCTAGTTGATTTGGAAAATGGCCTTTGACACCGTATGGTTAGAGGGTCTTTACCAGGCTTGGCATAAGCAAGCCATTGTTGTATATACTTTATGATATGCTTAACGGTAGAAAGTTTGTTGTCAAAAGTGACAATGTAACTTCTACCACAACATTCTTAATTAAAAATGGTCTTCAACAGGGAGCGGTGAATTCGCCGATATTCTTCAGCATTTACACCAGCGATCTGATAGGTAGTCTTACAAAGGCAATTGCGTACGCCGACGATCTAATTGCGTACAGAACGGCCCGAAAGGTTGAGGTTATTAGAATTCTCTTGCAGCGTGATTTTGACAAGATTCAGCGATATTGCGAAGACTGGAAACTGAAAATAAATGTCCAGAAGTCGGAGACAATTCTGTTCCGGACTCCGTTGGCTAGGGCCACGAGCCCACGAGGGATACGTGCAAGAATTGGCGCAAGATGGTCATCGTTGATCTTCACGGGCAGCCATTAGCGAGCAAAAGTGTAGTGAAGTACCTCGGTATCTAGTTAGATCAGTATTTATATTTCGACAGACATATAAATGCTGCTCTGACCAGGGCCAGAGGAGCTCTGACGAAACTGCTGTTTTACAGCAGTCGGCTTGACCCCAGAGTGAAGGTAATTTGCTACATGGCCCTTATACGGCCGATGATCGTTTATGGTTGTCCTGTGTGGTTCAACGTTGCCCTTTCCTAGATGGAGAAGTTTCAGGTGTTCGATCGGCAGTGTTTACGACGCTGTACCGGCTTACATCGAACAGCCGAACCTTCTTTCATTCATTACTATTCCAACTAGGTCCTATACAACGGGGCTCGAATCAACAGAATTAACAATTTCTTGATAAAACTCGTTCGAGGTCACATTGCAAGAGCTATGTCTTCGACCAATAATTTAATTTTCGGGGCGTTCTATGCGAACGACGAGTATTTTGAGAGTGCACGCTTAAGCGGCATCATTCCACCAGAAGCATTCCTCTTCTTAGACAGATGCGGTCTGATACAGGATAGATTAGCAGTTCCGCTAATCTAACACGTCAGACGAAGAACCGTGGATAGGCGACTCTTGTACAATTGGGACGTCATGGGACAAGGCGGAGCAGAGCTCCTTCGGTTCAGTAGGGCTGTGTCCGAACGGGACCGAACTGATAGGGTGAAGCAGGAGAACCAGTTTTGGTGGCTTCAATCGGCACTTGATAGTGAGTAGTCGGGATGGGGTTTTAAGCCTTGGCCGGCTTACATACTTGTTTTATAGTTTTAGGGTTTAGTTTTAAGTAGAATAGGCATGGT
Organism: Eupeodes luniger; assembly: GCA_951509635.1. NCBI lineage: Eukaryota > Metazoa > Arthropoda > Insecta > Diptera > Syrphidae > Eupeodes > Eupeodes luniger. Next base: position 23,213,906 of record OX608073.1, read on the forward strand.
GGCACAAAAAAAAAATATGAAAAAAAATAAAAAAACAAAAAACAAAACAAAACAAAAAAAAATACAAAAAAAATTAAAAAAAAAAAAAAAACATGGAATAAAAAAAAAAATAATAAAAAAAAAAGACAACAAATTATGAAAAACAAAAAACGTTAGATAGTTAGATTTGCTGCTGTGGTTGTTCTAGTTTTAAGTAGGTTATAGGTAGAATAGGTAGTTTTAGTTAGCTTTAAGTTTTATATTAAGGACCTTATTTTAAGTAGTTTTTAAGTAAAAATAAAAAAGGATATTGATATTAGTTTTTTTGAAATTTTCTAATAAATACAAAAATAAATAAAATGAATTAAAGTTAAATAGATCTTAGGGCCGAAAGGCATTAGCATTAAGTATTATTGTTTAACTTAGAGTGTCCGTATGGGACCAGTAAGTTAGTTGAAAGTTATGGTTAATTTAGGCTAGTTTTATGAATTTTTGTCTAGCTTTAAGATAGTCTTAAAAATGAATTAATAAAAATGAATTTACAAAAAAAAAAAAAAAAAAGTGTGAGGACAAAAAATGCCTATCGAGTCGAGTTCGCCAAAATTTCCTACGTAAGCAGAAAATCATGTCACGAGAGATTGATTTTAAAAAACTATGTTATCATCCGAGTTCGGTCATGGTTTGGTGGGGAGTGAGAGAAAGTGGTGAAACCACTCAACAATACTCTATTCAATAAAAAGCATTGGGTTTTCTAGCAGGACTCAGTTCGAGCACACAAAGCCAATTCGACCCAGCTGAGGCTGGAAAAGGATGTTCCTGAATTCATAAAGGCATCAGATTGGCCCTCAGGCAGTCCCGATCTCAATCCTCTGGATTATTCTTTTTTGAGCTGATGGCTTGTCATAGAGGACATCCGAATTTGGAAAGTCTGAAATCAAGTCTTGTCCGAGCAGTGGCGAATTTTCCTGAAGAAAAGGTGCGTGCTGCCATAGACGATTGGCCGTAGCAACTCAAGGCTTGTGTTAAGGCTAAGGGTTGACACTTTAAGTAGCAAGTCAATAATATTATTTGTAATACTATTTTATATCATATTTAATAAAATTTAAAGCTTATTTAATATTTGTCTTCCTTATTTTGCAAGAGAAATGTGTAATAGTATTTATGGCACGACTACGCATACAAAGGGGTTGAAATTTAAAGGGCCGATGTTGAATGTGAACCACACCTAAACGTCAAGATTTTTTCGCATTTCATTCAACATTTCACAATTTCAGACTAACTCAATTTAAACCATGAAAAGATGCACAATCGTTAACAAGCGTTAAAGCTAGGTGCAATTTGCTCAAGCATTAAAACCTCTTGAACATTTCAAGCGTCGTCAATATTCAGAATGGTGGCAAGAAATGGCAACAGTGGATGAAAATCATCTTTAGTGATGAGGCACATTTTCACACAGAATTTCCGCATTTGGGCGAATAATAATCCAAGAGTGATTGCACCCAGAAAGAGTGACTGTTTGGTGCATTTCATGGGCTAGCGGCATCATAGGGCCGTATTTTTTATTTCAAAATGAGGCCGGTCAGATAGTTACTATGAATGATGTTTGCTATTGTAGGATGATAACGAACTTTTTATGGCCCAAATTGGAAAATATGCATGATATGTGGTTTCAACAGGAGGATACCACTTGCCACACGGCAAACGAAAAAATGGTTCCTTTGCGCGACAAATTCAATTGGCAGACAAGATCATGTGATTTGATACTGTTGGACTTCTTTCTTTGGGGTTATTTCAAAGAAAAGGTGTTCGCTGATAAGCCAGCAACAATTCAAGAGCTAAATAATGAGATAATTCGGCAAATTAATGTCATAGAACGTCAACTATGCCTCATCATCATAGAAAATTTGGACCATCGGATGCAGGTGTACCGCCGAGGTCCATTTGGCCGATGTTTTCTTCCATACATAATTGAACCATTCCAATATTATCATAATTAAAAAACTGACACTAATTTCCTAAATAATTTATGTTTAATTAAAATCAACATCGGCCCTTAAAATTTAACCACCCTTTACTTAAAACGCTAGTGTTTTGATGACTATTGGTCAAGTTTGTGCTCTCGTAAAAATTTCAAATTCAAATCAAAGTTTTTCTAGTCATTTGCTTTTGGATATTTATACGATTCTTCGAATAAAAGGTTTCGTTTTGACATTAAAAAATACTTCTTTAGAGATTTCAAAAAATGTTTAATCTTATTGCAGAGTAGTATTATGTTTTCTAAACTAATATTTTTTACTTTCTGTCATGAAATGTTCAAAAAGTAGGTATAAAATAAAATAACAATAACATCAAAAACCGTAGCTTACAGTGAGAAGTATTGATAATAGAGAAGATTTTCATTTATCATTCTTAGATGTTCTAAGCCCCAAAGTGAAAACGACACGAATCGTTGGTTTTCAAGGACAAAATTAGCAAATAGCATTGTTTAATTTTTAGTAAGGGCGTATTTTTCAACTGTCAAATGTTAAAAGATGGCAGCTTCAAAAATTAAATCTGCTTAAATAGAAGGTTATTCAAAATAAAATCTCTTTTTGGAAACCCCTTTATTATCAAAAGGATAATGTGTGCCTCAAACACATTTTTCATGACGTCAAAAACTTTCAATTCCCAGAAAATGTATCAGAATCAAAATCAAAAAATCATTTTTCTTTAGGTCAAAAACCACCGAAGAAACAAATAAATTGCTATTTCCTCCTCCATAACTATTTATTGAATAGCTTCTCAAAATTTTATCATCATCCCGTTATTCTTTCTTTTATAATAGGTATACGAATAGCATTTGTGGTCTTAATATTTACACAACCCGCAAAGACTTATCTTAACTAATGATGACTGACAAATCCAACAAATTAAATTGTCACATAACTTTTTTTTCACATCAGTTCTTTCATTCATCTCTCCCACTTACCATAATATGAGTTTTGTGGCTAAAATAAAATTCCAAGAATCACGTTGAGCACGCCTTTCTTATTTTAACTTAAATTTATTTTAACACTTACCGTAAATTTTAAGATATTTTTTCAACCAATATTAAAGAAAGACGAAGATAAAAGAAAAAAACAAACGAAAATTATGAAACTCATTATCAATCAAAGTACAATCAGATGACAGGTCTCATACATTTTTGTCCAGGTTTTGACCACAAAAATCCGCATTGATGGCTTTAATGGTCGCTCTCACCAGGCACGTAGCCAAGGGGGGGGCTAGAGGGGCTCAAGCCCCCCCCGAAATGATTTTAAAAAAAAATATTTGAACAAAAGTTTATGTATATTCTCTTATTTAGTTCCTCACTACTTATGTATATTGTTCTGAAATCATGTTGCTTTAATAAATGTTTATCCCACAAATATTATAAACTAGCTGGAAACCCGTCGAAAACGACGGTGTATTATCTATCATACGCCACATCAGAAAAGCAGAGCTACTATCCGGCAGATTTCATGCTTTTTCTATATGCATAAATGCATTTTTTTATATACGCAAGTAGGTATAAATAAGAGTACATACTATTTAAGTTCGAATTGTGTTTAAAAATAACTCTTAGCAATCTGGTTGCAACAGACTCTTTTTTTTCATCAAAAGGAGACTATTTAGGTACTAACGGGTGATTTTTTAAGAGCTTGAGAACTTTTTTTAAAAAAAAAACGCATAAAATTTGCAAAATCTCATCGATTCTTTATTTAAAACGTTAGATTGGTCTATGACATTTACTTTTTGAAGATAATTTCATTTAAATGTTGACCGCGGCTGCGTCTTAGGTGGTCTATTCGGAAAGTCTAATTTTGGGTAACTTTTTCGAGCATTTCGGCCGGAATAGCCCGAATTTCTTCGGAAATGTTGTCTTCCAAAGCTGGAATAGTTGCTGGCTTATTTGTGTAGACTTAAGACTTGACGTAGCCCCACAAAAAATAGTCTAAAGGCGTCAAATCGCATGATCTTGGTGGCCAACTTACCGGTCCATTCCTTGAGATGAATTGTTCTCCGAAGTTTTCCCTCAAAATGGCCATAGAATCGCGAGCTGTGTGGCATGTAGCGCCATCTTGTTGAAACCACATGTCAACCAAGTTCAGTTCTTCCATTTTTGGCAACAAAAAGTTTGTTAGCATTGAACGATAGCGATCGCCATTCACCGTAACGTTGCGTCCAACAGCATCTTTGAAAAAATACGGTCCAATGATTCCACCAGCGTACAAACCACACCAAACAGTGCATTTTTCGGGATGCATGGGCAGTTCTTGAACGGCTTCTGGTTGCTCTTCACTCCAAATGCGGCAATTTTGCTTATTTACGTAGCCATTCAACCAGAAATGAGCCTCATCGCTGAACAAAATTTGTCGATAAAAAAAGCGGATTTTCTGCCAACTTTTCTAGGGCCCATTCACTGAAAATTCGACGTTGTGGCTCGTTAGTAAGTCTATTCATGATGAAATGTCAAAGCATACTGAGCATCTTTCTCTTTGACACCATGTCTGAAGTCTCGCGTGATCTGTCAAATACTAATGCATGAAAATCCTAACCTCAAAAAAATCACCCATTATTATTTAATAAAGACAAATACACATTAATGTTAAGAGACTATCTATCTAAGCAGAAAAAAACGACTTTTGCGCCTTTGTGAAACAAGGTTTATTGAAAGGCATGACAGCATTCTTTCATTTGTAGAGCTCTTCAAATGTATTGCTATTAGTCTTGAAGAAATATCCACCAAGACGTGGGCAATGTTTTCAAAAGCATCAACTCTGTTAGCAGCAATTCAAAGAAGTGATTTTCTGGTAAGCCTCATGGTATGCGAAAAACTTTTTAGTTTAACGCTACCCTTATCAATTTTCCTTCAAAATGAATCTTTAAATTTCGTGTCTGCAATAAATCACACGGAACAAGTCTTAAGTTCTCTTAAGAACATAAGAGAAACTGCCAAAGACCTTTTCAGAGACGCTTTTTAATCCGCATCACAACTTGCCAGGGATTTATTTGAAGTCAGCATAACAATTCCAAGGCTTTCTTTGAAACAAACAACGCGCTCTAATCCAGAAACATCATGTCCAGAAGACTATTTTAGAGTTTCTATACTTATTCCCTGTCTAGATTATATTATACAAAATCTAACTGACAGATTTATGGTCAACAAGGACGTTTTACTATCGTTTCAAGCTCTGCTTCCAGGTTTTGCTGCCGCCAATCGAGTAAATGAAATGGAAAATCTAACACTCTACTTCGATAACGCAATATCCTTATCAGCTGTTAAAGCGGAGTACATACTCTGGTGCGAAAAAATTTCACCGATGGATCCCTCTTCCGATGTTCTGAAACTGCTAGATATATGTATGTGACAAGACCTACTTCAGGAGCATTACAACAGCTAGCGTTGAAAGAACCTTTTCAACGATGAAAAGGATCAAAACAGTATCCCGAAGCGTTATGGGCCTTCCAATACTAAGCGCACTTGCAATGCTGTCTGTTCACTCAGGTATTGATGTGGATCCAGATGAAGTGATCGACATTATATCTTAAACAAAGACAAGGCGTTTATTGCTGTAAAAATCCAAACTATTTATTTAATTAAATAAAAAAAAATACAAACAAAAATAAAACATTTACATTAGGTATGTAGTTTTTTTAAAATTTTTGTATATAGAAATACTTCTTCGAAATTGAACAAGCCCCCCCCGAACCGAAATCCTGGCTACGGGCCTGGCTCTCACTCAACACAAAAACTGCCAGGTGATAATTTTTTACAGCCCGCTGCGCTGGTAGACTTCAAAGCAAAGAATTGGAAGGTTGAAATAATAAGTTTAAACCGCAGAATAAAAAACTGAAAGCAATCAAAGGCTAACCATAAAAATTATGACATCATCGCTGTCATCTTTTTGTATTTTTTTTTTAGTTTTGTTTTTAAGAAGACGAAGAAGCAATCCTAATAATAAGCTTTTTGCGTCAAGTCTCTTTTTTGAGCTGCTTTGTGCCATCCTTTTTTGAAACAGTTCAAAAGCGGGATTAAAGTCCTTGATGCCGGCCGATATACAGAGCCAAGAGTCAGAAGAGTGTGCATAAACAGACAGGCGATGTCATCACTTGCAAGCTGAAGAGGCTACATCGCTCGTACAAACATCAGACATGCCTCTGGCTGAGTATTTTGATCGTCGTCTTCGGTTGTTGAACGCAGAAGGCATACCGCCAGCCGATGCGCCGCGCCACAACAAAGCAAAACCAAAACCAGAAAAAGTAACAAGCATCCCGCAAAAGGTGGAATCACACGCCACGCCACCTCTTACCGGAAAGGCTCCTTCTATATACCTCACTCTATGGCAATGCACAAAGGATTTGAATTGCGCGCGTTCCTTGGGTGCTGCGGCTGCGTAGCGTACACACATTGTGCCCATCAGCCAGAAGCCAAACTTAAAAATAAAAAGCAAACTCTTTTACTCCACTCTCAGCTTGTTTGTAGTATTATAGTACATCGTCATCATTGTTGATTCTGCTGTACACACCGCATTGCATTGGGACAAAATTTAAAGGTTTGTGTACATTATGCTTGAGGGTATATTTTACCTTTAAGGCGGCAAAAGACTCTTTGGAATAAATGTACAACGTTACAAGTACGAATTATTTCGAAACATGCGAATATGCGGAGATTGATTAAGGGAAAAAATTATGTATCGCTTCAAGTCGCAGAAACTTGCTTAGGACAATAATTACTTTGGATCTAAGATATCACCAGTTTTATCAAGCGTTAAGAATGTTTTTTAATGATGCCAGATTTTTGAAGAATTTTTTTTAAATTTATGTGTTGCTAAGTTTGACAGCTGTCAAGCAAACTGTAATTCTCATTTTGACGGATTCTTAGCACGTATAAATTAGCCATTTATAAATTAAACTTTTGTCATTTCTCTACTACCATCAACTTCTGTCAAATTATTTTTTTGACATCTCAAAATTAAAGCCTGATTTTAATTTTCATCTGGAAGAAGTCAAATACTTATTTTGGGTTATTCAGCAGTTTAATTGTGTCCTAAAAAAACTCAATGTAAAGTGCTGCCAACTGCCTGCTTTAATTGTCAAATGCTGTAAAATCTTCCTTTTTTAATAGTTGCAGCAATAAACTGGTAAAGGACTTAGAGGGTATCCCAATATAAAGTAAGGTCTTGACAGCTCTCTGCATCTCATCTTTCTAATTTTCAACCATTAAATCGTTTGGGTTTGTCAGAATCTAGGGGGTGTCCCAAAAATAACTAAAGGTTTTAAATTAATGGTATTTATACTTTAAAGTGTTGGCAACACTCTATTACTGTCAATAATGGCAGATTTTTTTTACAGTTGCCTCAACTTATTCAGAATATGGATTGTGTCCTAAAATGCTAGTCAGATTTAAAGATTTATTCATCAATTTTATTGTGTACTAAAAATAACTCAATGTAAAGTGCTGCCAACTATATACTTTAACTGTCAGCAATAAATTGGTTAAGCACTTAGAGAGTGTCCCAATATTAAAGTAAGATGTAAATATTTTAAAATTTATAAAGTAAGGTCTTGACAGCTCTCTTCCTCTCATCTTTCAAATTTTAACCATTAAATCGTTTGGGTTTGTCAGCATCTATAGGATGTCCCAAAAATAACTAAATGTTTTAAATTGACGGTATTTATACTTAAAAGTGTTGCCAACTCTCTATTACTGTCAATAATGCCAGATTTTTTTTAACAGTTGCCTAAACTTGTTCAAAATATGGATTGTGTCCTAAAATGAAAGCCAGATTTGAAGTTTTTGATATTTATATGGTAAAATGTTGCTTTCTCGCTCAGAACTGTTGTTTTGTAGACGTCAATATTTTGTTTGGATTGTTTAGTACCTAAAAATAACTCAATGTTAAGTTTTGTTAATTCTCTACTTTAGCTGTCAATTATTACTCCTAGATCTTTTTTTAATAGTTGAAGATACTTAATTGACTCAGAACCAAGAGGGTCCCCCAAAATTAAAACCAGATTTGAATTTTTTTTTGAAATGTATGTGATAAAGTATTTGGTAGGCCTCTAATAACTGTTTACTAGAAGACGTTAAATACTTCCAGTAGACCACATAAAAGGTGTCCCAGGAATAAACCAATCTTAGAGATTTAACTAGTGCGGAGCCTTATGTTGTCCTAAAACTAATTAAAGATATGAACTCACCGTTAATTAAGTTGTTTAAAATTGGCAACCTTCTAGTAAGGAGGATGTTTTTAAAATTTTAGCACAAAATCGTTGAAAAATTTGTTTATATTTTGGGACACCCTTTTAAAGTTCTTAAAGGCAGATTTATAAAAGGTTGGATTTAAATTTCCACTTTTTGATTGTTTATGCTTTTTTTATACAAACCCTTTAACTGGTCTTTAAGACAACATTCAAAATCGGATCCCTTGGTTATTTTCGGGCGTGTAGAGCACGCATACCTCATCCGGCAGGTGCGCTGCCGCGTCCGGATTTACCTGAAGCCGAAGTGCATATTTATTTTCATATACACCTATTTGCATGCGCGCACTCACCATCTCCAGCAGGATTTGCCATCAGCATTACTACGTTACCACGACAACGACTGAGGTGAGGACGACAGCAAAGTGTTCCACGTACGAATGTTTATAGTGTTTACGTGAGGAATGACTTGAATGGGGGGGAGGGGTGTTGTATGGTATCGATGTCGGTCGGTTGTAGTCTGTAGTGTTGCACTTCTGTGCTCAATGCAAGCAAATCTCAAAAGGTGGCGGTCGGTGGTATGTAGTGGCTCAGTGGCTGAGCCTGAGTGGCTGGGCTGGTTGGTGCTGAATTAGCTTGATTATTGGGTGCATGCAATAGTTAGGTATGTTTTTTGTATTTTTATTTTTATTATTTTTAAGTGGCTTTGTGGTTGTTGCGATTCGGCGGCATATTTCGTACCTGGTCTCCGGCATTCTTTTCTCTTTAATAATACAAAAAAAAACGAATAGCCAACAACGTGTAAGGCTTTTGTTGGACACCGGGCATAAGCGCGAGAAGCATACAATACGCTTTATAGAAATATTATGGCTTTATTGTAGGGTTAAGCGAGCAGGTTTTATAGGTAAGGTTTTTTTTTCCATATTTGCTAACTTAAGTGATGAAAAATTACAAGTACAATTTTATAAGTTGTTTGAGTTCAGTTTTTTTTTTATTTTTGTTTTTTTTTTTATCAGAGAGAGGAAGGGTAGGTAAGGTAAGTTAAGGCAGGTACAATAAAATCGAAGTCTTTTATGCGAATTCGCTTTCGATTTGCAGTTAAAATTATGCTGATAGCTACTTAAAGCGTAGCAAAATTGAACACGATTGAATTGTGAAAGGGGATCATTATATGTATATGTGTGTACTGTACATAGGTACTAAGACGTAAAAGTGCTTTTGTTCTTCAAGGCTTTTTGAGAGTTTCTTTTTATTTTCTAAGGAGACATTGCTTTCTAATCGAATTACCTAGCTATGGCTTTCGATTGTATTAAGTACCTACCTAAATAGAATAATGTTTTGGGGACTAGATTTTTGGTTATGGGATTGGATTTTTATAGATGATTGGCGGATTTGATGAAACACATATTCTATTTAATCATCTTGTTTTTTTAACTTGTTACCTGATAAGCTTAAATTTAAGTGATTTTTTTTGGGAAACCAAGGGTTCTCAACAGCGAACTTAACACACCGAATTTCAAAACCCCGAAAACCCATAATCCGTAAAATCAAAAATGTCAACATTTCTAAATACCGTAAATATATTGCAAAAATATCGACGTTTTAAATGTAAATAGCACTCCGTTTCCGTCCAAAAAACTGTAATGTTGACATTTCTGTCATTTTCTGGAGAAAAACGTGTACAATGATCTAAATAACTAATTTTAAAGAAGAACCCTAAAATAAAACAAAATAATATTTTATTTTTTTAAATAATAAAATCTACTTAAAAAATGTGTTTTTAACGTCATGTCAGATGAAATGACTGATGAAGTTATTGTTTACATTTTAGACATGATTTTTGACGTTTTCTACGAGATTGTCTACGTTAAAATGGAAACAAGTTAGAAAATCGATAAAAATGTTTCTAATGAAGGTTTTTAATTCCATGTTTTAGCTGCTTTTCAAACTAGATATTAAACTCTTTAGATTTTGTTTCACATTTCTCTTGTTTTAAAACAAATTGAATTGGGTCATGCAACTATTTTTACTATTATTAATATATTGTTCAATCAGTATTTAGTGTTACACGTAGAAATGTGTCCTCCCCCTCCCTTTTATGGTAAGGATTTACGAACCCTAAGAATTGTCAGAAATAAATTGGTCTAGTGTGTTGACTTCTCAAACTATCAGCATGCTCAACGCAGATTTTTATCTCTTTGTAAATTAATATATCTCTGCAAGCTACAAGATAGCTTGATAACGGATTCCAGAGCTTCATCCAATTTATTAACATTTAACGTAAATCGTATGGCTTCCCCCTAACATACAAATTACTCGATATGACATATATACCAAATTATTACAAACATTTTTGCATCATTCTTCACCCAAACGTAAAGTTATCATCTTCAAGAACGTAAACATAGGTTTTTTTACTTGCGACATATAGGAACTACATATGGCAAGTTTTGCATTCGTGCAAAATTTCGAACTCGAGATTTTAATCAAACATGATATTACGATGGTAGAGAAGTTAAAAAAAGTGGGTCCCGCGATTCCGTCCGGTCTGTTTTGTCTGTCTGTCCACGCTCCTACAGCCTAAACCATTGGGTCGATTGAGTTCAAACTTGGAAGTTAAGGTTTTGAGCAGATTCGCGTTAGGCGTTTTTTTCATTTTTTTTAAGGTCAAAACTAACAGTGGCCCCCATACATTTTTTTTGGTCAAAAAACAAAAATTAAAATTTTCTCAAAAACAAACCGATAGATTTTTTAAAAATTTTCTCTAAAATTTTATTTTTTAAGTAGGCTTCTTTTAATAAGAAAAACATATTTTTGTATTGCTCAGGAAAGGTACCGCTCATAGAACCGCTATTTTGTTTTTTAATTTTCTCAGCAACTTATTAACTGATTTCAATAATTTTTTTTCTGAATAAGCTCTTATAATGCTTTAACAATATTTGATTATCAAAAGTGCAATTTTTTTTTGTTTGGATTTTTAAAAAAATATTGAATTTTTTTTTTTTTCAAAATTCTATATCTCAAAAACGGGTTAATATTTTTTTACGAAATTCAAATGTAGAGCGTATATTTACAATCACTAAGCAACTGCATACCAAAAATATTTTTAGAACAAAATTGAAAAATTGTATATATAAAAAATTAATTTAAAAAAAAACCGCTCTAACGATTTTCAAAAAAAAAATTTGAAAAATCAAGGATTTTTTGATTTATAAAATGCCATTAAAATTTTTAAAGACAAACTTATTTTTTAGGTAAAATTTTGAATCTTAAAATTTTTTTTAAAATTATTTTAATTATTTTATTTTATTTTTAATTATTTTAATTATTTATTTTTTTAATAATTTTAAATATTTTTAACTAGTTGAATACACAAACAATTGTTTTCGTTAAGTATGCTTACAAGTATTTTTCATTTTCGGGATGAGTTGTCCTAGGATGAGTTGTGTCTTGGGATGAATCACAAGTTTTTTGACAAATCAAATGGCATTTATATCTTTGAAGACGAACTTATTTTACAGGTTTATTTTTAAATCTTTTATAGGTACATTTTTAAACAGACTCTTTGCATGCAGGAGCAAGTTCGTGCGACCCAGTCGTGCATTTTATTTTAATACTTAAAATGTACTTCATGCCCCTCCTGCAAACTTATCGAAGTAAGTGATAATATTGTCGACAAAAAATTAAGTGTACTTAAAAATTATTTCTTTCCTGGTCCGGATGGTTTTCCTGTAAAATTATTAAAAAAATATGCTACCTCTCCAGCCTCCAATTTATTTATCTTAAACTCTAAACCCTTGATTTTTCACTCTATTTTATATCATGGCTCAAATCGTACCTAGAGAACCGTCAAAAAAGTTGTTTTCAGGTTCTCAATCCCCGATCTCTTTTATGCAAACCAGGAGTTCCAAAATGGAGCCACCTTGGTCCTTTCATATTAGTCTTAACTATCAACGATATTACTAACTTTATTGTTGATTCAACTGTCGCTATTTACGCTCTGAGGACATGAAAATAATAAAGTTATTTCTACTCCATTTGATTCTATCTAACACCAAAATAATCTTGACTCCTTTCAAACTTGGTGCGAGAAAAATGTCTTAGAACCCGATATTGCCAAATTTGCTATTCATAACATTCGACAGTAAGTGATCAAATCTTTCCTCCTGAACTTACAGTCTTCAAAATGATACCATTTATTTTGTCTGTTCTATTCGCAACCTATCACTTCAGTTTTTGAGCCCATCCTTAGTTTACCAAACCTTGGTCTAAATAATTTCCAAATCCCGATGTCACTTTATCACTATACACAATTTTTGTTAGATCTGTAATTAATACGCTGCTGGTCAAGTCTAGTGTCCCCATTGAAACTCTCACTATCAAAGAATTGAATCTGTACAACGCAAATTTCTTCGATTTGACTTCCGCGGTCTTTCTTTGGTGATAATCTATTTTTATCACTTTATGAAGATCGTTCAAAACTTATAAATCTACAAACCCTCCAAAAATGCTGCGAAGTCGCTAATGTTCTCTTTCTACGTCAGCTTTAAACAGATACCAAAGATTTACCATTTTTTAGAAAAAATTCCCATTTATACTTTTTTTCGCTATCCCCATCATCAAACAAATTACAGCGTTTTCTGATCTTTCAGATCAATGGGTGGTAAACCAGATTGTATGGCAAAGGTTGGAGCTGAGTTCGGTAAATGGAATAGTCTCTTAAAAAAAATATCTTTGAACAGCTTCAAGTTCTTCAATGGGACTGACCTCAAACGCTTGCACTCCCTAACACATACATGTTTTGACATGAAGCTAATAGCCAATTTAGCCTTTTAAGTTTGATGATAACAATACACTGAGGTATTTGAATTCAGTCACCACATCTATTCGCTCATTATTGATTCGCCAAATTTCTTCTGGTAGTATTCCTCTCTGTCTATTCTCGAAGACCATGATTTTCGTTTTTAATATATTGATATGAAGATCCCAAGTCTTACAGTATACGTTTGTAGAAGATTTACTTGAAGTTGAAGTGAAAAGGAATTATCTTATATCAGCACCAAGTCATACGTAACTCCTGCTAAGTTTACGCCCCTTTATAGAATATAAGCTACATCATCAATGTACAAGTAGAACAGAATAGGACTCAAAATCCATCCCTGTGGTACACCAGCAGACGTATTAAACCATTCTGAAAGCTTAGAACCATCCCATACAGCTGCAATTGATGACACCAAAAATGTCATGTACAACATTGAAAACTTTGTTGCAACTCCAATCGATGCCAGTTTATAAATCAATGCCACCCTATTTACCGTGTGGAATGCAGCCTTTAAGTCAACGAAATACACTTACAGCTTCTTATTCTTCTTGATATAGTTTCTAGCAATACTAGTTATAGTAAAAATATGATCTGCGGTTGAAAATCCAGGTGGGAAATCAGCTTGGAATTTGCTGAGCTTGTTATTGTTTTCAATCCAAGTTGAAAGTCTTCCATATAAAATGGTCTAAGAAAATTTTTATCAGTGAATTGAGAATATAAATTACCTCATAATTTTTAACCTAGCTTGCATCTCCTTTTTTAAAACGTATAGAAAACATCGCAAATAGTCTTAAAATCCAGCCAATGTCCGATTCGAATTCGATTTTCCTACTATTAGTCTTTCTGATGTTAGATTTTTAAGCAAGGAAAGAATATTGTTCTTTTTTGTCCCACATTGTTAAAATAATATCTTTTATAAAACCGATTAAGTGTTCAAAGAGGAGATATCATTAAACTTCATTAAAAAGAAAAAACGTATGAAAACAAAACTCCTTAATGACCCTGTCATGTGACATTACTTGGAATTTTCTGATAAAATCTATCCATAACCCACAAATATTTTTTAATCTTTGGCGCCACAAAAATCACCCTTTTTCTGCCGACCTCATGCTTAAAGTATAAGTTCAGTATCAGTCTATAACATGAAGCCCATTAGAAAAAAAAAAAACAATATATCGAGATCTCAATCAAAGATTGTGACATTCGATTGCATGTTTGATATAGGAAAAATATTAATGTGTGTTTGGACAGCCCTCATAATCCTGGCAACCGATTGGCATCACATTCAAACAACCACACGACAAGAAAGTAAAAACAAAACAACATCTACGAGTATAAGGTTAGGTCCTACTCCTCTAAAGTCGTACTGATACCCCCTTAAGGATGCTGGTTTTGAAATTATGTATAACTATGTATATCGAATCAAAGGTGCATTTTTCGATTCAAACATCAAAAAACACAAAGGTACCTATATAGGATAGAAGACCTCTAGGCAGGCGACGACGACGCACAACGAGGACCCCATCACCATCATCATGTCTTAGGGAAACATCACCGATCGTAATTTAGACGTTGTATTTTTTCGAAAAATTGATTGTTAGATATTATTTTGGGTATCGCTTTGGTGCAGCTGTCGCTTGTAACAAATGTTCGTTTGCCCATAGTATGATCGTCATAACCATCCGCATTGGCATTGGCATCGTCCTGCAGGCGTAACTCATACCTCCGCATTCGAAAACATACGTATACCGTACATCGAACATCCTTGATGTCATTATATGATTTTGAGTTTTACGAAAAATAGGGTTTTATTGAGTCATAAAGAGCAAGTGTGACAATACGAAGTTTAATATTATTCAGAACTACATAAAGTGAAAATTGAATCCTCTGTCAAACTCACTTCGGAGGGATGTGATATAAAGGGATAAAGGATTTTTCAAATTACAAATGCATTCATTTATTTGTATACATGTGCTCCTTCTGTTGCTGATGTTTATTTGCTGAAATGCTGGCTTGGCTGATCTTAAAAGCGGTTTTCCAATCGGCAATTATCACCCTTGACTATTGTTATCTAGGGTTAGGGTTAGTCTACTAAGTTCTGTGCTCTAGAATAGGGTGAATTTGAAAGTTGGAACGAATACAAAAAAAAATAACCTCTCGTCGGGTGTCAATGACAATATTCAAGATGATTTGTTATTCTCTCGTTATGTTTGCTGTTTTTTTCGTCTTATATTTATAATCTTCTAGGATTTTTCTTTCACCCCTTAGAAATATGTAGGAAATAATAAAAATAATAAAAACAAACTTTTGTTTTTTACGGTCCATATTTATAAGTATAGAAAAGTAATACAATATCCCTCCTTTTTTTGGGTTGGGGGTTGGATTTTGATTTCTCAATTTGTGTGCAATAGTTTTGCAGGACCTCTTTGGTTATTTTTTGTTTTTATAGTGACACCCCATCTGCGCCTATTTCCTTTTTTATGCCTCGGATGGGTGTAATTGTTTTTTATTTCGTCACAGAATGTGTGATGTAAAAAGGCTAAACCTATACGAACGATAATAGTTGTCCTGATTGATACAAACAAAAAGAAAGCATAACGAGCGAGGATATTAAATTGCTATATTAAAGGATATTGTGTGGAGTTTTTTTTTTCTCGGAAACCATGATTAATCACAACGTGTGGTAAAGCGGACAACTGCAACTTAGTTATAACAGCTTCTGAAACAAATAGGGTGGATGTTAGTTTTGTAGATTTTGTGATTAGAAGTTAAGATCGTGAAGAATGGATCATTAATAATTTTTAGTGAATTTTTGAAATGCCGTAAGCATTGAATTTCTTTCAGTCAAAAGGGTAATAATGTACCTTTTTCAAAAATCTAGACACAACTTTTTTTAATTTTTGAATAGGAACTGATTTTTCGTTGCACTTTGTTTCAATTTTAATTTATGCTTCATTGATTTTGTTTGACATCCAATACCATAACTTGATATGGCTTAATATAATATTACTGCAAGGTGTTTGAGGGACATTTTGGAAATTTGGTTTTATGGGAAAGGGCAAAAATAATCAGACCAACTTAAAAATTGTTTTCTAGAAAAAGGTTAAAATCAAAAAGCTACAATTCTGGATGTTTAGTAATTGACATCATTGCCACAGTGTAAGAACATTTAAGGTTTGAACAGCATTGGATTGGGTATCAACATTTTTTAAAACCACCTATTTTTAATTTAAAAACACAATATTAAAAAAAATACTCGATAGGACAAACCGCTTAAACTCGTTTAACTTATTTTGAAGGACAACATTTTAAAGTTTTTAGAAAAAGCCTTGAAATTAAGAATGAGTCTGTAGGGTGGTGGGAAATTATGAACGCTAACGATGATAGTACTATACAATAGTAAAAACTTATCTCTGAAGTTATAGTACAGGGTTATCCATTTTGCGATTTCAAATGTAAACGTAAATAAAACACATATAAAATATTTGTTTTCATGACATTTCTTTTTTATTATAAAGTTTGAACGTTGAAATTATATGTGTGAAAGACTTCATCATTTATGTAAATGACTACCACGCGAATTGTTGCAAGCATCGATTCTTTTGAGGAAATTTTCGACCACTTTTTGACACATATTGGGCGGTATCTCAGCCATAACTTGACGAATGTTGGTTTTTAAGTACTCAAGTGTTAAAGGTATATTTGCATAAATACGGTCTTTGGCATAGCCCCACAAAAAAAATTCCAGCGGTGTCAAATCACGTGATCGGGGTGACCAGTTGAAATCGCCACGACGAAAAATTAAGTGGCCAGGAAATGTCTCTTGCAATAAAGCCATATTCGCTCGAGTTGTGTGGCACCGTCTTTTTGAAAGCAAATACTCTCCAAGTCTTATTCTTTAATAGCAGGCAAAAAAAATCGATTATGATACGACCATAACGCTCGTTCCATAGTATCTTTCGAAGAAGTGAGGTCCAATCATACCTCCGGAACTAAAAGCGCACCAAGCAGTGACATTTTGTGGATGTAATAGCCTATCTTCAATGACTTGAGGATTCTCAGAACCCCAAATACAACAATTTTGCTTATTAACATATCCACATACCCAGTGAGAAATGTGATTCGTCGTTGAAGAAAATGCAAAATACACTATTATGTGCTCTAAGACAGTCTTTATTCCTGAGAACGCCTGGGAATAGACACATTCCGGTCTTCGGCAACACTTTCACTTACAGAAGTGATATTTTCAGTGGTACGAGCGAAGCAATGATGCACAGGCCTTACACTATCTATAATTAATCCAGTCTCTTCAAATTTCTTCACAATTTGACAATTTATTGCTAAGTTGGAGGACTATGTAAACTATAATATCCTCTTAAAGCACGATATATGGCTGTGACAGAAAAACCATTTTTGTAGTAGGTTTTTACAATTTCCATGCGTTGTGCGATAGTTAAGCGATCCATTTTTGTAAATGTCAGAATTTAAACTGAAAAAAAAATTGGTTTAACAATTTAGTTTGACAGATGTCGAATTCAAGCCCAGGAAGTCGTAAGTTATTCCCAATTCTAAGTAGTCGGCCGTATTACTCTTAAACAAGGTGAAAAAAGCCATATTGACAAATAACATCTAACATTAACATCTTAAATTAATTTGACCAACGACTTAAAAATGGCAATTTCACTTTTATGTGAATTGTAATAAAGCTAATTTTTGAGAGTTGGTCTTATTTACGGCAGAAAATTTAATTTTGCTTGCTTTTTTTGACAGCAAAACCACAAGCTTCTTCAATAAAGAGAGAAAGTTTGTGTACTCTAGCCGTGAATTCTAATATTCTAATTTTACTTATTAAATTTTCTATAAGAAATAAGTTTCTAAAATTTTAATTTCTATATTGTAGGATTGTAAAGAGTGTTTTTTTTTAAGAAGTGTAGTTTTCAATCTGGCAATACTTTTATGTAAATTGGTCTTTTTGACAGCTGTCACTTGATTTGTGCTCAGTTTGCCATAATTATTTACTCCTAAAAAATGTTTGCAGATTGTAAAAATTTATTACCAAAATAATGATAAGGTTCACTTGACGCATTGATTTCATCAATTTATTGAAGGAAACTTTTGGTGAGCGCATTATCGCCCATCGTGTCGTGGGTCCGTTGATGGCGTGGCCTACAAAGTTATGCGAATTAACACCGTTGGACCATTTTTAATAGGGTTATGGAAAGTCGTTTGTCTATTAAGATAAGCCCGAGACAATAAAAGACTTGGAAGAAATACTTGTAGAGGTATTGCTGGGTCATGTAGAGCAAATGGACATCAACGCTCCAGCCCGGAAGGTCTTCTAATCCAATCCCGGCGCAGTAGAGGAAAACCGCGACTTAGGTGTCACACGCAAGTGGGTGAAACTGGAGACAGCTAGCTAGGGATCGAGCTGGCTCGAGACGCATGTTGTAGCGCCACCTTAAGTAATTAAGTAAGTAAGAATTTCTTTTAAAATTATTGCTATTTATATCTTCCTAAAAGTTCAAAAAAATACTAACAATAATATTTTGTTTACGATGATAAAAATTAACAAATTCATTTTGAACAATTTAAATATGTATTTTTAAAGTCCTTACCTTAATTTTTTCTCGAAATAACGTGTGTTTTCTAAGAGTGTAGTTTTCAATCTGGCAAAACTTTTTTTGACAGCTGTCACACCATTTATGATAATTTTTGTTTGCCTTTTCACAATAGCCCTATCAAATTGTGGAAATTTGTTACCAAAATTTATATCAGTTCACGCGACGCAACGAAACAATATATTTATTCAAGTAAAATTTTGGTGAGCGCATTATTTCGCGTTGGGGACCTCCAACAAAGTTCGGTTTAAAGCCACGGGACTAGTTTTGAGTAAAATGTTTTATAAGTTTTATTTTTTTTTTCAAAAAAAAACCTTGCTATTCGATTTTTCTTAAAATTTGACTAGATGTCAAAAATATTATTTTTGGAGCTTATACAAATTCGGCGTCGAGGCAAAATGTATTTAATATACATACATATATATGTACATACATACATACATAAATCAAATCGAAGTCGGTAGTGTTATTATTTCGTGAGATATTTGGGTTCAATTTAAATGTTAACCTTGTTCTAAAATTGCTATTTTACTACTTATTTTTTGAAAAGTAATATCGAAACTTAACTTTTTTTATTTTTGAAGCGTATGCTAACATTTTGAATATGTTTTCTAAGTAATACTTTTTTCTGACATGTTAAAAGACAAAAGCTTCAAAAGTAACAGCTGCACAAATATCGGCCTATTCAAAATGAAACCTCTTAATGGAAAATAGTTTTTCTTGTTTTGTGAACATATTAACCACTAAGTCTAAAAATCTAAGAAATACATTCGATCTTTAACCTAAATTGTTATTCTTATTTATTTTTAGCAATAAATTTAATTAGCAACATTGTAACTGACATAATTTATGCTCCGTCACTTCCATCCAAATTTCAAAAGCAAACCTTGCTTGATTATACGTCTACACCATAAAAGCATTGGTAGGTATGAACTTTTATGCGACCGAGGTTTTCACACAAGTGCCTTGCTCAAATTGCGTTTGCGTAAGAAGTATAACAACCTCACAGTGCATATTCAAGTCCAGTTTCTCTGAACTGCATCATGCATATTTCTGCGCTCTGGTGTGCTGGAGGAACATAATGAATTCCTGACGTTAACCAAACTCGCATTCCATTGCGCAGCAAGAATAAACCACTTAACATTAATCTCTCTGGTTTAACCGCACCTGTACCCCACGTTATATCTTTTTATACCACATAAACGTGGTATAGGAAAGAGAAAAACCAGAACTGTGGGTCTCTCGTCTCTATGCATGATATTGAGTTCCTTGCCAACAGAGCTCTATAGAAAATCTTTAACAAAGATCGACCATGGCCAATCTTTTTACATCTCATAAGCAAACGGAACTAATAAATTCCTTTCAATTAAAATGTATTCTTCCATTCCATTTATAAACTGGCCAACCGGCCAACCGACCGACCAACTCATCCCGCAGGCGCATAGGTCTTATGATAATAATAATAATGTTATAACCTCAAAGCAACCTGGCTCAGATATAGCAACAAGTAGTCTTGACAGTTTTGATTAGTTGTACCTGTCACTTGGAAACCTAGTCGCGCAATGCCCAGCACTAGATATGTAAGGTTTCTAGTGCGCTCAGCTCATTTCCCCCATGTTGTGTTTAAGGGCGCCTTTGCATGGTAGATATAGTAGTTGATGGCCGATGGTTGGTCTGGTCACAGCCGCTGGACACACCTAGGTGCACTCAATTCATCCATTTAGATGGTTTATGTGTCATGCTTCTTGAGATTTACAAAAATAAAGAAATCAGGTGTACCTCTGCCTATATATAGGAAGACGAAACAGCTCGAAGTATAAAATGTAGTAAATTGTCAAATGCTGATGGAAAGAAATGTCAGAAGAGAGAATGAAACAGAAAGATATAAAACTCATTTAAATGTCAAATTAGCATTAAATGTCAAAACAACACGATTTAGCAATTTTATTGTCAAATTTATTTAGTCTTCTTAAACTGTCACATGCATCATCATATGATATAACGGAAAGTGCCATTTTAATCATTATCGACCACAAAGTCAAGGCGAATTTCACAAGGCTGAAGGTAATTTTTTGTTATCGGAGAAAGAATAAGAATGTAAACAGAATTCTTATGATATTTCAACAGTTCTCTTTAAAGTCGACTGCATCTTGATGCACTTTGCTTTAATGAAGCTTCCGGTGAAATGCTACGAATAAAATATATAGCACGGTTTTGTAGGAGTTCTTCACAAAAATAAGTTCGGATTTTTAAAATATTTTCTTTGACACAATTTTCTGTCCATCGAATACAAATTTTATTTTGAAACAACACCGCTAAAGCTAAACACAAAACGCGTCTAGGTATAAATGTTTGAGGTTTGAACACTCCTACAAAATAACATTTAAAGCTTTGTTCCATTCTCAACATGCCAATCCTTTGAACCTTCACTTTTTAAAGTTGCAAGTACATATTACATTCGTAAAAAAATTTAACTCGATATTTTAATCAAACATGACTTTACGATGGTAAAGAAGTCGGAAAAGGCGGATCCAGTTGTTCCGTCCTTCTGTTTGTCCGTTTTCCTCGCCTCTACAACCTAAACCATTGTTTAGGCTTGGAAATTAAGGTTCAAAACATTCGATTTTAGAGTTTTAACATTAAAAAAAAACGTAAATAAGGATTTTCTTCAAAACGAGCTGATATATTTGTATAAAATGGGATGTGACCACAGTGATAACTTCCCATTTCTGGGATGTTTCTAAAAGTTTTACAAAATGTTAATAACAATGTTGTGTTAGAGATAAAAAAAAGTTTGACCGACTACATTGGGTGCCAGTTAAAATGCAGGTAACCTGGCTCTATGCAACTTAGACTCACTGATTTGTAAAAAGTCTTCTTGCTTTAAACATACTTTTAGGTAAGGCCTCTGGAGCGTCTGAAATTTTACAACTTCCTTCGATTCTCATTTAATCTGCTGGCCCGGATAGTATCCCCGCTATTGTTCTGAAGAGGTATTCTTCAACGCTAGCAAAACCACTGCCTAAGCTTTTCCACCTGTCCTATTCTACAGGTCTCTTTCCGAGTGGATAGAAAATTGCATTTGTCCAGCCCGTCCCTAAAAAAGGTGAATCCTCCTCACCATTCGACTATTGTCCAATTGCACTTACGTCCCTTCTTTCTAAGGTCATGTAAACGCTGATCAATTTTCAGCTTTAGAAATCACTTGAAGAACGGAAACTTTTCAATGACCGACAGTATGGCTTTCGTTGCAATAGGTCCACTGGTGATCTCATGGTTTATCTCACCGAACTGTGGAACAAATTTTACATCATTTTAGAGAAAGTAAGATTATTGCACTTGATATTTCAAAGGCATTTGATAGAGTTTGGCACCAAGCTCTCTTATCGAAAATGCTTGCATTTGGTATTGGTGAATCCCTTCTTCGTTGGGTTAGAAATTACCTTTCGGACCGTTCAATTCAAGTAGTTTTGGATGGGTTCAAATCTGATATTCATAAAATAAACGCTGGTGTGCCCCAGGGCTCTCCAACACTATTTCTTATTTTTATAAATGATCTTTTGTCTGAAACTTTTAACCCACTAAATTGTTTCGCTGATGACAGCACCCTCAGCTTTTCATATTCGTTTTTACATTCTCATCTTTGTCCTTCGGATGTGGACTATAAACGGCAGCGTATGATAAGCTTATTAAATTCTGATCTTGACAGCTTTATCCAATGGGGAATCAAAAACCGTGTAGAATTTAATGCTAAGAAAATTTAATGCAGTCTACAGTCACAAAAGCGTGGGGAGAGCCCCCATGTCACTTTCCATGGGCGGTACTTCCATTGAGGAGACTGAACAGTGAACAGCTTTCATTTCTAAATATGTACATCACAAACCATCTTTTGTGGAGTGATAACATATAAGAAGTCGCTAAAAATGCTGCTAAGTGTTTAGGTTTTCTCCGTCGGGCGTCGATGTAAGAAGTTTTCTTACTTCTTCTGATCTGGCTATAATTTAAAAAGCCTATATTCGTCCGAAACTGGAGTATAATTCCCATATCTGGGCAGGTGCTCCTATAACGCACTTTAGTCTCTTGGATAGAATGCAAAAGAGAGCTCTAAAAATGATAGGTGACCGTTGTTTAACTAAAACTTTTGTATCTCTTGATCACCGCCGTTAATTTCCATGTCTGTCATTATTTTATCTCTATTTTCATAAACAATGCTCCATCGAAATAGCCAGTTTCATTTCTCCCCTCAAACAATTTAACCGTAATACCCGTTCTTTTAGGAATGCCCATCAGTTTACCCTTGAGGCCAATTTCGGACGTACTGTAAAGTACAGAGATTCTTTTTTTAGTCGCACTACACGAATGTGGAATGCTTTACCAGACTCAATATTTCCCACTCATTACAATGTACAGGCATTCAACAACAATGTGCATCGGTATCTCCTTTCCAATCCTATCCTCCTATCTCCTTTCCAATCCTATCGTCCTATTCATATCCCCTTGAGTGCGCACACAATATAAACAAAAAATATTTAGAAAAACTCTTTCTCTCCAGAAAAGAAACAATTCAAATTTAACGCTCCCATCCTTTTCAGAACTAAACACTTGTCATTTCTTATAGAGATTAAATGTTAAAAAGCGCATTTTGCTCTAGACAGCTTAAGCTCAAAACCTTTAAAATAGCATGGTCTAAAGTTGAAAAGCGCTTAATAAAGTCTTGAAGCAGAAATGTTATTTATTCCTTCACCAATTTTGCTGGTGAAATTTTGTTGCCCAATATTACTATGTACGATTTTATGGTGACTCAACAATCTTGAGTGGATCCAGTTCGTTCCACGCCAGCTAATTAGTGAAGCTTAACCAGTCTCTGTCTTTGTGTGTGCCATCCCATCGCCATCAAAGAGAAAGAAAGATACAAAATTATCTGTGACCAAAAGATTTGCAACCGACTCCGATGAACATTTGAGTGCTTAATGGACTTTCAAGTCGTTCTTATCTTCTTCTCAAAATCCCGCTCGCTCCGCCACCGCCGCTGCCAGACTTTTTTCCTTTGAACACATAAGAAATTCCTTCTTTCATTTTGCAAATTGGCTTCGAAGTCACAAAGAAAGATGTGCCAGGGACAAGAGAGTATCAACAGACAAAAAAACAAGGAACGTCCAAGTCCGTCCAACTTTAACGACAAAATTGATTACACACAAATGATCAGCGGCCGACGCGATGGACGGAGCGGTGAAGCACCTTTGCGTGTGATCAATCCATCAATGTCAGCGAAGCGATGCGGAGGAAACCAAAGAAGCTGACGCGACGACGACTCTGAGAAACCATCTGTGGGGTAAAGGGTGTAAAAGATTTGGAGAAGTTTTAATGACGATTGACCACCGCCAACGCGGGAATTGACACTGCTCTTTGCATATCTCTGACTGTTTTTATATAATTTGAGGTCATTGTGTGAATTTTATGTCGATTGGATTAAGTTTGGCATTGTGTCGTCGACGACGACGCCGCCGGCCGCTGACGTCTACCGCTGCCGCCGCAATCGCATTAATTGGGTATAGTGTCATCGTTTTGTTGTTGGTTTGGTATTTGTGCGATTATCGATACACGGCATGAAGTTCGTGTCGGACATAAATACACACGATGCTCAAAGAGCTTCTTTATCGGATGCATTCTTCTTCCAAGAATATCTATACACTTATCCAAGAAGACTTATCGACGTGGTCATCCTCGTTGGCTTCGACTTCGACTCTGGAGTGAAAAGGCAAAAGAAGAATAAAATGCGTAATGCACTCTTGGAATTCTAATTAGCACAAGCGAATTCGTATGCCTACATCCGTGGTCGATAATGAACTTAAGCATCGTCATAGTCAGCAATGATTTTGGCTATCGACTTCGACTTTTTGGATGGCGGGTTTGTTTCGAATGTCGTATGTCGGTCGAAAGGGAAACCTTTGAGACGGGTCAACCTCAAAAGCAGCATTTGACGTCGTCGTCGTGGAAGTCGAGGTCTTGTCTTTGGAGTCACGCAAAGCCATTTGTTTGTTCTTTTTTTAAACATTTCCTGGGAAATAAACAATCCGGTTCCGTTCCGTTTTTTCCCTTTTTACTTTGATATGTGTGTTGTGTTGACTACTGGGTAGGTTTATTCGTTTGTGGTAATTTCAATAATTTATTTGAAAAATATAATTATACGAAAAATAAAAGGTAAATGTATGTACCTAGCGTGTGCTCTATATACAAATGGGAAGGTATTTTGTGAGACGTAATGCCATGTGGACGAAGTACCTAATCAGTTTAACACGCGTTCCATAACAAAAAAATGTAATTACAATAATTTCCTTTAGGTACAAAAACAAGGAGGGGGACTTTTTGTAAATTTTTTGTTGACCCAACATCAGAATAGGTAATTGAGTTTGAGTTCAAGAGACTGCGTTGGTAAAAAAAAATCATTTAAATTTTATTTTTAGGAATTTTTGTTTGTGGTACAAGGTGGTCTAGAAGACTTCAAGTTACGTTGATTTAGCTTCAAGCAAAAGACTGACACAGTCAGACCTTAATCAAGGTGAGTTTGCATTCAAATGAATTGATAATATTTTATGGTGGAGAAGTTATGGCACTCAAATTATTAGAAACCTTGAATGTATAATTGACGCATTAGGTTTGACCAAGCGTTATATCCACGTTTTAACTTAACATACTACTATTTAATTGTGTTTTTCTTTCAAATAAACGGGGGGCTTAGATCAAGTTTTTGTATTTTGTTTACAATGTTTTTTTTTGGTACAATGGTGGAAGGGGTTTTGGTGCCCTTTATATGCCAAATACACAGTGGGAGCAGTGCTATATGCTGAAAGTAATTGAAAGGTGGTTGTGGTGTTGGTTCACATTGCGTTGAAATTACTAAATATTGCAATGACAGCTCAAAAGACGGAGTTTGGTAAAAGATTCCACATTCGCGCAGTACGGCAATAGAACGAATCTCTTTACTTGACAGTACGAACCAAGTTGGACTCGAGGACGTACTGGTGATGCAAGTATTAAGGTTGAATTAATTAAGGGGAGGAATGCAACTAGAGCCCGTTAAAATAACGGTAAAAATGAAAACTAAGTGAAACGACATAACAACTGTGCTTAAGTGACTTAAATGAATGAACTTTGTTACTGTCACCAGTTATTTTAAGAAATTTTATTTCAACATCGTCCAAGAAACCCAACTGAATTACTGAAGCATCAGTTCATAAATGAAAGTTTTGCTCAGGTCTTGAACGTCTACGTTACAGTATAATTTATTGATAAATTGGTATTTATCTATAGGACTTTTGGTTATTGCTTCTGATGAATGAACTGCATTGTAACGTGAGAATTTTAGAAACTTTTTTTTTAAAGTAAGTGTCCGAGTACGTAAGTTATGTCTTGCATTTGAAATTTTATTTTAGAAAATAATATACAAATTTGTATTTAAATCTTCAAGGAGAAATAAAATGCATCAACATAATTTAATGTTAGGCCAAGACTTAAGCTTTGTTATAAAGATAACTGTTTGCTATTGTGTCTTAAAAATAGTTTCGCGCAAGTGGATACGGCGACTGGCCGTCCAGAATAGATTCCAGTCAAGAGTCCCAATTTTTGTACCTCGTTTTGCAGCTATTGGGGTGGCATGTAAGTCGTTGGACTTTAATTCTGTTAACCAAGTCAGTGTCGCTGTACATCCCGTACAGTTCGTCGTTATATCTTCTCCTCCATTCTCCATCTATGCAGACGGGACCAAAAATCACCCGAAGAATTTTCTCTCAAAGCATCCTTAGTAGCTCTCATCTATCTTTGACAGGGTACAGGCCTCAGCGCCATAAAAGAGAACCGGGATGATGAGTCTCTTAAAGATGGTGATTTTAGATGTTTGAGAGAGGACTTTACTACTCAAGTGCCTTCTAAGTCCAAAGATACAGCGATTTGCAAAAGTTATTCTTCGTTTGATTTCAGCGCTGGTGTCGTTGTCTGAGTTTATAACAGTGCCTAGGTGGACAAAGTCCTTAACTACCTCAAAGTTATAGCTGTCCATGGTGACGTTTTGATCTTTTAAGATCTTTTCCGACCTTGATAGAGCAGCGTGCATTCTCCATATTCATTCTGCACAAACGGATAAGTTTGGCAGGCATGCCAAAACTAGACATTGCTATGTAGAGCTCTTCCCTATAGATGCTGTCGTTAGCGGCTTTAAGATCGATAAAGAGATGGTGGGTATCGATTTGAAGTTCCTGGGTTTTTTCCAAGATCTGCCGTAGTGTGAATAGTCGATGGTGGACTTTCCTGGTGTGAAGCCACACTGGTAAGGACCTATCAGGTTGTTGACGAACGGCTTCCGAAGTTTACATAAAACGGCAGAGAGGATCTTATAAGCAATGTTCAGGAGACTGTCATTCATGAACCTATTAAAACCTTGAAACCAGCGATAAGTTAGAAAAAATATCTCTGTATTTTTGCCATTTGTCAAACTGTCCATCACCCTCTCATATAATTATGCCTAATTATGTATATAAATAAGTCAATTAGTTATTTGAAAACCGCTCTCAATCAAAATCACTATCAATTTGGTCCAATTAATATTTTATAACTCTTTTGTCCTGCCGTAAGCCCAAATTTTGCATTTCTAGGAATCCTTTGGATACTCACAATAATCATTGTAAATTTTATCGATTTCTCATAAATGTTCCCAAAGTTCATTTTGGGTATAAGGTATTATTTCACTTAATTGGGTCATCTCCCAATTCATTTTCCCAAAAATTAAATTGATGCATACGTCTGCGTCTGTCTGTTGTCGTCTGATGCATCATCCGACTCTTCCATTAATACAAACAATGGTCCTTCCATAAACATACATCATAATGACTTATATCCTAGAAATGCCCTGTACCTACGTTCGTCTGTAGACCTACCTATACTGTACTTTACTGTACTGTATGCATCTGCATTTAAATTGAAATAATTAAATTGGCAATTTCCAAATAACGGACTGCAGTCATACCTCTCCTTTATATCAGAACCAATTCAATGAAAAATCATCCAAAATGTCCACATATTCATTTATAAAAATTGCAATTCCAATTAAAATACATATTTACATCTCCCTATATACGAATGTACATACATGTACATAATTCCAAGTGCGCATTAAGGGTAATGATCGCATTGCGTATTATTTGTTGTGCACTTCACTGAGGTCCTTTTGTTTTGTAGTTGCCAGAGAAGGCAACGCGATTGGAAAGGGCGAAAGGCGATTCTTTTGAATTAACAATAAAAATAAAAACTGCTTTTCCACTTACATATTTCGGAACAATAAAATATCTTATTGCGCGCATACGGAGCCCTCTTGTCAGAAATCTAGTTATTTGTGAATCGCCAGGACAGGACAATAACGATGTAAAAATAAAATTTCAGGGTGCATGTTGCTATATTCAAAACATCAAGACACAAGAGGGCTACTACTAACATACAGCTTCCTATACCCACTTGTGTATTTATACATTTTGTAATTCCCATTTTAACAATATGTCCTTTTGAATTAGGATCATTTTTATGATGCGTGTGCATAAGGAAAGGACATCAGCGAAACAAAATTGAGTTGTTTTCCAAGGATCAAGGATCAGTATGCGGTAAGTAAATAACAATAATCAATATTTGCAAACATCATCAGTGCAACAAATTCCTCAGATAAGAAAAAATAAACATGTTTGTCAAATCCCTTTTTTCTTGCTGTTGTATCCTTGACACGTATTCATCACTTCTAAGACGCTAAGCATCAAGATGGTTTCTCTGGATCTCAAGCTGACTTTGGGTATTTTTGCTATATGAATGATGATGAAACTAATAATCCATGCCCTTGGCTAATGAATTTTTGGTAGGATTAACATCACCGAGTCGAAGACGCAGCAGTGTCAAAGGAGGGATTCCCTCTCTCTATCCTTCTCTCTGAATACCCATCCCAGGATTATAACAAAACAAAATTATTTACACATAGCTAAGCTACATACATATAGAGGGAACATTTTAATATCCTTTCTGGGTACATCATAATTTTTGGTATCCATAATCCTGCGGGATAATACCCCAGGGAGTGATGAAATTCCTGTTTGTTGTTGTCTTTTATATATGTATCTGTATATTTACTTTACCCATCATATCCTTTATGCATCGTTTTCGACTTCTTGTTGTCTTCGTTTGTTTCTTTGCTTTTACCGTCGTCGTCGTCCTCTCATCATCATCATGATCCTTGAATGTCTTCACAAAAAAAAAAAAAAAAAAACAGCCAATATCCTTTTCATTTTGGCCGCTTATTTGTTTCTTTCTATTTTGATTATGAGTTTCAACCAAAACAGAATCCCGACATAGAAGATTCTTATTTCTTTTGCAACATTTTTATCCTTGCAGGATTTTTTTCTTCTTTCTCACAATTTTTATTGAGAATATAGGTATGTTGTATGTATGTAGGTATGTATACTTAGACCTTTATCCTGTAGGGATAATCTTGTTACCAATTTCTGGATTTAACTGAGTTTTGGTGAGGATTCTTTTTTTATGGCGATTTATTTCCAAAACATAAATATTGTTTTCTTCTGTGAGTTTTTTTTTTGTTGTTGTTGGAATATATTCCATGTGAGATCCTGGTTATACTTTTCCTTGACTATTTATGGTGATGGGATTAGCTGCATTTTGCTGTGGTATACCCATCATGAGATACGCGAAATAAGATTAACACCTATTCCTATGTATATATACCTTCTAGGGTAGCTATCGTTTGAAAGAAATCTCAATCTAATGTGACATTCGAGATTTCAGCAAGGACCTTCTGGTTTTGTTTTGTTGTTATCGTTGTTTTTGTGTCATAGGTTTACGTACTGTGACAAAAGTTGTAAGGATAATAAGAACAAATTTTATTTGTGAAGGGTTTTGGGGTGTTGTTATTTCAGGATTTTCTCACATTTAATGAAAATAGGTGTGAGCAAGATGGTCTGGTCAAGAAGGTAATTGCTTTATTTGGCCCAAGATTAAGTTAACCCTTTCCACGGAGTTAAAAAGATTTGTTCGGAAGAAGATCGCTAGGTTATGTTGTGTGTTTAAATGGGTCTTATGGAACTTTTTTCTATACATTTGAACTTATGAACAATCTTGAGGAAACCTATATGCACTCGAATTCAAAATGACGGTTTTTTTCTGTCCCATGAACAAAATAATACTTATTTAATGGATTAATGAGCTAGGTATTAAATTTATTTCCCAAAACAATAAATTGGATTAAGTTTATAAATATAAGTTTTATGGAGGTTTTTCTGAAAAAAGTCATAAAAAGAACCTGTTTTTTGTGTTACATGAATAGGGACAAGATATAAATTTACATATTAGCCTGTTTGAAATCAGATAAAATGATACTATGATACGATTATTAATTTGATAGAATCAAGAAGTATGGGTAGAGGAAGGCTCGTTTCACAAATCACGCTTTTGACCGTACGACAAAAAACCGGACGGTGACATTTTGTTAAAGGCGCGAAGAAGAGCATATAGGCCCCTTTCACACGAGACGGTTTCGTCCGTACGGTTAAAATCCGTACGGTTTTTATCCGTGAGCCATTGATAGTAAACTAATAAAATTAACTAAAGCTTTCACACTGGACGGAGACGGGTTTTTTCCGTACGGGCGATTTAAAACAGCCATCTCAACGACTGAAATATACGGCGACCGTGCCGTCGCCGTCTTATCAGTGGCGTACGTGACTACGCGAACGCATTCACAACAGACGATTTGTATTCGTCTGCCGTCCGTTTTTGTGGTCACTTGTACTAAAGAAAAATTTCTAAAATATAACCAAACGTAGACGATTCACGGGGAAAATACGTTATGTGTGAAAACAAATCCCGTACGGAAAAAAATCGTACGGATTTTAACCGTACGGACGAAACCGTCTCGTGTGAAAGAGGCCCGGCCGTGTAGAAACCGTCTACTGCCACTACAGTATACGGCAGCCGGACGGCGCGATAAGCTTAGTGGCGTACGTGACGAAATGCATGTTTTCGCACATCATACGATTTTATTCGTGCGGCATAGTTCGATCAGTATGAAAAAGTATCAGTGAAAAAGTATACTAAGCACACAGGAACCCTGCATATATCCTGTTTTACCGTACGGTTAAAACCGTATAATGTGTTATTAGGCATTGATCCGGTTTATGTTGTCCGGTTTTTTGCCGTACGGTCAAAACCGTGTAGTGTGAAACGAGCCGTAGGGGTCTAACCAAGAAGGAAATAGGCCAAATTCGAGCTTAACGGGATCTCAGAAAAAACATCCGTTTTATAGCCAGCATAATTAGAAGAAGTTCAAATGTTGTATAAAGCTACCTTAAGGACCCAGAGAGGTATTTAAATAACGACATAGTGACAGCTGCTTTAAATTCAAAGCTTTCCATTAGTAAAATCAAGGTAAAAGCTGGGGTAAATGCTAGTTGATCGACAGTTTCTCGGGTGATGCCGAAGGCACACCATAAATGACACCAACAAATGGAGAAAAAACCACCATTGAATGTTGCACGCAAGAACCAACGTCTTAATTTTGCAACAAATCAAATAAGGTGGAATCGAGCTTGGCATACCGACGTCTTTTCCGATATAAAACAAATGTATTTGGACGGACCTGATGAATATAGCTGCTATTTCCATGATTCAAGAAAGAAAGAAATCTATCTTGAAGAACGGCACAGCAAAGGAGGCAGTGTAATGGTAAGGGGAGCAATCACCCATTACGGGACAATGAAGCTGGATTTAAAAGCTCTAAATGACGGCAATCACTTAGAAATCGATTCTGGAACGAGCTTTTCTGCAGTTTTCTGAATTATTTGGTGGACAACGATGGACTTTCCAATAAGATAATGCACCAATTAATACAAAGGCCTGGATTCAGAGGCAAAATGTGATATCATCATGGAAAACATGTAGGGATGGCTTTCAAGAAAAGCCTACGATGGAGGATGACAATACCAAAAAACCGATAAGAGATTATTGAACATATAAATGGTAATGGGCCCAAATTTCGCTCAATTATCTGACAGCACTCTATGAATCCATACACCACAAGTTTTGAAGTAATTCAGTAGTCAGGAGTCAGCACACGCAATTTAAATAATTTTAGTATTTGACTTCGTTTCCGGAAATTCTCATTAGTTATGAGCCTTTACTTGACTCTTTATGTAGTTTTGAGCAAAGCTGGAAGTTTATACTTTCATAACTTGGAAAAATACGTTAATTTTTAGTGCTTATTACGAATTTAAATTTTAATTTTCACTATTTGCTCAAGTTTTAAAAAAAAACGTTTTCAACATAATTTTTATATAAAAGATTCGTTACAACAGCAAATCTTACTTTTAGACCGTTTTGCCTTTTTCTGGTGAAAATTGTTTTAGCATAAATGGTTTAGCGTTTGTTTCAGATTTTTGTAAGGCAGGTGGAATCTAATATTTTATAGAATAATAGAAATATTTCGAAAGAAAACTGAAGAAAGGTATTATAAATTTGGAAAACCATCACGGATTTTATTGAAACAAATCTACTTTATAAATTTAGATAGTCTTAAAAAACCGAATTCAGAAAACTGACGTAATACATTAATTTTCAAGTCGGATTTGAATTAAGGCCACCAAAACCGATTGGAAAAGTGCAATTTTACTGGCAGTAAAAATCCCTCTCGACCAGTGAATTCAATGTCATGTCCAAGAATGATGCTGCATAAATAATATATGGGTTTTCCATAATGTTTTAAAAAATGATTTCGGCTGGCTCGAAAGCCCCAATTTTATACCAATTTTTGGCAGTAATTGGAGCTGTATGTCAGCAATAACTCGCCGAACATTTTCTCTCAAGGAGTGAATTGTCTCGGGCTTATCTGCTTAGACAAGCGACTCCACACAAACCCACAAAAAATAGTTGAGCGTTGTTAAATCTTGGTGGACCACACCACAACGCGAGATAATGCGCTCACCAAAAGCTTCCTGCAATAGTTTGATTGTTTCGTTGGGTGTATAACATGTAACGCAAACCAAATCATTATGTTGGTAATAAATTTGCACGATTTACAAACATTGTTCACAAGTAAGCCTATTCTTTACGAAATTGAAAACCAAGTTAAGCATTAATAAAATGACAGCTGTCAAAAAAAATACAACTCCGAAAAAAGCGTTGACAGATTGAAAATCACAAGTAAAAAAAAATACACCCGTCATTATTTCTTTTTTGTATAAAACAAATTTCAGAGAAATAAAAGCAAATATCGAAATGGCCTAAACAACGCTGAACAAAAACGGTGAACGGAAAGAGGTCATCAATATCATGTACAAACCGTCAATTTTATTTCAGTGAATATTTTTATGTACGAAAAGACAAAAGGTCCTCAATACGATGAATTTTTGTACATCATATACATACATTTAATTCGTCAAAACTATGAAAAAAATCATCAAATGATGAATTATTGGTTCTTAATTTTCAAAAATATGATGATTCTTTTTAATTTGTTTAAATTTATACTTTTAAAAGTTCATCAATATGATGAATAATTTTCGATTTTATGAAATATTCATCGACATTTTCTGAACAAAATTTCTGCAAAAGCGTGATTAAATTCATCATATTGATGATTGCATTCGTCAATATTATGATTGTTGTCATTAATATGATGAACACATTTCTTCAATATGATGAATTAATTCATCGTATTGATGAACGCATTCGTTATTATGATGTAAATTATTAGAATCTTGGATTCATCACATAAATGAACATTTTTAATAAACTGATAAAATTTGCCTTTCAAGTATTTGTATGAAATCGCTGGTTAAAAACTTGATAAAATGAGATTCTTCATATTGAAGAACAGTTTATCGGGAAAATTTTTCATCATCCAATTTCTTCATCAATAAAATAACACCTGTATTTTAAGATGTAAAAATCTACCAACAAAATAAGTTTATGCAAAAAATTGAAATGCAATTTCAAAATCTCAAAAAAACTTTAATGCATTCAATATTTTTTCGAAGACCGTTAGAACTATTTTATTAAAATTAAATTTTTTATTTTTTTTTTAAATATTTTTAGTATGCAATTACTTAGTGCTTCAAAGTAAACGTTTCAAATTTAAATTTCGTATAATCAATAACTTAAAGGAAATGGTACAAAAGACAAAATATGTATATATATAAGCCATAGATAACCCAATTTCAAGATACAATACTTTTTGTCATTGTTACTTCAGGTGAAGTGCCCCCTTTGGGACACCTTTAAGGAACTTATAAACATCATTTAAGTACCATTTGAACAAGCTTAAAGAAACCTATAAGCATATGTGAGTCATGTTTTAAGAGACCTATGGAACATATATCTTAAAGTAACTTATAGGGAAGTATAGGGAACTCATATGATACATAACCATTCTATGAGTATACTCTTAGCAAGCTATAAGCAACCCTAAAGAATTTTATACGTAACTCATAAGTGTGTTATGACCAACCTCTTTAAGGAAAGGACAAAAGTCCATTTGAAATTTCATCATAAATTCATAATTTTCCTTAACGTTTTTGAAATATTTCTACTTTTGACAAAACTACACACAAAAAAATACTCTAAATTTAAACAAAAGATTGAAAATTCTTCGACTTTGGCCAAGAGACAAACACGTCTAAAAGACATCAATCAATTTATTCCAGACAAAATTACAAAAAAGAAGAATTTTTAAATCGACCAAAAAATCATCATCCTTGCTCGGTCATACCAAAGTCATGTGTGCTTATGTTCCACGTCAATCTCAAAACGGTGGTGATGGAATAAACAATATATTGTCGCTCACTATTATGCGGCTGCTGCACCACGCCAGAACTTCTAAGGCACCATAAAACAACTTGCTTCAAAAACACAAAACACAACAAAATTAAAGACAATACCAAAAAAAAAAAGCTAAACAACCTCACAAGGCCATTTTCCATTTAGAAACATGATCAAAGCACTCCATAAGCTACCACATCAATATTGGCCAGCTTTGAATTGAATTGACACTCCTTCGGCAAGTGGCATCCATCCGCATCAAGTATAGAAGTACCGCGAGTGTCTCCCAAGGCACCTATAACTATAACCATATTCATGGTACCAAACATGGGTTGTTCTTGAAAACAGTGTTTTGTGTCTTTGGTGTCTTTGGAAGGATGACCATTTAAGGTCCACCAG
The DNA here is from genome assembly GCA_951509635.1 of Eupeodes luniger. Classification (NCBI taxonomy): domain Eukaryota; kingdom Metazoa; phylum Arthropoda; class Insecta; order Diptera; family Syrphidae; genus Eupeodes; species Eupeodes luniger. The sequence continues at coordinate 23,248,802 of OX608073.1, forward strand.
AAGACAACACAACACACAATACACTCTGGGTGAATGTTATGTTCCATTGGATTCGATGATGATGATGAGATGGGATGTGTGCGTTGTTGCTGTGCGCCATCATCGCGTCGTCGTTGTCGTCGGATCAGATCGGATCGGAACAACAACCGCGAGGAATCCAATTCATTGGCGCCGTATGAGTTTGCAGAACGCGAACGTATAAGGACATGACATCGAAAGTGGTTACCACCGAGACGCTTTATGCAGGTGCGGATTATATATTATATAAATGGAGATGGTGTAGTGGGTATGGCGAGTCTCCTTGATGCGGCACAGGAACACCGACTGCCCGACCGGAAAGGGAATGCTATAATTCGCAGAAAATGAAGTTCGCCTTAATGTGCCCTAATTGGACCCTTGAAACATTCACTCTTCTTTTCTCTATGGTTGTTTTTATTGTTTTGTTGATTTCTTTGCTGTGAACGCCTTCGCTAATATGGTGACCAGACTTTTGATATTTAGTTTGTCTTAGACCACTTTATACCAATCGTAGTTGCTATAGAGCAAACATAAAAATCCATTACTTTAAGTCTATTTTTCATAAGTTTAAACAAGGAATAAACTAGGATTTATATTGGAATAAGGCTTTTGTTTAACTTGAGAAGGATTTTATACCAATCATTAGAAATGAACGTATGGATTATTTAATCATTCATTTTTAACTTTTAATATTTAATTAGGTGGTACAACAGTCTGCAAAGAACTAGGGCCTTGTGACTTACAACTCTGACTCTCAACCATTTATGTGGACGAGTCATATCAGAGATGGAGTTTTAACTGTTGTATGCTTATTCATTTTTGTTTCCGTGTCGTTGTGAACGTTTAAGGGCATACAATCAACAGATTTCTTTTTTTTGTTGGTTTTAGACCATATTATACCACTCAGCGCATTATAAAGGCAAACATAATAACACATTAGTTTTCATCTGTTTCAAATGTTCCAATTTTGTAAACCAGAATTAACACTTTGACTGCGAAATGGTTTGACCTGAGCGAACCCTCTATGCGGACATTTTTTTGTCAAAAAGGTTCCTTTTACTCTATTTACATATATAAGTGCTTAATTTTACTAATATTTTGTTTTTTGACTATAGAAAATGATTGTAGACGTGTAGTCGACGTCAGCAATATAGTATGACGTTTTTCCCGGATGCGGGCTGTGCGGGGGGATTGGGAGAGGTCAGAAACTAATAAACATGTTGTCGACGATGCGTCGACGTCCACCGCATAGAACAAATACGATTTGTCGACGACGCGTCGACGTCAGCAGTCAAAGTGTTAAATGATAGAGTAACATTGGTGTATTTTGTAAGCTTGAAAAGTGTTTTATACCAGTCACTAAACATTCAGTTTTTTTCATTTTGTTTATTTTATTTTAGACTCTTTTACGCATAGAATAACTAAATTGGTTTTATTTTTTAGTTTTATACCAGTTTACACTAAACGCCATTTTAATATAATAATATAAACATGCATGTTTTTTACTTGTTTCTTCCCTACAATTATACATACATTTCGCAACCACAGCTTAACTGATACGTAAAATTTGTATTAATTAAGAAGCATTTTATACCAATCACTGTCATAATAAGGCAAACAAAAAATGTGTAGTTTTCTTTTGTTCTAAAAAATCCAAATTCTTAAGCCACGGATAACTTATTGATTAAAATTAGAGTAATTTTTAAACTTGGAAAGCATTTTATACCAATCACTATAAATTAACACGTATATTTGATTTTTGTTAGTTTTATACCTGTTTAATTTAATCACCGTATTAATAAACTCTAAAGGAATTGTATTATTCGTAACCACAACTCCACATACATTTGCAAACCATAACGTAGTACATAATTAAAAATAATCACTTTCCAAAAAGCAATTATACCATTAACTAGAAATTCTCATTAAGATTTTTGAAACAATACATTTCTTTGTGTTTCATTTCTTGTGACTATTTTCATGGTTATTATGTCACAGATTTGTTTTTATTTGTTCAATTTTAGACCACTTTATACCAATCACTAAAATTATAAGATAAATATATATTGTATTGGCCACTGTCTATTTTTTATAATCCGTACATTTTGGAACCACGAATTATCTTTAGCGATTAAAACTGGTATACATTACGTTGTATTTTATACCAATCACTAGATATTGATACACAAAGTCCTTGAAACATTTAATATTCTTTTTATCACGCTTATTCTACCTATATTGATGAGAACTTTTTGTATTTTTCTAGTTTATATATTTTTATACCAATCATCCAAGCTATGAAAGATGGGATTGGTTTCGACCTTCTTTCGGCATTTAATACATTTCGGAACAAGTTTTTTGGTGCATTTTATACTCATCGAAAAATACACAATTTGAGTTTTTGCCAAATAAAATGCTTAAAAATCAGCGACTGGTATAAAAACAACCATTTGTTTTAAATAAATTAAAAATCGTCTATAAGATTCAGCTTTGAAAAGTCCAAACTGAACCAAAATTTGGAACAAAAAAAAAAACTCTGAATGGTCATACTAATTTTACTCATTTGAGTCCCAGGATCTCTTAGCATAATTCTCAAGTGTCACTTACAGTCGCAATTTATTAATATTTTTCTTTGCTCCACTGAGTTCTTTCTTCTTGTATACAGTATATACATTGTGTATATTGTTATATAGGTACTGGTAGCTGGTGGCTGCTGCTGCAACTTCCATTCTTTTTTCGTGATGTGGCATGCGAATTAAAATGATTTATCCCATTTGGCGTTAATAGCCCTTAGGGCCTTGTATATATTCTATAGTTCCTCAAGCCTCCTCAAAGCCCTGCCACATTCAATTACATGCTTCCCCATTTACAACATTGCATCGTTCGTCGACGACGACGTCGATGTCTACGTCGTTGTTGGTCGTTCTCGTCCTCATCCTTCTCATATTCGTCGTCATCATCATCATCATCATCATCATTACACTTTACTTTCGAGGTCTTCATTTTTCGTTTTTAAACAAAAATTTCAGCTGCAACAACTTGGTTTTGTTGTTGCTGCTGCATGTATAAATGTATACACTACTTTCCGCCACAATGCGGATATGTAATTGAACAATTAAAGCATAATGAAAGAGTTGTGAGTGGATCACACGCGTGTGAGCCACAAAACCGACGACGACGGCAACGGCAACGATGAAGACGACGCTCTATGGCGTCTGTTCCGTTGTTGCAAGTTCGCTATATATAGTACATCAATTGTAATTTTCTTTTGACGAAATTAATTGAAGCGAACGCGCGCTGAAGCTGGTTGGTTCCTCGCTGGTTAATTGTGATTCTTTGTGGTGGTGCAACAGGGTTGAAAGAAGCAAAAGAAAGAATACTCTATAACCAATGTGCAGCATCACACACGAATTATTATAAAAAGGATTCAAAAAGTTTAAAAAAACAACAAAAATTAAATTTTCAAAAAAAGGGCTGAGGTCTTTTCTCTTTTGCTTTTGTAATTATAATTGACCATGTGGACGATTGGTTGCCGTCGTTCGTTGTCTTCCACTCGTTGTCGGCTGTCGAACACTTGACAAATAATTTTTTAGCAAACAAGTTGTTAAAAAAGTATCATGCAGAAGATAGATCTCGAGATGAAGTGGACGACTGTCTTTTTTTTTTCATTTGGAGTGGTGACTGGCGGATTTGATATGTCAGATCACTTGGTGTGATTGTTTAATTGAAGCAATTTATAATGAATTGAATTATGTTATGTACAAATATTTTCCAAGTTTGTATGTAAGGCCTTATGAGATGACTAAAACAAGCAAATTTAAGGTACATTTTTGCAGACATAAAAGTCTTTGAAAGATGGCGTCTATGGATATATAAACCCGTTAATTTTTTGAACATAGCTTTTATACGTTTGTAGTTTTTTTTACAAAGCATTGAAATACTCAAAACTGCCGGAACAGAAAACTTTTAGAATTTTATATTCTCACTAACGCAGGTTTGAAATATATAAGGGAATCGACTTACCTTGCGAAAACCTTCAATGAACCAAAATGCTTAAATATTTTGGAATACATTTCAAACCCATGCCCTAAATGTTTGAAATTTGTCAGTTCAAAATTGTGCAATTGCAATTTTATTCTCAACTTCTAAATTTGGTCGCGTTTTCATCATCAAGAACAATTAAGGTACCCTTTAGCGTATACTCACTTTTTTGTAAAACCAATAAGAGGTTTCATTATTAATACCTCGCTTTTTGGGTAGCTGTTTTTTTAATGGACTTCATCCTTTTATATTTTGAAAACTAAAAACTCCATTACTAAATAAACTATACACGCTTCAGTAATGCACTGAAAATTTTAAAATTAAGAAAAAGTGTTCTTAAAAATTAAGTGGAGCCTTTATTTGAACCCAACACTCATTTATTAGAAACCAGAGATTATATCATATGAAAAAAGTATTAAAATATTAATTTTTAATTTTTTAGGGGGGTTAAAATACCCCTTAATCGGATTTTTACCTAATAACACACACAAGAAGGAGCAATTTTATTATTTTTTAACTTCAAAGAGAACCTTAAGATCACGAGTTCTTAAAGCAAACATCATATAAAAATGCATAAAATCACATGGAAGTCAGGGAATAATAAATAAATAAATTAGGTGGTGCAACAGTCCATGAAGAACCAGGGCCTAGTGACTAACAACTCTCAACCATTCCTGTGTTCGAGCAATGTTGTCAGAGATGGAAGGTTTTATGCCGAATCCGAACGTCTCATTTGAGAAAGCGTTTTTCATGACAAGAATTACTCTTGGAGAATTTGTTAATTCCTCGCAAGAGGCAGTACCCGTGAAAAAAGTTTGGTGGCACAGGCAGGGATTAAACCCAAGACCCCTTGCATGACAGTCCAACGCACTAGCCATCACGATACGGGTACTACGGAAGTCAGGGAATGGGTCATGAAAAATTGTATAAAAAGGGTATGGTGGTTAGAGTTGTCATTTGGATGATATAGTTTTTTATTACTAATGGAATGCTTTCCTTTGTACAATGAAATAAACCCAACATATATTTATTTCTCTTAAACAATAGGACTCGTATTGGAGAACCTTATATTTTTAAATATTGCACAGTAAATCTATCAAAAACTTTATTTTCATTAAGAAATTAATATGAGGCTTAAGCTCATTACATTATTTATTAATAAAGTAATAGGGAATCAATATTGAGTGAATAGTTTTAGAAAACATTTCCATAAATTATGTAATTTTAAAAAACATGAAACCAAACATATCTCATCTCTCAATCACATTCAAATTTATTTGTTATTATGCATCAGACATCGCCAATCAAACATCGTGATTCATGTTTTCTTTATACACCTTTACATACCTAGTTTCAAAATAGTTATCCTTAATTATCTTTTAACACGAAAAACTCTTAGTTTGTGCAAGAAACAAAATCAATTGGTATTGTAGAAAAACTGGAATCATTTTGTTTTTACAACTTAAGATTACAATCTTATTGAATTAATTTTTAGTGAACATGAAAAGGGCAGACCTTATTCAATTTAAAAAAAAAAAAAGGAATCCAAAAACAGAGAAAAAACCCTAAGCAACACGTTAACATACATTTTTCTCTCATTATTGCATTGACTTTATAAAGCAAATCTATAGCAAAGTGGAATAAGTATCTATCTTCTCCAAAACGAAAACATTATTATATCAATACCAAAAAAACCTTCTTCCCTTTATACTTCTTCTGTGAACTCCTGCTCCATTCACTTAAAAATCTACAAAACAGAAACATTTTGTCTCAAATCAACCGCATATATAGTAAGGTTTTAAGACAAAAAAAAAACACAGAGCATCACATCTTTAACAGAGTTAAGACTTTAACATCGCTGCTTGTCTATAGCTCTATACAAAAAGTATACTAAACAAAGTCAGTCTAAAATACAATAATAATATCATGCCTTGAACCAAAGACGTCTACCAGACATCACATCGTGTCATTGTTTTTCATCACGATTTTCCTGTTTTTCAATTTATTTTATACTCACTATACAGAACCTCTGCGCCTATCCTCACTCTAAAAGACTCCTTTATACGAAAGCCTAGCCTATATATAAATGAGTAAGAGTAACTTAGCTTCATTTTAGATATTTGTATTTCGCCAAGAAATATATTGAAAATAAAACACATAAAATAGGTACGATGCAGGCCCGTAGTTTCTTATATGTAAGGTCATTAAGAAAATGCATTTTTTGAAATTAAGGGGGCCTTTATTTAAACCAAACACTTATTTAGGACAGACTATAATAGGGTAAGTATATTATCTTAAAAAAGGTATTAAAATATTAATTTTTTATTTTTTACGGGGGTTTCAAACACCCCAAAAATGGTTCTATGCTATATAAGATAAAAATAGTAATTTTCATGCTTTTTTTAAAATTTAATAAGAACATTGAATATATTATTTCGTTTACGAGTTATTAGGTTATTAAGAGGTATTGTATTTTTGTACACTTATGAATTTCTGAAAGAGTTTTAAAGTATTTGTCTTAGTCCCGAGATATTCTTTAAGTACAAATTCTTTTGTTCTTGTTAAGGAACCTATTATATTTGAAAAGTTATTGTTTTTTTTAGCCGCATACTCAAAATGTTCTTATTTTTTTAGATAAAAAGGACTATATAGCTGGATAGTGAAATATACCCCCCTCCCCCAAATAATTTTTTTTGAAATAAGAGATATTATATTTCTGAAGAAGTTATATTCCATATTTATATGTTGCCTTGGTATTTATTTGCACTAGAAATCAATTTACTAAAATTTTATATTTTTTCAACAATTTTTTAAGCTGTTTCAATCTTAATAACTCAAAAAAGCCTTAATATAAGACACGTTAAAAATAACTCACAATTTGAATTTTTATAGAATTGGTTACAAGATATTTGATTTTTATTTTGTTTGTATTCTTATAGTAGTCATATTATGAGGTCTTGTAATTTTGTCGATTTAAGTGAAGATATTAACATGCATTTGTCGGCTGTATATATTTCGTTTGAAGAGTTATTGCAATTTAAATAACTACATACATTTTCTTAGATTCTAAGAGAAATAATTAAAAAAAAAAATCACTAATTAATAAGATATTTTGAGAATAAAACCTGTTGTGTGATGAGAGAGGTAAATATTCCATCATTTGATCTGCCTTTCATCAAAAATGGAGATAAATGAAATTTAATGTATTAGAATTGTAATTTTTTGATCTTTAAAACGGTATCATGGTAAATTATAAAAATGTCTATAGACCTCTTAGCTTTGATATAAGCTTAATGTAGGAATAAAAACTGCATACATTTGCAGTTTTAATAAAATAATTGGTAACGAGTTACATGTTTTTTTTACAAAATTGTAGTGATTTAAGGTTATTGTAATTATGGACATCTTTAACTGTATCAAACTATCTGCTTTCCTAAATAATATTTTATTTTAGATTAAGATATTTTTTGATGTTTTTAGATATTTCTTGAAATTAGGAACTGGATTATGTAATATTTCTGTTTTATTGGAATAAGGTAAATCACATTCTTGGTTGTGGTTTGCTTCTGCATCTAGAGATATTAGCTCTAAAAATAAATAAACCAACATTTTGAAAATTTTCTAACATGTTTTGAAAAGATATGTAAGTAACCATTTTGAGTAAAAAATACAAAATTCTTACTTGAGAGATATCATATTATTAAATGTAGTAATTTTTTGTTTCAGGAGGTATTAACGCTTAGCGTTATTCTATTATTGAAATGAATAGCTTCCAAAGTTGTGAAAAAATTAAAAGTAATAGAGATTTAAAGTGAAAAGCACAAATTAATTATTGGCCTCAAAACCTTATATAATTTTGGATATTAACCGTTTATAGCTCCGTTATTGCTTAGTTAATTCTAGTAGTATTTCTGTCCACAACAATATTTCTGTAAGGCCCAAGGAAGGCCTTACTACGTCCCAAATCATTGAACACGACACGTCGTGTCTCTGTCTTTGTTGTTTTAAGGCGGCATGTGCGATGTTTCGAGGCTCATGGATGTGAAGGAGGTAAAAGTCCTTGGTTTATCTCCTGCCAAGATTCCGCTCTAGTTTTTTTCCTTGATTTTCTTCCCTCATTTCGCGCCTTCTCAACTAATCTTTCCCTTTGTTCGGTCGGTATCGAATGTTTGCTTTACCCCCCTCCCCCACCGACACGCCTTCATCTACCATATCGTCGGTGGCGAGAATCAAACCTCGATATAAAGATGGTGGATATCATTTTGTGCCTTTACGTCTACGTTGTCGTCATCGTCATTTTCGTTGTCGTCGTAGCCGTAGCCGTCGTCGTGGTCTTCTTTCGCTTAGTTTATCTTCTTTTCATTATCGCTTCATTAATTGCTAATTAACAATGTCCTACATGAATGAGATACAAAGGAAATAACAAATAAGGCAAAGCGAGCAGAAATAAGAACTCTTTGGAGCTGGAATATGCATCACACGTATAACTACATACTCCCGTGTCTATAGGACTAATACTTGCTTTATAGGTAGGTTAGGTATCTTCTATAAAACTCTTAACTCTTATATAAAAGTAGATATAGAAGACTACGACCACGACGACTACGACGTTTAAATCGAGATTTCATAATCTGCTGGCGAAGCCGCTTCTTCTTTTGTATTTCTCTTTGATGGTAGGTAGGTAGGGTATTGAAGATATAGTACACATACCGTACATACATGATGATGCCTTGTTTTTAACGGTAGGAGGATGCTGTTGAAGTTGGTTGAAGCTTCTGTGATATTATTTTACGCCTGGTGAAAGGAAAGGTTTGGTATAAAACTCAACTAATACTTTTTTTTCATTCCTTTTACTGGAAGAAGCATTTTTATACAGAAGCAAGTTAAATGAATTGTGATGATGGTATAAGAAAAAGGGGTTGGGAGTATCTCTGAGATACAAATCAGTTCGGATATATGAGTTATAAAAATATAAAAGAAGTAGATATGCCACAGCATCAGCAGTAGATTTAAGCTGAAAGATTAGGAAAAGCAGGTTAGCTAGCTGTAGCTCTGAATCTAATATAAAAGCAGCTTACATATTTTCTTATCTAGAATGTGGATTTTATCACTTGGTAAGCATGATTTTGCAGAATTCTTTTTCTTTTTGCTGCTACCTACTCAGAAAGGAAAAAAGTGTTCTGGAACTGTTTAATGTTTTCAACGAGAAATTTTGCAGAATGTCATCAATTATAAGTAAAAATTTAATATTAGACACCTTCCCTTACATGAAAAGTGTTAGCATTGGAGTTATGCTGATTTTTAAAAATATTGTCCTAATATGAATGCATTTCCACTGAAGTAATCTTAATGGCTTAGAACAGAGATTCTATAAAAAAAAGGAAGTGTTAATGTATTTACAATGGAAAAAGCTTAAAATTTGTCTAATAGTATTTAATTTTTCGTTGGTGAAAGTACATTTATATAGCTATGTAAATACATGATGTATTTGTTGAAATCTTTCATCTGTAACTGAGTTCTTAACAGGTAAGCTTAATCATGTTTTAAATTTTGAACTCTAGTAGTTTTGAGGTGTCTATGCATATTGGGTTTTAATTCTTGAATATTGAAATGACAGTGAAAGACAGAGTTTGGTAACACTTCCTACATTCATGTAGTATGGCAAAAGAACAAATCTCTAGTGCTTAACAGTACCACCGAAGATGGTCTTGTGGGTTTACTGATGAACATTTCTGGAGAAGAGAGTATTTCGATTGCAGGGGAGCAATGAAACTTTCTGTTTATAGTAAAATAACTGTAAATAGAGTAAGACAAAAGACGTTACGAAGGTATTTTATCAACGTAAATCAATCAGCGATTGTATTGTCACCACATTTTTTGAACGATCGTCTTTAAATACTGTCCAAACTATGTAAGTGACACAAGAACCAATGCAGAGATGCCAGGTCAGAGGAATAGTCAAACTTCTTGCATCGCCACAGCAGTTTTGGGAACCAAGTGTATGTGATTAGTTCACAACATAAAAATTGGTTCCTGATGATAAGCATAGCAAGAATTTTGAGGTCTTAAGTTTTCTTGATGCATGTGCTACTCATGGATATTAAATTCTGCACGACTGCATACAATCCTATCAAGTTCAAAATTTAATGAACTTAAACTGCCTTTCAAAATCAAGCAGGGTTAAGAAATTCAAAACAAATATAAAAAACTGATAGTACTTTTATCAGAAAAGAAAGTAATTGTTGGTGGAATAGAAGTTTTAGACAAAAAATCATTTCAAAATAAAAAAAGAGGCTGGGATGCGACCCAAACTGATAACTTCCCACCCCGTCTGTCGAATTTTCTTGCTTAAAACTTTGTCTATATGTATCAATTTTTACCAAATTTGCGTACTATTTTTTGTAGATTTTATTTTTTTATGAAAAAACGGACTGTTGGATTTTTATAAAAAAAAATTACTGAATATCGGAAACAATATTTTCTGTGAAATAAAAAAAATTGATGCCAACATTTTTAATTTTTGAAAAGCTATTTGAGTCGAAAGTAAATTGTTACCAAGTTTTAGTATTGTTTTTTTAGGTTTTTATTTTTTGTAAAAAAAACTGTCTATTCGAATTTTCTTAAAATTCTATCGAAAATGTTAACAACAATATTTCTTATAAGATAAAATTAGTTTGAAGACTTAACCTCAAGTTTTTGAAAAGATATTTGAGTCGAAATCCAATTTTTACCAACTTTGAGTAATGTTTTTTTTTAGGTTTTTATTTTTTATAAAAAAAACTGTCAATTATATTTTTCTCACAATTTTATCAGATGTCAAAAACATTATTCTTCGTTGCAAAAAATTGTTTTGGAGATGAAATCATATTTTAATCGTAAGCGAGGTGACAAATTTTTTTTTTCAGTTTTTTTTTTGATTTATAAAAAAACCGTTAATTGAATTTTATTCCAAAAATATACTTGTTTGGTATCACGTTACAATATATAAAATACAATTTTATTCAAATCTCTAGCGGCTTTGGTTCGTGAGATATTTAGGGTTAACCAAAATGTTCACCTTTTTTTAAACTGCTATGGTAAAAAAACCACCCACGCAATTTTCTTGAGAGCCCTTTCTGCATCTTTCTGCCTTATTATCTGTATAACGAAATTTATTTGAAGTCGATATCTCTTCTGGTTCTTGAGATATGGACGACGAAAAAACGTCGCGAACGTACGGACGTACGAACGTACGTACAAACGCACGCACAGGCATATCTTTCTAAAAATCTTTTATTTCGACTCTAGGGCCTTGAAATGTCGAGAAATGTCAAAATTTTCAATTTGACAAATCGGACCCATTAAAATAACTTCCTATGGGAAGTTAAAAAGTTACCGGAAACAGGACAGTACCCTGTGGGACACCTGAGTTTTTTTTGTTGTTGCAAATTTGAACATATCAAATACTACAATAATACAATTGTTTGGTTCGAAAAGTAATATCTAAACCAACTAAGGAGGTATTCATCAAAACCGAATAAATTAATTTTCATCCTGGTACCAAACTCTATGAAAGCTTATGAAATATCATTTATTTCAGGATTAATTCCACTATTTCCTGAGATAAATCATAAAATCATAAGTGGACCTATTGCTGCGAAAACCATACTGCCAGTACGTATATAAGAAGCCTTCGGTATTCGAGATATTTTTTGAGCAGTTAAACGACCTTGGCAAGAAGAGTCGTAATTGCAATCTGTCAAAAATCTTAGGGGTGAAAAAAATGAGACCTGAAGAATCGTATAATATAAATCAACAAGTGGACCAGCAGATTTGTTTATGGAGAGATTTTAAACGACTTTAGCTACCGTGTAAGTGTGCAAAAAAAGATTGGTCTCATCAGTTCAGTTACGCTATCAAGATCAGGAAAAGTCATGTTACTCCCAGGTAGTGTCAAGTTGATTTTTGTATCATGTTTAAATTAGGTTAGTTAAATAAGAACTTTAATGACTTCTTTAACTTGTTTAAATTTATTCCTGTTTCTCAGAAGTTTGACTTCAAACAATCTTTCTTTTCTAATCCTGAAACACAATTTTTTCTTTCTATGTCACTTCACAAGAAGTATATTGTCCAGTTCAATTATCCGATGAAATCATTGTAATCGTCAAATATTTATAAGTGTCAAACTAAAGGACAAAATTTAGATTGTTGGACATGCATTGAAATTGACTAGTCTCCAAGCTGAGTCTGCTAATTCTTGACATAACTGCCTTCGGTTATTGTCTGGCCAGAATTGTGCATTTTTAAATTGGCGCTAACATCAATATCTATAATTGAAATCGTTTAAATTGAAACTATAAAAGAATCAAAATGGAACCCGTTTAAGTGATAAAACCATATTGATTATACGTCCTTACCAAACTACATGTCTAAAACATATCAAAATTGTTTTCTTCCTCTCAAATTAAAGTCTTTCCACATATCACTTACTTACATCAACCATAAAATAAAGTCAAGGATCAAATTGTTTGATAATTCTCCATTCAAACCGAACAAAACACTTTCAATTTAAAAGCAATGAAATGGAAATAAACCCCGTCAAGTCATATTGAGTATACCATACCTTCAACATATTATAAACCCCTTTTTCTGGCTGTCTCCAATCCATTAAAAGTTTCACAAAACTATTTTCCAAACTTGAAAATCATGACTCAACAATATCATTTATGGATGATGATGATGATGGTGGCGCTGGTGATGAAAAGTACCAACAAATCAGAGGGGAGACAAGGTAGGTACTAGATATCCCCCATGAGAAAATAATAAAAGGAATGTACATTTTAAAACGCATATTGCATCACATTCCTTATAACGGACAAAATTTTTAAAGTGCAAAAATAAAAAAAAGTTTGCATAATGGAAGACCGGCCGCGCTACGAAGGTATCTATACCGAGGGAGAGGATGACGAGGAGAGAATAGAGTACCTCTAGTAAAACTTCTTTCATGCTAGATGATGCCAAGTGGAGGGTAAATATGTATATGGAAGGCAAGTGGAGGCCATCACTTTACGAACTGATGGCTGACGGTTTAAAATCAACACACACACAAAAAAAAAAACGGAACAACTTTCAATGATCCTTTGACCCGATCCCTGTTTTACCCCTTACAAGCATTAAAATAGCGCAGCACCCGCTACATGCCTCCATCACGTCCATGCAATGAATAAAGTCCCCGTCAACGCTTCGGTAAATATCAACACCAACACTTTTCGACCTCCCCATTCACTTTCCTCTTATCTATTTCATTATTAAAATCCAAAAAAGATACAAAAATATTTTCGCACAGCTTCACAGCATAACTTCATAGCCATCAAATGGGGCAACACCTCCCTCTCTCTATCTTGCTAGACCTAGAGCCAGTTTGGAATTTCCCATGTGAGCGCGAATATCTTCTCATTTGTTGTTGTTGGTTCTGGTCTTCTATATATTGTTTATTACTTACTCCTCCTTTTTCGATCCATCAACGAGAGAGTCACTGTATGAGCAAAGCACAGTTGTTAATTAAAAAGGTCAGGTCGAGTTTATTGGGAGCAAAGTATACAACATAACTTACCTACCTACCCTACAATACCTATCCTTCAATTGCCAAAGATACAAAAGTATCTATGATGGAGGTCTAGTATTTGCTTTGTATATAGGGTATAGATAGGTAAGGTACTATAGCGCTCCTTTGGAAAAAAAAAAAGTTCTTCTTTTGTTGCAAATTTTTTGTTTTTTATTTTTTCTTTCTGCAGCTTGTCCTTCATTTTTTATGCAGTTGTTGATGTCGTTGTTGTTGTTTGTCTTCAGCAATTTGTTGCTATTTTTATGATATTATTCTTCTAAACTTACGATATTTTGAAAGGTATCTATAAAGGTTTAGTGGGGATTTATACAAATATTTCGTTCTATAAATATAACTTAGACTTTGAAAAACTACATAGATAACGGTAGAAAATAAGTTCAGTCGATAATATGACGTTAATTAGTCCTTAATTTGCTGTGACAGTTTTAAATTTGTCATGTCATCTATTTTATATTTTGAGCTGGTTTCCTAACTTTTTGAAATACTCGAACAGCAATTACAATTTTCTTCCATTGAGAATATAAATTAATTAAAGGCTGATCAACACATAATTTTCTGTTAATCAGCTGTTAATAAATTGTGACACTTTTAATTAATTCAAATACTTTCAGTTTTTTTTGCTCAATTGTAACAAAAAGCAAAAGGCATTAAAGGACAAATTTCACATTTTTAACCTTAATTAACTGTTAATTAGTAGCAAAGTAGTGTACTTTTCGGCAGTATTTTGTACAAAATGTCCAATATTTCTATTTAGATGAATTTATATCAATGAACAAGAAATTAAAAACTTTTACATCAAATTAACGAATTATTAGAACCAAACTATCTTTTAAAAAAGTTTATTATTATATTTGTTTTTATTATTATTGCTATTATAATAATTAGTATTAATATTATTACGAAGGCATAGTAAAGCAACGATGAAAATAGTAGAAACAAAGTTCAGTCGATAATTGCAATTTTTAACAGCTGACTATATGGACTAGCCATGCTCCCAAAGCAGGTAAATGCTCGCAAGTCAATCCTAAAGATCTACGACCTATAAGTCTATCATCATTCCTTCTTAAGACCTTAGTACGATTGATTAATATCAATTTAAGGGCAACTATTGATACAAGACTTCTGACTATACGTCTCAACATACAAATCGGTGGAAACGGCTTTACAAACATTAGCACCCACCATCGAATACTTCTTCCATCATAGAGAGTTCACTATGGTTGCTTTCTTTGACATTGAAGGCGCTTTTACGACACGGGGACCAATCTGCAATCACATCTGCACTAACATTTCTAAACGTAGAGATTTCGCTTCGGGAGTTAATTCTTTTAATGCTGACTAGCAGAATAATTAACTCAAAATTGGGCAACTCTTCTGGCAGACGATTCGTTGGTAGAGGGACACCGAAAGGTGGTGTTCTATTCCCTCTCCTCTGGAACCTAGTGGTGAATGAAATCCTTACTAGTCTGGATGCGGAGGGTTTCACAGTGATCGCCTATGCGGACGACGACGTTGCTATAGCGGTTTTAGGAAAGCATCTTAACACCCTTAATGCCTAAGACAAACTAATACTTCAGGCTGATCGGTGTGGACTTGGTGTTAACCCACACAAAACCGAATTAGTCCTATTTTGGAGGAAATACAAATTTCCATTTGTTAACCCTCCCTATTTTAAAGGAATCCAATTAAAGTTCTCAGACGAGGCTAAATACGTGGGCCTTATTTTAGACAAAAAACTAAATTTAAAACGTAATATAAAAGCAAGAGTCAAAAAAGCAACTGTAGCTCGCTTCTCTTGCAAAAAAGCTATTGGTAATAAATGGGACTTATACTCTAATTACTCTAAATTACGAATTGGTTATACACATCGGAAATCAGACCGATTTTAATATACGGTGCGGCAGTATGGTGGACTGCTTTAGAAAAAGCTATAAACCACGACAAACAAAATAAAGTCCAACGTTCAGCTTAAACCTTCCAGATTTCTATACCTTTCGGATCTTTCTGGGACATTAAGACATTAATGGAAGACGAGTCAGTCTAGATGAGTTAAAAGCAAATGAAGGGGTTGATGGAGGTGTGTACACTGAACGACTGAAATTAAGTCCCTCAATCCACCTTCTAATCATTGTAGCGTGTTCCAAGCGGAACGATAAAAGAAGTCTTGTCCTGGCTTAAAGAAAACGTGATATCAATATCTGATATCCGTATTTTCTCAGATAGTCAGGGCGCTTTCAAATCTCTGAAATCTGTCCCTACAAACTCTATTACAGTCCATAACTGTCGATCATCTCTAATTGAGTTGGCACAACATTTAATATTTCAGGAAATTGTAAGTCCAGATGATCTCGCCAGAAATGGTACAGTACAAAACATTCGATTCGCTAATGCTGGCATACCAATCGCTGCATGTGAACTGTGTTGTTAATGCAAGAAGCTTAAGAAAGCAAACATCAGGTTGAATAAAATCACCACGTGTCTGGTCACAAAACGCATCTGGCCTACACTCAATTTAAAGCGATCAAGGTGCTTGCTATCTCTAAGCAGATCGCATATAAGCTCGATAATCGGTCTCATAACCGTGCACTGTCCAATAGGAAAGCACGCCACGCGGCTAGGTGTATTCTCTAATGAATTTTACAGAAGCTATATGGATAAGGAAGAGGAGGAAACAGTTCTTCACCTCCTCTGTACATGCCCTGCTTTAGCTCAAAAACCCAAGAATTACCTATGAGAATCCTTAAATAATGATTTAAACGATCTCAATCATATTCACTTAATCAGCCTCTCACGTTTCTTAAGGGACGTTTCATGGTTTCATTGATGGCTTATACTGGGTGATTTTTTTGAGGTTAGGATTTTCATGCATTAGTATTTGACAGATCACGCGGGATTTTAGACATGGTGTCAAAGAGATAGATGCTCAGTATGCTTTGACATTTTATCATGAATAGACTTACTAACGAGCAACGCTTGCAAATCATTGAATTTTATTACCAAAATCAGTGTTCGGTTCGAAATGTGTTTCGCGCTTTACGTCCGATGAGCGATGAGGCTCATTTCTGGTTGAATGGCTACGTAAATAAGCAAAATTGCCGCATTTGGAGTGAAGAGCAACCAGAAGCCGTTCAAGAACTGCCCATGCATCCCGAAAAATGCACTGTTTGGTGTGGTTTGTACGCTGGTGGAATCATTGGACCGTATTTTTTCAAAGATGCTGTTGGACGCAACGTTACGGTGAATGGCGATCGCTATCGTTCAATGCTAACAAACTTTTTGTTGCCAAAAATGGAAGAACTGAACTTGGTTGACATGTGGTTTCAACAAGATGGCGCTACATGCCACACAGCTCGCGATTCTATGGCCATTTTGAGGGAAAACTTCGGAGAACAATTCATCTCAAGGAATGGACCGGTAAGTTGGCCACCAAGATCATGCGATTTGACGCCTTTAGACTATTTTTTGTGGGGCTACGTCAAGTCTAAAGTCTACACAAATAAGCCAGCAACTATTCCAGCTTTGGAAGACAACATTTCCAAAGAAATTCGGGCTATTGCGGCCGAAATGCTCGAAAAAGTTACCCAAAATTGGACTTTCCGAATGGACCACCTAAGACGCAGCCGCGGTCAACATTTAAATGAAATTATCTTCAAAAAGTAAATGTCATTGACCAATCTAACGTTTCAAATAAAGAATCGATGAGATTTTGCAAATTTTATGCGTTTTTTTTTTTAAAAAAGTTCTCAAGCTCTTAAAAAATCACCCGATATATGAAAGTCTCAAGCTTCATGTGGTATCACAATGGCCATTAAACTATCCTAAGTGTGTCCTACTCCATCACGGACAGCTACTTTAACCTAACCTAACCTAAGTTTAGTCTTTAGATAGTTTGACGTTAATTAGTCGTTAATTTGCAGTGACAATGTATCTATCAATGTAAATATGTGATTTATATTTTTGCTCGTTTGTTTCTTTGGTTTGAGCACGAAAACAATGTACTCGTTTCTTTCTTAGAAAAATGTAAAATTAATTCAAGGCTGATCAACAGATAGTTTTCTTTTAATCAGCCAATAATTAATTTTGACACTTTTAATTAATTTGTTGCTGGTTTCAACCTTTTATTGCGAAATATTAATAAAAATCAAAGGTAATACACATTGAAACACAGAATTCAAATATTCTGTCTTAATTAAATTATAATTGAAGTTTAATTATCCAGAACTAATTATGAAGTGAAATATTTACTAATTTTGTAGGCAAAATGTTAACAAAAAGCGAAGGTAGTGAGCATTGCAACATAGAATTTAAACATTCCGCCTTAATTAAAGGTTAACTATCCAGAACTAATTTTGAAGTAAAATTTGAAATAACTTTTTAGGATGTACTCTTGACTTAGTTCTATTTGATATGCTTAAAAAACTGCAAATTAATGACTTATTAGCGGGTAATTATCTTTTTTTTTTTCTATTATTAAATATTTCTTCGCTAATTGTAAGGAAAACATTAAGTTCAAGTTTACACGATTCAACTGTGGATTTATGTAATTGTTTGTTTTTAGTTTGTTGTTGAAAGATCGAAGGGAACAATCCTGAAGCACATAGAGCAAAAGGTGCGATGGTTATCGTTTGGCCTGGGCTTATACAAAAAAAAAAAAAACTCTCTCGGATACTCATGTTATTCGGGGAGTTCCTTAAGTAACCATGGCAATGTGACGACGACGACGGCGAAGACTACTACATCGACTTCGATGACGACAAGAGATTTGTATATGCTCCAAAAGGTCGTCGTCGGTTGGTTAGGTTCGGTCTTGCTATAAAGAACAACATAGGAGCTCAAACCTCAAAAGAAACAAAACAACAACAAAAAATGTGTAGAGGTATCTTTAAGATAAAAGTTTTGCCTTTAGGGTACCATCGAGTGGCGTTGGTGAGGTAACCCCAAAGGCAGTAATGAAACGTGGCCACTTAATTGTGGCTTCATCCAATATCTTCTTTGTATATTATACATATAAAGTCGACATTCGTGCTCTGGAAAAGGGGTGAGAGTCTTTGTTTTTTTTTTTGAGCGAGCACTCTGATTCTGGAGGAAGGAACCCAAAGGAACTCTGATGAGAATGATGTGAATTAAAAGATACCAAAAAGTTTTCAGTCTCCATGGATTATGAGAGGCGCTGGTTGTGCAGTTTTGAGGCGCGAGAAGTTCGAAAGACTTCCGTGGATAATCGCAGCTTAGTCTGTTTTTCTGTTTTTATTTTTGCTGAGTGGTAAGATGGTAATGATGTTGGATGGTGAGTGCGAGTTTCAAAAACAAAACAAAAAAAACTGAAGAAAGAAGAAAACACTGAATACTGAAGATGTGGTTTGATGATGGTATAAATACACTCTTCTTCTTCTTTCTTCTGGTTTGTATATTCGTATACTAACTTGAGAAAGGTTATGAATACGTTAACATTAATTAGCTGTTGATTTAATTAATCCGATTAGGAAAAAAGAATAAAACAAGAAAAAGAGGCGAACAAGCTTTTGGTACTGCGTGTTGCTTTCATTTGTGTATACCTAGTGGAAAAAAAGTTGTTAATTATTGGGAACAATGTTTTTTTTTTATTTTTGTTGTTGTTTTAATTATTGTTTCTTTAGGTTTTCTATAATATTTTCAAAAGTAAGTGTTTTTCAGATGGTAGCATAGCACATTGTTTTGTCAGTTTTTCATGTGAAAATAAGAGTAAGAGGAATGAGATTCGTGAGCTTGAGTTGAGATGTTTTTATTAATTAATGTAGGTTTCTATATTTTATGGAATAAAATTTAAATCAACGAATTAAAGATTCTTTAAGAGGAATTATTTAAACAGTTAAGATTCAATATTCAATTTGTGATATTAAACAATTAATTTTAGACAAAAGTTAGATGAATTTTGCCTTTTCAAGTGCTTTCACAAACTTTAAGTCGGAATCTATACCTGGCTTTTAGTATCAGTGATAAAATAAAGGATTTTTCTACTACTGGACAGAAAACCCATAACAGAAGTCAAAATGGTGAAAACCATTGGAGCTTTCAATTTTTTTGAGAGTCATTTCCGCATCTTTATGCAATATTATCTATATAAAAAAGTTTATTTGAAGTCCATACCTCATCTGGTTATGGATATCTACGACGAAAAAAAGCTTCCGGAACGTACGTACACATGCACTCGCAGATCTCTAAAAATCGTTTATTTTTGAAATTGATTATCTTAAATCTATTAAGATAATCAATTTCAAAAATTTCAATTCGAAAAATCTGACCGATTACAATAAGTTCCTATAAAGGAAGTTAATAAAAAAATAAAGTGCACGACTGGGTCGCACGAACTTGCTCCTGAATGCAAAGAGTCTGTTTAAAAAAGTATCTATATAATATTTAAAAATATACCTGTAAAATAAGTTTGTCTTCAAAGATATATATGCAATTTGATTTGTCGAAAAAACCTCCATTTTTCAATTTTTTGGAAGGGGGTTACATTTAATACAGTTAAAATAATTTAAAAAAAACTAATTTAAGGTTCAAAATTTTACCTGAAAAATAAGTTTGTCTTCAAAAATTTAAATGCCATTTTATAAAACAAAAAACCCTGGATTTTTAAAATTTTTTTTTTGAAAATCGTTAGAGCGGTTTTTTTTTAAATTAATTTTTTATATATAAAATTTTTCAATTTTGTTCTAAAAATATTTTTGGTATGCAGTTGTTTAGTGATTGTAAATATACACTCTATATTACAATTTCGTAAAAAAATGTTCACCCGTTTTTGAGATATGGAATTTTGAAAAAAAAAATTTCAATATTTTTTTAAAAATCCAAAAAATAAAAAATTGCACTTTTGATAATCAAATATTGTTAAGGCAATATAAGAGCTCGTTCAGAAAAAAAATTATTGAAATCGGTTCAAAAGTTGCTGAGAAAATTAAAAGACAAAAAAACGGTTCTATGAGCGGTACCTTTCCTGAGCAATACAAAAATATGTTTTTCTTATTAAAAGAAGCCAAGTTAAAAAATAAAATTTTAGAGAAAATTAAAAAAAAATCTATCGGTTTGTTTTTGAGAAAATTCGAATTTTCGTTTTTTGACCAAAAAAATTGTATGGGGGCCACTGTTACTTTTGATCTTAAAAAAAAAAATGAAAAAAACGCCTAACGCGAATCTGCTCAAAAGCTTAACTTCCAAGTTTGAACTCAATCGACCCAATGGTATAGGCTGTAGGAGCGTGGACAGACAGACAAAATTCTGCACGAATGCAAAACTTGCCATATAGTTCCTATATGTCGCAAGTAATAAAAAATAAACCCTAAAAAAAAAATTATACATACTCATAGTTGGTAAAAATTGAATTTCAACTCAAATATCTTTTCAAAAACTTGAGATTATGGCTTCAAACTCATTTTATCTTATAAGAAATATTATTTTCAACATTCGCAAAATTTTCGAGAAAAATCGAATTGACAGTTTTTGTACAAAAAATTAAAAACCTAAAAAAAAATTTAACAAAAGTTGGTAAAAATTGATGTTCGACTCAAATATCTTTCAAAAATTTGAGATAATGGCTTCTAACTAATTTTAGCTTATAAAAAATGTTATTTTTAACATTAGGACATATTTTGAGAAAAATCGAATCGGCAGTTTTTTTTACAAAAAATAAAAACCTAAAAAAAATGTATAAAAGGTGGTAAAAATTGATTTTAGACTTAAAATTTTTTTCAAAACTTTGAGATATTGGCTTTAAACTACTTTAATCTTTCAAAAAATATTGTTGTCAACATTCAGTAAAATTTAAAAAAAAAATCGAATTGACAGTTTTTTTTACAAACAATAAAAACCTAAAAAAAAACAGTACTAAAACTTGGTAAAAATTTACTTTCGACTCAAATAGCTTTTCAAAAATTAAAAATATTGGTTAATATACTTATTTTATTTCACAGAAAATATTGTTTTCGACATTCAGTAAATTTTTAATAAAAATCCAACAGTCCGTTTTTTCATACAAAACTAAAATCTACAAAAAATAGTACGCAAAATTTTTAAAAATTGATGTTCTGTTCTTGATATCTCGTGAAAAATAGAAGATATTGACCTTAAATTAGTTTCATTCATCCAATTTGTTACTTTGAAATATGCCAAACAATTTTATTAGAATCACAAAAAGCTGTATAGTTTTTATCATTGGTAAAAAATATTCCCAAACCATTTCTAAGCCGAAAATATTTCCCACAAACTTCTATATATGTATATATTAAAAAAAAATAACTTTAAAAATATCAAAACAATCGCGTTTCTTAAAAGAATGTATTAAGTGATTTAAAATGAACACTTCAGTCCTTTTCAAGCTTGAAAGTTTTTCTCCTCCTCGCGTAGGATATCATAAAAGCCTATTTTTAATTTTATTTTTTAAAGGTTAACTGATCTCATTTACAACTTAAAGTTAAAAAAAACCATACATTCAAAAATCAAAACAATTAGAAAGTTATGTATGAAAATTAATTATTATGTAGGTAAGTGAATTCACGAGAAATTGGAAAAAAAAAACAATAATACAATTAACATTAACTTACCATAAAGTTGATAATAATAACAACAAAGTTTATTACAAAAGTTTTATATTATTAATAACATCGCAGTTTGCGTTGCGTACTAAGAATAAAGGCTTAATTATATAATTATGGAACCTTACTTATAATTAAAAAGAAATCAATTAAACCTATAAAAAAAAGTTTTTATTAAATATTGATATCAAAATTATGGCTCTCGTATACAAGTTTATATAACGTGGGTGTTGTTTTCTATTTTGCTGTCGTTTTTTCTGTTCAGGGCTGTGAACGACATAAACATAATTTCCTTGTATATTAAAATGTGTTAAATCCGATAACAATATATCGACAGGTGTTCGAACATAATATAAATGTGCATTAATCAAAATGAATTCTATAAGATTTTATAAAAGGTTTGCATATTTATTGATTTTTCATTCGTGGTAAAGTTTTAAATTAAATTCATTCCCAAAAATCATAATATCTGTAAGGCATTAACTTATTTGTTGACTCTATCAATTTTGCATCTAAATTATTATCGATAAATTATGATTTCCTATTTTTCCTTTATTTTTGATATTTTCCCACGAAATAAAAACTCTGCCATTTATGGTGATATCCAATAAAAAACCAAGCTGAGGCTATAAACACAAATACCTACTCATAAATAAGCTGATTAAAAATTTTAAAAAAATACATAAAATTAAGAGTCAAGGTCAATGATTTAATTGTTTTTTTTTTTTTTTTGTTGTCTTCATTTCAAATAAATCACAAAATCATCAGCTTTTGGAAATGATGATGTGGGATTTAATATTTTATTTTATTGCTTTCTTTTGTGAGCTTTGATAATTTTAATTTGTTTTTGGAGAACAACAAAGTGGTTGTGACAAACATTTTTGTGGATATACTTTGAAGTAAATTTAAATGACTGGAATTTTGTTTACATGACCTTATGGCAAGTGGCTTTTTGATCTTTGATGTTATTAAGATATAACCAAAATTGTGACAAAACATTTGTTAAGAGATATTTTTAAGGGTGAGAATTGGGAAGCCGAATACAAGGACCTCATAATGCTGTGAATTGTTTTTTTTTTTTAGGACAGAAATACTTCGACTTTATTCCAATACTTTATAAATTCGATACAAATTTCAACGAAATTAAAAATTCCTGAAGAGCGTCCATAAAGTTCTACATATTTAAAAGTGTTTAAATTAAGCATGACGAAAATTATGTAGGTTCTTTTCAAAAACAGTTTTCAGTTGTATTCAAAAACACAACATTCAAAACAAATTTCAGATTAATGTCAGAAGTAAAATACTGCCAATTTTTTGAACTTCAATTAGCAGTTTATTAACTTCATCTTCATAAAGTAAATTAATCGATCCAATTTGTTGAATTGTGAATTTCATCATTAATTCAAGATCACTAAAGAATCTTTACGAATTTCAAGACAGTCGTTCTTCCTGTAAAACAGGCCGCTCAAAATACTTAGTTCTAATCTATTAGCCTAAAAGTTTGAAAATTTACTCAGTAAGCCACTAAATTCCAACCAGTTGATTGTCTATGCCATACCACTTCTAGGAAATCGTGATCTTGATCGTGTCTTCACTGTTGAAGAAGTTTTAACAGTGATACGACAAAACAATCTGAACAAAGCTCTGGGAAGACCGAGTTTCGTATGAATTTTTCAAATAGAGCACGCTAAACTTTATGGAAAAACTAACCGAGGAATATAACTATATAATATATTTAATATAGGAGAAGAGTTGACAAAATATTTTACTCCCACTTTTCAAAAAGGGTAAAGTTGACAATCCGAACAACTATCGTGGAGACCATCTTCAAAGGATGAATCTATCTAATCATATTGTCCCGGAGACATGAAGACATGTTAAAGTAGTTTTTATCCCGAAAGTAAGTAGACGTGGTCATGAATACTTGCCCTATTTTGCACTTAAAACACACGAAAGCATCCTAGATATACATATTAGGGACTTTTTTGACAAATTTCTTCTAGAAGAATTTCAGCACGCATATCTCAAAAGCAAGTGTACTGAGACGGCCCTGCATGAGGTAGTGCTACCATTGAGAATTGAGAATTCAATATAAAGAATTTACTCTTGCTACCTTCCTAGACGTAGAAGGTGCTTTCAATAACGTCCTTATGGAATCGATTAACGAATTTCTTACTCACTTCGGGTCAGAAGTTTTTATTTAAAAATGGATAATTTCTATGCTAAATGATAGAAGGATTGAAGCTTCGTTAGGTAACACAATCTCTTCCAAACATGTAAGTATAGAGGAATACCCCAGGGCGGTATCCGCTTCTTTAAATTTCAGTCATGAATAAAATCCTCGTAGAGTTGTAAGTTATGGGGTAAAGGCGGTAGCTTTTGCTGATGATTTGGTTTTACTGGCGTCGGGAAAGGTTGTCACCGTGATTGTTGAAATTACGAAAATGTTTCTGAAAAAAGTTAGTAACTAGGCCACAAGCAGAAGCATTCTAGACCCCAAATTAAACTGGAAAGTAAACTTTGAAGAAGGGGTTAAGAAGGCTTATATTGCCTTTTACGCCTGTAGAAAAACTTTGGTAAATAGTGTGGCCTTAAATCGAAGATAAATTTTGGATGTACACAGCAGTTCTAAGTCCAATTTTGTCTTATAGATCGATTGTGTGGTGAATTGAGCTTAACAAGAAATACAACATCGAGAAACTAAAGAAGGTTCAAAGTATAGCTAGAGTTGGCACTACAGGGGCCCTTCGATCCTGCCAAAATATTTATTAAATGTTATTCTGAGTCTCCTACCAGTGGACCTACACATAATATAATTTAGTATCGTGCAGCGCGCTAAGACTCTTAAAGAATCAAATTGTTGGTTTTCCAGACCCTTGGGGCATGGCAACACTAGTGAACTGGTTCCAGCGGAAATTTTTGCGACAGACATTTACTAATGCACCCTTGCCGTGAACCTCAGAAAAGATTTTAAAGTCATCCTTCCTGCCAGAAAGGAATGAACTATATCCAGGAAGATATGGCCTACCTATAACAAAAACCATTTTTTCGAACTTTAGATAACACTCACAATACTCACTGCCGTAGCTGCGAAGGCCAACATGCAATAAAAACTGTGATTTAAATAAATAAATAAATAAATAAATTTGGTGGCGCAACAGTCCGTTGAGAACTAGGGCTTAGTGACTTACAACCTTCCTGTGTAGGAGTTATGTTGTCAGGAATGGAGGGACCTAATGTTATAAGCCGAATCCGAACGGCTAATTTGAGAAAGAACTTTTCATGACATGAAATACTCTTGCAGAATTTGTCAATTCCTCGCAAGAGGCAGTACCTACCCGTGAAAAAGACTGTAGAAGGCACAGGCAGGGATCGAACCCAATAGCTCTGGCATGACAGTCCAACACATTAACCATCACGCCACGGGTACTACTAGAAACTGTGATTTACTTTCTCTGTAAATGTACTACGCTACCCAGTTCTAGAGTAATAAGCTTCGAAAGGGCATTCGTTTAAGATAAGCTTACCGGGATGAAAAGCAAAGACCTGATTTCCTCACTGAACACGACAATACATATGTACGTCTAACGAGTTTATGGTATCAAAACGGAGCTTTCCGGAAGTAATTGAGTCGGGCAGCAAGGGCTGCTTTTGCCATATCTAGCTACCTTTTTTGTTTATTTCAAATCAGCATTTGACTTAATATATAGAAATGCTCTCTTTTGAAAGCTAATCTGCCTTGGAAAGTTGACAAAAACGTTAATGGTAATAAAAGGTATCTATGAAAAAAATGAAACTACAGTTTGGGATAAAAGGGAGAGGTTCGCATGATTTCATACCAATACTGGAGTTACATAGGGCTGCTTAATTAGTCCACTTCTCTTTTCGATCTTTTTAAATGATATGTAATCGGCTTTCACTGGGGGAATTAGTTTAGCTGGAGTTAACAACAAAGCCCCCAAATAAGTTGCAAATGATGATTGATAAATTGCAAGGATTATTATCGTTTGTGGATCCTCACGTTAAACATCAAAAATCCAAAATACTGATTTTCCATGTGAAAAATGCACCTGAAAAAAATTAAACGCTTGAAATCGTAAACTAATTCAAATACTTCGAAGTTTTAATAACGCCTCAATTTTATTTCAAGAAACTTCTTTAAGGTCCGTCTATCGTATATTATCATCAAACGGGGTTTGGAAGTCTTGGACTTTTTCTAACGTTTTTTGCAGTGCTCTTGACAATCATTAAATTTTGAAAAGTATAGCAAAACCTCGAATGATCTGGAACTTGTTGATATATTGTACTTATTTTTTTCAGAAAGAAATTCTATAGCTTTCATTACCCCATAACTTTCAGTTCTAAAACAAATTAATGAAGCCCTCATTAAAACTCAGCTTTGTCGGAGTTTTTTCTAAGAGAATTATGAAATTTCCGTCAAACTTTCACTATTTTATGTAAACAAATGTCGTCTTGGTAATTTGTCGTAGGTATTTGTAACATTGGTTGATCGAAATTTTATAAACATATTTTGAAAATTGAGGATTTGAAATTTAAATCCAGTTTGGTTATTTCAATTTTTCTCACCTTTTGTAAATAATCTTGTTCACATAGTTGTCACGATATTATTCCCTCCCGGGACACTCTGTAGAAAATCAGAATGCAAATATACAATTTGTTGGCTCTTATTGTAATCGGACAAAACATTTTAATAGAAAAATTTAAGAAGCCCATTAATAGTTTTGAAGTTTTTGTACTAATTAAAATAATAATTATTATTATTGTTACTTTGACTCCAATGCATAAAATTTCTTAACAGAACACCACTTGATTAAAAGTAGTTTACCTTAAGGTATAAGCTTTAAAATTGTTTAAAAAACTCAACAGCATTTCAGCGATGATTGTATAATTGATGGGAAACTGTTAAGCTATTTTCCTCTATACCTCTATACAGATAGCTTCAAGTAGCTCAAGGCTTATTCTCAAGCAGATGATTTAATTTTAATTAGAAGAAAATTATAGCTGCAACTTGATATGTGGTTCTGCGGATGACTCTGAACTCCGTTGGATGTTCGACGTCCTTCGATAAATACCCTCTACCTTTATCCAATATACGAATATGTTCATGTTCACATATAAGATCTACAATACTGCCCTTAGGGTTACACAGCGTTTAGTTAAGCATTCGAATAGGGAAAGAGAGAGAGAGAGCAAGAAGCTATCATCGACAGCAGTTTATCTGGAGGAATGTCTCTGGATTCGTGAAACAGGTGGAACTTGTTCGCAGGGTTCTAATCAAATATATAATTTATAATTAGATAACGTGTAGAGGTACTTGACTTAGTAAGTATCTTAGTCTATAGGTATGGTTAGAGTGATGGCATTGGAATGGCCACAGTAAGTAGGAGACGATTAATGAATATATTCAGTAGATGTGACAGGTTTCCTAGTTCCATCGGACTCATTTCTACCTACCTAGAGTTGTTACTCGTAAATTCCCCCCTTTACCTTCAAAGTAGTAGATAGATAGATACCGTCTGAATATGAATATAGATACCATAACGATGAACGAGTTGGTGGCTTGGCTTGGTTTGGTTGGCTAAGTCAAGGAAACCCCTTTAGCATTTTACAATATTTTCGCCAGACTCTGGAAATATGGATGACAGAGTATTAATTATTGGCTTCAACTCCCGAGGGTTGATATTTATCGTCGATATAATAATATTCAGTTGGTTATACGGATGGCGACGATGGATATGGAGATGAAGAGAATGAGCCAAGGTACAAGTATAGAGTTGAGCTATGGAAGCTATGGACAAGGTGAATGCATGAATGAATTTAATAATTGCATGTTGGTGTTTATAGTGATGGGTTAGATGCATGGATTGGATATGGTGAATGGTGCTCTTTCGCTGCAAGGTATATAACTAGAACCTATGTCTGTATATAGAGAAGGAGTCATTGACAAGATCAAGCTTTGAATATGAATTAAGTGCTATAGATTAATCATAGTATTCAGTCAACAGGAATAACATCAGAATTCCATCAGAAAATGGGAATACACATTTTAATTTATGGTCTGGGAATATGGCATTTTCAGGGAAAAAAAGAACATGATAATAACATGCAATAGTTTGATTTAGAAAATAATTTTTCTAAGTTTTAATAATGTAAATAACACTATCAACTCAAATTAGAAATGCGTATTGATCTTGGGAAAATTAGGTATCTTTCCTTTCGAAAAATTCCGACATAGCTAAATTTTCGCGCAGTTCTTCATTTACTAGCCCTTAAAACTTTCCTTACAGTAGAATCAATTTACACACAAAAATATGGGACAATTTTTCTACGCAATTTTTATAAATTTAGAAACAACTTTAAAAAGTTAGAACTTATTTTGTCAAACAAAATCTCTAGAAATTGATCGCTTGATTTTTAAAAAGTCTTTAACACCAAAAAGTTAGGTAAGAATGAAAAAGTTTAATACTTGGCGATACTTTTTCCAAAACCCAGGCGCATTTTTTTTAAACAGTACTAAAGAAATGGTTGTGAACAGTATTGAAAATAAAATGAAAAAAGAGGCTGGGATGCGACCCACACTGATAATTTCCCATCCCTTCTGTCGATTTGTCTTGCTTAAAAGTTTGTCTATATGTATCAATTTTTACTAATTTGCGTACTATTTTTTGTAGATTTTATTTTTTATGAAAAAAACGGACTGTTGGATTTTTATAAAAAAAATTACTGAATATCGGAAACAATATTTTCTGTGAAATAAAATAAGTTTGAAGCCAATATTTTTAATTTTTAAAAAGCTTTTTGAGTAAAAAGTAAATTTTTACCAAGTTTTAGTATTTTTTTTTAGGTTTTTATTTTTTGTCAAAAAAAACTGTCAATTCGATTTTTCTCAAAATTTTATCGAATATTGAAAACAATATTTATTATAAATTAGTACCCGTGGCAGGATGGTTAGTGCGTTGGACTGTCATGCGAGAGGTCTTGGGTTCGATCCCTGCCTGTGCCACCTTAATTTAAAAAAAAAAAAACCGGTACTGCCTCTTGCGAGGAATTGACAAATTCTCCAAGAGTAATGCTTGTCGTGAAAAAGTGCTTTCTCAAATTAGCCGTTCGGATTCGGCATAAAACTGTAGGTCCCCTCCATCCCTGACAACAGTTCTCGCACACAGGAATGGCTGAGAGTTGTAAGTCACTAGGCCCTGGTTTTCTATGGACTGTTGCGTCACCTAATTTTTTTTTTTATGTATTATAAATTAAAATTAGTAAGAAGTCATTATCTCAAATTTTTCAAAAAAAAAAAATTGAGTCAAAATTTTTGTACAAAAACTGTCAATTCGATTTTTCTCAAAATTTTACCAAATGTTGAAAACAATATTTCAAAGTTTTGAAAAGATATTTGAGTCGAAAATCAGTTTTTACCAACCTTTATAAATTTATTTTTTAGGTTTTTATTTTTTGTAAAAAACTGTCAATTCGATTTTTCTCAAAATATTTCCTAATGTTGAAAACAATATTTCTTATAAGTTTAAAGTAGTAATAAGCTATTATTTCAAATTTTTGAAAAGATATTTGAGTCGAAAATCAGTTTTTACCAACTTTTGTTAATTTTTTTTTTGGTTTTTAATTTTTTGTAAAAAAACTGTCAATTCGATTTTTCTCAACATATTTCCGAATGTTGAAAACAATATTTCTTATAAGATAAAATAAGTTTGAAGCCTTAGTCTCAAGTTTTTGAAAAGATATTTGAGTCGAAATTCAATTTTCCCAACTTTGAGTAATGGTTTCTTAGGTTTTTATTTTTTATAAAAAAAACTGTCGTCAATTAGATTTTTCTCAAAATTTTATCAGATGTCAAAAACATTATTCTTCGTTGCACAAAATTGTTTTGTAGATGAAATCATATTTTGGTCGTTAAATTTTCGAGGTGACAAATTTTTGTTTCAGTTTTTTGATTTATAAAAAAAATCGTTAATTGGATTTTTTTCCAAAAATATAATTGTTTTGCATCACGTTACAATTTATAATATAAATTTTAATTCAAGTCTCTAGCGTCATTAGTTCATGAGATATTTAGGGTTAGCCAAATTTTCTTGACAGCCCTTTCTGCATGTTTCTGCCTTTTTATCTGTATAACAAAATTTATTTGAAGTCGATATTTTTACTGGTTCTTGAGCTATGGACGACGAAACATACTTCCCGAACGTACGGACGTTCGCACACACGCACGCACAGACATCTCTCTAAAAATCTTTTATTTCGACTCTAGGGACCTTGAAACGTCGAGAAACGTCAACATTTTCAATTCAACAAATCGGACCGATTACAATAACTTCCTATGGGAAGTTAATAAGGCAAGTTAACCACTTTTCATTTACTGAACCACCTAAATTTAAAGTTGGTAACTGTTTTGGATTTAAAAAACAGCCAGGAAGTCAAGTGTCTTGAAAACTCAAAATTTCATATGCACTTTATCGCAACAATTTCCCCATAAGTAATAAAATATTATTACCTGCATCACTCAAATTAGTAATGGCTCCCTAGAAAAATGTAAAACCATTGCTCATCGAAAATTCCTGGAAGTCCAGTCGTCTCGAGGACCTCCAAAATAAATGTTCAATTTGTTGATTATACCTCCAATATATATCCAATCTCCATATACTCTTCGCATACCGTAATCATTAAGATCGACCAAATACCGACCTACCAATAACCAGGCCTCTAGCTGTGCTGCTTATGGCGATGAGATGGCGGGAGAATCATCAAAAAAATAAAACGAAAATGAAAATCGTCGATGTCGTTATAGCCATAACCATTTGTTTGGATTATTTCCCCACAATAAAAATTAATTTTTAAGTGTCAATACAGATTCGACAAAAAATATAACCATCGTCAGTAAGAGTTTATAAAAATATATCCCCACGGTTCACCTTTAACAAATCCCCTTCTTTGTATCCACAATCCATATTACTGTTCAAGTGTACCTACATTCGAAAGGACACCTCAATTAATTTAATTATCTCGATGTTTTCGAGAGGTTTAATTTTTTGTAGTCATGGAATGGATGGTGGGTATTATTATAAAGGCTTATAAAAGGACAGATGAAGGGGTCTCCGTCTCATGGAGGTGCATATACGACCCAGTCGAGCCAGTCTGACTCCAATCTCTTTTCCATTTTTGTGTGTGATGCTATTTATTGAGATGATGATAGTGAGTATCTTTTCTCCATAATCACGATACGGTGACCAAGCACTTGATTCAGGATTTGAGGTGCGTCGTCGTCGTCGTCATAAGGAAGAAGGTTCATTTATATAAAAGTCGAAAAGAATTAAATAAATATGTTTGTATGATAAAAAAAAATATCAGATAAAATTATGATTAACGATATTGGAAACATCAACATTTATATGGGATCTTAAAAAATGGAAACGATTCATGTAAAGGAAAACATAAGCGTATATTTCATCGAATGACATTTTCCTTGAATATGTTTATTATCAAATAACATAAAACCTATAACGAAATGATTCCACATAAATCATAGAATAAAAATATATAAAAGTAACACCATAGGGAACATAAAGTATTTATATGATCTAATTTTGTTTGGACATTAACATGAACAGTAAAAGGACCACCAGTTCTTACTTCAGAATCTTCAAATGAATGAAGTGTGTATGAGTTATGATGAATTTTGAAAATGATCGGATGGGATAAACGAAGTTGAAATTGGACTGAAACTTTAAACAATAAAAAATCAAATCGAAATCGTGTCGAATGGTGCAATCAAAGATTTGACGTTCAAACGTCAAACCTGTTTCAGTGAAAGCATTGAAAAGAGTTTATCCAATAGGTTCAAAAGTAAGTATGTTTTTACAATCACCCCTTTTATAGAATTCGGCGAATTTGATAAGTTTTTTCCAAACTCTTGCTATTATCAAATCCGACGAAAGAAAGTTTTATAAATGTCGGTACCATGTCGTATATACCACAGAAAGCAACAGAACACAGAAACATGTACTTACAGAGCATTTGGTATGTCGAAGATGCATTATGACCTAATATCATAGCTCCAATCTATTCGTCTTAGCAGATTGGTATCTAAAATAAAAAAATTTAAAAAAATACAATGGAATCCATCATTGTTTACATTCTAAATCTAAAGGTACTTCTATAATAGTATTATAAAGCTGTTTGTTTTTTTGAATACTGTTATCTCAGGAACAATTCGACCGATTTGAAAAATTCTTTCCGCGTCAGAAAAGCTCAATGGCGGATCCAGGGGGGGGGGGGGGCATAGGGTCATGAATTCAAAACTTGTCGTATTGCGTTAATGGATATGAACCCCTTTATATTTTTAATTATTAATTGTGTATCTATGAAAATAAAATTTTAATTTTACTGCTTCAAGCTTTGTTGCTAAAATACTATACTTCTTACTGAAGACTGGACCAAGAACATAATATGAGTCGAAAATCGAGCCGAATTTTGATCATTGGGTGATTCAGCCATAAAGCTTATACAGTTAAACTGTATAAGTAAACATTTAATTTAACTATATTCATTAAAAAGCGGTTTGTTGTCAAAAACAACTAAAACCTCAGTTTTCAAACAATTTGAAATTTGGAAAAACTTTAGTAATGCTTTAAATTATATTCACAAAATCTTTTCTAAGAGAAAGAGGAAATATAGAAACTCGTCTTCAATTCCATTTTATTGTTCTTGAAATGTTTTATTCTTTCAAAATTGATTTTTTAATAAATACAAAAACTTTTAAGACATTAAAAAATTAAAGAAAGAAGTGAAAAGAGATTCTGCAACATGTAATTTGTAAGTGCCACACTTAAGTTTCTTCCCAACTTATTTGCTTAACTTATTGGAACACTAAATATTGTCGGGGAATTTTTTCAATTTTGAAGGCTTCTACTGCGTACGCTGTGGAAACGGTTAGAGTTTTGCTGAAAGTATGTATACATATATGACAGAATTGTTCCCTTTTGATAGTTCTAGTTGCAGAGCGCAGCTAGTGATTAAATAATTAATTTAAATTATTTCACTTTATCAATTTGTTGTTCTTATTTTCTTTTTGTTTGTTTATTGAATAAAATAACGTTTTGACGTCAATAACAGCTTCGATATGCAAGTTCAGAAATGATAAGGTAATCTTAGAAATCGACAATGTATAGTTCATCCAGCGAATGGATGATGCGAAAGGTCAGTGGATCGAATTGGCTCACTGAGAGTGAAATTCTTAGAATTCTATAATCGACATGATTTAAGGTTAAGTTATCGATAACGATTAACGATATAAATGGCATCAATGTCATCGTGGAATACTTGCCAAGCACCTGTATTTATTTTGGCCGTTCTGATTAAAATTTGTTCAATCATTTCCTTCAAATCCTTCAAATTGATGTACCAAAGAAATTTAATGCGCTTGCAATTAAATTGTTTAAGCTACTGTTTGTCGAGATACATTCAAGAAGTTGAATCAGTAAAGTAGCATTTTTGCTAGAACTTAGTTTATTGTTGGAAACACGGTTTTTAAGTGTTATAAAACATCAACAACAACATTTATGTTTGTTGAAACAACATTGAAGTCTCTTTGTTCTCAAGTTATTTAAGTACAAAATCTTTGAGTCGAAAATCAATTTTAATCAGTTTTTTGTTTTTCTATTTTTTCGTTTTTTTTTTGTAGAAAATATTGTTCAATAGGATTTTTCAAAAAAAGAATTTCACCAATTTTGTTTTGGTTTTCATGTTTTCCAAAAATCTTGTTATTCGACTTTTCTTTTAGAAAAAAAAATATAAAAATTATTTGCATTAGTAAAAATGAAACGATTGCTTCAATTAATTTATTTTTTATGAAAAGTCGATGATTTACTTCACAACCATGGTTATCAGTGGTGTATTTTACTGTTTTATGTGGCTTTTTTAACACAACAAATTATTTTTCAGAGTATTTTCAAACTATTTCACCTTAAACTTGCAAATATTCAAATATGGATTCCATTTTCTTCTATGTAAATTTGTGTTCTGAATTTACATTAATTTTATTTAAATGTAATTTGCGATTAAGTTTTTATTTTAATACGAACAATTGTTTAAATTAGGTTTTTTTACATAATGCAAAATACATTTTATTTTGTTTTGTATTTTGCATCAAAATTGTATTCCAATGTTAAACGGTTTTTAACTTTGCATTCAAAATTAATTTTAACGAACTGTACCAAAAAGTATGTGAAATGTGAAGAGAGCAAATGTATTTAAAATAGTTTAAAAATATTTCTATTTCAGATCATCTCTAATGGAGATGGCACAATAATTTAATATTCACCTTTGCTGGGTGCCGGGCCATGCAGACTTTCCAAGAAATTTTAGGCAAATGAACTCCCCATAAATAGTACAGCACAACCCATTCTACCACGTTTGGCTAATGCTGGCATGCCAATCGCTACTTGTAAACTATTGTTAATACAGGACGCTATGAAGAAGCAAACACCAGGTGGAATAACATCACCACGTGTCAGGATTTAAAAAACATCTGGCCTACACTCGATTTAAAGCGATCAAGATGCTTGCTATCTCTAAGCAGATCGCATAAAAGCTCGATATTCTCAAATGTTTTTTGCAGAAGCTGTATGGATAAGGAAGAAGATTAAATAGTTCTTCACCTCCTCTGAAAATGCCCTGCTCTAGCTCAAAAACGCAAGAACTACCTATTAGAATTCTTCTATGAAGATCTCAACCACTTTAACCTAACCTTACTCCATCTCATTTCTGAATGTCTTGTAGCTGTCACCCTGTCTGTCAATTATCTAAAAACTTTTGTTTGGCTAGCCAAAAATTTCTTTAAATTTTTCTTAAATTTGATCGACTGCAATGATGTTTCCTTCCACAATACTAGAGTTTGGTTGTTAGTTGAATAAAAGGGGACATTTTACTTTTTTTTAAAATACTTAGATTTAAGCCAAACATTTCTCTGCAAAATTTATCAATTTTCTGCTAAATGTGTTTGTGTGTACGAACGAATATTTTAGATTTGCTCAATCAAGACATATGCACTGAATATAGAAAATTACTTGTTAACCTTCATTATTTTTAACAAAAGACCCCACTTAATTTTGTTTTATTAGTGCACAACAAGATCTCAAAAACTTAGCCCACACAGAGTTTCCAACTGTTCCTATAAATCTTAAAAAGTATTACCATGTGGATAAGTTAGTACTTTTAGGACTGCGCTCTGGTCACTGGCCATTGGTCACTAGGGTCCGACGTAATTTATTTATTTCTCCCTAGCAACACAACCCTCAGAACATCAACAGAATTCAATGAAACAATGACAATGTGTTACAACATCTGAAAAAGTAATTTGTGGTTTTCATCATAAAGTCTGCAACACATCACAAAGAAAAACCTAATACACGCCTCCTTATATCTGCACCAAATCGCATGAAATATCACACCTTACCGATCTTTTCTCACTAAACCAAAAATATTTTAGTACTTTTCACACAATTTTAATTGATTTCCATTCAAACCCATATCCAAAATGTTCGAATCTGCACTCCCACACTTTTTGAAGAACCTAAAACCCTCCTTAGGATATTTTTTAACAAATATCTTTAAAATCTTTTGATGGTGAATATCGATCCTTGTTTTAACTACCTACACACGATTCGTTTGACTTCACGCCTAATCAATGGTGGTTAAGGATCAAAGTATAAAGACTGAAGCCATCAAAATAGAATACAAAGTGGTCAACCTGCCAAGAAGCGGTATATCCTTTTATCTTCCACTAGGCAAGACGGCTTCTCTTCAAAAACCGAAAAATAGTGTGATCTTATAGATGAAAATAAAATTGACCCTTAATGAATGTAAAACGAATGAAATTTTAACGAGGTCATAACACAACTGATCAGAGTTGTTTCCTTTTGTGTATATGAAGATGGAGAGACCTCCATGATGGTAGCTCGTCCCGGTTAATCAAGTTAATGGTGTGAATATCTGGAAAGAAAAAAACATATATACAAACGCCATATCGACCTAACATACAGCCGCATCATGGAAAGAAAATAACTCATTTATTCGATGGCAATTAAAAAAGATGCTCCTCGACGACACGGTCCGTATACGTATAGTGTGTGATAAGGTCCTTTTTCACGCCTCTGGGCAACGAACAGAAAAAGGGAACTGAAACTGAATCCACTCTCTTTGAACATGGGTTCATTCTATTGTACCTACCCCTGCCCATGCCCATGGTTCATCTTTGAATATTAAATCGATCGGGATGAGAGTTTAACTGCTGATGGTTTCACTGCTCCCGATTCGACGCGGATGTGCGTGAAAAATTTGAAAAGTTTGCCTCTCAGCTCTTCCCGTAGCCTGTGATCTCGAAAATGCAATTATATTAGAGGAATATTGCACCTTGAGTGAGGTGAGGAGGTAAGTTCGGTGTGTTTCATTTGTGCAGCAATGTGGCGCATGCTCAGCTCAGCACTCTTGAGCACATTGCATTTCGACTTCGATGATTTGTGTGATCCTATCGGTTTGGCTTATGGGGGCAAATGCGTTGTCGTTGTCGAAATGTTGCTTCGTTTGTTCGTTTCTTTTTGCCAAAAGATAAAATTAATGGCAAACAACAATTGGTTCTGCATTTAGATGCAGAAATGATGATTTGGATGGTGGAATGTTTGGTTAAAAATTGCATAGA
Organism: Eupeodes luniger; assembly: GCA_951509635.1. Classification (NCBI taxonomy): domain Eukaryota; kingdom Metazoa; phylum Arthropoda; class Insecta; order Diptera; family Syrphidae; genus Eupeodes; species Eupeodes luniger. Next base: position 23,285,763 of record OX608073.1, read on the forward strand.
GAATCAAGCGTGCTCAGACTGAGGCAAAGCGAATCGAAAGAAATTGGATCAGAATGTGATCTTTGGCAGGAGGAGAATTTGAATACGTCATGGAAAAAAGGGTAATATTCTTTCAATGTAAAAAATGATAAACTACACACAACCAAAAAATGTTGAATGCATTCTAAGGTAAGAAGATCTTTTCAGAGACAGAATGAAAAATAATTCTAAAACTGAAAAAAAAACATTATCTTGATTTAGTTTAAAAAAATGTAAAACTTAAAAAAAATCAAAATGTGATCATCCAGATTCTGTATCTGGAAGCACATTCTAGAATTTAAAAAAAAAAATTTTAAATTTTAAATTGTTCTGCACTAATTCATTTTTGATAAAAATGAAGAAAACTTTAAAAACAAAAATGTGCTATATGACATCCAGTTTATGTCTAGAAGCACATTTCAGAAAAATAAATAAAAACTAAAAACTATGAAATGTTCATCTTAAATTAGGTTCATAAATCTTCGCATGACTAAAGTTTTTGTGCCTAGAAGAACTCCAGATACATTGAAAATGCCAACTGAAAAATAAAATAAAACCTGCAACAAATTCAAGATTGTAAAACATTCATTTTTGATTTATGTAGATCGTGTACACAATCATCTTTCCTAAAATCTTATTTCAGAGAAAATTTAAAAACTGTTATAATTGTATCTTTGAATTAATTTACAAAAATATGGGAAGCTAAAAGAAAAATAAATGTGCTTTAAAAACTGTATCTTTATAGAAGCACATTTCAGAGATGAGCATTGAAAAATTTCAGTGCTGTAAAATATTGTTTGATTCTTTTAAAATAGTTCAAGTAAATGTTACCAGATTAAAGAGTTACCAGAGTATAGATTCATATCAAGAAAGTTTCAAATGTTTTAAAATTCGAATCTTTGTTTACTTAACAAAAAAATGGGATATTAAAAAAAATTGAATTACTTTAAAGTGTATGTGTTCATGTACTTCGTTTAATTTTTTAAACAAAATATGTATAAAGCACATAAAACCAAAATTGAATATTTTCAAAAACTGTGAAATTGTCATTTTTGATCCAAAAAAAAAGTGCAATCTTCACTAAACCGAAATGTGACAATTGAATACTTTATACCACCCTGAAAGCTCTTTCCAAAGATAGAAATGAACAAATTTAAGCTTGAAATTTGAAGCTTTAATGGGAAAATTCATAGAAATTAAATGTGCTAAGTAAGGACTCAGTCAATAATAATATAATAATATAAAAGTAGTCAATCGTTATCTGGAAGCACGTTCTAAAAATTAATAAAAATTCAGAAACTTTAAAATTTTCTTTACTAAATAAATTTTGACTTAAAAGACAAAAATGTTCATAAAATATCGCAAAAACTAAAATGTGCTTAATGGCCAATTTTCTGTGCCTAGAAGAACTTTAGGTAGCTATAAATTGAAAAATGTCCACGAAATAATTCTCGTCTTTTATTTAACTTACTATAAAATAAAAACTTTAACAAATTAAAACGATGCTAACTGGAATATCTAGCATATTTCAAAAATAGAAATCTGACATTTTAAACTGTAAAATATATAATAATAATAATCTTAAAATCTTATTCCAGAGAAATACTTAAAAACTGTTTCAATTGCTTTTTTGATTTAGTTTACAAAAATATGGAAATCTAAAAGGAACAAAAATGTGCTTCATAAACAGTTTCTGCATAAAAGCACATTTCAGAAATGACCATTAAAAAATTTCAAAGTTTTATAATTTATTTCGGTTTGCAAAAATAGCCTAAGTAAATTTAAATATTTTCTGGCAAAATGCGTATTCCACTGAAAATTTCAAAATTTCAAAAATTGTAAAATTTTAATCTTTGTTTATTGCACACAAAACACGGGAGATTAAACAAAAATGTGAAAAATATATAACAAACTAGCTTTTTACACGCGGCTTCGCCCGCAGTGGAGAAATTAAATAAGTATGAGAGATAAAGGGTAAGGGTATAATAATAGAAATGAGTCAATATAATAACTAAATTTTATTGCTTGGCTGAGATCAACAATTTTTAAAAATTACTACAGACAATGAAGTTTTAACACCTTAATATATGCTTATTGAAATACAACAACAAATGTTAAAATATATTTCACCGTAACAAAAATAAATAATTCTGAATTCAACAATTTAAAAAAATAAAATACAAAGTATTAATTTAAGATATTTTTATAGACAATGTTATAAGTTTTCCCGTTGGGTGCAAATATGTGTAAATTCCGGGCATTAGATACACGTGAAGAGGCTACATAAAGTTGACCATGAGAGAAGCATGGGTTTTCTAAATGCACTCCTGCTAAATGTAATGTTTGTCCTTGTGCCTTGTTTATAGTAACAGCAAAGCTAAGCTTGACGGGAAACTGAACCCTTTTAAATTGGAATGGAAGGTCAGTGGGAATAATTGGTATCCGAGGTATTATAACACTATTTCCCTTACCGACACCTGTTAAAATAGTAGCACCAAGTATGTTCTGTCCCAATTTTGTTATCCGAAGCTTTGTTCCATTACATAGCCGAGGAGCATCTAGATTTCGCATAAGCATTACTGGTACATTTAGTTTCAATTGAAGTTTATGTGACGGTACACCCGATAGTTCAAGTGAATTTGAAAACTCCACAGGATATGAAGTACTTAGTTCCGTATCCATAATTGTATCCATTGACAAATATTCCTTCATTTCTCCTTGAACCTCGTTTAAAATGTCAGTGTTGATCCTATTTACAATTTCATTTCTTGGTGCTAATATTGCTCTTGCACACAACCACTGATCACTACACAAATTTTGTTGCAATTCCGGAAAAACATTAGCAATGAGATCCACATCACTTTCTACTAAATTACAAAATTCTCTTGACAGTGATATGTAGCCTTCAGCGTCAACGTCTAAACAACCATCACCAATTTTCAACAACATTTCTGCGTAAAGTCCTGAATCCACGTCATTAGGAAGATGCACTCTCATATTCGTTTTCAGGCGGAGTTTTTCAACTGTCGGCCATAAGCTTGATGATTTAATGCACGCTTGAATTTCATCTGCTGGTGCCCCCTTTTGAATCACTGGGAGGGTTTGACGGAAATCACCAGCCAATAAAACTACCATGCCTCCCATTATATCTGTACTATCTCGCAAGTCCTGGAGGGTCCGGTTTAAAGCTTCTATAGCTTTCTTGTGAGACATTGTACTTTCATCCCACACTAAAAGCTTGCATTCTCGCAGCATCCTACCTCGTGAACTATTTTTACTAAAATTACAGATGGGCGAATCTTCCTGTGCCAAATTCAATGGTAATTTTAAAACGGAATGTGCCGTACGACCGCCCTTTAATAGCGTCGCGGCAATACCTGACGAAGCTACAGCAACTGCTATTTTTTGGTCTTTTCTGACGGACATTAATAATAAGTTAAGCAAAAACGTTTACTTTGCACATACACTCTTGAAGGTATTAGAAGTAACATAGGATACTTTTTATTAAAAAAAAATAAAAAATTTTACGAAAAATAAGAAAATTGTTTGTCAAAATATCGTCAAATTTAGCTACAAACAATTTTCTTATTTTTCGTAAATTGTTTTTATTTTTTTTTAATAAAAAGTATCCTATGTTACTTCTAATACCTTCAAGAGTGTATGTGCAAAGTTTCATGATGATCGGTTAAGTAGTTTTTGCGTGAAAGCGTAACAAACAAACTTACATTCGCATTTATAATATTAGTAGTATAGATGTATGTACATATCTACTGCTGAAAATGTTCAACATTGCTTAGTTTTATAAACAAAATTATAATCTGCACAAAACCAAAATGTGTTGATTTGACATCTTTTGTGTTTAAAGGCACATTTCAGAAAAATAATTTGAAGATTTTTAAAAGCTGTCAAAATGTCATCTCTCACTTAGTCTAAAAAGTATAAGCTTTGAAAGACCAATGAACTAAATTAATATTCTATTCCTCGCTGAAAGCAGTTAAACAGATAAAAACAAACAAAAATTCAAGTGTGTAACTTAAATGTTTTGTTGGAAAAATTCATAGAAATTAAATGTTATAACTATAAGTAATGATCTAGTTATTAACTTGAAGCACATTTGAATTAATTTTTTTTTATCGCCATTGACTGTAACGCCACTTCTTGCTCATTTTCCAAGAAAAATGGCCCAATTATGCCTCTGGGCCAAAATCCGCACCAAACAGTGACTCGTTTTGGGTGTATCAGCTTTTCAATGTATGCGTGCGGGTTTTCTGTGCCCCAAATGCGACAATTTTGCTTGTTTACATACCCGACAAGATCAAAATGAGCTTCATCTGAAAAGATGATTTTTTGGGCAAAATCGGCATCTTCTCTAAGCGTTGTTTCAGCGTTGTTTAAGCGTACACCACCATATTCGTTCAGCGGAAAGATAAAACTAATTATTTGTCAAATCAGACATGAGCTAAGTATTACCATTCACGAAATAAGCACTAGTTGAAAAAAAAACGTTAAATGGGGGACCCTATAAAAGTAACCAAATATAACATAAGGTTAAAAAAGCTGTAAAACCTTTTGCTATAAATAATTCTTCACCTTTGAAAAAGTTAATGCAAATATTGAAATTAGATTCGTAAATATATGAAAATCTTCACAAAACCAAAATGCTTAGAAGCACATTCCAGAGATATAATTGAAAAACTTTAACAAGTGAAATTTGTATTTCTGACTTTGTACTTTGTTAAAAAATGAATAAACGTAAATTTGTAAACAGTTTTTGTCTAAAAGCACATTCCAGTGAAAATAAAAATATTGTGCTTAATATACTTTTGGAATAGATGTAATAATAGAAATTGAAGAGTTTCAAAAACTGTTAATGTTTTGTTTCAAAGGAAAACTCTATGTATATCAGCCTGGAAGCACATATCAAATATAGTAATTCAAAAAATTAATAATGAAATATTTATATATGACTTAGTTTATAAAAAAGTAAGAAACATTCATGTAAATGAAATGAAAATTCAATATCCAGATTAAAATTAAAGAACTGAAATCATAGAAATTTACACTTTTTATATCCGTCTCAGAGAAAGAATCTGGATATTTTACAAAAGTGCATTTCTGTTTTCAAAGTTTCAAAATTATAAAACTATTTAGAAAAGATAGAAAAGACGTACCTATTTAAAAACTATGACACACTTAAATGCTTTTAATGAACATTTAGTTTTTGTGCTTGGGAGCACATTGCAGAAATCGATATTGACAAATTTAAACTTTGAAATTTTCATCACTGATTTATGAAGTTCTTTAAACGAATTTGCTTAATGGACGTAACTAATTCCTTTCCACCTTAAAGTACACTCCAGAAAATATTTCAAAGTGTGAAATTTGGATTTAACAAGCAAAGTAAGAAAACAAAAATGGACAACTAGTTTTCCATAAACTCACCTTTAAGAACAAAGCAGTTCTTATCATCTTAAATTAGATTGATTGATAAAATAAAAGCACATTTCAAACAAAAATTTCAAAACCGTAAAATGTTCATATTTCATGAAGTTTTAAAATGTCACAGAAATAATCAACAACAAAAAAAACCAAATCGGTCATCTTTCTTAATCAAGGCCTCTTAAGACCTTTAGTACCTTAAAAAAGAATTCTCCGAAGTCAATCTCTGCATACATAATATCTTAGTCAGCATATGAGATCGACTTCTATAGAAATCAATTCAAATGTATTTCGACACTTCATTAACGATCTTATAATGCTTTAATCTTGAGCACAGAAAAAGAAAAAAAAAACTGCGCCTAAACAATCAAAAAACTTAATTTACTTACCGTTTGGCCTCAATTTTCTCAATCAATTTTCCAAATCTACATATTCAAATAACACTTTTTTCTATCACTCTACCACAAAATAGTGTGTAGTTTGGTAATTTCCCTAAGAATTGACTTTTTTTCAGACAGCAGTCAACGCGATGCACCTTTAAAAAGACCTAAAAATAACCTTCCTAGCGCCATCCGGAAGACAAAATAACACACAACGACAACGACAACAAAAAAGAAAACATCAAATCATTGAATTTGATTATCACTGAAATATAATTCCAAAGATATGCTAATGAGTGCGAGTTTGTATCGTCCGACGACGACGACGTCAGACACCAAACACCGGAAATTTAACCTCAAAAGTCTGACGAAAAAAAAGTAAATAAAATTAACAACAGTCCCCTTGCTCCAAAATAAACAAAAAGGCTTAATCGGTTTATATTCTGTGAGGTGCTGTGCTAATGGAAACGGAAAGGGGCTGAAGCCGTCCTCGAAAAAAGTGGGAGCGAGCATATACCTAATCCAACAACCCAACAAAATAGTCCCAAATATTCGAATTCGCTTCCTTCACTGATTGATTACCTGCTGAGACAGAAGGTTTATTCCCCAAAAACCCGACCAAGAAATAATTTATTTAATTTTAAGGGGGTGGGCCTGTTAGCCACCGACCGCATCATTGTATACCTCTCTAACCATTATAAGCCCGGGTCAAATATATCATTTTTATGAGACAGATTCTTTGCCCCTTTTTTTGGGCATGGAGCGGGAGAATGTCTAATAAATTACTAAGCCTAGCCAACAAAATATGCTGTTTGTGGGTTTTGCATTCTCTCCTGATGTCGATGTCTTCGGGCGACACGACACGACGAGTCCGTGTCTTTGCTTTATGCCTAGACCTAGATCCAGAATAGTGAAAGCTTCCTTCGGGTGTTTTTTGGTATTTTTTGTTCTTGTTTGGCATTCAGAAAATTTTGATTTATTAATAATTCTCGATTAATTAAATCGTTGGATTTCCATAAATCCAACCGATTCGAAGCTATGGACTCGAAGAATTTCTGTGGAAAGGTATAAATATTTTATAGAAGAAGCAGAAGAAGAAGAATATTTTTGACCCACTTTAGCAGTGAAGTATATCATCATAATTTTCATATATATATAGCTTGGCGTGTGCGTTCTGCCTTTATAGTTGTATGCCGCCAACACCACCACCACACCACCATCATCATCCCGTATGGTTGAAGTCTCTAGAAATTGAAGATCTAGACATCAATGGGCGATTTATTTTGATTTAGGAGCCGGAAGAAGCGAGTGAAATCGATGGTTTTAGATGGCAAAAGTCAGGAGCAAAAGCCCTTACCATTATAATAATACAATATTTTGGTATGTGGGGAGATTCTTCAATAATATTATGAGTGTTTAATCATAAAGAACTTCGCGTATGAATTGAATGAGTTCAAGGCGTTTATATGTAGGTATGAGCTTTCAATATAGAGAATTATGTGAAGTCAAAGGTTTTATAGAGGGAGTTATGGTAAAATTATGTATTAGGAACACAAAATAATACCTGTGTTATATGATGCCTACGACCTTATTGCTAGAATGAGGTGGCCCTTCACCTGTATGCGTATAGGGTTTTCTAAGCAAGTGTATTGCAGGTTATCAAGTGTTCAGAGAGACTATTATGTTTGAATTATGAATGTTACTGACACATCAATCATTATTTTTGAAAAGAATAGACTTTTAGAAAGAATGCAATATTCTGTGAATGCACTCTTTAAAATTTGTTATAAATGAATTTCATTAAAAGAAGTACGTTCGTACGTCTGTACGCTCTGGAAGTTTTTTTTGTCGTCCATAGCTCAAGAACCAGTAGAGATATCGACTACAAATAAATTTTATTATACAGATAATAATGCAGAAAGATGGAGAAAGGACCCTCAAAAAACTTGAGTGGGTGGTTTTTTTACCATAGCAATTTAAAAAAAGAGGCTGGGATGCGAATCACACTGATAACTTCATATCCCGTCTGTCGATTTGTCTTGCTTAAAAAATTGTCTATATGTATTAATTTTTACCAAATTTGGGTACTATTTTTTGTAGATTTTATTTTTTTATAAAAAAATTACTGAATATCGAAAACAATATTTTCTGTGAAATAAAATAAGTTTGAAGCCAATATTTGTAATTTTTGAAAATCTATTTGAGTCGAAAATCAATTTTTACCAACTTTTATTCATATTTTTTTTAGACTTTAATTTTTTGTAACAAACTCTCGATTCAATTTTTCTCAACATTTTTCAAAATGCAATTTTTACCAACTTTCAGTAATGTTTTTTTTAGGTTTTTATTTTTTTTTTTAAAACTGTTAATTCGATTTTTCTCAAAATTATTCCTAATGTTGAAAACAATATTTTTTATAGGATAAAATTAGTTCGAAGCCATTATCTCAAATTTTTGAAAAGGTATTCGACTCGAAAATCAATTTTTACCAACTTTTGTTAAATTTTGTATAGGTTTTTAATTTTTTGTACAAAAACTGTAAATCCGATTTTTTTCAAAATTTTACTGAATGTTGACAACAATATTTTTTAAAAAGATAAAAGTGGTTTAAAGCCATTATCTCAAAGTTTTGAAAAGATATTTGAGTCGAAAATCAATTTTTACCGACTTTCATTAATTTTTTTGTTTTGGTTTTTATTAAAAAATAAAACTGTCAATTTTATTTTTCTCAAAATTTTTCCGAATGTTGAAAACAATATTTCTTATAAGTTGAAATTAGCTAGAAGCCAATGTCTCAAATTTTTAAAAAGATATTTACGTCGAATAACAATTTTTACCAACTTTTATAATTTTTTTTTTAGGTTTTTATTTTTTGCAAAAAAACTGTCAATTTGATTTTTCTTAAAATGTTTCCTAATGTTGAAAGCAATATTTCTTATAAGATAGAATAAGTTTAAAGCCTTAATCTCAAGTTCTTGAAAAGATATTTGAGTCGAAATTCAATTTTTACCAACTTTTATTAATTTTTTTATGTTTTTATTTTTTGTAAGAAAAACTGTTAATTCGATTTTTCTCAAAATTTTTCAGTATGTTGAAAACAATATTTCTTAAAAGATAAAATAAGTTTGAAGCCTTAATCCCAAGTTTTTGAAAAGATATTTGAGTCGAAATTCAATTTTTACCAACTTTGAGAAATTTTATTTTAGGTTTTTATTTTTAATAAAAAAAACTGTCAATTAAATTTTTCTCAAAATTTTACCAGATGTCAAAAACATTATTTTTCGTTGCACAAAATTGTTTTGGAGATGAAATCATATTTTAGTCGTAAAATTTTCGAGGTGATACATTTTTTGTTCAGTTTTTTTGATTTATAATAAAAACCTTAATTGGATTTTTTTCCAAAAATATACTTATTTTGTATATGTTACAATATATAATATAAAATTTAATTTAAGTCTCTAGCGTCATTTGTTCATGAGATATTTAGGGTTAACCAAAATGTTTACCTCTTTTTTAAACTGCTATTGTAAAAAAAACCACCCACGCAATTTTCTGGAGAGCCCTTTCTGCATCGTTTTGCCTTATTATAATGTATACAAAAATTTATTTGAAGTCGATATCTCTTCTGGTTCTTGAGCTACGGACGACGAAAAAAACATCGCGAACGTACGTACACACGCACGCACAGACATCTTTCTAAAAATCTTTTATTTGGACTATAGGGACCTTGAAACGTCGAGAAATGTCAAAATTTTCCATTCGAAAAATCGGACACATTACAATAATTTCCTATGAGAAGTTACGCGACACGTGTTATCTCACTTGTCGGCAATGTAAATTGTCCGCCAAAATCATGTGATTTGACACCGTTGGACTTCTTTCCTTGCGGTAATTTGAAAGAAAAGGTGTACCTCCATAAGCCAGCAACAATTAAAAAGCTAAAGGATGAGATTATTCGGCACATTAACAGCATATAACCTCAATTATGCCTCAGCATCATCATGTGCCGCCAAGGTTTCGCCCTCCATCTGGCCGATATTTTGTTTCATACATATAATTGAATCATACCAATATTGCGATAATAAAAATAAATTACAATACTTTCCTTAATTATTTCTGTTTTATTTAAAATCAACATCGGCCCTTAAAATTTAACTACCCTTTAGAAACAACAAATACTAATATTCAAATTTTCTAATAATAATAACAATAAATTATTTCTATTCACTAAACACTGTGATGTTAAAAAATCGCATGAATTTTTCCATTAAATATTTATTTTAATTAAACATTTATTATTAATTCACTTCACATAAATGCTTAATGTAATAATAAAATATAACTATTAGTGCAAATATTCGACACTTCGGGAGATAATATTATAAAAAAGAATTCGATGAACTCAAGCGTATTTAATAATCCAGCCAAAGTGTAATCACCTAAATCAAGGATTATTATCGCACTCTGTAGCACAAATAAAGCACAATTAAAGTATTATTACCTGAGCACCTCCATCAGCCTCCACTTCCACCTATAACACCGCTATCGCCATCATCATATGGAAATCACTTAAATCCTCGAGGCGAAGTGATGCAATTGTTTAATTGGAAGAGCAAAGTACCGAGAGAGACTATTTTATATACTCGTATGCATGCATCTCATCTCTTTGGAGGATTATTAATTTTATTTTAATTAAGTTAATTTATGCTAACAAAAGAGAATTTTAATTAGCACACATAAAAACCCACACCTATCTATGGGGACTCTACATAATCATGCTTTAGCTTTAGTCTGGATCTGGATCAAGTCCACGAGAACGGCGGTGTCGCCATTCCCTCGGTTAATGTTTTGAATATAACGACGAGTAACGATGGTGATGGTGATGATAGCAATAATGGTCCAGAACTTTTATAATATGTACGTATGAGGCACAGATTCCACTGCACATGCAACAAATGCAACTCTTCTTAGTGCTGCAAGACTAGTTTGTTAGTTTGTCTCGTGGCAAAGATTATAATTACATTTCTCTAGCTGATTACCAACCTACCGCTGAGACTACTCTGACCTGAGTTTCTGAGCTACCTGGATTATTAAAGTTTAATATAATTGAAATGGAATCTTCTTTGTACCCGGATTTTATAGACTAAGATAATAATTTCAGACTTAACGCCCAGAGAGAGCTTTAGAACTTTGTAGAATAATTATATAAGTCAAGGTTTAGAGTACAATAATTCAGTTTTCAAGTACTCAGCACCATTTTTGTTTTTTAGAAAAGACACGATAAATAGGCTCAAGGGTTGTGAGGATTAAGAAAACTTGTTAAAAGCTAACATAGCTATTCCTTATTATTTCTTGTACTACAAATTGTTTCTCAAAAACTTACTAAGCGCTGATAACTTCCTATCCTCTATCTTTGAAAGAGGATAGAATTTGAGCGTAAAAATAAGTTTAAAACCAAGAAATTTTAAATATGTAAATTTAAATAAAATCCTTAAGACTGAATCCATGGTTTTTTTATGACTAACCTTAACGATCTCTTAGATTATATTACATTTAAAAGGTTTAAATTATAATATAACACCATTTGTGTAACAATTTCATTATCAACTGTAAAATTTAACACTAATTTTCTTTAATTTTTTATTCGAACATTTATAATAAATAAAAACATAAAATAAAACATAACATACAATAAAAAGGAGAATATTTAACTTTATTGTTCTTTTTAAAAAAAGCTGAGACAAAATACCTTAACAACAACAATGAAGATTTTTCCTGCAATTAAAAGAAACGACACAAAACTTTATACAAAGACAAAATAACCTAACTCACGAATATAGAAGAAAAACATAAGATTTATGATCAGAACTTGAATGAAATTCAAAACTTCAAATTGATTGTCTATAATAAAATTTCAAAGAAATTTAGTAAAAAAAATAAAACATAATAAAACGAAGTAATTTCCATAAGAAAATAACAAACGATCACAAATTTTGTTTAATTTAGATCTTCTACTCTAATGATGTCCAGATGCCCGATGCCCTAGGAAGATAATTTTTACTGAAAGAATGTGGTCGCATAGTCAAGGTTGATAAGTTGAAAACGTTTTTAGGGACCTAACAATAAAAAATTATTATTCCATTATAAATCATCTCCAAGAAAATCTTTTAAAAGATATAGCCGTAAATTTAATAAATTTGATATTAGAAAAAAATTGAAATTGAGTCCAAATAAACTACTCTCAGGGTCGAATTTGTTTCAATAATTTCTATTGGTGCCTATACAATTTTCAATAATTTAACTGTCTTCACAAGTACCTCATTTATTTATTTGTATAACTTAACATAGGAAGTTATTGTAATGGGTCCGGTTTGTCAAATTGAAAATTTTGACATTTCTCGACGCACGTTTCTAGGGAGTCGAAAGAAAAGATTTTTAGAAAGATGTCTGAGTGTACGTATGTACGTTCGTACGTCCGTACGTTTGTGACGTTTTTTTTATCGTCCATAGCTCAAAAACCAGAAGAGATATCGACTTCAAATTTTGTTATACAGATAATAAGGCAGAAAGATGTAGAAAGGGCTCTCAAGAAAATTGCGTGGGTGGTTTTTTTACCATAGCAGTTTAAAGAAAAGGTGAAAATTGTGGTTAAAACTAAATATCTCATGAACCAATGACGCTAGAGACTTGAATTAAATTTTATATTATATATTGTAACGTGATACTAAACAAGTATATGTTTGGAAAAAATTCCAATTAACGGTTTTTTTATAAATAAAAAAAAACTGAAAAGAAAAATTTGTTACCTCGAAAATTTTACGACTAAAATATGAATTCATCTCCAAAAAAATTTTGTGCAACGAAGAATAATGTTTTGACATCTGATAAAATTTTGAGAATAATCTAATTGACAGTTTTTTACAAAAAATAAGAACCTAAAAAAAAATATATAATAGTTGGTAAAAATTGATTTTCGACTCAAATATCTTTTCAAAAATTTGAGATAATGGCTTCTAATTAATTTTAACTTATAAGAAATATTGTTTTCAGCATTCGATAAAATTTTTAGAAAAATCGAATTGACAGTTTTATGAAGATTATGTCGAGCTTGAGAATCTGGACTAAAATTACAGCGCATTATATAAAACACAAATTTTGTGAAATTATTCGGAACTTTCTCAATTCTATCTAAAAAAGTAAACTTGGAAAGGAGACACCCAAATCCTTTACCGTAGCAGTTATCTGAAGAGGGGTACTATCAGTGGCGTAGCGTGGGTTTTTGCCGCCCGGGGCAGATCAAATTTTGCCGCCCCAAATTTTTTGTCAAAGTTGGTGAACACTACCACTTCTTCCATAATGAACTATACTTACAGAGTATCCATTTATTTGTAGGTGATGTATATCGATTATAACCATATTGAAAGTAACCACATATTAAGAAACCTAACATTAAAATTTGGTTAATGTTTTAAATTGCATACTCACTATAAAATAAAGCTCAAAAAATAAATTAAGATTAAGAAATTATATTTAATTTTTTAAATCACTTCATTTTGGTTATTACTAGTACACATAAAGCAAAAATTTAATTTTTGTATTCATTTTAATAAGGAAAGTTTCGTATATTTTTATTTTTAATGAACATTTGTTTCGATTTTTAAATTAAGCAAATTTGATTTTTTTTAATAACATTGTGGCAAGCAACTCAACTGACATTGACTTATGTACGTTACCCGTATTTAATAATTTATAAAACGTAGAAAATGTTAAAATTATTTGTCTTCTTTGTTTTTTACACACAAATTCTTTTATTATTCTTTCGGTGTCAATCGCATCAGTTTTTTGCATTCCTATGGCTAGAATTCCTAGGTTACTTAACCTTAGAGTACTCATTGTTGACCTGAGATAGTTTTTTATTAACTTCCCATAGGAAGTTATTGTAATGGGTCCGATTTGTCAAATTGAAAATTTTGACATTTCTCGACGTTTCAAGGTCCCTAGAGTCGAAATAAAAGATTTTTAGAAAGATGTCTGTGCGTATGTCCGTACGTTCGCGACTTTTTTTTCGTCGTCCATAGCTCAAGAACCAGAAGTGATATCGACTTCAAATAAATTTTGTTATACAGATAATATGGCAGAAAGATGCAGAAAGGGCTCTCAAGAAAATTGCGTGGGTGGTTTTTTTACCATAGCATAGCAGTTTAAAAAAAAGGTGAAAATTTTGGTTAACCCTAAATATCTCATGAACCAATAACGCTAGAGACTTGAATTAAATTTTATATGATATATTGTGACGTGATACAAAACAATTATATTTTTTGAAAAAAATCCAATTAACTGTTTTTTTTTATAAATTAAAAAAACCGGAAAAAAAATGTGTCACCTCGAAAATTTTACGACTCAAATCTGATTTCATCTCCAAAACAATTTTGTGCAACGAAGAATAATGTTTTTGACATCTGATAAAATTTTGAAAAAAATCTAATTGACAGTTTTTTTTATAAAAAATAAAAACCTAAAAAAACATTACTCAAAGTTGGTAAAAATTGAATTTCGATTTAAATATATTTTCAATAACTTGAGATTAAGGCTTCAAAATTATTTTATCTTATAAGAAACATTGTTTTTAACATTCTGTAAAATTTTGAAAAAAATCGAATTGGCAGTTTTATTACAAAAAATTAAAAACTTAAAAAAAATTAATAAAAGTTGGTAAAAATTGATTTTCAACTCAAATATCTTTTCAAAACTTTGGGACATTGGCTTCAAACTAATTTTATCTTATAAAAAACATTGTTTTCAACATTCGATAAAATTTTGAGAAAAATCGAATTAACAGTTTTTGTTACAAAAAATAAAAACCTAAAAAAAACAATACTAAAACTTGGTAAAAATAAAAATCGACTCAAATAGCTTTTCAAAAATTAAAAATATTGGCTTCAAATTTATTTTATTTCACAGAAAATATTGTTTTCGATATTCAATAACAAAAAAAATAAACATAAAATGGTACGCAAATTTGGTTAAAATTGATACATATAGACAAACTTTTAATTAAGACAAATCGACAGACGGGATGGGAAGTTATCAGTGTGGGTCGCATCCCAGACTCTTTTTAGTTTTAGTTTTGAAAAACTCCTCTCACATCCGGCATTGCTTATTGCTATTGTTAAAATAAAATACGCAGCATAATGGTAATGTTTGGCAAACTTGTTTCTAACTTCGACTGTACTATGAAATTTAATATTTCAAGCGGGTTTGTTCTTTCAAGATCGTTAAGTCTTTCCAATAAAGATGCAAAGGCTCTTAATCGACCACGTTCTATTTTGAAATCATCGGGAGATACATCATGCTCATTGAATGCAAGTTCCGAATCGTAATCAAAATTTTCAGCCAGTAGCTTGGAAGCTGAAAGAAAGTCAAATTTTTTGGCCAAACTTTGCAATTGGTTAAATCTCTCCTTGATTTCGACGATGATTTTATCTAAGGAAGAAAACAATTTTCTTCTCAACTCTTCGTCATGAGACAGACCAACATCTGTGCTTCCATCACCAAAGATGTACTTCCTTTTTTTCCTTCTGGGAGGATCCAAGGAAACGCCTAAGCTCTCACACAAATTCCTTGCGTAAACAAGTGCATCGTTGACTAATTTTTCTCATGTGCCTTCAAGAAAAGTTAGTAGAGCACTGATTTTAGCTGCACACTGATAAAGGTCAAGACCTTCGGTTTGTAAGTAAATTTGACAATCATTTATTTCATGAAGAACAGGTTTCCAAAAGCCCAAAAAGCAGAGAAAAGAAAAGGATTGCATTGCTATAAGCAAAGTTCCTGCATCTGTTCTCGTTTGTGGTGGTATAGGTACAGGTATAGGTATAGGTCGATTGGATGCCACCCCATACAAAATTCTATTTACCGGAAATTATTTCAGGGTTCTTTTGTTTTGGTAACCTTTTTTTTGCCGCCGCCCCTTTTTTGCCGCCCCTCAAACAAGTGCCGCCCGGGGCATTTGCCCCCCCCCCCCTGCCTCCCCACGCTACGCTTTTGGGTACTATCAAGAGAATACGCAAACTCATAAGTTGTAAATTTCCTAGAGACAGAGATAACGAAGCATTTCTTGACATTAAGTTAACGACAGTTAACCAAACACCAGTTTGATAAATGATCGAAGTTTATTTGGAAATTAAAGCAATCATAAATTAAAAATAATTTAATATCATCAGCATATGTATATGAGACATTGTCTGAACTTTATGTTTTTACAAATATCATTGCTTTAAATTATAAATAAAAGTGGGCCAAGATGGCTACCCTGGGGAACTCCTGAGGTAAATTTAATAGATCTCGAGATGTGAATGTCAAGTTTTGCTTTTTATACATTATCAGTTAACAAAGATAAAATCAACTGAAGGAGAATAGAGTGAATCCCAATATTATGAAGTTTACGAAGCAGTATTTTGTGACATACAGAGTCAAATGAATTACTAAAATCCTTGTAGATAGCATATACTTGACTTTGACTTAACATAAAATTTATAACCAAAGACGAAAAACATGCGAGATTAGTGACAGTTGATCTACCCGAAATAAACCCATGCTGGGCGTCACTTACATGTTCTTTTACGAAAAAATCCAGTTTGATCTTAAACTAAACTTCCGATCAATTTAGGAATTGCGGGCAGCTTAAATATGCCTCATTCAAAATTATTTTTGGAACCAGACTTATAAATTGGGATCAGAAAAGAAGATTTTAATTCGTTAAAAAATATTCCATACTATAAAGATAAGTTGAATATAATTTGCAATGGAAAGCACACAGAATTAGAGCATTTTTTAAAGACAAGAGCAGAAATACAATCGCCACTAGGTATGTGAATGGGTTTAAGATCCTGAAGACCATTTAATACATCAGAGAATTCTGAGCGTATTGAGTCAATATCTACTTTAGAGGTAATATCTGAAAGAAAAACCGAGTTTACTTGTGAAGTTGAGATAACTTGGCAAATGATTTATTTGTTAAATTTTTTGAATGAGTCAGCATTTTGTTATACCACGGAGTTTTTGAGATATTCTTTTTTGTCCTATAAGGTACAAATAAGTTAAAGGCTGTATTTAAGATATCCGTGAAACGGTTAAGCATATTCTTCAAATTTAGATTTAAAAATTCAGTATTCTAATCTACAGTTCCAAGATAATTATCGAGTTCAATGAAGTTTGATTTTAAGAAGTTAAATGGTTTTGGATTGTTAAAGTTAAGTTCTAAACATCTACATTCTACATACATATATAATTCCTTATGGTGGATTGAATTTTTTAACAAACTATACGGAACAGCGTCTGTGACTGAAACTATAAATTCATTTTGTGATGTTAAAATTAAATCAAGAATTTTATTTAAATTATTAACAAAGTGTTTTTTAAACAGTTTACTGACTTTTCAAGACCCTTCATTAATGATGGGATGTTCAACATATATTTTGAAAGTTTGATTTAGTTGCTTAACTTATTTTTAAAACTTTTAAGGTTCTGAGAGATTTTAAGTCCGACCACATCATTTGTATATGATTTGAATTTATCTCATCATTTTAAAACTTTTAACTTAAAGGCTGGCATCCTATCACAAAGTATTAAATCAATTTAAACTACATATTTCATAAGGTTTTTTAAAGTAAGTAGAATTTGGGAGCATGGATAGCTTATATTTGGGATATTTGAAAATAAAGTAATAAAGTAAATTGTTTTAAAATTATTTATTTACTTTTACTTCTTAAACATTTTTTATTTTGTGACTTATTTAAGAAGCAGGAGACCAATTATTAAAAGGAGTATTTCTGCACTTTCCAAAATTATAATGTCCCTAACAAAATTTTCAATTTTGGGTCTTGTTTTTAGAGCTTAGAAAGCTGTTTTATTACCCAAAATTTAAATTTTGTATCTTGACATAATTAACTGTCATTACATAAATATTAAGAGAATAAATTGAGATTTTCATGGGGTATGGTTTTCAAAAACCATAAAATGATACCTCTAAAATAAATTGTTCATATATGATTATTTTGTTAAGTTTGATTGGACATTATAAATATGTACTACCTTAAGAATTAATATTAATTCAAACGTCAATTTATTTATGATTGTTATTTTTATAAATTGAAATATGCAAAACACATTTTGTTTAATATACTACACATAAGAAGATTACAAATCCTTATTATAATTTTAAAACTGACCATTTACCTGGATATTTTGACGTTAATATTCTTTTCGAATATCCCAAAATTAATCTTTTAATTTTCTTTAAGACAAATTACTGAAAATCGTTTAAATCTGTTACCACAACACGTTAACCTCTTAAAACGAGTGATATTCTATATTTTTCACGAATATCCCAAAAATTCAAAAAGTTTGGAAAATTTTAGTTGGCTTTGGATGTTGTTAAATTTTGACTACATATTTCTTATGGATTAACAATGTCCTGAAATAAGCCAATTTGTACTTAACATAAATCCCGAAATATTAAAAAAAAAAAAACGCATTTTTTCGAATATCCCATATGGTGGGTTTTAAGATAACGAAGTCTTAAATGAGCATTTATAACATTACATTTCCGAACTATATTATCATTTTGTTCTGATCCTATAAAGTAAAGGGTTACACTAATATAATTTAATATACAAAACACAATCAACGCGAGTCAGGTTGATAAATTTCCCTTCATTTTAAAAACGTCGTCGTGTCGTTCGTTGTCCAAGGCGTCCATTGGCCGTTGTCGTCATTGGAATATTTTTCTCTCAAAACTCTTCGCTTCCTATTGTTTTGCATTTTTTGGGATATCAATTATTCAATTGTGTCAATGGTCACCCTGGTCAGTTAGTGGAAAGATGATATCCGCGGCGTTTGTTGTCTTGTAGGGAAAAAATAACAAAAATAAAATATTCAAATTTAGGAAAAGCACCAAGGCATTGTATTGGAGCACTCCAACTGACAACGCAACGCAAAGAAGAAGAGAATGTTGTGCTGTGCATGCCCAGTGCCCAGTGCCCAGCAGGTGTCATAGTCGTCGTCAGCGTATATATTTAGATGATGCATGGGTTTTGAAAAGAACAAAACGTTTGGGAAAAATGCTTTACGCTTAAAACCAAGAGAAACTCATTAATTACCACAAGAAAAGATTAAGATACGCGCAGATATACTCGGGCAAGCCTTAATTTGCTGGATGACCTTATACAGAGGTATGACGGATATTTGTTATACTCGAGAAGAAGGTGGTTATGGTTATGGTATAAAAGAACTTGTTGTCTGTGTCACTTTCTTATACAAAAGGTATATAATTAAATTTGTCCGGTTTCAGGTCGAAGTGCGTGTATCTCAGCGGGAGAAGATTTAGGGGGCGCTTTAACTAACAATTCATAAGAACACACTTGCTATAATGGGCTTTAATAAATATTCATAATTATTATTATTTAGTGCGTTTGTTCTTATAGTGTATCCGTAAATATTCAGAGAAAAGAAAGGAAATAGGAATTTTTAATAAACGACACAATTTTAGGCAATCAATCATCTTATTCTTTTGTGAACATCATCACAGTAGGAGGGGGATATTCGAAGGGAACCCTTGTTTGGGGTTATGAGGGTAATATGGGTGTGGATAGTCACAATTGACTACCGTTTTTTGGGGCAGGTATTTTCTGGCGGACATGAACTACTGATGGTCATGTAAGGGTATGTCAGATTTTGATGAAAAGCAAAGAATGGTAATAAGGTGTTAAGGGCGGAGTTGTAGAACAAAATAGACAGCTGGACGCATCAGTCATTAGGTTTTTCAAGGAAGAAAAAGAGTACATTTATTAAAAACATGATTTTTTAACGTGTAATGCGTATAATGTAAATCAACCAACTTGGTAAAATATTTGTATACCTAATTAAAATTCCAAAACGAGTTTCCAATAAGAGGTTTTATTTTGAATAACCAGCTATTTGGGGAGCTGTTGTTTTAAAGTTTTCATCTTTTGGAATTAAACATTTAAAAATTACGTCATTACTTAATATAGAACAATACACGTATCAGCAACTCGTTGAAATTGTTAAAATTCACTTAAAAAAATGGTAAACATTTTGCAATCACTTTTCGCAGTTTTAAAAGGGAAGTTTCCTAATCGTGTTATTTAGAGAAAAGTTTATTACATTTTGCCACCAAAATATTGCCATTTAATATTTTCAGACTATTTTCGTTGGGATTACGTTAAAGTTAAGCCTTATGACAATGAACAACATGGAATTAAAGCCCTTAACAATAGAATTGGTGAAGTTATCGAGGACATTCCGCCTCAAATGTGTGAAATGTGTTCATCAATACGATATTGTCTATAGCATACTTTACTTCTTAAAACAAAATAATCATCCATGGTTTTCTCTAAACCAATTTTTAATTTTAGTGCAAGATACCTAGTTTTTTTTAATTTGACGGTAATTTTTACAGTGACAGATTTTTCTATTATAAATTCGAGTAATAGGGCCAATTGAGCCAAAAGGTGTACATCGCGAGGGTAAGCGTTAAAGGAGGCGATGGATAAACAAGATGTTAGATATCGGTCTTAGTTCGTCAAAAGCCTTACATCGCGAGGGTTAGCGCTGGATAAACAAGATGTCAGATATCGGTCTTAGTTCGTCAAAAGCCTTAAGTAATGATTAAAACACACGCTTCAATATACTTATTTATTACTTTGATAGAATTTACAAGTTCATGGCTTGGCGGCGGACAAACAACTAAGAGTGGATGGTGTATTTCTCAGTTTGTAAACATATGTACATACATACTTTCTTAATGACTACAGTGCATCACTACAACTTTCCCCTTTTATTGTTTGTCCTTAACCAATTACAATTAGATTAATCTTTTTTTTTTTTTCTTAAATTATGTGTCTTAACAATAACAGGTGGTCTAGGTTCAGTTACAATCTTATTTTCAAGTATTTTATTTGGCTCTTTTTTGTTACAAACATTTTCTGTCATAGCGTTTTGGTCTGAGTTCTGTGCTAATGATTTTCGTGTTTTAGGCAAATTATTTAATGATTTACGACTTATTAGCACATCACCCTTCTCTCCCTCTAATGTGACATCTTCTACAATATTTTTGTTACTATAATTTTTATTTATATTCTCACTATTATCCATTAGAGTTTCTGGTACATAAGAATCATTATTTTTGTTATCACATTTTATAATTTGATTAAGATGTCTTTTCCAAATTTTATTTGATTCAATAACTTGAACTAAATATGTCTGTATTCCTAAACGTTTAATAATTTTAGCTTTTGACCAACATATTTTGTTTGGTGAAGAATAATTTTTTACCATAACACTTTCATTTATATCAAAAGATCTTCTACTATTACTAGATTTATAATTACGTTTTTGATTATTTTGTTGTTTTACTATATGGGATTTAACATTATTTACGTTAACAATAATATTTCGATTAGGATTCAATAAATCTAAACGGGTTCTTAATTTCCGACCAATCATTAATTCTGCCGGGGACACACCTGTGCTTGAATGAATGGTATTCCTATAGTCAAGTAAAAATGCATTTAAAGCTATTTCGATATTACTGCTTGAAATATTTTTATTATCTAAGGCCCGTTTCATAGCGTTCTTAACCGTCTTAACGAAATTTTCGGCTTGACCGTTCGTTGCTGGGTTACCAACTGGCGTCGTTTTGTGCTTAACTCCATTCATTTTTAAAAAATTCTCGAACTCCTGTGAAACAAAAGCTGTTCCGTTGTCGGATACCAAAACTTTTGGTACACCAAACCTTGCAAATATGGGTCTTAACTTTTCAATTGTTGCTCGACTTGTGGTGTTTGTACCCATATCCAAACACTCTGCCCACTTACTATGGCTATCAACGACAACCATGAACCATTTCTTGTAAATCGGACCCAAGAAATCAATATGAATCCGCACCCAAGGTTCCTCAGGCCATTCCCAATTCAACAACGTTCCCTTTGGAGGGTTACTTCTTGTAGATAGACAGGGTTCACAAGATTTAACCATTTGCTCTAGGTCGGCGTCTAGTTTTGGCCACCAGCAGTATTCTCTTGCCATTGCCTTCATTTTAGCAATTCCCATGTGAGTTTTGTGTAACTCTTTTAAAATGTATTCTTGCAACGCAAATGGAATAACAATCCGGTAGCCCCAAAACAAGCACCCGGCCTCCACGCTCAATTCATTTCGTCTTAAATAGAAAGGACGGATTCGTTCATTAATTTTGTCATGTACCCAACCATTTTGTAAAAAATTTTGAATGCTGACTAACACGCTATCTTTTTCCGTCTCCCGCTCGACCTCTTCTATCGTAACGGGCATTCTACCTATTTCTTTAACATAATTAATGTAAAGATTTTCGGACACCATATGATCGTTTTCATCATCTTGATCTTGTGCACACGGAAAACGCGAAAAATAATCCGCCACATTTGCTTCTGACTTAACACATTCAATATCAAATGTATACCCAGCCAAAACTAAAGCTATTCGTTGAAGGCGATTTGCAGCCATTACGGGAATACCTTTTTTAGAACCTAGTATGTGCATCAGAGGTCTATTGTCCGTAACCAACGTAAACTGTCTACCATATAGATATTGATGAAATTTTTTCACCCCAAAAAGTATGGCAATTGCCTCTCTATCCAGTTGAGAGTATTTCGTTTCAGTCAAGGTTAACTTTCTAGATGCAAATTCCACAGGTCTTTCCAACCCATTTTTGTAAACCTGTGACAGAACTGCACCTAGACCTACAGGACTGGCGTCCACCGTTAGCTTCACGATCAAAGATGGATCAAAATGAGCTAATGCTCTATCTGACATTAATCCATTTTTAATGTCTTCGACTGCTTTAGAATGCACACTAGTCCACTTAAACCCAACATTTTTCTTAAGAAGATCATACAGTGGAGCACAGAGAGTAGAAATGTTTGGTAAAAACTTCCTATAAAAGTTAACAACTCCTAGAAACGACTGTACTTCTTTTGCATTATTTGGATTTTGAATTTCTTGAATAACTTTCAATTTATCTGAACAAGGGCGCAACCCGTCCTTGTCGATTACGTGTCCCAAGTACGTTACTGAATTAGCAAAAAATCGACACTTATCCTTGTTTAACTTCAAACCAGCATCTTTTAACACTGAAAGTACTTGATGCACCTTTTTAACATGTAGCTTCCTATTTCTAGCCGTCATTATAATATCATCTAAAAATATAGCCACCCCATCTATTCCCACTAACAACTTCTCCAAAGCCTTTTGAAATTCTGCTGGCGCTGGAGCCAATCCGTACACTACTCTAGTATAA
This sequence comes from Eupeodes luniger, assembly GCA_951509635.1. NCBI lineage: Eukaryota > Metazoa > Arthropoda > Insecta > Diptera > Syrphidae > Eupeodes > Eupeodes luniger. The sequence goes on from OX608073.1 coordinate 23,308,950, forward strand.
CGAAACAGACCTAGACTAGTAGAGATGGTTGTAATGTCTTTAGACTTCTCGTCTAACTCTAACTGTTGATATGCTGTGGATAAATCTAAGACCGTAAACTCTTCTCCACCATGAAGTTGGGAGAATATTTAATCTGTTCGAGGCATTGGATGCTTTGCCACCATCAATTGCGGGTTAACGGTGACCTTGTAGTCGCCGCAAATTCTAACCTCACCAGATTTTTTTAAAATTGGCACAATGGGAGTTCCCCACTCACTATAATCAACCGGTTCTAGTATACCTAATTTAACGAGTTTATTTATTTCATCATTTACTTTTTCTTTTAACGCAAAAGGAATCGGGCGTGGCTTGAAAAATTTTGGCACGTAATTATCTTTCAATTTCAACGATACTGTAGTTTTATTAAATTTTCCTAGTTGCCCGTCAAACAGACTGCTAAATTTTTGAAAAATTTCTGTAATATCAGTTTTGCCCTTGGTTTCAACATAATTAAGGTTTTCAAATCTGATATTAAATGTATTCAAAAAATTTCTACCGAGCAAAGGTGGACCACCCTTATCCACGACAACAACATCCACTGTTTCACATTTGTTCTTGTAGCACACCTTCATTGAACAAAAGCCAATCGGTTTAATTAATGTACCGTTGTAATTACTAAAAACTGAATTCGTTTTTTCAAGCTTATGCCACAAAAATAGATCACGATAAGTTTGTAAAGAAATCGCGGATATTGATGCACCCGTATCTATTTCCATGACTAAAGGAATACCATTCATCCAAACTTTGACTTTAATTGGTTCACTTTTACCAAAATTCGAAAAAATATTGTACAATGACAAATCAAAGTTATTAATATATTTTAAATCATTTTTAAAATAATTAGTTTTACTTGGACACATTTTTTGCAGGTGTCCGCGCTTCTTACATACTTTACATCTATAATTTTTATAACGACATGTGTTTTCTGTGTGGTTCGATGAACCGCAAACTTTACATTTACTGCTGCTACTACCGCTACTACTACCTTGTTGTTGATGCTCTCTCTGCTGCTGTACCCTCACCTTGGTTGTTTGATTACTGTGATTTTTTTGTTTCGTATGCCCAATTGCATAAATGCCCTCAGTACCAGGCTCTTGCTTAACCTTGACATCATATTGATGCCTTACACACTCCACCGTATTCGCCACCTCCACTGCTCTATCAAATGTCAAAGTCGACACATTTTCTAAAAACAGCTTGTCTTTAGCTGCCCCTTGCTCCAGCCCCATCACGAATTTATCTCTGACCGCTATATCGAGTTCCGTTTTAAACTCACAACAAACAGAAAGTGCTCTCACCCGCGCAGCCCACTGATTTATGCTCTCAGAATATTCTTTTTGCGCTGAGTAGAATTTGAACCTTTCAGCAAATCCCGATACCGTTGGTTGGAAATGCTTGCTCAATGCCGCCACTAACTGTTCATATGTTGCATCATCGATTTTTACTGGATGAACCAAGTTAATAAGCAATTTATATGACAATTCCGACAAAGCATTAATCAAAATTGCTTTTTTCTTCGCCGTTACTGTGACATCATTTGCCACAAAAAACTGTTCTAGTTGGATCTTAAACACGTTCCAATCGTTTTGTTGAAAATCAAATTTCTCGACAGATCCAATAATAGAGTTCGACATTATAGTACCTATACAATTTTGTATAGCTTCGCAATGAATATTAAAAAAAAAATACTCAACAATACGATTTGCACTATATGGTATATCTATTTTTTTTTTTATCACTCGTCGCCACTGTAATGATTAAAACACACGCTTCAATATACTTATTTATTACTTTGATAGAATTTACAAGTTCATGGCTTGGCGGCGGACAAACAACTAAGAGTGGATGGTGTATTTCTCAGTTTGTAAACATATGTACATACATACTTTCTTAATGACTACAGTGCATCACTACAATTAATTTTTTGAAGACGGTCTCGATATGGAGGAACTATCCAATGATCATGCTGAGATAGGCAAGTCGGAGGAAACTTCTTTAAAAACTCTCAATTCTTGAAATATGTATGCTCATATAAGGAAAGCATACTTGAAATGCATATTCTAGAAGGAAATAGGGACAAAAGTGATGCAGAGATATCTGGTAACGTAAGGGATGGAAAATTCTCTGAACAACGTTTTACTAAGAAACCTTCATCAAAGTAAAGGTCTTCAAAAACTTGGTGTTATCAATGTAAGGTGAGTTATGGGAACATTAAGTTATTCCATATCGTTCATGGTGAGCTAGCAAAAAAAATTGTAGGAGAGAGTTCACCTGAATCAAACATTGTAAACTCTGTTTTCTAAGTAAGAGGAAATCGATTTAAAGCCAAGAAATGTATAAGTCTATGATACATTTCGACAGATATTTGCTAAAATCAGTACATATAAATTCAATTTCGTTTCTTGTTCAAGTGCCGAGAGCGTGACGACTTAAAAGGGAGGTTTTGCATACATGTGGAAATTACCCCTGAGAATGTGGCTACTGTAAAAGAGAGCTCAAAATTTCATAAGAATTACTCTGAAGTATTCACTCCAAATAACTCAGTAATTAAAGGTGCAAGCCGATCCACTTTTGTGCCTAAGAGCAGCTTGGGCAAATATTCTAAAAGAAAAATTATTGTTTCTGACAAAGCCCATTTATGTCTTGGTGGATAGATTAGCAAACAAAATTTCCGCAGCTGGATCTCAAAATCCGCATGCTATTATCGAGATGATAAAGCATCTACCGCAAGTTCTGATTTGGTGCAAATTGTGAAATGCTTCCATTATTGGCTTATTAACTTCCCATAGGAAGTTATTGTAATGGGTCCGATTTGTCAAATTGAAGATTTTGACATTTCTAGACGTTTCAAGGTCCCTAGAGTCGAAATAAAAGATTTTTAAAAAGATATCTGTGCGTGCGTGTGTACGTATGTTCGTACGTCCGTACGTCTGTACGTTCGCGACGTTTTTTTCGTCTTCCATAGCTTAAGAACCACAAGAGATATCGACTTCAAATAAATTTTGTTATACAGATAATAAGGCAGAAAAGGCTCTCAAGATAATTGCGTGGGTAGTTTTTTTTACCATAGCAGTTTAAAAAAAAGGTGAAAATTTTGGTTAACCCTAAATATCTCACGAACCAATGACGCTAGAGAATTGAATTTAATTTTATATTGTATATTGTAACGTGATACAAAACAAGTTTATTTTTGGAAAATCGAATTAACGGTTTTTTTATAAATCAAAAAAACTGAAAAAAAAATTGTCACCTCGAAAATTTTAGGACTAAAATATGATTTCGTCTCCAAAACAAAAACAAAATTGTTTTCGAAATCTGAGAAAATTTTGAAAAAAATCTAATTGACAGTTTTTTTTATAAAAAATAAAGCCTTAAAAAAAACGTTACTTAAAGTTGGTAAAAATTGCAATTGGACTCAAATATCTTTTCAAGAACTTGAGATTAAGGCTTCAGACTTACTGTATCTTATAAGAAACGTTGTTTTTAACATTCTGAAATATGTTGAGAAAAATCGAATTAACAGTTTTTTTACAAAAAATAAAAACCTAAAAAATAAATTTATAAAGGCTGGTAAAAATTGATATTCGGCTCAAATATCTTTTCAAAACTTTGAGATATTGGGTTTAAACTACTTTTATCTTTCAAAAAATATTGTTGTCAACATTCAAGAAAATTTTGAAGAAAAATCGAATAGACAGTTTTTTTACAAAAAATTAAAAACCGAAAAAAAAATTTAACAAAAGTTAATAAAAATTGATTTTCGACTCAAATATCTTTTCAAAACTTTGAGGTTTGGGCTTTAAGCTACTTTTAACTTATAAGAAATATTGTTTTCAACATCAGGAAAAATTTTGAGAAAAATCGAATCGACAGTTTTTTTACAAAAAATAAAAAAACCTAAAAAAAATTTATAAAAGTTGGTAAAAATTGTTTTTCGACGTAAATATCTTTTCAAAAATTTGAGACATTGGCTTCAAACTAATTTTATATTAGAAGAAATATTGTTTTCAACATTCCATACAATTTTGAGAAAAATCGAATTGACAGTTTTTCTTACAAAAAATAAAAACCTAAAAAAAAACAATACTAAAACTTGTAAAAATTTACTTTCGACTCAAATAGCTATTCAAAAATTAAAAATATTGGCTTAAAACTTATTTTATTTCACAGAAAATATTGTTTTCAATATTCAATAATTTTTTTTATAAAAATCCAACAGTCCGTTTTTTCATAAAAAAATAAAATCTACAAAATATAGTACGCAAATTTGGTAATAATTGATACATATGTATAGACAAACTTTTAAGCAAGACAAATCGACAGACAGGATGGGAAGTTATCAGTGTGGGTCGCATCCCAGCCTCTTTTTTAGAATTGTAAAAGGGCTCAGAAAAAATTCAAGTACTTAAGGCCAATACGTGATACATATATGCAGCCCGGAACCATCAACAAGGTCCGAGAAAATTGGAGTGACTAACGAGCCAGCTACTTGAGCTACGTCATTGCATTCCATAAAAACAGGCTGGGATGTGTCGGCGACCCACACTGATAACTTCCTATCTCTTCTGCCGATTTGTCTTGCTTAAAAGGTTTGTGGGTTTTTCGTGTTTTATTAAAAAAGTTCTCAGATGAATTATTCTTAAAAATCTAAAAATTAATTTGAGTACACTTTTGTGTAGATTTTTTTTTTTTTATGAAAAAACCGACTGTTGGAATTTTACAAAAAAGTTACTGAACGTCGAAAACAATATTTTCTGTGAGATAAAATTAGTTTGAAGCCACTATTTTTTTATTTTTGAAAAGATATTTGAGTCGAAAGTCAATTTTCTTCCAAATTTAGTATTTTTTTTATTTTTCGTAAAAAAACTATCAGTTTGATTTTTCTTAAAATTTTACCAGATCTCAAAAACGATATTTCTCGTTGTATACTCGTACAATTATTTTGGAGATTAAATCATTTTTTCTTCGTACAATATTTAAGGTGACAAATGTTTTTTTTCAGTTTTTTTAATTTATAAAAAAACTGTCGATTGGAATTATTCCCAAAAATATACTTGTTTGGTATTACGTTGCAATATATAATATTAAATTTAATTCAAGTGTTTAGCGTTATTGGTTCGTGAGATATTTTAGGTAAAGCAAAATTTTCACCTTTTTTTTAAATTGCTATGGTAAAAAAACCATCCACTCAATTTTTTTGAGAGTCCTTTCTGCATCTTTCTGCGTTATTATCTGTTCAAACAAAATTTATTTGAAGTCGATATCTCTATTGGTTCTTGAGCCATGGACGACGAAAAAACGTCGCGAAAGTACGAACGTACGTACACACGCACGCACAGACATCTCTCTAAAATTTTATTTCGACTGTATAGGGAGATTGAAACGTCGAGAAATGTCAAAATTTTCAATTTGACAAATCGGACCAATTACAATAACTTCATATGGGAAGTTAATAATAGAAATTTTAACTGCTAATAAATAATGTCATAATACATTTAAAATTTGTATATAATGTTTTAAAAATTAACTTATGTTTAGTTCCCCTTTTATGTTGGTATTTTCAATAACAGAAAATCGTACTTTTTGAAGAACATTGCCGAATTTTTCAAAAACTTATGTTTGAAAAGGTACACATACTTTAGTCGTTTTTATCCCACAAAAGGTTATATTAAGGGTGTTGAATGGCAGTTTATTAATTTTGAAATCCCTAAATTGTATACATATTTGTCCTTAACGATATTTTTCATTTTAAAGAAGTTCTCATGAAAATCGAAACAAGTATAATATCATCCAACATGTAAAAGATGATTATCAGATACTTAAGCTTTGTTGCAATTCACTAGAGGTGTACTCTTTTTAAAACATATAAAATTAAAATTCTTTTGAAATATATCTTCAAATAAAATCATTCAACACACTCATTACTTCAGAAACAAAGAATAACAAAGAACACTTCTGGGACTAATGTCCATAGTAATTGAATTGTCAAATGAATTTGTTGCATACCAATTGCAAAAAGTATCTCAATACTCAATTTTGTATTCTTTTTGTTTCCTTAAGCCAGATGCCATGTGAATAATTAAATATTTTCCTTCCTTGATAAAAAATTGAGAAAATAAAAATTAAGTTGATTTATAGAAAACACTCAACAGAAATCCATATCAATAGAGAGGAACATACCCCAACATAGTTTATACCTTGACTCTGTGGAGGGTATCAAAATCATTCTCACAAAATATATCAATAAATTCCTGTCACTAACATCGTGTGTCTATGAGAGAGAAAGCGAGGCGTTAGTGTTCACAATTTCCAATGTCCACTTCAGGATCTAGCTACAGAAAAAGTATATTTTAACAGAACTAAGCCTCAACTTCATAGTGATACTAAATAAATATAAATCGGGACAGGCGAGAAGTGGTTAAAATTGAACACCGCACTCTCCCGTCATCATGGTGTTTAGAAATTTGATCACCATCATCGTTGTTGCGATGATGCGATGGTGCGAGTTCGATGCATGGTGCGAAATAACCATTGTTCAAGCTCTAGGACAACGACAACACCATCGCTATTGCATTTATATGCCGATGACATCCCAATGATATGAACATTGGGACAAAACGTAAAACACATCGCAAGGATGTCCAATATTCTGCCACCTGGTGTGTTCTGGCTGGTTTTCAGATTTAACCATACCCAGCAGCAGCAACAGCAACAGCAATCTAATTTCGATATATGACAATAATTTATTGGCTTTATTGACCAGACTGCCACAAACAGACTATGATGTACCCTGTTCCAATATATTAAATGGATTTGCTGCTTTGAGTGCGAGTCTGTGCCTCTGCATGCGAGGACTAAAGCTAGATATTTAATAAATCACTCAACAACAGCAACAGCAGAAGCAATGATACCAACATCAATAATAAAAATAAACATACAAAAGGACATCATTGAAGCTGAACACAAAATAAAGGATATAGGATCAAAATACAATGGACAACCATAATGCAATCATAATTGCAATTTTACAATACCATAATGAAAATATACACACAAACAGAACCAAGAAGAAAAAATTCTCATGGGAGCAGATCCTCCCGTTTTCCAAGGATATTCAATTGTGTATTTTTATTTCTATTTATCTTGATTTACAATTTATTTATTGTTGAGATTTTCTTGAAAAGTCATAAGTCCTTTTGTTGAATTTGCAAAGAAGAAGAAGAAGAAAAAAACCATTAAAACACATCTCAGCAGGATGGACGGAATAAATGGGTGTCCTTGTTGTCGATGGCGATTCAAATCGAATTTAAAAGGAATTCACATAAAAATGTCAATTTTTCACACTCATTTTTTGTTTGTCCTTCTTCTTCTCAGTCTTCTCACATTTTTCTTTCTTTTCAGTAGAAAAAGGTATACAGAAATTCAATACATAATTGACACCACACGTCCATTTGAGTCAGAATGCCCGTCCAGGATGCAATATAACCAAATTGCATCCTGATAATTATTTTATTATGCGATGCCTTATGCTCAGCGTGTGTGCCTCTGCATGTGGAAAAAATTGTCCTTGCAAATGACATACAAATTGTGTGTACCTTTTACGTTTTACCATATTCAACCTGCGTGTGCGAAGGATTTCCAATCGTGTGCCACTATCCACAAGGACATTAAGCAAATAATTAAGGATTCTTTTTGAGTCCGGAGAAGACAAAAACAAAAATTAACTTATTCGAAGAAAATGCAATAATCATTATAACAACATTTATACGTACTGTGTGATGTCCTTGTCCAGAAAAAATAAAGGATATTTCGGACGACAACGCACACGACTTTTCAAAAACAGAATATGTATAATGTATATACGCATAAACGGATAAGTGTGCGTTATAGTATTATTGCTATGATGATGGGAATTGTTTTAGTACACTTTAGAAAGTATGCCTATAGACATTTTTTTGATCTTGAAGGTCAAACTTGACCGCCATTAAGTTCAATGTCATGAAAACTAAGTATAAGTAAGATATATTGCGGAACAATAAGCGATAGGATATTTCATTTTGTTTTTTGGTTTCTTGTGTTCTAGTACGAAACAATTAAGAATGAAATAGAGTTCTTATCGGAATTTTGTTCTGTCTGGTTTTGTCAAGATTCATAGAAAAAGAATGACCATGAAACGTCGTCGTAAGTTTGGAATTCTTCGTGATAATTTTGAAGGTCAAACCAGTGACATAATGGCTGTAATTTTAAAAGGTGTTTGCAAATGATTTAGTGTTATAGTTAAGTGTTTGGAATTTTCTTTGAGGTAGGCAAGGTGGTTTAGCTTTTAAAAAAGTGTGCCTAAATTTTATTTCAATGTCAAATTTTTCATTTAGTTTTGTATTTAAGTATCTATCCCTACAATTGGCATAGCTGATTTTGTTTAAATGTTTGTGCTAGTGAATTTTGAATATCTGTCAGCCTATTTTAAAGAAATGCAATATTAGTGGATTTGGCAATTCCTCAAAAGAGGCAGTACTAGTGAAAATATTAAGATGGCACGGGCAGGGGTTTAACCCAAGAACTCTGGAATGATATTCCTACGCACTAACCATCACGCCACGTGTACTGCAAAACTAAAATGTTATAAAAAGATAAAAAGGACCAAACCAGACTTGGCGATTATTAACTTCCCATAGGAAGTTATTGTAATGGGTCCGATTTGTCAAATTGAAACTTTTGACATTTCTCGACGTTTCAAGGCCCCTAGAGTCAAAATTAAAGATTTTTAGAAAGATGTCTGTGCGTGCGTGTGTACGTACGTTCGCGACGTTTTTTTCGTCGTCCATAGCTCAAGAACCAGAAGAGACATCGACTTCAAATAAATTTTGTTATACAGATACTAATGCAGAAAGGGCTCTCAAGAAAATTGCACATTTTGGTTTACCCTAAATATCTCATGAACCAATGACGCTAGAGATTTGAATTAAATTGAATATAATATATTGTAACGTAATACAAAACAAGTATACTTTTGAAAAAAAATCCAATTAACCGTTTTTTTATAAACCAAAAAACTGAAAAAAAAATGTTTCACCTCGAAAATTTTAAGACCAAAATATGATCTCATCTCCAAAACAATTTTGTGCAACGAAGAATAATGTTTTTGACATCTGATAAAATTTTGAGAACAATCAAATTAACAGTTTTTTTTTATAAAAAATTAAAACCTAAAAAAAACATTACCAAAGTTGGTAAAAATTGAATTTCGACTCAAATATCTTTTCGAAAACTTGAGATTGAGGCTTTAAACTTATTTTATCTTATAAAAAATATTGTTGTCAACATTCAGTAAAATTTTGAGAAAAATCGAATCGATAGTTTTTTTACAAAAAATAAAAACCTAAACAAAAAATTAATAAAAGTTGGTAAAAATTGATTTTCGACTCAAATATCTTTTCAAAACTTTGAGATAATATCTTCTTACTAATTGTATCTTATAAGAAATATTGTATTCAACATTAGGAAAAATTTTGAGAAAAATCGAATTGACGTTTTTTTTACAAAAAATAAAAACCTAAAAAAAACAATACTAAAACTTAGTAAAAATTTACTTTCGACTCAAATAGCTTTTTAAAAATTAAAAATATTGGCTTCAAACTTATTTTATTTCACAGAAAATATTGTTTTCGATATTCAGAAATTTTTTTTATAAAAATCCAACAGTCCGTTTTTGCATAAAAAATAAAATCTACAAAAAATAGTACGCAAATTTGGTAAAAATTGATACATACAGACAAACTTTTAAGCAAGACAAATCGACAGAAGGGATGGGAAGTTATCAGTGTGGGTCATCCCAGCCTCTTTTTCGTTAATAGAATTATTTCATATTTTCATACTTTCCATAGATATTTATGTCTTAAGGCTTTTAAGGTCCAATTAACAGAAGTACTCATACCAGTTGACCGTTAGCAATGTCGCTTTGTACTTTTAGTTATTGCGTATCAAAATAAAACACATCTTCATTTAAGAATTCTTTTTTCTACTTTTTATATGGTAAGTGCATTCAAAACATTGTGAATATCCTTATAATGAATAAACACAGTGCGAGCAATCGGGAAAGGAGGACAGGATTAAAAATTATTATTTAAATTGTGCACATTGAAATGAGTGATAAGTATTGAGCCTGGTAAAGCATTCAACATTCGTGTAGTGCGTCTAAAGAACGCATCTTTCCACTTTACAATACGTTTGAAGTTGTGCTCAAGGGTGTAAACTGATGAGCACTCCTAGAAATAAGGATATAACGGTTGAATTGGTTGAAGGGAGGAGTGCCACTGGATATTTAGATAGAGCATTTCTTATGAAAATAGCGATTAAACAAATAAACGGTGGTATTCAAGAGTAGCAAAAATTTGAGTAAGAAAACGATCGCATTTAGTTTTAAGAACTCTCTTTTTAATTCTATCCAAAAGACTCAAATATGTTATTTGGGTACCAGCCAAATATGAAAATTATTCTCTTGTTTCGGACAAATAAAAGTTTTGGAAATCATAGGCAGATCAGAACTTCTTGCATCGTCGGAGAAAACTTTAATACTTAGCAGCATTTTTAGAAATGTCAAATATGTGGTTTTTTTTTTTTTCCAAATTCATTTTTTTATTCATTTAAACTTAACTTTACTTACATGCTAGACAAAATGGGAAACTAGCCTAATTAATTCTACTTAAATATAACTTACTGGCCCTAATCGGGCGCTGTAAGAAATTCATGATTCTTAGAATTAATGCCTTTCGGCCTACGAACTAAGATTGTTTTATTTATTTCAATTTATGTTTGTTTTTTTTTTTTTTTTTTTTTTTTAGTAAAATTTAAAAACTAAAATCTTTACCATTTTTTGGTATTTTTACTTACATACTAAAGTCCTTAAAATAAAACTTAAAATTACCTAATCTACCTACAAACTACTTAAAACTAGAACAACCACAGCGGCAAAACAACTATGTCCTTCTATTTGTAATTCCATCGAGGATTTTTATAATATTGTCTGTGATATGTGTTTGCATTTTTTTTTTTTATTTCTTTTTTTTTTGTTTTGTATTTTATGAGATTTTGTTTTTTATTCTTTTTTTTTTTTATTTTATTGTGCCACCATTCCTGCTCTACTTAAACCTAAAACTTAAGACTAAAACAAGTATGTAAGCCGGCCAAGGCAAAAATACCCCACCCCGGATTACCCATTATCAGTTGCAGTTTGAAGCCACCAAAACTGGTTCTCCTGCTTCACCCTATCAATGCGGTCCTTTTCGGACACAGCCCTACTGAACCGAAGCAGCTCCGCTCCATCACGAGCGAGGATGCCCCGTTCATACAGGAGCCGCGCGCCGGTCTACGGTTTTTCGCCTGACGTGGTAGATAAGCGGTACTGCCAATCTATCCTGTATCATGCCGCACTGGTCTAGATAGAGGAATGCCCCTGGTGAGATAAAGCCGCTCAAGCGTACATTGTCGAAGTAGTTGTCGTTCGGATAGAACGGCCCGAAAATCAAATTGTTGGTCGAAGTCATAGCCCTCGCAATGTGACCCCGAACAAGTTTTATCACGAAATTGTCAATTCTATTGATTCGAGCCTCGTTGTATAGAACCTCGTTTGAATAATAATGCAAATATGTGGTTACTCCACAAGAGATGGTTTTTGATGCGCATAACTAAAACTTAAAGCTATTCAGTCTAATCTATACAAGTGCCCCTATTTATAGTGGCATTGGGTGAGGGCTACGTTTTTGCAATAGTAAATATCATTGACTTTTTGAAGCATTATATTTTACACGATTTTTAATTCAGATCAAAAATTAATGAGCTAATCATTCGCTGCTGTTGAAAGTCCACATCCAAATGAAAAGGATGAGAATCTAATACCAATTAAGAATAGGTAAGGGTAATGTAATCAGCGAAACAATTAAGAATTTTAGAAGGTTCAGAACAAAGATCGTTCATAAAAATTAATGAAGAATTACAATTTCACTTCGGAGGCCATTTTATAAACTGGAATTGTCACATTTGGAGTGTGGAAAATGAAAACCTTATTGTTCGAAAGCCTTTCTATCTTCAACTCAAACGTATAAATTATAAGATTGGAGATTTATATTGACATTGAGTTAAAGATGTATTAGAGTGTTTCATTCCAATTAAGTTCTTTTTTTTTCAGTTGAAAGTCTTTCTATCTTCAACTAAAACGTGCCACTGTTTTTGGGCTGGTGGTATGATTTATTCAAAAATGAGGCTAATGCAATTAAATTAAATATATTGTTTGGTCAAAATTGGAAGAAATTGATATGAAAGACGTTTATTCTTTGAAATCTACGACTTTTCTTGGAAGTTTTTTTAGTATACAAAGATGAAACCTCTTATTGGAAAACTCTTTATTTGTCTTTTGCTTTTTTACAACCTTCTTTCTTTAAATAAAGCTATCACACATTATTTCAACTCACATATATGACAAATACTGCTTTAAAAGACTCAAATAAATTTGGGAATGTGTATAAATACTGGACAAACAAGTAGAACATTTTATTTACATATTTCAAAGTAGACAAGTTTGTTGCTATTGGCTCTTCTGATTGATTAACATACATTTGAAATCATGAATACAATACAAATAGAGTAATATAAATTAGATAAAATAAAAATAAGTTAAATTTAACTAAAACAATGTATAAAATAGCCAAAATAGAATGTTAATAAAACTTTAAAAATTACAAAGTTCTTACGTCAACTCTTTTGTTTATAAAATTAAAATTATTGATTCAATCATAAAATACTATAGATAAGAGTTCCTATTGACTATAGATGTACATTATTATTTAAGTATAATAATGGTTTAGTTTTTTTTTTATTAAATATTAAAAAAGTAAGTAGTTTAAAACATATTCTATGAAAAGAAATAAGACAAATAGTTTCGTGTTTTTAAAATGTTTTAATAGAAGCCCTATGAATTATTATCACTTCTGGTTTTCCTGAAATGGTATTGTTTTTATTTGTGCAATAATGAAAAATAGGAATATCTCTTCAAAATTGAAATTCTCGAAATTTAATGGCATTATTAAAAGATTTCGTATTTACTTTCTTTGACTTAATTATTAAAATGTCTACAAATCAAGTTAATTGTGTCTGTATAACACACAAGGACTTTATCATACTCACGGATATGACTGTTAAATCACGAACATTTATACTGTTAACAATATTTTAGCACGTGTTTGCATTCCCACTCTTCTCGTATAGTTTTTTCGGTTGTTCATAAATTTACAACTTCGTCACCTGAAGCCGAATCCACGTAGATAAATGATTACCATCAGCTTTAGCCAGTGCTCAGTCTGAAGCAACAACATCATGTAAAACATATTCAAACTTGTATTTTTATAAAAAAAGATAAACATTTCTTTTATGCTGGCTAAAGTGCAACCGCACCTATATTTTTCTTCTGTCATTTTTTTTTGTTCACATGCTCAGTGAGCATTTTGATATTAACTTTCTTACAAGACTTACCGCCATACAGTGGGAAAGGTGAAATGTTTTTTTTTGTGTTTAGAAAAATGCATTTCTTGAAAATGTTTATAGTTTGATTCATTGGGGTTAAGGTTTTATAGAAGTAACACCAAAATAATAGTAAAATCTTTTAAGTAAATATCTTCAATCCACAAAGCATAAATCCACTGAAATTACTAATTAAATTTTTTCTTATTTTAAAGTTCATCGCTTTCCACTATCTTTTGTCGTTTAAATCCAAGGAACTCCAACTCAGGTTATTCTGGGATTAAAATAAATTCGTTTTTAAATTTAATTCCATTATCAAGCCCAGTAGATCATCCCAAAGAGCTTGCAACATTAATTTCTTCTGTCTTTTCTGACCACAGTATACACAAGAAAGAAAGAAAGAAAAAAATTACTAGCCCTTGGCCAAAGATACGATTCAAGTTTTTCATCAAAGATTCATTGGCCCCTGAGTACCTATACGTATAGGGAGACCTATCAAAAAGATAAAAACAAAATGTTGAATAAATAAAAAATAAAAAAGAATATTTTATGCTAAACACATTTATATGATGTTTTTCCTTGTATTTCTTTTCTTAATTTTTGGGATAAGCAAAGAAGAAGTGAGAAAGTGCTGTCTAGCAAGGTTTAATTAAATTTATCAATCTAAACGAGCATAAATAAAAAGGTGCTGATAGCTCTGATGAGAGAGTATCATAATAACGTAGGTCTAGATATATATAGAATACCCTTTAGACAAAACTGAATTAATAATTCTAACTATATATATTATAATAATAATATAGCCTCTTGCTATAATGCTGCATTCAATATTCAAAATTACATTTAATTAGTGTGCTACTAATTAGTAGCATTTCCTTTGTTCATTTCTAATCAAAGAATGCATTTTTAATAATGTAATTAAAAATTAATTGTGTGTATCTATGTATGTATGTATGTTGTATGATTGTTTATTTTTTGGTTATGTTTGTGGGAAATATGCAAATTTTGTTTAGTTTTTCTATTTATCTTTATAGAAGTTTAATTATGGAAATACTTATTTTTTCAAAATTAATAGCGGACGTTGCTTGTTATTAAAAATGTGTTATTTGTTTGTAGAATAAGCAGGTGTATTATTAATTTTGTTTTTTTTTTTATTATTTAAAATTTAAGCTAAATTTAAATTTATTAAATACGTGTATTTAATTTTTCTATACAACAAAATATTTATCAATTTACCAAATTTATATTATTCTTGTTTTATTGAAATTCTTATATTAGCCATTATATGATAGGAGCATTTTACCATTTCAACGAATTTATTGCTTTGTTATTACAAATTTTGCTGTGCCTTGAAAAAAACAACAATTTACGGTTTTTCAATCAGTGACTTCAATTTGTTATGCAAGAAAAGAAGAATATTAAAAAAAAAATAGTGAATGCTTCATTTTAAGAGCAAAGTTTTAAATTAGAAAGAAAACGATGAAATAATGACTGCACCGACATGAAACTTTCCATCTACAATTCCTACCATTTGGGCTGCATATCTTCTATTACTTTACGAATTCCATTTAAAACGTTTTGAATCGATTTCATATCGATGGTATATTCCTTTTACGTGGCCACAGGATGTAAAGAATAATAAATCACAAGATCTTAAAATCCAATTGTCATCATTTCTTCAAGAAATATCACATTCAGGAAATTGTGATTGTCTCGTTAATTTACTGCAAATAAACATTTTCTACACCAACATTTTCCAATTTATACACCAGTAACTCCAGCCTCATTTTAAAATAATTAGGGTCCAAGCACATTGCTCTAGCCGAAAACTGCACTAAACATTGACATGTTAGAGATGAAAATGGGGAGTCTTTCCAACAATCTTTATTGGGTTTTATGAACCCCAAATACGATAATTTTGCCGTGAAAAAAGGTTAAGATGATTTTCCGAATAAAATCCTGACCATTTTGAGGCAGTTTTGGGACCAACTCAGCGAAGATTACGACGCTTGATTTTTTTGATTAATTGAACTTTAAAAGCCTAGACCTAAGTTGGTAACCAAAATATGCTATTCGTGAAATGCCTTATTTCAAATATCGACGAGGAAATAAAACAAAAGCAATGTTTTAGTCAACAATATAGGTTGCATCGGCAATACTCTCAGTTGTTCCGAAGAAAATGCTTTACGATGACCCTAAAGTACATAGTAGAAATTATTATAAAATTTAACAAGCTTTTTAAGGGTATTTTTCCACTATTTGCTATATCTTAAGAGGTAGACAAATATTGAACAATGTTATTGGCTAGGCGCACCAGACGATTCAATATTTTATACAATAATTTAGTTGAATGCTGATACTTGTGTCGTGTAGACAACATAATGAGCGATGCTTTCCTTATGAATGCTGCCTTGCAACGTGAACGGTTCTGCCACGTTTCTAAGAAATTGCATCGCGGCAATACGTCAATATAACACTATGTTAATTGCACTTTTTTTTCAGAATTCAAATGTTTGTTTAAATTCTTTTCTATAATTGGTGCGCAAGGAATAAAATTTCTGTATTAGGTACTTGCTGTTTATCAGCTTCGTGATCTTTATTTTGAAAGTAACTTTTAATATTGTTCACTTTTAACTTGCGACATTTAGAAACAACATATGTATTCGCAAAAAAATTCGAAAATTTTAGTCAAACATTTATTCCGTCTATCTGTCTTTCGGTACTAGCCCTTCAAATTTGGAAATTAAGGTTTTGAGCCGATTCGCATTGGACATTTTTTTCATTTTTTAGGCCTACAGATAACAGTAGTCCCCATATAAATTTGTTGGTCAAAAATAGAAAATTCGAATCTTCTCAAAAACAAACCGATAGATTTATAAATAAATAAATAAATTGGGTGGCGCAATAGTCCGTTGAGAACTAGGGCCTAGTGACTTACAACTCTCAACCGTTTCTGTGTGCGAGTATACTATTATCAGGAATGAAAGGGACCTACAGTTTTAAGCCGAATCCGAACGGCTAATTTGAAAAAGCACTTTTCATGACAAGAATTACTCTTGGAAAATTTGTCAATTCCTCAGGCAGTACCCGTGAAAAAAACTTTAGATGGCATAGGCAGGGATCGAACAAAAAAGATTTTTAGAAAAATGTCTGTGCGTGTGGACGTATTTTCGTACGTCCGTACGTTCGCGACGTTTTTTCGTCGTCCATAGCTCAAGAACCAGAAGAGATATCGACTTCAAATAAATTTGGTTATACAGATAATAGGGCGAAAAGATGAATAAAGGGCGCTCAAGAAAATTGCGTGGGTGGTTTTTTTTACCATAGCAGTTAAAAAAAAGGTGGAATTTTGGTTAACCGTAAAGATCTCATGAACCAATAACGCTAGAGACTTGAATTAAATTTAATATTATATATTGTGACGTGATACAAAACAAAAATATATTTTGAAAAAAAAAAAACAAATCAACGGTTTTTTTTATAAATCAAAAAAACTGAACAAAAAATGGTCACCTCGAAAATTTTACGACCTAAATATGATTTCATCTCCAAAACAATTTTTTGCAACGCAAAATAATGTTTTTGACATCTGATAAAGTTTTGAGAAAAATCTAATTGACAGTTTTTTTTACAAAAAATAAAAACCAAAAAAAAAAATTAATAAAAGTTGGTAAAAATTGATTTTCGACTCAAATATCTTTTCAAAACTTTGAGATATTGGCTTTTAAACTACTTTTATCTTTTAAAAAATATTGTTGTCAACAAATCAGTAAAATTTTGAAAAAAATCGAATTGACAGTTTTTTTTACAAAAAATAAAAACCTAAAAAAAACAATACTAAAACTTGGTAAAAATTTACTTTCGATTCAAATAGCTTTTCGAAAATAACAAATATTGGCTTCAAACTTATTTTATTACACAGAAAATATTGTTTTCGATATTCATATATCATTCGATATAAAAATCTAACAGTCCGTTTTTTCATAAAAAAAATAAAATCTACAAAAAATAGTACGCAAATTTGGTAAACATTGATACATATAGACAAACTTTTAAGGAAGACAAATCGATAGATGGGATGGGAAATTATCAGTGTGGGTCGAATCCCAGCCTCTTCTTTTTTTTTTGAAAATGCTATAAAAAAATCGAGCGTAGCCTTAGCTGTGTGGAATGTAGCGCCGCGAACGCGCCGTCCTGTTGAAAATAAATGTTGCCAATATTTTCCTCTTCAATTTTTGTGAACAAGAATTCGTTCAAAAGACCCGATAACGATCGCCATTGACTGTAACGGCCACTCGTTGCTCATTTTCGAAGAAAAATATGCCAATTATGCCTCTGGACCAAAATCCGCTCCAAAAAGTGACTCGTTTTGGGTGTATGGGCTTTTTAATGTATGCGTGCGGGTTTTCTGTGTCCCAAATGCGACAATTTTGCTTTTTTAATTACCCGCCAAGATCAAAATGAGCTTCATCTGAAAAGATGATTTTTTTTTTTAAATCGGCATCTTCTCTAAGCGTTGTTCCCAGCGTTGTTCAACCGTACACACAAGCATATTCGTTTAGCGGAAGGATAAAACTAATTATCTGTCAAATCAGACATGAGCTAAGTGTTACCATTCACGAAATAAGCACTAGTTGAAAAAAAACTTTAGATGGCGGACCCTATAGTATTTGGTCTTTTCATTCCATAAAGCCGACAGAGTCGCAAACACGTCGATACATTATAACATACATATGTGTTATTTCAACTTCAGTTTTACTCGCGAAGGTCTTCAGTCCTAAAATTTCAAAATTAAATAAATAATTGTGCCCGCAGACGATTTGATTTTCTTCAATAATTTTGGACAACCTTATCCCTAGATGCTTATTAACATTGTTCAATATCAAAAATTGTACAATAATATTGAGCGTCTAGGGACCGCTTTAGTTTTTAATTTTTTAATGTCAAAATATGACTTCCCAAATGTCGGGAAATTCAAAATTATTGGGAAATCCTTTAGTTGATTAGCCCAGTCAAACTTGATTTTAGAGATATCTTATGAATTATTGAAAAACATTCACCTTATAACACAAAAAATAATTCTTCATATAGAGCATTACCCATTAACGTTTGAAGCTTTTTAAAACCAAACAAAAATATCCTAAATGTCTTAACTTTAACAAAATTTAAATACTACCAATGCCTACCAAATGCGATCCTTTGCTTCTTATTTCTTTTTCCATTTTGTATAAATTTCGTGTTTATTTTACAACAAACCCACAAAATGGTAATGTTAATGATTTTCATCATTATGGCCTTTGGGTTCATAAAAACATGCCCATTGGCTGTGTAAAAATGTACATACATATAAAAGTTTCTTTTTTGCCAAAATTACTTCAGGGCTATAATATACTTATTTCTACTTAGATACTAACTTTTCTTTGCTCTCTCTTTAACGAACATTGGCGAATTGCCCAATGAAATTCATATATATACCTAACCTACCTAAAGATACAAACATATTTACATACCTTCTTCATATAAATGCTTTATAAAAGATGAAAGATATTACATACATATATACTCCTACATATACATATATACAAGAAAAAATCTTTCTTATACATTTTCACTTGCAGGAGGTACATAGATATGTATGTATATAGAGTTGTGTAATTAATTAAATATATTATTCCCAAGAAATTCATTAAGAGATCTTATATCAAACAAACAAACAACCAGCCAAAAAAAGCCACAAGTAATGATGCCGTCGCCTCATCCAATAACAATAATTGTACCTTCCCATCTTTGAATTCAAACAGAAAAAGAAACATTACCACATTAAAATCTATGCATTTGTTATTAAAAAAAAAAAATCCCTTTTTGAAATACGAAAAATATTATGTTTCCCAAAAGAATAAAACGTCCTTGGAAATTATCAAAAACAGTTACTAAGAGTATCAGAACCACCAACACCAAAACCAACACCGTCACCGACAGGACGAAGCAGCAAAACAACAAAATATTCGCACAATTAACGTAATATCCTTGGAGAGTGTGATGGGCGCCATCATCCAGGATTCAGGAGTATACAAAAAGGAATTTCTCTTCCGATGCTAATGCTTTGCTATGGGGAAACACCAAAGGTTAGAAAAAAAACACCGCAATATTGTTGCAGATGAGGAACCATCTTTGTTCTTCCATCTTATTATATATTTTTTTCCTTGTTTCTTTTTTCTTTGAGCTTATTTGAAAATTCATAGCTAGGCTATCGAAGCTGGAAGGAGCAAGCTTCCAGAGGGCGATATTCTCGTTTATGTTTATTTGAAATTCTAGTGACCCCTCAGTTTCATGTCATATACGAAAAAGCGAACGTTCAGAGGCGACGCACGAAGCGGTGTAGGAGGTTTGGGTCATTAAATGGTAATTATTAGGGATTTTCTGTGATTTTTGGTAAGAGGTGTTGGTGCCACGAACCATTTCAGCTTTAATTCATTTATAATGCCCGTGCCAATTATTTTAAAGTCGACCGCAAGCTTAATTTGCAATTCGAAGCATTTTCAACTTGTCGACGAGGACCGACACGAACGACTAAAATACGTACGAAACGATGGGGGGATTAGTTTTTGACTAAAATTGATTGCCAATGGACAGTGTTTTGGTGAAGCTTAGGGGGTGATTATATTGTTTTAGTCTTCTGCTTTTTTTTAAATTTATTTTTATTTTTGTGGGTATCCTATATCAAAATCAACCAACTGATATCTACTTAAACTTATACTTTCGGTAAGACCTTTGTAACTTGAAAATGCCTTAAGCTTAAGAATTTGGTGAGTTGATTCATACTAAGAAATTGCATTAGCATATACAAAATGGCTTAAGGCCAGATTTTGAAATTGGTTGATGATGGAATTATGTGTATATTTTTTTTTCTGAAGACCTAATAGATCTTTTCTAGTATGACATGGTTAAGTTTGACAAAGAATGAATTTATTTTTTCCATTTTTTATAAATTATAAGATTGGAGATTTATATTGAACAGACACTAGACAGTGAGTATAAGATTTATTAGACTTTTTCATTCGAATTAAGTTCTTTTTTTTCTGTTAAAAGGCTTTGATGCTAAATTTTTGGCCAGTGATGAAATTTTGCTATGAAAAATATGTATGTAGGTATATGAGATGGACCCTTAAGGTAAACTTTTGATGAACTTTTGATGAAAAATAACAAATAAAAATATACATCTACAAATCTAATAGTTAAAGTGAGGAATAGAATAAGGTCGTTAATTTAGTGAAAGGAAGATTGAATATCTTACTGATTTTTTTCTTTTTTTAAAGATGATGATGTTGAATATTTTTGTTTACCTCGGGCTTGATGAGCTTCTTTTTGATTTGATAATCATTGAATTTTTAGAACACACGCAATTTGGCACCGTTCGAACATTTTTATGAAAAAAATAACAATAAAAGCAAACATTTTTGACAAATTATAGTCAAAGGGAACTTGAGACAAGTGTCGCTATATTACAAGAGATAATACGACTTGAGCATTTTTAATTGTTATTTTAAAGTGTTATTCTCCCAACTAACAAATTGTCTTGTATGATGCTTCTGACTTGTACAAAACTTATAAAAGGCCTTATACTTTATAATCATTTTGGCGTAAGTTAGGCATGAATTGATCTTGTGGGTCAATTGACATCTACACCACGTGAAATAAGACGGCCATTGGATTTATCGCGCAAAAGAGCAATTATTTCGTTAGCTGTGTGGCAAGTGGCACCGTCCTGTTGAAACCACATATCGTCCAAATCGATATCTTCCATTTCGGGTCATAAAAAGTTACCATCACACGGTAGCGAGATCCATTCAAAGTATCTGTCTGACCGGCCTCATTTTGGAAACAATACGGCCCGTTAATGGTGCCAGCCCTTAAATTGCATCAAACAGTCATATTGTTTGTGCATGGATTTTTCGACAATAAGTCTTGAATTATCATTCGCCCAAATGGGTCAATTCTGCGTATTGATAAATCCACTGAGGTAAAAAAGTGCCTCTTCACTGAAGATAATTTTCTTCGAAAATTGATCATTTACTCTTGCCATTTCTTGCCACCATTCTTACTATAGATGAAGCTTTAAATAGTCAAGAGGCTTTAGGTCTTGTGTCAATTACATCTTGTAAGCGTGTATTTATGCAAGTATTTATGCATCATGTTCATGAACGACGAGTGCGAGGGTTGCAATTGATGAGTGGACTGCTCTTCAGCAAAACTATGGTGAGCAGCAGCAATATTTTCTGCAGTACGAGCATGTACTGGTGTTTTTACATGTCCTACAGACCCCGTTTGCTCGAATACTTCGACGATTTTTCCGATTGTTTTTTGAACAAATAAATTGAAAGAAAAAATCACGAAATGCACAATTAGCATTTTCATTTGAACGCCCATTTCCATAATAAGCCTGAACAACTTTAACGCGTTGCTCGATTGCGCATATTTCCATGGTTCAAATTGAATTAACTTGATATTGAGAAATTTCAAATGAAATGCAGAAAAAACCTGACTTTTAGGTGTGGTTTTCATTTAACATCGGCCCTTAAAATTAAACCACCCTTTATTATACTTGTGATTTTCTTTCTTTATTTCTCGACCTAAGAACCAATTCGTTTACGTTTCTGCTTCGTCAGAAATATATAGAATTTATTTCATTCGAATTTTTGATCGTTACTTACATGCTACATCGAGATTTAAACTTTGGTCCTTCATACCAAAATTTTACCATAGTGGCCCTTCACAGTGGACTCTTCAAAGTTTGGTGGCCAAATTTGAGACGACCGGTTCAGTAAACAATCAGCTAACAACCGTATGTTCAAGGAACGCAAGATCGGCCGACAACATCACCGCGGTCCGTGAAAGTGTACAGCAGAACCCGAGGCAGTCTAATCCTTGCCGTGCACAAGAACTCGGCCTTTCACAGACTTCAACTTGGCGAATTTTGCGTCGGGACTTGGGCCTTCACCCGTCCAAGATCTTACTGACCCAGGGGCTCAAAGTTCATGACCATGGACAACGCCGTTTGTTCGCTGACTGGACTTCGAATCGTTTGGACGAGGACCCCAATTTTGGCCGAAAAATCATCTTTAGTGACGAGACGCATTTTTCGATGAATGGCTGCGTTAAAAAGCAAAATTGCCGTATATGGGACGACACGACACCAACCCACGAGAGGTTCACCAGGTGATAATGAATCCTAAAAAAGTTACCTTTTGGTGTTAATTTTGGGCCGGCGGCGTAATTGGTCCGTACTTTTTTGAAAACGGCGTTAGTGAGGCTGTCTCTGTCAAGAGCGAGCGCTAAAGATGATAATTAATTTCTTATGGCCCAAATTGAACAATATGGACCTGGATGAGATGTAGTTCCAGCAGGACGGCACTACGTGCCACACAGCAAACGCCACGATTGACATTGACAACATCTACCCGCCCTTATTGAAAAACCCTTTACTTTAGTCTAGAAAAACTGCTTACTATCGTATTAATTTAGTCTTTAGACATTAAATCAGAAAAATTGCATAATTGGTTTAGAATTAACGTCCTTAGATCATTTAAGACTTTGTGACCAGTTTTTGACTAAAGTCCTTTTTGCCTAACGGCAGAGCGTTGTAAGACATGAGTTTGTGTTATAAGCGTTAAAGTTGGTTTTTAATAAATTGTTACACGTATGAAAAAAAGTTGAAAGAAAATGTAATCCGTAGCATAGTTACCACAACTTCTTGAAAGCTTATAACGGGAATTAACACAGCCCAAATTGTCTTAAAAAAATCTTTAGTGTAGACTCATTATGTGTTTTGCCTTAAGTAATATATTTGCTTACTTTGAATAGACTTTATTAATACATCATATTGATAGTTTCATGAATAAGAATTCAATATAATAGATAAAGCTAGTATTAGCCATAAAGAAACTACATATTTGTACTTAACGATCAGTGGAAGGCGCTATAGAAGCTAAAAGTACATCGATTTTTATTAACTTCCCATAGGAAGTTATTTTGGTTAACACTAAATATCTCACGAGTCACGAACCAATAACGCTAGAGACTTGAATTAAGAAACACGACTTGAATTAAATTTTATGTTATATACTGTACATTATTTCAACGTACGGGTTTTTTTATAAATCAAAAAAAAAATATTGATCACCTCAAATATTTTACGAACAAAACATAATTTTATCTCTAATATAATTTTCTACAATAAAGAACAACATTTTTAACATCTGGTTTTTAACATTGGGTAAAATTTTGGGAAAAATCGAATGGACAGTTTTTTTACAAAAAATAAAAAAAATAAAAAACACATTACTAAAAAAAACATTACTAAAAAATGATTTTTGACTAAAATATCTTTTATCTTATATCTTAAAAATTTGAGATTATGGCTTCAAACTAATTTTGTTTTATAAAAAATATTGTTTTCAACATTTTGTAAAATTTTGAGTAAACCGAATTGACAGTTTTTTACAAAAAAATAAAAAAGCTTAAGAAAATTGACAGTTTTTTTTACAAAAAAAAAAAGCTAAAAAAAATGAAAAAAAGTTGGTAAAAATTTATTTTCGGCTCAAATATCTTTTCAAAAATTTAAGATTATGGCTTTAAACTATTTTTGTTTTATAAAAATACTGTTTTCAACATTTGGTAAATTTAGGGAAAATCGAATTGACAGTTTTTTTACAAAAAAAAAACCTAAAAAAAACAATACTAAAACTGAATACAAATCAACTTTCGCTTCAAATGTCTTTTCAAAAATTAAAAATATTGGCTTCAAACTAGATTTTCTCACAGAAAATATTGTTTTGCGACATTAAGTAACTTTTTTTTATAAAAATCCTACAGTCAGTTTTTTCATAAAAAATAAAACCTACAAAAAATAGTACGCAAATTTCGTAAAAATTGATGTTCGGTTCGGTTCGACATCTTGTGAATAATAAAAGATATTGACTTCAAATTAATTTCATTCGTCCAATTTGTATTTGTTTATATAAGAAATAAAAATGTTTAAGAAATGCTACTAAAATTGGTAAAAATTGGATTTCGACTAAAAATCTCGTTTACAAAAATAGATTTTGAAGTCAAATAGTACATAATATTTGTAAAAATTTCCAAAATATTGTTGGTAATTTTTAAATCTTTTAGAATAATTCAACTGACATTTTTTTTTAAAGAAAACACAAAAACCTAAAAACAAAAAAAATTTTAAGCAACACAAATCGACAGACGGGATGGGAAGTTATCAGTGTGGGTCGCATCCCAGCCTCTTTTTAAAAATTTATTACTTTTAAAGTTATTGCTTACAGAATTCGACTTGAGAGAAGCTTAATATCGATAACCATCAATTCAAAGCATATAAGTACATATGTAGGTATACATTCTGTAATCAGGTCAGATTCATCCAATTTTGTACAAGTGACCCATAAAATGTGTCCCTAACATAATACGCTATAAAACGTAATACAAATCTACTCATCCATGGCATTTGACAAAAGTATCAATATGCATTTCCAATTATAAAATCATTCATACGCGTATACGAGTATTATGTCCTTGGTGGATGAAAATTATATAGGCGGCAATAATCCATACATTTCTATAAATCAAAATCAGAGTAGGTTCCTACCAAAACACAACCACATCACGACCTAAATACCTACCTACCTTCCAAACAGAAATAAAGTCTCCCATTCCCATACCAACTGTTCAGTACTCACACAATAAACAGTAACGAACCACATGAACAAACCATAAGGATAATTATTCATATTGTTGTTGTTGTTCATAAAAATACTTTCCAAATCTATGCAGCTACCTAGGAGCATACATATATATTTAAAGGCGTGAATGAATGTGGGCTATATGAAAGTATGATTGTGTGTACGGCTGCGAATTTTAATCCATTTCCCGATTTTTTCCCTATTGTCCTGGATTTATCTCAATCCGTTCTTTCATAAAAAGGCATCAAGGCATAGGAAATTATTATGCCTCGCCATGCATATGAATATATAGCAATTCATTTCTGCAGTTTAACGGAATCAATGCATCCTTTATTCCATTTATCCTTCTTTCATTTTATTATTATTATTCTCTGATGCACTAGAAAAATCCTATAATTAAACTGTCAGATTTATTTTGACAAAAGCCACCCAGAGTAGTGACAAAATAAAAATATCCTTTTTTTTTTGGAAAATTATTTTCCATTGTTCCTTTGAAAGTGTGTCTAAACGCAGCAGCCTGAGAGAGAAAGGACAAACATATAATTTTCGCAGGAATAGGGAAAGACTTTAATGTGTGTGGCATTAACACCTATAGGTAGGATTTTTATCCTTCAGTGATTGTCGTCTGGGTTTTTTAATTTTTAAGTATTTATTTACGGATGTTTTTTTGTATACCTACTTTGTCTACCGCATCAGTTTCCAAGGACAATTATTGTAATATTTTATTTTATTTTTTGTCTATGGGTGTTACCCTTTTTTTTTACGACGTCGTCGACGAGCGACGACAACTTTGAGGGGTGAAATTTTGCATTTTGAAAAATAAAAAGAAACGAGAGCAAAAAGATTTTTAATTTGGTTCTTCGCGTCGCCTTTAGCCCCACAGGGAAATTCGTTTTGCAAATTTTACAGTTAGGAAAGCATTGTATGAATATATTTTAGGTAGGTATGTAGAACAAAAATCTAAATTTCAAATTATAGTCCTTTGCGATTTGGTCCTCCATCTCCATATTCGAGGCGGCTCACATGCTGTGAGTGTGCTGTGCCCTGTGTATGGTAAATATAGCTTGTAACAGAACAGCAGCAGAGAAAGCGACCTAACAAAATTCATGATTTTTCGTTTTATGTGAGTTTTTTTTTTCTTTTTTTAATTTGACAATTGAAAAAGGATTCTAGGGTGAACGCAACGGGACCAGATTAAATTGTTCCCGTTTTCTATATGTGTGTTTTTTTTTTTTGATATCTTGCACAAATGAATACTATGCCGTTATTAAAAACTTTGCCTTATAGTAGCTTTGGTATACAATAGCTGTACATGCATATAGCTTTATGAAAGAAGAGAACGCACTGGGAAAGGATGTGTACAGAAATCTATTAACCAATACACAGTGTGCTACAAGCAGAAAGGAAGAGGTCGGTTTTTTGGGTGGAAGTAGGTAGGTATACGATATGGAAGCAATTCGAGTACTAGCTACTTAAAGGATGCTTCATATTGATAAAATTGCTATATATGCTGGGTTTACTATATGCGCCATGTAATTTGTGGTTTCCCAGACATGTGTGTTTGTATTTGTGAATACATATCTCTATACTGTAGTCGTCATCGTCGTTTTCGTAGTCCTTTTTAACTTGTTGGGTGCAGTGTAGGTACTTTTTGCCAATCTATTAAAAACGAATGCATTGTATATGACTGGAAAAGAAGGTCTTCAAGGGGTTGCTTAAAGAGTATAGAGTCAAAAGGCACTTATACCCACCCGCTCTTATAGAAATTTCAAAGAAAGTAGGTATAGAGAATTGAACATATTTGAATACTTATTTGATCTTTTTTGGAAAAACGAAAAAAAAGAATTTTAATTTCAATTGGGTAATTCTTATTGTGCTTTTCAAACAATTGTTTTGACTTCCTTCCGCAATTAAAGTGAATTCGATGTTTTAAAGAAAGAGATCTCCCAGATGGGCTATCAAAAAATTTAATGGAACAGACTTTTTATAGAACACTACAACAAATGGTATGGAGAAATAAATTTTAAATTCAACTTTTATTTGTAGATAACTGTACTTTATTATTGAAAACAAAATTTTCAACATTCACTTAGTTAGTTTTGAACATTTTTGAACTGAACTTTTTTAACTTGGATCCAAAAAGTTGCCTGTTGTATTCATTTTTACTTTTGGCCTGAACATTTTAAGAGATGACCATTTTGAAAAATATTATTGTCAAAAAAGACCATTCCCTAAAATTGCTGTAATTTAATAAATATTTGGTCATGCGAGAAACAATTTTTTAAATTTGGTGGAATAGAAAAATGTTGATTTCATAAATTTTAATAAATTAAATGCAGAATCAAGCATTTGTTGCCTGTATGGCTTTTGTGTAATTGAATTCTTTGCTAAAATAAGTCAGAAGTTAGCGGACAAAATCTTGAATTTAAGAATCTTTACTTTTTAACTTGTACCTATTAGCAAATATTTTAGTTTGTAAATTAAGAACCGTTTGAGATAATAAGAGTATAGTTTGTTCAACAAATGTTGTTTTAAAAAGAGTCAATTTATGACGAAAAAAATTATATCTTGGTACTGGCTAACAAAAATGCTTTTTCGAAATTAATTTTAAATTTCATTATAAATTAGTGGAATAAGTCAAATTGTCACTTAAGGGAAGTTAAACCATTTAAGTGTCCTATTTTTTGTAAAAAACCCATTTATTGGATATTTCCATCAAAAGTTTATCAAAAATTAATAACAATGTTTTCATGAGATGAAATAAATTTAAACTCAATGTCTTCATTGGTTCTTAAAATTTAGGAGCCGTTTTTATTTTAAATAAAAATGTTAAAAAACTATTTTTTTTGGTGCATGTAATTATTTTGGAGACAATGTAAGTTTTTTTTATGAATTGCTCGAGGTGATACATTTTTCTTAATTTATGAATTAAACGGTTTGTTGTTTTTTTGAGTCTATATTGGAAAGCATTATAATTAATTAATTGTTTGTTATTCATTTTTGTTTAAATAGTAAAACAACTTACTGGATATTATTAGAAGTTCTACAGAAAATTTTGTTTCGAAATTTAGAAGCGATAAGGAAAGCTAATTTCGTTATGTATGGTATTCAAATGAAGCTTTCGAGTTGCAGAATTTGTTTATTAACCCAAAACATTTCTTTACGATCATTTTTGAATTGAATTTGAATTCCTGAATATTGCAATGACTTAGAAAAACAGAGTGTGGTAAGGCATTCCACATTCGCGTAGTACGGCTAAAGAACGAATCTCTGTATTTGACAGTAAGGCCGAATTTGGACTCGAGGGTATACTGATGAGATGAGCATTCCTAGATGCGCGAGTATTACGGTTGAACTGTTTAAGTTAAGGGGAGGAACTAGAGCATAAACCGTTAAAATAACGGTAAAAAAAAGTTACAGACAAGAAAACTTACGACGATGTTCAAGCGAAGTAAATGAACTTATGATGATATTATCACCTATCAATTTAAATGCTCTGCGTTCAATACTATCCAAGAGGCTTAAGTAAGTTGCAAGAGCACCAGCCCAGATATGGGAGTTATACTCAATCTTTGGACGTATATAAGTCTTGTAGATAACAGCCAGATCAGAAGGGGTGAAATATTTCTTGCATCGCCTAAGGAAACCCAAACACCTTGCGGCACTTTTGGCAACATCGCATATGTGATCATTCCACAAGAGGTGGTTGGTGACACACATACCGAGAATATCGAGGTGTTCAGTCTCATTGATGCAAGTGCCATCCATGGATAATGGCAATGGGGTTATATCTCGCTTTAACGATACAAGACAGCATTGCGTTTTCGAAGCATTGAATTCCACGCGGTTTTTTATTCCCCATTGTACAATGTACAATGCTGTTTAGGTCGGAATTTAATGAGCTTATCATATTTTGTCGATGCAGTTTCACATCCGAAGAAGAGGGATGTGATTCTGAAAACGAATATGAAAAGCTAAGAGTATTATTAGAAGTTTCAGACAGGAGATCATTAATAAAAATGAGAAAGAGTGTTGGAGATAGAACAGAGTCCTGGGGCACACCAGCATTTATTTTGAGGTTTTCAGACTTGAATCCATCCAATGCTACTTGTATTGAACGATCCGAAAGGTAATTACTAATCCAATGAAACAGGGATTCATGAAAACCGAAAGCACGCATTTTCGATAAAAGAGCTTGATGCCAAACCCTATCAAATGCTTTTGAAACATCAAGTGCAATAATCTTATTTTCTCCAAAGCTATGTAAAGATTTGCTCCACTGCTCGTTGAGATGAACCATGAGATCATTAGTGGACCTATTGCTTCGAAAGCCGTACTGACGGTCAATAAGAAGCTTTGGATCTTGAAGATATTTCTTGAGCTGATAATTAATCAGCGTTTCCATTACCTTTTAAAGAAGGACGTAAGTGCAATCGGTAGGTAATTAGAGGGTGAGGAAAATTCGCCTTTTTTGGGGATGGGCTGGACAAATGCAGTTTTCCATCCGCTCGGAACGGAATGAGACCTGAGGAGTAGGACAGATGAAAAAGCTTACGCAGTGGTTTTTCCAGCGTTGAAGAACACCTCTTCTTGATTTCAATCATGAAGTGCTTGATTCAAATAAATACATTTTTATCGAATGACATAAATTTTCAATCATAGTTACAACCCAATCTGTCTAATGAGTTTTCGTACATGGGTTTTCCAAAATACAATTTTTTTTTTTTCAATTTCATTCAGGTATCTCAAAGTTTTTAGAAAAAAAAATAAATAGCTGAATAAACAACGGAACCCAGAAAGAATTTTAAACATGGATTTCACTATTAAAGAATCAAGAACTTTATGCGCAGAAACGTTTAAGAATACTTTTCGAGTCCATCTTAAGTCCAAGAATCATTTTGAAAGTCTCAAAACTTTTTTTTTATAAATTAAACCACGGGTCTTTTATGTAGCTGTAAAGTTCTCTTATCTTCGTACTTTGTCGGTCCTAAGTTCGCAATTAAATAACAAGACTTTATTTAATGCACCCAACTCTCTGTTATCGAAGACGAATCTTAAGACAGATCAGGAAAGAAAAAACCTGCACTCTATACAAAAAACTTATCCTAAGCCTAAAACTCCTCTCGCGAAACATATAATTCCCAAAATCAAACAGATAAGCATCATTAAGTGAGGACTGACTGTAACTGCTGCCAATTCCACTTAATGATGTCGAAATTTATTCGCCCATTGCTATTTGTCCATCTTTATAGACCATACAAATAAAAAGAACCGCGCCAGACATAAAACATTTCTTCAGTTCGCAGTTTGGCTTGGTTTGGGTCGGCGCAGTCCCATTTTGAGTCCTCCAAAGTGGGCACTTTACTTCCCAAAAATAAAAAAAAATCAACTATAACTAAATATAACCCTGTGCAAATTCAAAAGAATTTATGCGAGCACCACATTCGAACAGACAGACAGACATACGTTCATCAAAATTCCAATGAAACCTCATCAAGACCCAAAAACCATCATCAGATCCCAGAACTCAGAGTCAGAGTCAGAACAGAGCCACACCACACCAAAAAGAAATACCATTGTTCTTTGGTTTGGTTTGGTATTTTGCCAAAAAAAAAATTAAGTGACTTTTTATCGGTTCCTTATAGAAGTCCTCCCGTCTCTGAAGATTACTATCTCATTTCTTTTTCTTCTACATATAAAAATCATCTTTCCGACTTTCGAAGTATCAGTCTTTTTTGTCGATTTCTTATTTGCAGTTCATTGGTGGCATTTTTAACTAACAGGACGATTCTGAATTGGTAATATTCCCAAAGGTCTGTTTATCGAGGTTCTGCTACTTTAACTCTATAATGGTGATGTGGAGGCTTCCCGTTCTCGCACTCCATCGCTTCTACCTCTAAATTCGTCGTCGCGTCGTCTTATGGGATTCGGGATTAATTTATGCTGAATTTGAATTGATTTTATCCTTTATTGATCGGCAAAGAGCAAAAGAAAAAGGTGCTCTTAATGCATTATTCCGACTTCATTATGACACGTTCCCTATATATACCTCCTCTTGATTTTGTGTGTTGTTTTTTCTTAGTTCACCGCCTAAGACAGGTGTCGTTCGGTCTTGGGATGGTGTTGAATTTTGAGAGTCCTTGCGTTTCTATGATTTTTATGGTTGATTTTTTTCCTAGGGATTCTTTATTGGCTGAGGAACAACACTTCTTATGGGCGGTCCGGTCTTTCGGTCTCTGTCGGCTTCAGATTTTTTGGTTCTTTTATTTTATGATGCATCTAGATTTAATTTTTATGGAAATTTAGTTTTTTTGTTTGTTCCAAAAGAGAAGCTACCAAACATCGACATCGCCATCGATGAGTTCTTTTAAATTGTTCCTGAATAAATAAATTTTACCAAAACATAACAAAAATCAAAATTGAAACCGGAATGTTGCTTCGTTGCATGTTCTTTTCATTTTTATCGGTGCTGGAAGTGTCTGTCGGGATTTAAGGGTATGGGATGTTGGACTGCATAATGAACAGTAGCCGTTTTTCGTCATTCAATGGCCAACAGCAACACAGGTACTTCTCATTAATTTAAAATTTTTATTATCAATTTTCTTTTATGATTCGATTCATGATTACCTTTGAAGAGGTTCCCTTAGGTATTTATGTGAATGACAACCGGTAAAGGGGTTTTCTAAAGAACCGCTTTAAGCCTGTTGTAGGTACTTGAAATAGCCTGATAGAAGTTCTTTAATTGGATATTTAGTGAAAAGTTACCAAATTTTCTTTAAACTCATCACAGAAGACATTTTTCCGGAACTACTGAACTCAGATTTAAGTTTTCTTTTTATTTTGAACCTTTTGATTCTAATTAATGAATCGGATTAGACTCGTATGTTTAAATCCATATTCAAACCTTTTACCTATGCTTAAAATTTCGTCGGTTAAAGCGTCTTGATGTCTGGTAAGGTCTAAAGAGAGAGAAACATGTAGGTATAATAATGTAAGCATGTTGATTTTTTATGACTTGATGTTTTGTTATTCCCCAAATAAGGCACTTTGTGTGCTGGTGGAATATTTAATCAAACATGCTTAACACGAACTCTGGGTTTTTTACATTGATTTTAAATTTTGCTTTAATTTTTGTTTAAATTATTGAATTTTTCAAACAAGTTTTTAAGAGTTGGATTGATGGAACATGTTTTAGTTTAAGATATAATAAAATTAATATTAAGACATTAAAATAGAATATACCGTTTGTAAATACTTAAATTTATGCAACTAAATTTAGAAAATTTATTGCATTAAACTAAAAATAGAGAAAATTGAAATAAAATTTAAAATATTCAATAGCTACAAATACAAATATTTTGAACTAAAATCTTTTGTTGCATAAAAACTAGTTTGCTTTTTGGTAAATTTATTTATTTTAAATGTTTCTTTATAACATTTATGGGTGTGATAGACTTAAATTTGAGCATACATAGATATTTGAATATTTCAGTAATTTTTATGTTTGACAAGCGTGAAATTTAAGACTTTGAATATTTAATCATGGAGATTCGAGCCAAATAAGATTTTTTTATTTCTTACATTGAATTAATTACCTAACCAAAAATAAATAGTCGTCACATGAATTATCTTAAACGAAGCTTGTGAAAAATTGGGGCTTTAAGATTAAAATGGAGTTTTGTTTGCATTTTTCTCAAGAACTAGTTTAGAAGAAGAATATACCCTAAGTGTGAAATACACTGCCCGTCAATACAATAGGTTCACACCATTTCCAATAAAGAGGAGCTATTTTTTCTCCAAAATAGTTTTGCATGAATATTTTTGTCGGTGAATTTTCAAAGCATGTATATCTCCTTACATATTTATAAGAGAGAGTTAAAACGAAAACAATAATTACGTTGAATTTGAAACATTTCCTGCAATGTATTTAAATAAATTGCCATTTTGATCGGTCAATAGAATAGGTTCACCTGTATTATTTGGGAAAATATAGAGAAAATGAAGGAAAAATTAAAACAAAAACAATTCTTTTTAAGGCTAGGCATTTTTTTATTCATTTAGTAATGAGTCATTTCTTTAGCGTTACCTCAAAAATTCTATTTGCATGGAAACATACATTTTTTTAAAATAATTTAAAGAAATTTTTGTCCAAGCTTGTTTTATTGCTGTTGTTAGTGATTTTGTGTCTTCGAATTGTTGCCCAGACTTGTAGACTTCACAGACGACCCATCCTCAAACATTCTCAATAATATTTAGGTCTGGTAAGTAGGGAGACCATTCCAACAATCCAACATTTTGTTCGTTTATCCAGGCTTTTACAACTCTGGCGGTATGGATGGGGGTGTTATCTTGTTGAAAAGTCCATTTAATGGGTCCAAACATCTTACTGAATTTCGGAGAAGCCCTTTCAAGAATGCTTTTGTATGAATTTGCCGTCATTCGTGATGATGAAAATTCCAGCTCAAAATACGATATTGCACCCCAAACCATTACACCACCTTCACGGCTACGATGACGCAGCAAAAATACCTAATTTTTTTTTTCGTAGATCATGGTAATAATAATTAAATCCGTCCGGGCCATGGAGATATCATTTTTTTTCATACGTGAAAACGACAAACTGCCACTCCTTTCTCCATGACATGTGGCGCCTGCGGAATTCAAGCCGCTTTTCCTTTCTTTGTGGGTTAAGTGGAGGCTTCTTCTTCAGTTTTATGCGTTTGATATTTGGGGCACTCCTAATCACTCTCTTAACCGTGGAAATGCTTGCTGTTGTTCCAGATGATGTCTTTATTTGAGGAGCTGACTGACAAGAATTAGACGCCAGTCGAGCAATCAATCTCCTTTCAGCAGGTGACGTAACTTTTGGGCGTCCTTTTATATTCTTCCCATAGTTTTCTTTATTTTTAATTTTGCGATCTTCCAATTTTGTTTGCAATTAAACGCTCACTTAAACTTTGTTCTGCGTACAGTTTAATTTTAATTTTTACGAGCACTGTGCTCGTCCCATTTTTTCTTAAAATTGTATTTTGAATAATTTAACTTCACCTTGTAAAAACTTCACGCATTGATCTTTACAAATTTTGAACCAGAACTAACTTTAAAGCAGATGAACCTATTCTATTGACCGATGGGAAATGCTCTTCTTTTAATTATCTACATTTCATAGTGTGCTTGCAATTAACCGTTATTACATTTTTTAATCTGTCTCTTTCTTGTAAATCGATCGATAATGAGACATGATTTCAGAATACAAAAGAAAAAAGCTTTTTGCAAAGCTCTATTCTGGAGAAAAAAGCCCTTGTAAAAGCTGCGAACCTATTCTATTGGCCGGCAGTGTATGACGTTTGAATGCCCATAGCCCATTGCCCACCTCAGCTTCTTCAGTGGCACGGAAATGACTAGGGCATTGTTTTGGTTTAGCTTAAGCGATGGCCGTTAGTTAGTGCGTTAGACCGTCTTGTGCTAGGTATAGGTTTTAGGTTCAAACCCTGCCTGAGTTATCTAAAGTTCTTTTCACGTGTACTGCCTCTTGTGAATAATTGACAAAACCTCCAAAAATAATATCTACTTGTCATGAAAAGATCTTTCTCAAATTAGCCTTTCGGATTCGACTTAAAACTGTAGGTCCCCTCCAACCCTGGAAACATTACCCGCGCACAGGAAGGGTTGAGAGTTTTAAGTCACTACGCCGTAGTTCTCAAAGGAATGTTGCGCCACCTAGTTTATTTTTTTTTTAAGCGATGGACTGAGCGTTTTGGGCAGTAGTTGCTTGTAGTTTACTTGCATAGACCTTAAACTTTAAAAATCCCTACTCTTCAATCTCTCATGCAGAATATGCACGCATAGCACCGTTCTGCTGTAACCACGTGGGTATTATAAGTTCATAAACAGAGATTTCCAATAATAGGTTTATTTTTTTTTATTTTGTTGCTAATAGCCACCTTATCCTTTCATTGAAATTTCACTTGACCAATTTGCACATTTTCGGCTGTAAATCCTTTTAAACTTAGCGGATTTCGTAGTGAAGGCCTCTAATTGTGTGTAATTGGCATATAAAATGTCTTAAGTTATTTAATATCAAGATCTTGGTTTCCGCTGAGAGATAACACGCCCAGGAAATTGTTCTTACAGCTTTTGTAAAACGAAGAACCATATTTTGGACTTTCACATCAATATGAGAATCTTCTAAGAACTTCAGCAGCGTATAATCTGAAAGATCCAATCCACCCCACCCCAAATCCCGAAAGTTTAAACAAGTTAAGAATGAAGAGGCTTCTTAACATTCATTCTATTGATTTTTCGAGCGAAAGGCTTTGGGGTGAAAATGGGATCCTTTTGATCATGTATTTCAAGGACCCAATCAGCAAAGATACAACGTTGTTCGAAATCGGCCTATTACCAAGCAAGAAGGTTCTTCGTGACGACCGAAATGTGCTATTGTTTTCAAAATTGTGACGGAAGAAATGTCACAATTTTTGTAGTGCATCTTAAAAATCTTAATGTAATGTTGGAGAATGTAGCATTTCATTTTTGCCGAAATTTCGGGCTATTCAAAGTGAAACCTGTCTTTGAAAAGCCTTTCAAGTAATTTTGGGTGATGCAAAATTGGTTATCATAGCACGTGTCGTCTCATATATGACAATTTTGCAGAGCCATAGGGCTTCGTTGCTGAAAACGATGAAAGTGGTTAAAAGCATAACATACAATTTGGTTTCGTCTATGGGCGTATGATGATTTGTGATGGATAAATTAACATAAAAAAAGCTTTGACAGATGTCAAAAACAAAATGGCTTCCATTGATATTAAAAATTTCCCGCTCTAACTCAGTATCACAGAGTCTCACCAATATGGTTCAGTAAAATGTATTTGGGATGAGATATCAGGCCTCTTGGATTGGTTTAATAATTTTATATCTTAACTTACTGCTCTTATGAGAACCGCTAGACTAGAAAGTTCACATATTAAATTAAATATCTTAATCAGATGAAATTCGTACACCGATCTAAGTATTTTAAATGTTTTATTTGTTTTGATTCTTATTTTTAATTCAACACTTTTCAACCCGCATGACACATTTTTATATTTTTTTTCAACACAAAATGCACTTTCCGTTCACAAAGCATGTTGAAGTGTTAAAATATAAACCTTAATTAGTGATATCGTGTCATCAAAAGTAAGATACGTAAAAAAGGAGAAAACACAGAAATAAAAACATTCTCTGAATAATCGTGTTAAGGCCGCCCCCTTCATACCAATTTCAATATTCCAAATTGTTGTTTTAAATTTTTCTTAAAATAAAATATTTTTTGTAAGTGAAGAGCTTAAAGGGTATGCATGTGCAGTACTTTGTACAAACAGGTATAAGGTACACATGAGCAGGTAACTGCTGTTCTGAAGAATTACTTCAAACAAACAAAGCGCCATCTACCGCCAGCCAAAGCCACCCATAAGGAAGAAAAGTGCGAATTTTCGCACATTAACTTGCATTCTTGACGCCACCACTTCCACCGCATAGTCACGCCGCGCCACACCGCACCGCATAAAACCGTGTCGGCGAATTTCTTTGTCGCCCATTTCAACCGTGAGAGAAAGAGTTGACGACAACACAAAAATGGCGCACGTCATGGTCGCGACGTCGTTGGTGGCGATGATGACGAAAACTTTAAAAAAATAAGGTTTTCCCTTAGCATTTTCGTTGCTGTTTTTGTTTTTGTTGTGTTTATTCACCTTGGTCTCATTATTTTTCACGTTTTTAAATTTTTTATATTATATTCTCGGCCGTCTGGCGTCGACGTGTTACTTTTTTTAAGCGCGACGTTTTTAATTGAAGCTGTTTCATCGTGAAATATGAAAAACCTGGATTTTCTTTAAAACCAGAACATTTTTTTGTAGTTTTGAACTTTTATTTAATTCTATAATTTTATGATAGGATGTCCGATTTGAACGTATTCACAGGTAAGTTTTAAAAGCTTTGGCGTAACTTAAACTTAAAGTCTTTGTTACGCTATAAAATATGAATAGTTTGTGCATCTTGTCGTATTTTTGACATTTTTCACGAAGTTCTCAGATAAATTGCAACAAGTAAAGTCAATATCGATAAGTCTTCTTAAAAACGGACTGGTTCCATATCACCCAATACACT
The DNA here is from genome assembly GCA_951509635.1 of Eupeodes luniger. NCBI lineage: Eukaryota > Metazoa > Arthropoda > Insecta > Diptera > Syrphidae > Eupeodes > Eupeodes luniger. Next base: position 23,346,394 of record OX608073.1, read on the forward strand.
GAATTGCTTTCTCCCCCGTGATTATTTGATCGAGTCTACTTTGAAGAATAAACATAACCGGGAATTCTTTATGACTTCCTTTTTCTTGGATTGGAGTAATTAATTTAATTTATATCACCCGTCACGATGCAATGGAGAAAGCTCTTCCTTAATTTGCTGCTAAGAAAGTGTTCACATCAAACGGAAGAACGACGTTATTCGTCACATGGCTCCAATTCGTAGAACCCAAGTTACTTATTTCCAAGTCAATACCAACGCACAAAATCACTTAGAAAGGGCCTAACTCCAATGTTGATAGTTTGCCTTTTAGCACAATTCTTTTCAAGTATCTTTGAAGCTTTTTGGCTTTTGGAACCAATCATTTATTTCACTTACAGCAACATCTCTGTCAAATTTTAAAAGCTTTCTATACTCTTCTTTATTCTTTAATTGGAAAAAGGAAATCAACATTTATAGGAAAAGCACATTTTCAAATAGCCAAAAGTGACGAATATGTACAAATGTTTTGTTTTAGAGCTGTAATTTCAGGCACTTGTACACATAATACAGTAAAACCTGAATAAATGCTTCACCTTAAATTTTCTACTACTACTACTACTAGCTGTTATAAAAACCCCCTTTAAGCACTTATCTCTAAATTACGATACAAAAAATTGATTTGAGGTTGGGATGCGATTCACTCTGATTGCTTCCTCCATCAATAATTTTTTAAAAGTCTTACAAAATATTAATTACAACATTTTGCGTAAGATAAAAAGGTTTGAAGTAAATACATTTTTGATCGTTCTTGACAAGCTTGAGTTCAAAACCATTTTTTATCAGTTATGAATTGTTTTTGTAGGTTTTCGTTGGATTTTTCTCAAAAATTAACCAATAGTATACAACAATCATAGCCCAAAAGTTGATAAAATAAGTTTTCTATTTGTTTTTGTTCCTGCGATATTTTAGTCAAAAACAAATTTTTATACATTTTTAACAACTTCTATTAGTATTTTTGTGCGTTTTAATTTGTTTAAGAAAAATGTCACTAAGATTTGTCTAAAAAATTTAATAGATGTCAAAAAGTTTGATGCATAGGATTAAAAATACTCGAAATACTATATTTGAATGTGTGACGGTGCTCTTGTCGTCAGGGGTTAGTTGTGGGACATTCAGTCAAACCACCACAAAAGAAATCAGCTTCGCTGTGTTCTCAACCGCGTTCGTGCTGTCCGGGGACTTCAGCGAACATTGAATTGGCAACACAGAAAAGGAAGAAGAGAGAAAAGGAGAGGTAAAATAAAAAACGATTGTATAAAATTTAATCAATCTATATCTATATCTATACTATTATATAAAAGCGAAACCATTTTAAAGTTTGTAACGCATGATCTCAGAAAGTAGTCAAACGATTTATTTGAAATATATTTTATTATTTTCTATATTGTTATGAGAGTGTTTATGGCTTTAATTGTTTTTCATTAATTATTTGTCAAACTTAAATATTATTAATTTTACATTTTTTGTCCATTTTTTTTTCATTAGTTGACTTATACAACCACTCATATCTTAAAACCTATACAATAATCGACAAAGATTAGCATTGCTTCATAAAGTCAATATTGTTGCGCAAATTTTAAGCCTAAAATCATTTCTAAGTTAAACATACAACCTAAAAAATAAATAAAAACAAATTATAAAATTATAAAATTTTTGAATTTATTTTATCCAGGTAATTAGATTCCATCACAATCGCGAGGTCGCTGCCTTGTTTCATTTCTTTATCATTCTAACATTTTTAATTTTCTTTTCTTCCCATGCTCTTTCTCTCTTAATATGTGTTCCATTTAATAGTTACGTTTTTTCTCTTACCTACCTACCTACATTACATATTCAATTTTTCTGTATTGTATAGTTCATCAACTAACCTACACACACACATTATTTTTTTGTTTCGCTAATTCTATCGTCACATCGCTGAGCAGTGTGGGCTCTTTTTTTTGAGTTACTATGGACATTTAATTAACAACAATGCCGTGCACATGAAATGCCGATTTATCTAAAGAAAAATTAATCTTTTTTATTTTTCTGGTTCGAGGAAGTGAATAGATTATAATTCTTCCAATTTAAAAATAAAAAAGTTCTATTATAATAACTTTTTTTTGTATCACTTTTTTTGTATCACTTTCTGGAACAATAGAACTGAAATTAAATTAAAAATTTTCTTTACAAATAACTCGAAGAAGGTACTTACAATGACGTCGATAAAAAGAGCACACACTGTGGGTAGGTTAAGTCAGTTGCACTGCACTGAACATGAGCAGATGAATAAAAAAATGTGTCTATGGATATTTACACACGCATACCTATAGATATATGAGAACATTAAAAACACAAATTTGTTTTTTTTACCGCAAACTACATATATTTTTCGGTTGCAAAAAAAAACGCTTCTAGGTATGAATAAAAGAAAGAAAAGAAGAAAATAGACAAAAATGTCGTTCTGTTTTCAACTAAAAAATTGAAATAGTTTTGTTTGTTTTAACGTGCAGCTTGGCCTTTACTACGTAATATTTAACTTAAGTTTTTTTTCTAAAGTGTTAATTATGCTAATACTAATATTAAAAAAATGTTCGTGGTTACAATTTGCGAAGCAACGCGAGCACGGGTCGGCTAGTTAGATATAAATATAAATTTTTATTAAGACAAAATTTGAAGTTAAATCTAAGTTACAATAGCGTTGCCGCTGGGTTTCACGAAAGTGTAACACATTTTTTTAAAAACGTAACAAAAGCGAAAAAAATGTAACAAATTGAAAACAATGATTTAAATCAAAGACTCTTGAACTCAATTTTTAATTTTTAATAGGAACATAAGTTTTCTTCATTACAGTTTTTAAGTTCAGTACAAAACTATACATTAAATAATAAGTTAATAAATTATTATAAGTAAGACACATTTTAAGTTTTACATACAACATGTTTAGGCAAATTAAGAGAATTGATCTTTTATTTGTTTTGCAAACATTATTGATTCAATGGTATTCAAGTGATACTTATGGAATGTGGAAACTGGAATACTTCGAGGAATGGATATCTAACCATGTTTATATGCTGGATCGAGAAATCGAGTTTGAATTTGAAGTGAAAGATAGCAAGATTTCGACTAAACTGTAACTGAACTAGTTCGATCGAGTCGAATGAAGGTGATTTCAACTCAATTTAGGACGTAGGTGTACAAATAGGTGGAAGTGTTGTTTAAGCGCACTTCACACTGATTAAAAAAATTATAAAGTAAATTTTTAAAGAAAAAAAAAGTTTGAAGAAAAAAGTGTAAGAAAAGAAAAAAAAAGTAACATAGTAACAAATACAAAAAAATTAAGAAAAGTGTAACACTTTTGTTACACTTGTAACTTTGTGGCAACGCTGTAAAATACAAAGTAAACAAAATGGCAAGTGGAATGGAAAGAATGGCAAGTGAAAGGAAGATTTGACAAGTTAAATCCGTGCCGCGACCACGATGTATGACTTTTAGAAGCCTAAGGGATGGTGGGAAGCCGACCGTCGCCCTTATGACCCAAAACCACAAAAAGCAGAACTTATTTATTAAAAGTATGCGAATTGCGAACTCTTGTTTGAATAGACTGTTGTAGTACTTATCCGGATATTGCTGTACTGCCCTGAATTCGTTTTCAAAGTTTACCCATTTTTTAACTTCCCATATTGAAAATTTTGACATTTCACAACGTTGAATCTAGAATCTAAGTAAAAGATTTTTATAGAGATAAATGTGCGTACGTTCGGGAAGCTTTTTTCGTCGTCCATGTCTCAAGAACCAGTAGAGATATCTACTTCAAATTAAATTTGTTATGTAGACAATAATGCAGAAAGATGTGGAAAGGACTCTCAAAAAATTGAGTGGGTGGTTTTTTTACCATAGCAACTTACAAAAAATTTAACATTTTGGTTAACTCAAAATATCTAGCAAAACGATAACGCTAGTGATTTTAATTAAATTTTTTAAATATTATAGAACGTGACGTAATAACAAACTCATACAATTTTGAAAAAATTCATCTAACAGTTTTTTTTTATAAATCAAAAAAACTGAAAAAAATGATTGTCTCCTCAAATATCTTACGAACAAAAAAAGATTTTATTTCGAAAATAATTTTAAGCAATTTAGCTAAGAATAACGTTTTTGACATCTGGTACAATTTTGGGAAAGATCGAATTGACAGTTTTTTTTTACAAAAAATAAAAACGCATGTTTGTACATTACTAGAACTTGGTAAAAATTAGTTCTCGATTCAAATACTTGTACTTACTTACTTACTTAAGGTGGCGCTACAGTCCTGTGTGAACTAGGGCCTCACCCAACAAACTTCTCCATCTAGCTCGGTCCCTAGCTAGATGTCTCCAGTTTCGCGCTCCGAGTTGGTTGAGGTCACCTTCCACTTGTGCGCGCCACCTGATTCGCGGTCTTCCTCTACTGCGTTGTCCTGTGGGTGTGGATTCGAAGACTTTCCGGGCCGGAGCATTGGTTTCCATGCGCTCTACGTGACCCAGCCATCTTGGTCGTTGGACTTTTACCCTTCTGGCTAAGTCTACGTCGCTGTACAGCCCGTACAGCTCGTCGTTCCATCTTCTCCTCCACTCCCCTTCGATGCATACGGGACCGTAGATCACACGAAGAATCTTTCTCTCGAAACGACCCAAGGTGCTTTCATCCGCTTTTGTCATAGTCCATGCTTCTGCACCGTATAGCAGGACGGGGAACTTTCAAAATTCAGTCGTTCTTTGACTTTCAAAGTGAAAATAAGTGTTTGAAAGTGATAAGTAGTTGACTTTTAATTAAAAAAATATAGTAAACTAAACTTGCATTTGTAAGGTTTTAGTGGTTTAAGAAGGCAGTGTGCCACAGTATTCATTAAGAAATCGTAGCCTAGTGGAGGTGGCGTCCGAAGACGAAGCCGGAGGTCGTGGGTTCGAGTCCCGGGCTGAGTCTACTAAAAATATTTATGCTTTTTTCCACAATCGTGAAATAGTGGATTTTATTGATTGGGAAGAGAAGCAGATGGAGAAGGAGAGGAAAGCAGGGGTATCGAAAGATACCTCTGCCAACAAATCAGGCGATCTGTCGGTGGTGCCACCAGCGGTACCGCAAACGATAGCAACAACATCAGGTCAGGCATCTGACCAGTCAACAACGGCCAGAAACCAAAAAAGGAAATTAAAAAAACAAAGCCCAAATATGGTTGAAAGAACCAATGCGGCTAAGCGGCAGGCCAATAAAAAACAAAGGGAAGGGAGTGGCAAAGGGGGCTTTACCACTGAAAGTGAGTTCTCAGACTACGCCGAGTCTGAGAAAACGGAATACATTTCCGAAGGTGGAGAGGGGCTCTTCAGGCCTCCGAATAGGGATTTAATCCTATCGGAGCCAGAGCCAGTCCCGCAGACAAACAAGACTTTGGAGGTAGCGGCGGACCTCCAAGAAGAAAGAGAACTGGTGCAGGCCCTGCAATCCAAACAGGCAACCATCAGCCAGTTCGAGCAAAGCTTGAATAAGCTCAAGGAGGAAATAAAGCCCCTCCTCAGTCAGCTAAAGCTGAAACAAGAGGCGCGCCGTCAACAAGAGGAAGCGCAACGGCAGCTGCAACAAAAACAACAGCAGCAAAAACAACAGCAACAACAACCACAGCAGCAAAAACAACCACAACCAAAGCCCGCTTCTAAAAACACAGGAGCGGAGCAAAATAAAAAGACGCCATCAACAGTGGCAGGCCCAATGTCTGAGGGCCCAGCGACTTCGGCTAAGGCCAAACAGCAGCAACAACAACAGCTACAACCAAGGCAGCAGGAGCAGCAGAAACAGCAGAAGCAACAGCAACAACAACAGCCACAGAAGCAGCAACAGCAGCAGAAACAGCCGCAGCAACACCAGAAACAACCACAGGCTGGAAAAGAAAAAATACCACCCATTAGGACGCATAAAGTTGACCTGGACGACATAAAACAGGTATGTAAGTCGGCCACTAAGGGCAATTTTTGTATCAAAATATTAAATGAAAGAGAAAAGAACTATTCGGTCCAGTGCTTCTCACTGGCCGAATACAACTTAGTAAAGGGGTTACTAAAAGAGGCCACAGCTGAGTTCTTCAGCTACACGCCTAAAAGCGAAAAATTTCAGACGGTCCTTCTGAAGGGCATAAGTTCCTGCACGGAACCGGAGGCGCTCTTAGCTGAGCTCCGTGAAAAAGCCACTGATGATCTCGATTTTATCGGGGTCAAGCCTTTCACTACGGTGAAGTCCAGGCGAGGGGGTTATAGGCTGCCAATGTTCCTCGTAACATTATCGCCCCAAAGCAGTTTTGATAGTGTGAAGAAAATCAAATCCCTCGACTATCAAACTGTACACTGGGATAAATTAAAAAGGTACGACGACATTTTACAATGTACGAAGTGCCAGCGGTTCGGCCATGCCGGAGCCAACTGCAATATGCAGTTGCGCTGCGTCAGGTGTTCTGAAACCCACAACGAGGGAGAATGTAAGCTGGGGAATGAGCGGGTTGAGGACTTAACCCAGCTCAAGTGTGTCCTTTGTGGAAACCAAGGGCACCCGGCTAACTATAGGGGCTGCCCTAAGGTCCAACAAATAAAACAGAAACAGGCCAGCCAAAAAGCCGAAGTAAGTCGAACAGTTCGACAGGCTCCAAAACAAAAATTCGTGGATCCCAAATTCTCTTACGCCCAAATGGTGTCAGGGAATGGGAATACGAGACAGGCTCCACCAACGGCTGCCCCAAAGGCCCCCGTGCCTAAGGCACCAGAGGTGCAGCCTGACATTGTAGCCTTGTTGTTGAGCATTCAAGGTCAACTAACAGGGCTGCAAAGTCAGATAAAGGAGCAAGGCAAAAGGGTAGATCATCTCTACTCTTTGTTGCCTGGCTTGGCGCAATTTAGACCATAATGGGCGCGCTGCCGGAGACGCGCCTAAAAGTCCTTGCTGTGAATGTAAATTCACTGATTAGGATTGAACGAAGAGCCAATATGTTCCAATTGTTGAAAGACTACAGTCCCGATGTGTTTATGGCTAGTGAAACTAAGCTAAACCACAAACACAAATTGACTCATAAAAATTACAATATCGTAAGAAGAGACCGGCCCGACTCCACTCAAGGGGGCGGTGTAGCTCTCTTTATACGAAAAGGCATTAATTATAAAGTCATATACAACAATGAATTGCGAAAGCTCAAGACGCTAGAAGTTTGCGTTGTATGCATCTCTCTCACTCAAGGGAAGCGGATGTATATGATTGCGGCTTATGCGGCTGGAGCTCCGCAGGTTACTTACTTTGCTTCAGAACTCGATATTCTTTTTAGGGAACTTAAACTGAGCTTGGAAGAAAACTATTTCATCTTGGCCGGTGATTTGAACGCAAAACATGAAGATTGGGGAAATCAACATAGTAATCCCAGAGGTAACCATCTTTTTAATTTGATGGATCTTTACAGCGTTGAATATGGCGTCGACCTGCTGGCTACTGAAAAGCCATCGTATCCAAGAAGCGGCTCCTTTCTGGATCTTTTGCTGTACGACACAAGACTGACAGTTACAGACAAAATGGGTAATCACCCCCGTAACTGCTTACAGACAGTCGAGTACGACAGTGATCACTGCGGACTGGCTGCTGTAATGCAGATACCGAACGAACGCGTGGAGTTGGAGGAATACGTTGCAACGCACTCTTACAATTACAGTAAGATGCGCTGGCCTCGTTTCACCAACGCCTTAGCGAGAGAACTTCGTTCGAGTGACATAGCCCCACCAAACAACAGAAACCTGACAAATACAGAAATTGACCAACATTTACAACAAATGGACGAAACAATAAAACGAACGATGGAACGGACAATACCAAAGTACAAAGAACGGGACCAAATGGACGCTTACAGAAACGCGACTATTGACGCACTACGTAAGCACAAGAGTGGCTTACTGACAAAACTCAAGAACTTGTACAGACGACTTACAGACCCACACGACTTGGAGGTTAGGACACTGAAGTCGTCAATAAAAAATGTCAATCTGTTGATTAAGGAGAACTACAGGTTATCGATTAACAAGTACTGGGACCGCAAGATCCGGTCAGTTAAGTCCAGTGACCCTAGTATGTTCCCTAAAATCAACAAGATATTCAGGAAAAAGAACGACAATGACCTTCCGTGTCTGAAACTTCAAAGAACTGACGAGAACACAGACGTACTCAGGACAGCGCAAATAGATCCAGAAGAAGCCATCTTTGACGATGACTTTTTTATAATTGAAGATCCGAAGGAAAAAGTGGAGGCGGTGGGAGCTGCTTTCCAGCAAGTATACAAGGTGAATGCTAGCATTCGCCCCAACCACGACCTGGAAAACAGAGCCCTACTTAATCATTTTTACCTTCGAAATGATATAACACAATGGCGATCTGAGAACCGCGGTTTTGTGCGGTTCAATGACGATTCTTTGGCAAATGCCATAATCGCCGAGCAAACGGGACCAAGTCCCTTGTTAGTAACGAAGGTTGAGCTTCAGCTCATCTTCAACTCAATAAAAAATAAAAAGTCAGCAGGTGTCGATGGTATATCTAACGTTGTACTAAGACATTTACCGATGGAGGCAATTGACATTTACACCACACTCTTCAACAATGCACTGAATAATGCATATTATCCAGTGCATTGGAAGACCGCTGTGGTTCATCCTCTCCCGAAAAAGGGAAAGGACAACTCCAACCCGTCAAATCTTCGGTCGATAAGTCTTCTTCCGAGCATCAGCAAAGTTTTCGAAAAAATAATCAATAGGGCTCTGACTAAGTGGGCAGCGGACAACAAAATAATTCCGGATAAACAGTTCGGGTTCAAGGCAGGTCATGACACAATTCATGCTGCGTCTAAACTCGTTTCTGATATCCAATGGAATAAAACAAAACAACAATGCACAGGTGCTGTTTTGGTTGATTTGGAAAAGGCCTTTGACACCGTATGGTTAGAGGGTCTTTACCTAAAACTGAGCAGGCTTGGCATAAGCAAGCCATTGTTGTATATACTTTATGATATGCTTAACGGTAGAAAGTTTGTTGTCAAAAGTGGCAATGTAACTTCTACCACAACATTCTTAATTAAAAATGGTCTTCAACAGGGAGCGGTGAATTCACCGATTCTCTTCAGCATTTACACCAGCGATCTGATAGGTAGTCTTACAAAGGCAATTGCGTATGCCGACGATCTAATTGCGTACAGAACGGCCCGAAAGGTTGAGGTTATTAGAATTCTCTTGCAGCGTGATTTCGACGAGATTCAGCGATATTGCGACGACTGGAAACTGAAAATAAATGTCCAGAAGTCGGAGACAATTCTGTTCCGGACTCCGTTGGCTAGGGCCACGAGGGATACGTGCAAGAATTGGCGCAAGATGGTCATCGTTGATCTTCACGGGCAGCCATTAGCGAGCAAAAGTGTAGTGAAGTACCTCGGTATCTGGTTAGATCAGTATTTATATTTCGACAGACATATAAATGCTGCTCTGACCAGGGCCAGAGGAGCCTTCGCTCTGACGAAACGGCTGTTTTTTAGCAGTCGGCTTGACCCCAGAGTGAAGGTAATTTGCTACATGGCCCTCATACGGCCGATGATCGTTTATGGTTGTCCTGTGTGGTTCAACGTTGCCCCTTCCCAGATGGAGAAGTTTCGGGTGTTCGAGCGGCAGTGTTTACGACGCTGTACCGGCTTATATCGAACAGCCGAATCTTCTTACGTGCATTACTATTCCAACGAGGTCCTATACAACGGGGCTCGAATCAACAGAATTGACAATTTCGTGATAAAACTCGTTCGAGGTCACATTGCAAGGGCTATGTCTTCGACCAACAATTTAATTTTCGGGGCGTTCTATCCGAACGACGAGTATTTTGAAAGTGCACGCTTGAGCGGCTTCATTCCACCAGAGGCATTCCTCTTCTTAGACAGATGCGGTCTGATACAGGATAGATTGGCAGTTCCGCTAATCTACCACGTCAGACGACGAACCGTGGATAGGCGACTCCTGTACAATCGGGACGTCATGGCACAAGGCGGAGCAGAGCTCCTTCGGTTCAGTAGGGCTGTGTCCGAACGGGACCGAACTGATAGGGTGAAGCAGGAGAACCAGTTTTGGTGGCTTCAATCGGCACTTGATAGTGGGTAGTCGGGATGGGGTTTAAAGCCTTGGCCGGCTTACATACTTGTTTTATAGTTTTAGGGTTTAGTTTTAAGTAGAATAGGCATGGTGGCACAAAAAACAAAGAATACAAAAAAAAAAAATACAAAAAATACAAAAAAGAAAAATACAAAAAAAAAATAAAAAGAAAAAACATGGAATAAAAAAATAAGACAACAATATATGAAAAACAAAAAACGTTAGATAGTTAGATTTGCTGCTGTGGTTGTTCTAGTTTTAAGTAGTTTATAGGTAGAATAGGTAGTTTTAGTTAGCTTTAAGTTTTATTTTAAGGACCTTATTTTAAGTAGTTTTTAAGTAAAAATAAAAAAGGACATTGATATTAGTTTTTTTTTTGAAATTTTCTAATGAATACAAAAATAAATAAAATGAATTAAAGTTAAATAGATCTTAGGGCCGAAAGGCATTAGCATTAAGTATTATTGTTTAACTTAGAGTGTCCGTATGGGACCAGTAAGTTAGTTGTAAGTTATGGTTAATTAGGCTAGTTTTATGAATTTTTGTCTAGCTTTAAGATAGGTTTAAGATTGAATTAATAAAAATGAATCTACAAAAAAAAAAAAAAAAAAGGACGGGGATGATAAGGGTCTTATATAGCGACACTTTGGTCCTTCGAGAGAGGATTTTTCCACTCAATTGCTTCCTTAACCCAAAGAAACAGCGGTTTGCAAGAGTTATTCTTCGTTTGATCTCAGCGCTGGTGTTGTTTTCTGCGTTTACAGCGGAGCCTAGGTAGACGAAGTCCTTGACTACCTCAAAGTTACGTCTGTCGATGGTGACGTTTTGACCAAGACGTCGGTGTTGTAGGTCCTTTCTTGATGACAGCATATACTTTGTTTTGCCCTCATTAACGGTTAAACCCATTTTTGCCGCTTCTGCCTCAATACTCACAAAAGCCCCATTGACATCACGCTGAGTTCTTCCGATTATGTCAATGTCATCAGCATATGCTAGTAATTGGACAGACTTTTGAAAGATAGTGCCTCTAGTGTCGACGTGTGAGCTTTGCACTATTCTTTCAAGTACGATGTTAAAAAAATCACATGACAGCGCATCACCTTGTCTAAAACCTTTTTTGACATCGAAAGGTTCTGTTAAGTTGTTTCCAACTTTTATGGAGCAGCGTGAATTCTCCATGGTCATCCTGCACAAACGGACGAGTTTGGCAGGGATGCCAAAACTAGACATGGCTCTATACAGCTCGTCCCTGTAGATGCTGTCATATGCGGCCTTGAAATCGATGAAAAGATGGTGGGTGTCGATTTGGTGTTCTTGGGTTTTTTCCAGGATCTGCCGTAATGTGAATATTTGATCGACTGTGGACTTTCCTGGTCTAAAACCACACTGATAAGGACCTATCAGGTTGTTGACGATGGGCTTTAGACGTTCACATATTACGGCAGAAAAGATTTTGTAGGCGATGTTAAGTAGACTGATTCCTCTATAGTTGGTGCAGTTTAGAGGGTCTCCTTTTTTCAGGATCGGGCAAACAATACTGAGGTTCCATTCATCGGGCATGCTTTCTTCCGACCATATCTTACAGATAAGTTGGTGCATGTTCCTAACCAACTTATCTCCAGCTGCTTTGAAGAGCTCGGCATTCAAGCCATCCGCTCCAGCGGCTTTGTTAGACTTCAGCTTAGATATAGCAACCTTTACTTCGTCTAAGTCGGGAGGACGGGATTGTTGGCTTTCGTCGTCTATGTTGAATGGATCATCCTGCCTGACAGCGGAATTCGGCTCATCGTCGCCGTTATACAGTCTGCAGAAGTGGTCCTTCCAAATCCTCAGCATTGACTGCGGTTCCACTATGATGTTTCCACTTTCGTCTTTGCAGCCTTCGGTTCTAGGTTTATGTACTTGTGAATTTCGTTTCACCTGTTCATAAAACTTTCGAACTTCATTTCTGCTTTTAAACCTCTCAACATCTTCGACCGCACGCTTCTCATGCTCTCTCTTTTTCCTTCTGAGAAGTCGGTGTTCCTCTCGCCTCTTCTGCTCATAGAACTCATGAGCAGCTCTCGTCCTTTTATACAGCGCCGCTTTGCGTGCCTGTTGTTTAGCTGCATTTGCCTGCCGACATTCCTCATCAAACCAGGGGTTCCTTGTTGGTGGTTGCTTGAAACCCAGCACGTCAGAGGCGGCTTCTCTGAGTGCATCTTGGCAATGATGCCACTGATTTTCTATACATTGTGTCGGCGGCACAGAACTTTGAGAGAGGTTACTTGTAACTCGGTCGGAGAAGGATTTGGCGATCTCTTGCGATTGTAGCCGTTCGACGTTGTATCTTCTCCCAGCATTTCCCTGTTTTGCCTTGGGCCTGGAAACCCGAAGTGCTACCTTGGCTACAACAAGGTAGTGGTCCGAGTCGATGTTAGCTCCTCGGAAAGTTCGGACATCCATGATGCTGGAAGCGTGTCTGGCGTCGATCGCAATATGGTCAATCTGGTTGACGGTAGATTGATCTGGAGATCTCCAAGTTCCTTTGTGGATGTTGAGGTGTGGAAAACGCGTACTGGCTACCATGACGTTTCGCTCCGCAGCAAAATCTATGAGCCTGAATCCATTGTCGGAAGTGTTGTCGTGCAGGCTGTTTTTCCCGATTATTCCACCAAAGATGTCTTCCCTTCCTAGCTTGGCATTAAAATCGCCCAGGACAATTTTAATATCGTAGCTAGGACACTGCTCATATGTTTTGTCCAAGAGCTCGAAGAACATATCTTTGGTGTTGTCATCCTTCTCATCTGTGGGGGCGTGTGCGCATATCAAGCCATCTCCATCTCGAGAATTCGTCCGCTGCCGTCTGGATAAGGAGAGGTGCCTTAGTGGAAACACCTCTCCCCCCCTCTCTCGTTTGCTGCCGCCAACAACTTTCCACTGGGGTTGGAACCCAATCTCCAGTTGAGGTACTAGCCACCCGATGTTCACCGCGGGGAGGTGAGAGTAGGAGTTGATAGACAGAGGTGGGTTTTGAGAAATACTCAAATACTCGTATCTTTTAGAAAAAACAGTTTTCGACATTCAGTAAAATTTTTATAAGAATACAACACTCAATTTTTCCTTAAAATGAAAATCTACAAAAAATAGTACGCAAAATTTGTAAGAACTGACATTCGATTCTCGATATCTCGTGAATAATTTAGTCGTTAACGTAATAATTATATTGTTCCTAGAAAAATCTAATCTGTATTTGTTTATGAAAGAAATTATAATTTTGTAGAAATGCTACAAAAATTGGTAAAAATTGTGTTTCTACTAAAAATCACGAAAGCAAAAATCGATTTTGAAATCCAACTAGCTATTTCATCATAATTATGCAAAATATTGTAGTTCATTTTTTGTAGATTTTTTAGACAACTTTTTTTTTAACAAAATACGAAAACCTACAGAAACAACTAAAAACTGTTAAACAATGGTTGTTATAAACTGTAGGTCCCTTCCATCTCTGACAACAGTATCGCACACAGGAATGGTTGAGAGTTGTAAGTCACTAGGCCCTGGTTCTCTACGGGCTGTTGCGCCAGACAGAATGGGAAGTTATCAGTGTTGGTCTCATCAGTGGCGGACTAAGAGGGGGGCGGTGGGGGCGGTCCGCCCCGGGTGGCAGACTAATAGGGAGTGCCATCAGTAACAGAAAAATAACTTTGCACACTACTACTCATTCTGGTTCGATATTTTGGAAGAAGTTGATTCAGCACAGAAATACTTGCAAAAATCCGGGCTCACTCTAGAAAAAAGTGTAATAAAACTTAAGGCACTAGCGAGTTTTCTTCGTGAACACCGTGATGAATCCGTAAAAAAGGCCGTAATATACGCAAGAGAACAATGCACCGAGCTAGAAATTTTAATTGAAAGGCGGGGGAGAAGAAAAAAGAAGAAAATTATGCCAGGCGAAAAGGCTCAAGATGCTGCGGTTTGACGTTGGAAGAGGAAACACGAAGAGCCATGTTAGAATGTCAGGATACATTTTATACTGAACTTGTGCATCGATCTAAGGCCATGGAAGATATTGCGTCAGTTTTCTCAGCTCTTCAACCGAAAATATTGCTGTATGGAACGGAAGAAGAACTGCGGGCTGTGGTTCCAATGCTTACCTCGACATTTACAGAACTTACAGACAACAGTATCATATTAGAAATCCAGCGAATTCGGCGTCACATGGTAGCTTCAAAGATAAATTTAAAAGATGCAGAAATTTGGACAGCCTTTGAATTTTTAAGCTTCATTGTTAAGTGGGATTTTTCAGACTCTTTACCGAGTCTGTCATTGGCGATGAGAATTTATTTAACAATTTGCGTCTCAGTGGCATCGTGTGAATGAAGCTTTTCCAAATTAAAATTAATAAAGACTTATCTAAGATCAACGATGAGCCAAAATAGGTTGACTAATTTGGCTATACTTTCAATCGAAACGGAGCACACAAAAAATATAGATTTTAATGATATAATCGAAACATTCAGTACAATTAAAGCTCGTAAGCACCTTTAAATAAAATCTTTGTTCGTGTTTTTTTCTTAAATTTTTAAGGGGTGTAAGCTTGCTTTACCGCCCGGGTGTCACTGCCTCTTAGTCCGCCACTGGGTCTCATCCTAGCCACTATTTTATATTTTAATTTCTTACAAGTCAATAACTTTTAAAATAAAATTTTTGTAAAAGTATCACTTTGTTCCAAATTCGGGTTGATATTGTAAAAATCTAAAATCATGGACATTTTGGAAAATCTACAATGTGAAAAAAGTAAGCGAGTATGAGAAATATTTGTCAAAACTTTAAAAATAAATTCAACAATTTAACCTACCCACTAAAAATACGAACAATAATAAAATTAAATGAAAAGGTTTTGTGATTTGAAATTTCTTAGATTTTTGAGATTTATTTGCTTAGAAATTTTTTAAATCATATAAAAATATAGTTAAAGTGTTTTAATATCCCACAGTAGACTTTTAATGCATAATAAAAATGCTTTATGTTTGAAGAAGAAAATATTCCCAGGAAAATAAATTCGTTAAAATTTTCCCTGATGCACCAACGAGTTCTTGAAAAGAAAAACTAAACCAATGGAATTTCTCATCATTTCATTATATTTATCCTTTTACAAAAACTACCCTGAATTAAGAACAAAAAAGAAAGGTTAAAACAACAATTATGGTTCTATACACCTAGAATATCTAAAGATACACATTTAATATATGTAGGTTAGGTTAGATAGATATGTACTCTTCCGTATAAAAGCTGCTAAAAACTGTGTGAGAAAATCAACATCCACCATCAGAGTCAACTTAATTCAAGACTGAAAAAAAGAAATAGCCATCCAACCATCACACCGTCATACTTTTCATTCCATGTAATTTCGTTACCTTACAAAAAGGAATTCCACTCACTAGATACATACCTACCTGGCAAGGTATAAAAGCGAGCACCAAGCTTTTTGTAACAACCCAGCCAGCGTTATAGCTCTACTCTTGAGAGTTTGCAAATGTACCTATAGAAGGTATACAAAATTGCATCTTGCCCCATCAATTACGCTACAAGGAACTCTAAATGCATTTAGTTCTAGAATTTTTCAATTTTTTTTCTTGCGTCCTCATCACCCTGTATCATATCCGCTGTGAAGTTGGAAAATACAAATTCTATCACCATCATCAAACATTGGTGTCAAACATTGAAATGTCAAACAGAGTGTAGTGCTTTAACTCGGCTCCACAATAAATTTGTTAAAATAGTAGTAAAAGTCATTTTTATTTGTTAAAATTTTGTGCACATTTTAATATTGTCAAACCCAGTTTGGTTTTCATCGATTTTAAAGACTGTCATTACTTTATATTGTTTTAAAATTGAATTTAAATTATTAAATTTGAAATGGCAGACTCTAACCTCAAAACTGGGAAACGAAATTTACGCTCCAAACTTGCTGAATCCTCTCCATCTCCATCTCGGATGTCTCCTTCATGCTCTCCTTTTGGAGCATCGTCCTCGTCGAGTTTTTGGGATAAGATTGAATCCAAGTTGAACAGCTTAGCAACAAAACTAACCAACACATTCCGAACAACAATAAAAAATGAATTGGATGAAATTTCGCGCACTTTTGATGAAAGATTTAAGGAAATTGAAAACAACTTTAACTTCAAAATACAAACTCTAGAAAAAGACTTTAATGAAAGATATGGCTCCATTAATCAATTAACTTTTAACACCGAATGCAAGCTAGAGAGCTTTGAAAGCCGGTGTCTTGAAATTGACACTTTGCACGAAGAGCTTTCTATTATAAAAACACAAACGCTTGAAAATGACAACACTCATCTTAAATCACAAATTGATTCTCTATCGCGGAAACTGATTGCTGGCGATCTTGTTCTTCATGGAATTCCCATTATAAAAAACGAAAATCTCGAGGACATTTTTAACACTTTTTGCACAAAACTAAGCATTTCTCCGATTCGACCGATTTATTTACTACGCACGAAACCGCAAAAAAATGTACACAGTAGTGCTATCATAATCAGACTACCACATGAATTTGAGAAAAACTTGTTGCTTAGAAAAGCTTCTGAGTATTACAAAACAAATTCGCGATCAATTACATTACATGACCTTGGCCTTGGAAACAGTAATAAATTTGTGAGAGTATATGAAAGCCTAACTAAACAAAATCATATGCTCTTTAGAAAGGCGAACGATCTTCGAAAAAATAAAAGTTTGCATTCTGTGTTCACAAGATCTGGCAGAGTATACATAAGAGAGGATGCGGAAAAGAGTCCAATTTGTATCACGAATTTGTCTCAATTAATTTCAAAATCTTCCTCTGCAAATAATGAGAGTGATTTACATGAAATTCAATCGCCGCCGAATATTAATGTTGCTGGTGGTATTGATGTTGATATAAATGTTGATGATGGTGGGAATGTTGCTGCTGGGGGGAATGTTGCTACAGAGGGGAATGCTGCTGTTGCTGGAGTTGGTGTAAATGTTGTTTTATAAAACTATTTTGATAATATTGATTCGGTTACCAGGTATTAATTGTCAAAATTATATTTCTTATTTTTATTTTTGTTTTGATAACTTTATTGTGGTTGTCTTAATTATGAATGTTTAAATTTCAACCCATAATAATTCAAATGATTTGCCTCTTATTTATTTTCAATTTAATCTACATTTTATTAGGATTATGTTGCATATTTTCTTATATTTAATTCTTCTTAGTTTTATTGAAGCGGAAACAAAGATGTCTTTTTGGGATGGGTTGGTGAGCTATCTTAAATTTAAATATAAAATATGGTACTTGGTATAAGTCCCGATAACGTTAGATCTATCTTCAATGTGTTGTGTGATGTACATAAAGGGCTAAATGTTTGCCACTTAAATGCCGGAAGTATTTCTTCTAAGTATACTCTTCTACATCAAATGCTTAATTGTTCCAAACTAGATGTTATAATGGTGTCAGAGTCTTGGTTACATGAAGGAATTTCCTCTCAACTTGTTGGTTTCCCTAGTTTTAAACTTTTTAGAAACGATCGAAGTACTCGAGGCGGTGGTGTTTGTATTTATGTTAGAGAAAGTATTTCATCTAAACATGTCTATTCGTCTTTTAAATCCAAAATTGAATTTGAATGCATTGAAATTTCTAACGGCGTTGAAAAATGCGCTTTAATTGTTGTATACTGCCCTCCTTGTTTATTTAAAGAAGAATTTTTATTGGAACTGGAAGAAACGCTTGTAAATTTGAGTACTAGATACAACCATATATTGATTGGTGGTGATTTTAATGTTAATCAGTTGGAAAACTGTCCCATGACTAGATTATTTCATTATTTCTGTGATAAACTTGGTATGTCAGTTGTCAATAAAGTTTGGCCGACTTGTTTTCAGTCACAAAATAATCCATCTCTCATTGATTTATTCTTAACGTCTTCAATCGATAAGGTTATTTGCTTTGAACAAATAAGACCAACATCTGACTTTATTCATGACTTTTTATTTTGTTCTTTTAAATTTGATGTTAGACAATCAAGAAGTACAAGGACTTTTAGTTATCGATCCTATAGATCTTTAAACTTGACTAATATACTAGAAGACGTTCATAATAATGAGAACTGGATTAATATACTTTATATAGCTGACGTGTCACTTAAAGTGTCTCTTTTTAACGAATTACTGACTGACCTATACAATGAATATGTTCCAATAGTACAAAAAAGAATTAAAGGTAAAAATTGTCCATGGTACAACTGTGATATTGAGAAACTTATTCTTGAAAGGGATCAGTTTTTTAGGCGATATAAAAGAAATCCTTCATCATATAACAGGAACCAATATATCTTCTCTCGCAATCGAGTTACAAATCTTATTCGTTCGAGTAAAAGATCGTACTTTTCTCAAAAACTAAATGTCTCTTTGAGCTCTAAGGAGCTTTGGAGAAACTTAAAAGAAATCGGTGTTGCTGAGAACAAAAATTCATCTAATTGCCCCATTGATCCACAAGTGATGAAGTCAGTATTTGATCAACCAGTTCCTAGCTCAACATGTAATTTGCATATTAGTGAACATGACAATGCTTTCGTTTTTAACTGTGTTGATTCTTATGAATTAAGTAAAGCTATCAGGTCAATTCATTCAAATGCTATTGGCTCGGATAACATCTCTCCAAAGTTTATTAAGTTAATTTTACCTGTCATTTTCACTCCGTTGCTACATATAATAAATACATGTATATACAGTAGTGTTTTTCCAGAGCTATGGAAGCATGCAACAGTCTTACCTATTCCTAAAAAGAGCAATCCAATTGAACCATCTGACTTCAGGCCAATTAGTATACTTCCTTTTTTCAGCAAAGTTACAGAAAAACTCTTAGCTGACCAAATAATATCTTTTTTACAATTGAATAACGCTTTAACTAAATGGCAATCTGGTTTTCGAGCTAAACATAGTTGTGAATCGGCTGTTTTGAGGGTAACAACAGATTTTCGTAACTTTCTGGATCATGGACAACTAGGAATAATGGTTCTGCTTGACTTTTCAAAAGCATTTGATAGCATAGATCACAATATTTTATTGTCTAAGTTAGGTAATGATTTCAGTTTTTCAAGGACGGCCATAAAATTCTTGCAAAGTTATTTACTAAATAGAACTCAAGCAATAAGAACTGATATTGGGACGTCCAGTCTCTATAACATGAACAGTGGAGTTCCCCAGGGATCCGTTCTTGGGCCTCTGTTGTTTTCATTATATATCAATGGCTTACCTGATGTAGTTCAATATTCCTCAGTTCATATGTATGCAGATGATGTTATAATTTACAACTTTTGTGAACCGTGTAACCAGGATTGTTGTGTTATAGAAATAAATAAGGACTTAGCTAATATTCATAAATGGGCAGTTTCTAATAAACTTCATCTAAACCCTGCAAAAACAGTAAGTATGGCTTGTTCTCGAAGACAAATAAATATAGAAAATCTTCCTATGACTACTTTGAATGGACAAAATATTGAATATGTGACGAAAGTGAAGTACTTAGGTTTTCAAATAAATAATCATTTAACATGCTGTGATGCAATCTCTGATGCCATACGAAGAATTTATTTTACGCTAAGATCTTTAAGACCGTCATCACACTTTTTAAATTCAGATTTAAAAAAACATCTTGTTAAAAGCTTGATACTACCATTTTTTATTTATAACTCGTCCGTTTATCCTGAGTTAGATTTTGAATGCAAGCGAAAACTAAATGTTGCGTTCAATGACTGCCTTCGCTTCATTTATAACATTCCGCGATTCCTAAGTGTTTCCAATATTCAAACCTCACTTCTAGGCTTAAGCCTTGAAAACTATCTTAAACGTAAGAATGTGATTTTACTTCACAACATAATCCATAAAAATAGTCCGAGCTACTTAGAAGAACTACTTCGTTTCGCCCAATCAAGGAGAGGCCTAAAAATAATATTGCCGCGCTACACACATACGATTGCAGAGAGATCATTCTTCGTGTCCGTTGTTCGACTGTGGAATAGTCTACCAGTCGAATTGCAGACATTAACCTCATCAACTCTGTTCAGGGGAAAGGTATCTTTGTTTTTCTCAGCTTCATTAAACTAATTTAAAATAAAACTTAGCTTTTTTTTTTTTTTCTTGTTTAATGTTTAATTTACATTGTCTTTTATTTAACTTATATTTAAAAATAAGTAAATCTAAATTCTACTGTAATATTTCTATTTTAAGTATTAGTCAAACATGTAAACCTGGTAATTGTTCATTTAAATACATCTAAAAGATTCATTATCTTGTTGTATATTGTTAAACAAATTAAAATAAATACAAATACAAATACAAATCATTATCATAGTCGTCATCGTCATCATCATCATCATCATCGTCATCGTCATCTTCATCGCCATTTTGCCATCGCACATTGCCTTGTTGCATTTTTATACTTAAAGACGAACCAACCTTGCGGACTGTGGATAGAGTGTGAGAAACTCGTTCAAATATTTGTCGTCGTAGTCCCTTTTGTGCGCGCGAAAAAATCAAACGAACCGCGAACCAGAGGCCCGTCAGCCGTATCCATTCCTCCATCAACTCCAACTCCGACTCCGACACCATGCTCCTCGTCTTGGAAAATCTCATTCATTTTACATTCTTTGAAGGAAAACATTTTTTTGAACTTGGGTGCCGAGCCGATGCACTTGGATTGGAAGCCCCATCCCCTCAACCTTTTTGGATTGTATTACAAGAAGTCGCTCTATGCGAAGTCGAAGCCGGTTGCCCTGTTACCAACACCATCAGGACAAAGCAACGATTCCAATTGTTTGTTTGTGTACAAACTCCAAGAACCAAGACTAACCTAACCATCATGGACTGCTTTAGAAGACTCATTCGCTCTATCCACCTGTGCGGTGATGGAGATTAATAATGCTTCCAAGTGGTAAGGCGAGAAGGTTGAGGCGTAGCCTATCATAAATCTGCAGCAGTTATGCTGAAGCAGTCGTTTTCGTTCTTGTTGTCGTTGTCGTTTGTCCATGACCCTCCCTCGCCGAAAAAAGGTGTGAACACCAAACACTCGCGTCGGCTTGGAACAATAATTTCTCCGAAGTGCAAAAGAGGAGCCTTTTCTATGCTAGAAGAGGTGTTAAATGCAAACAGGCGAGCAGCAAGCAGTATACCTAGACATGCATATGCAAGGTTTACTTTTGCGCCTGCATGACAAACGATCTTAGTGATTCTAGGCAAAGAGTCCCATTCCCATTGCCATCTACATCAGGTCCTCTAAGCTGCCGACCGACGACGACGCTATGGAAGTAGTTTTTGGTCCCGTTGCCGTTCTCGGTGCTCAGTTCTCAGTTCTCATTCCCTACAGAAGTTGCTATTTGAGGGTCTCGCATTGTTATCCACCAACAACGTGAGAGAATTGATATGATTCTTTATTTTTTTGTCGACTTTGTCTCCATCATTTTTCAGAAGATGCAAATCTAGAAGCTACGAGATGTAAGCTGAATTTTACCTAGGTGTTCTTTGCAGCTGATAAAATACCTTTGATTACACTCTCGGCGCACACTTTGAGGTGATTTGTTTGGCATTCAGCGGATAAGATAAGGCGAGAACTCTTCTGAGTCTCTTCGCGAAGTCCTCTGAATGGTGTTCACTGTTCTTCAGTTTGTTTTCCATCATCAGAGGTTAAGAATTCTTCATAACTTTAAAGTTAAAGTTAAAGCAGGATTTTCATAAGTATCTATCAGAGTTACTATATCTATAACCTACCCTCTGCTTATAGAGGTTATCGTTTATAATCGGTATTCATAAACGGAATGACATCGCGTGTTTCTGTTTGAATAAATTGCTTGTTTATAGATGGGATCTTTGTGTAAAATTTGTTTAGTCTTTTGGTTATGTCTCTTAACAAGGTTGCGGAGGGGAAGCGGGGAGGTTTCGATTTGAATAGGACATTTATGGAGATTTTTATCCATGGCGATGTTTAATCTTTCTGAACAATGATGGAACGTTTTAAATATTTGATCTTGACACTTCTGGGAGATAAATTTGTTTTCTTTGTTCAGAGCGTTTCTTTTGTGTATAGGAACTTTGTGAAGATAAGGCAAGTTCTGAAGAGAAGTTCCATATTTATTCATCACATCAATAAAAGTATTGTAGGTGCACAAAATCAAAAAAAAAAGGCACCTGATTAGAGTTACTTTCTTAGGAACTTTGGTGTTAGGATATGATATAAATCCATTTTTATACAGCAATTAACCGGCGTCTTAGGAGATGTATCGGAGATCTATAATGCGTTAACGTGTTATTTATGGCAGAAATTGTTTAACGAAATTCGTTATTATATTGATGAAATTTGCAAAAATAGTTTGAAGACTTTATTCATAACATTGCGAGATATGTCCATCAATTTATGAATTTAGTCACAAAATTGACGAATATTTCAGCTAGAAGATCTTAATAATAAGGTTGCTGAATACAGCTCACCACATTAACTATCCAAAGGAAGTTATTGTAATCGAATGCCAATTTGAAAATATTAACATTTCTCGCCGTCTAGAATCTAAATCGAAGGTTTTCAGAGACATGCGTTTATGATACCTTTCTTGGTCGGCCAAATCTGAAGACCAAGTTGAGATATGGACTTAACATAAGAATTGTTTTTTCAGATAATAATATCAAACAAAGAAGAAATGGCTTTGAAAAATTTGAGTAAGCTTACATGAACCATAACATAAAATGAAAAAAGAGGCTGGGATGCGACCCACACTTTTAACTTCCCATCCCGTATGTCGATTTGTCTTGCTTATATGTATCATGTATCAATTTTTACCAAATTTGCGTACTATTTTTTGTAGATTTTACTTTATTGAATATCGAAAATAATATTTTCTGTGAAATAAAATAAGTTTGAAGCCAATATTTTTAATTTTTGAAAAGCTATTTGAGTCGAAAGTAAATGTTTACTTTATGTTTTTATAAGTTAAAATTAGTTAGAAGCCATTATCTCAAATTTTTGAAAAGATATTTGAGTCGAAAATCAATTTTTACCAACTTTTGTTAAATTTTTTTTAGGTTTTTAATTTTTTGTACAAAAGCTGTCAATTCGATTTTTTTCAAAATTGTACTTATTTTTTGAAAGATTAAAGTAGTTTAAAGCCAATATCTCCAAGTTTTGAAAAGATATGTGAGTCGAAAATCAATTTTTACCAACTTTTGTTAATTTTTTTTTAGGTTTTTAATTTTTTGTAAAAAAAACTGTCAATTCGATTTTTCTCAAAATTTTTCATAATGTTGAAAAGAATATTTCTTATAAGTTAAAATTAGATAGAAGCCATGATCTCAAAGTTTTGAGAAGATATTTGAGACGAAATTCAATTTTTACCAACTTTTATAATTTTTTTTTTTTTTTTTTTTTTTTTTTTAACGTCGATTCGATTTTTCTCAAAATTTTTCGGAATGTTGAAAAAAATATTTCTTATAAGATAAAAAAAGTTTGAAGCCTAAATCTCAAGTTTTTGAAAAGATATTTGAGTCGAAATTCAATTTTTACCAACTATGAGTAATGTTTTTTTTCGGCTTTTATTTTTTATAAAAAAAAACTGTCAATTGGATTTTTCTCAAATTTGTATCAGATGTCAAAAACATTATTCTTCGTTGCACAAAATTGTTTTGGAGATGAAATCATATTTTAGTCGTAAAATTTTCGAGGTGACAAATTTTTTTTTTCAGTTTTTTCGATTTATAAAAAAAACCGTTTATTGGATTTTTCCGAAAATATAATTGTTTTGTATCACGTTACAATATATATTATAAAATTTCAGGCAGACGGCAAATAGCCATGCTTTACTATTGTAAAATATGTACATACTTATGTTATATTATAATGTAAAGAAATAAAATCTAATCTAAAATCTATAGTATAAAATTTAATTCAAGTCTCTAGCGTCATTAGTTCATGAGATATTTAGGTTTAACTAAAATGTTCACCATTTTTTTAAACTGCTATGGTAAAAAAACCACCCACGCAATTTTCTTGAGAGCCCTTTCTGCATCTTTCTGCCTTATTATCTGTATAACAAAATTTATTTGACGACGAAAAAACGTCGCGAACGTACCTTGAAACGTCGAGAAAACTAAAAATTTTCAATTTGACAAATCGGACCCATTACAATAACTTCCTATGGGAAGTTAATATTTTTGACGTTTTTCCTTTTGTTTCGAAAGTCTTGGAAACAATGTTTCTTCAGCGTCTTTATAGCCTGACCAAATATTTATATTACGGCAGATCTTGGAAAAAAAACCCATGGAACTTCAAATCGATACCCACCATCAAGCCGCGTATAACAGCATTTATAGGGAAGAGCTCTACAGAGCAATGTCTAATATTGGCATCCCTTTCAAACTTATCCGTTTGTGCAGAATGACGATGGAGAATGCACGCTGCTCTATCAAGGAATGTATCTCACCGATACATTCGATGTCAAGAAAGGTTTTAGACGAAAAGTTTTAGGCGACTACTTCAACATAGGTCTGGTCTGGAAAGAACTGTGCTAAACTCAACCGTGAACACTAGAGGCACAATCTTCCGAAGGTCCATCCAATTACGCGGGTACTCAGATGATATTGACATAATTGGAAGATCGAAGAGTGATGTCATTGGAGCGTTTTTGAGTATTGCGAGGGAAGCGGAGAAGATGGGTTTAGTGGTCAATGAGGGCAACACCAAGTATATGCTGTCATCAAAAAAGGACATTGAACGACGACGTCTTGGGCAAAACGGGACAGCTATAACTTTGAGGTAGTTGAGGACTTTGTCTACCTAGGCACCGCTATAAACTCAGACAACGCCATCAGCGCTAAAATCAAACGAAGAATAACTCTTGCAAATCGCTGCTTCTTTGGACTTAGAAGGCAGTTGAGCAGTAAAGTCCTCTCTCGAGCATCTAAAATCACCATCTATAAGACACTCATCATCCCGCTTCTCTCATATGGCGCTGAGGCCTGGACGCTTTCAAAGAAAGAAGAGAACGTATTAGGATGCTTCGAGAGAAAAATTGTTCGGGTGATTTTTGGTCCCGTCTGCATAAATGGAGAGTGGGGTGCGAAACTGGAGACAGGTAGCTAGGGACCGAGCTGGCTGGAGACGCATGTTGGTTGAGGCCCAGGTCCACCCCGGATTGTAGCGTCACCTTAAGTTAGTAAGTAAAGTCTTTATAGCCACAAGAGTAGTAAAAGAAGAAGGCCTAATACCTAAACATCAGTTTAAATTAATAAGTAAATTAATGATTGGCCACGTGCACTGAAGTTCCGATTTGATTTAAGACAAAAAGATTTTCTCGACGATCTTATGACAGATTGTGTTACGAATACGCTTCAAATTTGCATTCTTATTAGGATTCTATACAATTTTCAGACTCCAAAGACATAATTTCTGGGGTACCACAAGGTGGTGTTCTAGGTCCAAATTTGTTCCACTGATTTCCACGCGATATACTTTAAAATGAAGACACTATTGTAGCTACGCTTGCTGACGACTGCTATCTACTATTTGATTTAATCTAACATTGCATTGTAAAATTCCCCAAGTAATTTTAATGAATGTATAAAAACATAACGCATAGCTTAACGGTGTTAAATCCACGTGTAGTTCACATACAAGAAAATTAATAGATTGCCTTGAGTCCTATTTCGAGTTAAGTAGGCGTGAACTTAAATTGAAAGCTGTGTGCAAGGAATAAAAGCGAAGAATAAAAAAATAAAAAAAGGAAATTCAAGTGTACTTTATCCAATATTGAAAATTAATTATTATAGCACAGTAAGTATTTAAGACACTCTAGAGAGACTTAAGGTGTATAACCTAGTGACTGTACCCAAGGTACGAAATAAAACGTCTTAGAGTTTAGAACACATTTGAAACATTGACGAAAATGTTTTATCGTAACGATGAAATCAATTACCAATTTGACGAATTTTATGATAAAGGTTGTCAAAAATAATGTATAAAGTTGCGGAACTTAATCATCAATATAACAAATAATTTTATTAATTTATTTAACATGATTCATCGCAATGATTAAACAAATTACTAGTGTCATGAATTTATTCACCCATAAATTCTGAAACATCTTTTATCATATTGGTGAGTGGAGTTATCAGTTATATGAAGATTTTTAAAAACTGATTAAAAACAATGATCTCAGTCGCTATTATGACGAACCAATTCAACATTCTGATGAACAAGGTGTAAACATTAAAAGGGATGTTTTGTTCATCATATTGATAAACATTGTTTAATCTTATAAGAAAAGATTCACTTAACCCTAATTGATGATTATTGTTTATCACTGATAATTTTTTTTAATCAATACTACGTACTTCTACGGTTTTGGGAATAATTAAATTTAAATCTAATCAGCATTCCAAAATGGATCCCAACAGTCAATAAGCCATACTTCTTTCATATCACCAGAAGTGTAAGTCGTGAGTGCTTAACAATAAATCCCTAAGTTGAAGTGCTTAATTTTACCCAAACACTATTACCTATCTAATCAATCATATTATTACCCATGCCTTTCAAAAAAATGTTGATGTAGCTTCCTTTTTTTTATGTTTGTGTTCCCTTCTCCTATAGGATCGATCTCAAGTCACGTTTTATTATATAAGTTTAAGTAGTATGAAATTTTCAACCAAAAGCTTCCTCGTTACGATTAATCAATTTCACCTGCATATTATAGCCTTAAGTTCACATCAAAAACTACACTTCCATTTCCATCATATTTTTCTTTTCAACCCATTATATAGACACTTTAGTGAGAGGTAGTACCTACGTTTTATATCCTTTGACATGGAGTTACACCGAAAACGTGTAAAGTGTAACTGGTTAAGCTATAAAATAAAAAAAAAAAACATATTCAAGGCCAAATCGTTTAGCCAATAACCGCAGGTGCCAGCATTATAATAAACGTTTTTAGTATGCATTCCTCGTTTTCAGAGCTTACTTCGTTACCTTCCAAAAAAAATGGAAAATAAAAACGTGATCATTACAACAAACAACACCAGCTGCTGGCTGGAAGTATTATATGGTGTGCTTGCAGAAAATAATAATCCCATATACGACCATGGCGATGCATGGGTCTCTGTGAGTCTCCAAATGCACTTGCACTTTCTGTCGGAAAAAAAACAAAAACGTTGTTGCGTCGCCACAAACATCCAAAAAATTCACTTTTTCATGCAGTTTTTTAGTTGAAACAGGGATGTTATATTAACTTGTGTGTAATCAGTAAAGGTTTTATTTTTTAAATAAAAACAAGTCAAACAAAAATAGAAAATAGGAGCATTTTTTAAAACCTCGAACTCACGTTTTGTTTAATTAAAAAAATGTATATGGAGCTCAATTTATATCCGATCGACGGAATGCAGGAAAAAACCAAAGTAAAGGGTGGTCAAATTTAATGGCCGATGTTGAATGTGAACCGCACCTAAACGTCAAGTTTTTTTTTCCTTTCATTAGACATTTCTCATTGTCAGATTAATTCAATTTGAACCATTGAAAAATACACAATTTAAGCAACGCGTTAAGTCATTCACGCGTTCAAATCAAAATGTAGGTATATCGTGCACTTCGTGATTTTTTCGTTCAATTTAATCGACCAAATTTGCTTAAAAACGGAAAGCAGAAATGCCACATTCGGGCGAATTCTAATCCAAGAGTGATTGTCGAAAAACCAATGCAACAATAAAGAGTGACTGTTGGCTGTGGTTTATGGGCTGGGGGCATCATTCATTTTCCAAAACAAGACCTTTTAGGCAGTTACTGTGAATGGTGTTTGCTATCGTGAGACGATAACGAACCTTTTATGGCCCGAATTGAAAGATATGGATGTGGACGATATGTGGTTTTAACAGGACGGTGCCACTTGCCACACAACTAACGAAACAATGGCTCTTTTACGCTACATATTCAATGGCCGTGATATATCACGTGGTTGCTTGTCACTCTACTATCCATACTAAAGGATTTTTCACTAAGGCCTGTTGATGTTGAAATGGAATAAAACAAGCTGTGTGTGAGGCATTAACAAAATTATTTTTTTACTTGAAGTGCGCATGTATGCCATTAAGTGTGGAACATGACATCATTCAAATGCCCGCCTCGGCTTCCTACGGTGGCACGGATCCCAGTGGTCCAATTTTCAATGACTCTTCCGCATAGATCCAGCTGAATCAGAGCGATGGCATGTGTTATGTTCACCTTTAGGGCATTGGTCGATTGGGGTTTATTTGCATAGACCTGCAACTTCAAGAAACCTCACGGGAAAAAGTCTATCGGGGTAAAATTGCATGACGTTGGTGGCCAATTCACATCATTTCTGCGAGAGATAACCTTACCCTCAAATCGTTTATGCAAAATGTCAATTGTGGCGTTTGCTGTGTGGCACGTAGCGCCACGCCCTCCTGCTGGAACCACATGTCGTCTAGGTCCATATCGTTCAATTTAGGCCATACAAAATTAGTTATCATCGTTATATTGTGCTAGCTGTTGACGGTGACCGCCTCACTAACGCCGTTTTAAAAAAAGTACGGACCAATTACGCCGCCGGCCCAAAATCCACACCAAACGGAAACTTTTTGAGGATGCATTTTCACCTGGTGAACCTCGCGTGGGTTGGTGTCGTCCCATATACGGCAATTTTGCTTGTTAACACAGCCATTCATCCAAAAATGCGCTTCGTCACTAATGATGATTTTTCGGCCAAAATTGGGGTCCTCTTCCAAACGATTCGAAGCCCAGTCAGCGAACAAACGGCGTTATCTATGGTCATGAACTTTGAGCTCATGGGTCAGTTGGATCTTGTACGGGTGAGCCCAAGTCCCAAAGCGAAATTCGTCAAGTTGAAAACTGTAGCTCTTGTGCTACCGTAAAATGGGCGCAATGCGCGCAACGTTTGCATTAACGAACGCTCAATTTGATAATAAAGTTTTATCATTTGAACGTGGTGCTCAATCGTGTAGCTTGCCTCGATGATTTGGCATAAGCAACTGAATAATAAATAAAATATTTGACAGATGTCACCAAAACAAAATGGCCGCCACGGTGCGCCAAAATCTACCCGCTCCAATTGAAAATCCCTTTATATTGACTTTTGCAAAGATAAGTAAATCAAATTGAACAGTGAAAAATGGTAAGAAAAGTAAGGAAAAATGTAAGTTGGGAATTGTATAACAACCCTGTTTTGATGGAGAATACTTTTACAGGGTGATGCAGAAATAATTAAATTAGAAATAATCCGAAAATAGCACTAATTTTCTCTTTACTGTTTTTTGGAAGATACAAAATTGATGACAATATTTGGAAAAAAATTATAACTATAATTTACTACAAGGACACTAAAGTGATACTTATTTTGCTCACCTGTTTATTTATGTGATTTTCACTTGTCATGGAGTTTGTTGGGAATTTTGAGTAGCAGATCGTAACAATCTTTTCCTTTACTGTACATTCTTAGTTTGTTTAGTCGCTCTTGAAAGGTCTTACCGTATGTTAAAGGGCTTTCAACTCTTTTGACGATCTAAAAAGAATTTTATGATCGCAAACTGCCTAGAAGGACTTTTTTATATTTTATTAAAAAGTCTTGATAATTCTTACGAATTCTGGAATATTTTCTCTTATATTGAACAGTTTTCACAGTTTTTATGACTTTAGCTAAAGTCAAAATTTGTTTCGATAGTCATAACGGTCTTTAAACGTGAACTTTCTTGACATTCCATAGCAGTTGGATTATGTTTTTACATCTTGACAGAATCAAGTTATTTTGACTTTGTAAAACTCTGTGCTGCCACTCTTAAATGGTCTTGAGATTGTTAAGGATATTATTTTTCCAGTCTTATTGACGACCTGGAATTTTCTTAAAAATATTGATATGATATTGGTCTGCACAATTTTGAACTTCTATTTTTTTTTATAACAAGCGCAACTCAAAAAGATGATACCCTTATTATGACAGGACAAAGTATGATCATTAAGAAAGGGACAGAGGGTTTGAAATTAGGTGTCGGTACACATTAGTTTTGAAATCCTAAATATTGGAATAAATGGGAAAGACAGGATGTGGCAAAGCATTCCACATTCGCTTAATACGAATCTCTGTACTTATAATAGTACGTCTGAAATTAAGATTTAGGGTACACTGATGAGCATTCCTAAAGGTTCCAAACCTAAAATGGTCAAGATAATCAATAGTAAATTTATTTTTAAGTCAGTTTTTACATTAAGAGTTTATGTTACCACTATTTGAAAATAAAATTAGTGAGAAGGTGAAAAATTATGACACCAAGTTTCAGACTGAAATAAATACTCACAACTTATTGTAAAGTTTAAAAAAAACGGGTTATTCAATGGAATTTCAAAATTTAAACCAAAAAAGAATCGAACGCATTTAATCATCAACACTTACATCCCACCGAAGCATGTGAAATGGCGACCACATTCTCTTCGAACATATTAAGAGGTTGTGTGTTACGAGTGAATGAGGGTTTCTTGCAGTAGTTGCTGCCTTGATCCCTTGATATCCATTGGGAAAATGTAAGGGCAGAGGATGCCGTGAAATGTCGACGCGAGTTCTTGCACTCCAAGTGCAAATTTCACTCCACGACTTAATACAAAAGAATTTGAATTTCATTGTTTGTGGCAATAAACGCACAAAGTATCCCGAAGGAATTGCGCTAAACTGATTTTAATGCATCGCATGGTCTTCACATCGCTTCGTCGTCAGTCGGTCTCTGAGACTCCACGCAAGTGTACCGTCCAATATAAAATGGTAAATGGAACTCCAATTGAGTAGGGCTCTACTTAAAGTCTTGATGGTGGAAATTTATGCAAGAATTTACCTCACCATCACACACAAGATGCATCGCACTAGAATGCAACTTGATTGACTTAAACTCGAGAGTGCATGATGCAGAGCACCACTGCTGGCACAAGCATCACACCCCACACATGGTTTTGCGAAATGATGCTGAAGCTGGAATGCCTTGGACTACTCTCTTGGACCCGATGGTGTGTCCCTGTCCTGTCCATCGGAAAACAATCAATCTTCGATTGTGTGATGGAGCAGGTGCACGAGTATAAAACTGCTTGTTTATATATCGAACCAAAACGGTTCCATAAATAATATGCAGTGCTAAGAAATGGAAGCCTTGGAATTATTTATTGATGTGGTTATGCTCTTGCTATAACAGAGGTATAGTAATTCTGAACCTGAAGCTGAAGCTGGATGCTGATGTTTGTGTGTGAAAATGGACTTCTTAAGAAATGATGGTGAATTAAAGAGCTTCCATCAGGGAGGATGTTGTTTATAAATTTTTATCGAAGATAATTCTTC
The DNA here is from genome assembly GCA_951509635.1 of Eupeodes luniger. Lineage (NCBI taxonomy): Eukaryota > Metazoa > Arthropoda > Insecta > Diptera > Syrphidae > Eupeodes > Eupeodes luniger. The sequence goes on from OX608073.1 coordinate 23,377,997, forward strand.
CTGTTTGTATATTTTCTATATATAGGAAAGATGGTATAAAGTATGCAATAAATATGCACTGCATTGATGTAACTTTTGTTGCAATATTAGAGATGGAGGATTAATTTATTTTTTCTGACGCGCTAAAAGATTAACGGAATAGATTATAAATTCTGTAATTTATTGATCCAGATTATAGTAAAACCTATCAGCTCAATATTGATGAACTGTGTCGGTAGAATTTTTTAATTAAAAATAACTGGAAAGGAAATTCATTTTCGAAAGCATCGAGGAGATCCTTGAGGCGAATAAATAACTAACTATGGCTGAGCTATGTACATTATTTGTTGCAATTATTATTGAAAGAAAAATTCTACTGAATTTATAATTTGTATTCAGATATTCCGTTGTCGATATATTGAGGGAAGCTGAAAATAACCTCTGTCTCTTTTGGCTTTTAATTAACTCTCAAGAACCACTTAAGGGATTTCAAACTAAATGTAATACATAATATCTTGAGTTTCAAAAGCTTTACCAGTTTTCCAGCTCTAGATTTGCTTTAAAGAGTTCGAAAACTCTTTACTTATGGGAGCATAGGAACAGTTTTTTAAAAAGTGGTGATGAATTTTGTGTACGTTCAATGCAAATTCACTTTAAGATAAGTTTTTACTATTTTGAACATTGAACTCATCTGATACAAAATAAGTTAAAAGTTTTTTTAAAAATTAATAAGAATGTGTATGTTAGGGAACTTTCAGTTTAGTCAAACAATACGATTTTAAAGTTAAATTTCTATTATGAAATGAAGCATATTTAAATAATTTGATTTTTTGATGTTAAACTTCTGCAACTGCAGATTTATAAACAGTTTGCTTAAGTTTTCTATTCGAATTGGGTAAAACGAGCTTGAAAATAGCTAAGAATAGCTTGAACATAGCAAAAACAATAATATTTTCAGTAATCAAAAATCAATATAGAAACCTTCATTAATTTATTAGTAGAAAGAATGAATTCCTGTAGCTTATATTATTATCACCTATCATTTCTTCTCTAATCTGTTTTGATAAGAGCTGAGGAGTGAAGCACATTTTGATCAAATTTAAGGAATGGAGAACACAAAAAAGTATGTTTTTGAATTCATAGTCTGTCATAATTTGTTGCGATATATAACTGCGATTCGACAGAAACCTCCAGGTTTTCATACCTTCCAGATCTTTCTGGGAGGATAGGGCATTCATGGAAGACGAGTCAGTCCAATTTTATACAGATGGATCAAAAACAAATGAAGGGCTTGGTGGAGGTGTGTTCTCTGAACGACTAAAATTAAGTCTCTCATTCCGCCTTCCGAATGATTGTAGCATGTTCCAGGCGGAACTTTTGGCGATAAAGCCAGGACTTAAAGAAAAAGTGATATCAACATCTGATATCCGTATCTGATATCTCAGATAGTCAGTCCGCTTTTAAATCTCTGGACTCTGTCTCTACAAGCTCTGTAAAAGTCTCCGATCATCTCTAATGAAGATGGTACAACAGTTTAACATTCAGTTTTGCTAGTTGCATGCGGGCTATAATCCTGTCATTCAAAGAAATGGCCTTGAAATTCGTATACAGATAATTTTTAACATATACATAGGTACACAAAAATTTAAAAATATTTCTTGGAAATATTACACAGCATCTTAAGATTTTAAAAACTCTTTTTTTTTTTAAATATAAAAATAAACTAACATTGTGCATGTGCATATTGTTAGTTCAAACGGTTGAAAAATGTGCGACTAGCTATATTAGCATATTCTGTATTTAAAAATTCTTAACCAATGTTAATATTGCTAATTTTTGAAATATTTTGCAGTATTTACCATTTTCAAGTGAAGGGTAGGTAATTTAGTCTTTTCCCACGCTTTGCACTCTATTTTCTTACATAAAATTGATCTGCATAACAACTTTTTGTTAAGTGCGAATGTTTTTCGAACATCGCTATTCATATAAAACTGGACCACTGGCCAAAATATAACACAGACCAAACTACTGATCACTTAACAGTATACATTTCACATATGTATATATGTGTAGGTGCACATCATTCTGGCTTGTTAGCGTTAAAATGATTTTCATGCAAAGGCAATTAATGCGTCAAATAAACCCTTTAAAAATATTTTCATGTTCTTCAATCAGGCAGGCGTCTTGCAAACATGTATTTAGGTATAAAAAGCTTCTTCGAACATTCCAATTCCGCAGCTTATTTAGGTATAATAGCAATAACAAAAACAAAAACAAAAACAACAACAATAACAACTAACAAGAACAACATAGCCGCATAAGTGCTGATCCATGCTCTAGAGCACTTAAAGACAGGCATTAAAAATTCAATTTATGAAAACAACAACATCTTACAAGTTTTAACAACAACAAATTTAACATACAGAAGAAATATACCACAGGTAGGTAGCACTGTATCAATTATTCTTAGAGGTACCTATGTTATCGAAGTCTCAAAGGTAAAGCATTAGGGTGGCCAATCAAGTTGGATCGTATTCCTATCATTACATTTTGAAAACACGCGTGCTATTGCTACTAAGAGATATCACATTTTTTGTAATAAATCTGTCATCGGGTGTCCTCACCTTTTTAACGATAGACAAGTTGTCGATTTAGTTTAAATTCAAACAAAATAAGGAGAATTTCTGCAGAAATGCAACCAACAATTTAACTACTAGATTTTAACCTCGATAACAAGTCGATAATTCCATCATGAAATTCCATACAGATCAAATAAATTTGGATTTTGATGTCTTGGAGCAAACCCACCAACTTATGAAAAACGGAAAAAGTTAAAATAAGATAAGAAGGTGTGTAACGCCCATATTTGAAGGACCAACTCTAAGCAAGACCAAAACATTTTTATTCTATCCGATGGAAATGTTTCAAAAACACTTGGTAAAAATCGCCAATCGGTATCGAGTAATCAGAATCAAACTATGAAAGATCAACAAATGGTTTGCCTTTATTAATTTATAATTCACATTAGGGGAAGTTTAAGCTATATTACTTTTCCATAGCTTTAAGATCGTGAATCCAATTTTATTTATTTACTAGCGGTCCGTCCCGGTTTCACACACGTGACATAAATAGGTACAGATATTTAAGTTATATAGGCATGCTAATTAAAACGACCATGAATCACTAAATTAGAAAACATTTGTTTGGCCTATCATTAAAACTCTTCGCAGCGTATGCAATGAAAGACATTTTATGGCTAATTTTTTTACACCTTCGGTTGGTTTTAATTTCTAAAGATTTCTATAGTAATCTAGTACTAAATATAGCATTTGTTACTCAGTGATAATGTAGCTTTCTAATGAAAAAAGAATTATTAAAATCGGTCCAGTACTTTTTGAGTTTATTCGTTACATACAAAAATACAAATCTTTCCTCTTTATAATATTAGTGTAGATTATTACACGAAGGTCTTAGTTTTGGAATTTTGAATGGGCTTAGCATTCGTTTTCTTTTTAAAGCCCCATACTGTGTGCATTATGTCTAAACGGGATTCAGTAGTTGCTTATATAAAATTAGAATTTTTCTGGATAGAAAGGTCAGAGTTATTTCCTATTAACTAGTATATTCTTCTATACTCCAGGAATAGTTTTTATATCCATTAAAATATCCCTCGTATATATAGGACACTTCCTTGCGGTACACCAGTTTCAATTTTTATAAGTTCCAATTAATTTAGACTGAACCGCATTCTAAAGCAACGGTTTGTAACTTATGATTTCAGTATAAAATTTGTACCTTAAGACCCTAGAACCAAATCTTGTTAAAGGCTTGAGCAACATCTAAGAACATACTTATTTTTGTTCAAGTGCCTTTTTGGCTACCACCTACGTTATTTGATGTTTATTTTATGGTTCGGAATTTGTCTTTTTTTCTTCAGTTATTTGGCTGAGCCCTTTCAGTAGTAGTTTTTCGAAAACGTTTGACATGATTGATGAAAGCAATATTGGTCTCTAAGATGTTACTTCTAAAGTACACATCTTTGTTTTAGGGGATTTTCTTTTAAAACCTTAGCAGTGATAAGATGGTTCCCTTATGATTTTATATTAGAAATCTTATATACGCCTTTTTATCGTCGTTCCTACCAACAAACTGTAAGGGACTTGAAGCCGTATTTGCTGTGAATGGGACAAAATTAGATAGATGTTCAGCTTTTTGTTTAAGGTTTCCGATCCATTTGGCAACTTGAGATTTTATTGGCGGGTTTTTCGTCTAGGGTCTTTGAAATGTTTTGCTGTTTTCCATAAAATGTACTTAAAAGGAGAATCTGTCTTCAGAATTTTCAGAAATCTACTAAGTGACCCATTTTTGATCTCTCTGATTTATTTTTTTAGTTCTTACTTCAATGTCTCAAAGGCATTTAAAATGTTTGATCATTCGTAAAGAATATAATACAGGGTTATCCATTTTGTGGTTTCAAAAGTAAAAAAAAATATCGCCACGACCAGATATTACGTGGTCAGGAAATATCAGGAAATCATCTTGTTGAAACCACATGTTCTCCAAGTCGCGTTCTTCAATAGCAGGCAAACAAAAGTCAGTTATCATAATATGACCATAACGCTTCAAATTGACGATGACAGTTGTTAAATAGTAGTTTTCAAAGAAGTAAGGTCCAATCATACCTACGCGCTAAACAGTGACTTTTTGTGGATTTATTGGCCTCTCTTCAATTACTTGTATATTCTCAGAACCCCAAATACGACAATTTTGTTTATTAACATATCCACCGAGTGAATGAGAAATGTGCTTCATCGATGAAGAAAATTTTGTTCGAAAAATCGCCGTCCACTGCCTGTTGTTCAAGAACCCATTCGATGTATCTACGGAGTTGTGAATGGTCAGCTGGCTTCAGTTGTTGTGTAAGCTGGACATTAATTGATGTAGGTTTAGACCCGAAAAGACAGTCCTTATTCCTGGCAGTCCTTATTTCTGAGAACGACGAGGAATCGAAACATTCGGGTCTTCAGCAAGACTTTCACTTATAGAAACGATATTTTCAGTGGTACTGGTAAGAGCGAAACGATGATGCACAGGCCTTACAGTATCTGTAATTAATCCTGTCTCTTCAAATTTCTTCACAAATTTGCACACTTTTTCACAATTGCTTGTGTGATTGGTCTTTTTAATTCTACATGAAGATTTTATTGTTATATCTATTGTGAAAGCTAATTTGCTTATAAGGCAGTTCGTCTTAAATGACATTTTCCCCCAATAGTGTCATGGCTCCCCAATTTTTGGACAAATGGACTATGATGAGTCCTAAAAAATTTCGACATGCATAAGTCCGCAGGTTTGAATGGAATAACCACCATCATTCTTAAGAGGTGTTCTTCCCGCCTCTACAAGGTCATGGAAACGCTGATTAATTAACAGCTTAAGATAAATAGTACCCGTGGCATGATGGTTAGTGCGTTGGACTGTCATGGCAGAGGTCTTGGGTTTGATCCCATCTAAAGTCATCTTGTCATGAAAAGTGCTTTCTTAAATTAGCCCTTCGGATTCGGCTTAAAAACTGTAGGTCCCCTCCATGAATGACAACAGTACTCGCACATAGGAATGGTTGAGAGTTGTAAGTCACTGGGCCTTAGTTCTCAACGGACTGTTGCGCCACCCAATTTATTTTATATTTTTTAACATATATTTTGAGGAATGAAAGCTTCTTTATTGGCGGCAGTACGGCGTTTATAGCAATAGGTTCACTAGTGATCTCATGATTCATTTCACCGATCAGTGGAACAAATCTGTCTTTTTGTGGGGAGTAAGAAGATTATTGCACTTGATATTTCTTGCAATATCAACGTATCTCTTCGTTGGAATATAAATTTTCTTTTGAACCTTTCAATACAAGTTATAATTTATGGTTTAAGTCTAAAACCAAAATATAAATGCTGGTGTGCCCCAGGGCTCCATTTTGTCCCCGACTCTATTCTTATTTTTGTAACTGATCTCCTATCTTCAACTTCTAATTCAATTAACTGACTTGCGGACGATGATACTAACTTCATGCCTTTTATATTAAGAAGCAACGACAAAATATGAAGAGCTCATTGAAATGGGGTTAAATGGGGAATTAGAAATAGCATGGAATTCAATTCTTCGAAAACTACCAAATGTTGTCTTGTATTGTTTAAGTGAGATATTCTCAATTTGCCACTATCTATAAGTGGCACCTGGTATCAATGAAACTGAACACTTTCAATTCAACTCAATTCAATTTTGAACTCATTTGAAATCAGTTTTTGGAGAAATACACCTTTAAAAAAAAACAAGTATTGAAATCCTAATTTACTTTCATGACATGAATGAGGAGCATTTTCCAAACCAACACCCATCTCCGCGACCATGAATTTGTTATACGACCACGAAGTGGATGATATGCTATGCCTGCTGTATGCCTCCTTAATCGTGTGCGCCCTCTCGTCGCAAAGTGCATTCTCAGCATGCGTATTCACTATGATTCAACCACCGAACGGAAGTTGGTAATTAAAGTGCATAATGACGACACTCGTCCTTTTTTAAAAACAAAAAAGAAAACACTTTTTTGAAGGTGCACGGCTTGGCTAAGTATGAACAACGTGCCCCTGAATGGGGTCTGTACAGTGTACATGTCGACAAGTACACAAAAGTCTGGTGGTAAGTTGTGTGTAGTTGCATAGGTATATTGTGTGTTATGTTGTGTATGTTGTTAAGGTAACGCTTTGCTTTCAGTGTCACACACCACACCGACAATAACTTACTGTTGTTAAAATGATCGTCTCTTTTTCTGTGGAAAAACAAAACAAAAACGAAAATTCATCACGTGACATAATTATGAGGCCCAGCATTTTAGCCGTGAAAGCATAATAAGGCAGAAGAAGAGCCACGCACTGGAGCGAGTAAAAATAATGAGCCCAGACAAATGAGGAATTTCAATGTCACACCCGTCGTTGTCGTTCTTGTTCTCATTCTCGTAAACCTTACCTACCTCGTATCAGCAAGCAAACTCTTGACTCGCTTAGAGCCTCTATTATGAGGACGGTTTTTGTCGTCCTGAATCTGACTCTGACTCTATATACCTTCTCTAAGAGAACGAATACCTGGTGTTTTTGTTTCTTGTTATATGGAAGTCGAGGCTCTTGGGCGGACTTATTTCAGCTTCTATTCTTGTGTTTTTTTTTTTTTTCCAGATGGACGACTTGAACTCTATGAGTTTGCATTTTTACCTTGCTTGTTGTAGAGGTACTATACGTAACATACATACATAGGTACTATATTATGAAACACTACTTGAACCATTATAATTGTCTACTTGGATGCTTTGGTGGCGGCTGGCGGATGTTATATTGTTAAAGGAGCGGCACAGACACACGTTAGTTGTTATTTAAGTTCTGTCTTTTGCCAAAGGCTTTTCCCAGATGAAAAACAAAGCAGGAAGCGTGTAATTAGAGATTTTCCTTTTTCTGACAATTTTGTTTTTTGTTTTACATTCTGTTTGCTGTCAGGTGTGCTTTTCTATATGTATATTGTATAGGGAAATTCCAAGCGGAAAATACTTTAGCTAAGTGCATAATGGCTCATAATAATGTCAATTTTTTATTTCGGGGGGCTGAGTTGGGTAGGTAATAATATTTATGAAGTTGTCGTTATGTTTCTTGATGGTATAGAGAGTGCTTATAAAATATATAACGTAGGTTAATTTTTACTATGATAGAAAATGGTAAGACACAATTAGGTATACGTAAATAAATTAGCACTAAAATTTATCGGTATGGACATATTTTTATAAAATTTTTGGTGTATCTGTCAAGGTGGAAAACAATGATTAGTCTTTGAAGTCATATTTACAGTAGTTAACTAACATATACAACTTTGCAGACCCGTAAATATTAGTAGGAAATGCTGACTTAAGAACTCACAAAATGTATTCTTATACTAACAAAGATACAAAATTTTAAAAACTAAAATAACAAGAGTTTAGAAATAAAATATAACTCAGCTTAAAATATGTCCCAGGTTATAAAATACTATGGTACAAAAATTTCCCAGGTTAAACAATAACCGATGTTATAAAATAACATATGTCAAAAAATAACTGAGATCAAAATATAAACAAAGTTGGAAAATAACCCAGTTTAAAAAATACAGACGTTAAATATAATCTAAATTAAAAAAGTAGCCCAGTTTCAAAAACAAACCTGGTTATAAGAGATCCTTGGTTAAAAAATTACCCAGTTCAAAAAATATGCCAGGCTATAAAATAACCCAGCATACAAAGTTACACAGGCTATTCAACAACCAATGTTAAGAATTAGCCCAGGTTATAAAATAACGGAAGTAAAAAAATAACTTGGGTTACTTAACTCAGGTTTTTACACTAAACGCTACAGTGATGTGTGAATTAGCACCTAGCTAGATTTCTCCAGTTGCACACTCCAAGTTGGGTGAGGTCACTTCCCACTTGTGCGCGCCAACTGATCCGCCGCCGTCTTCGTCTACTGCGCTGTCCTGTGGGAGTGGATTCGAAGACTTTCCGGGCCGGTTTCCATCCGCTTTACATGACCCAGCCATCTAAGTGTTTGGACTTTTATCCTTCTGGCTAAGTCTACGTTACTGTACAGTCCGTACAGCGCGTCGTTCCATCTTCTCCTCCACTCAACTTCCATTAATACGGGACCGTAGATCATACAAATAACTTTTCTCTCAAAACGACCCAAGGTGCTTTCATACGCTTTTGTCATAATCCATGAGGGCTTAGCTACTCAATTGCTTTCTTATCCCAAAGAAACAGCGGTTAGCAAGAGTTATTCTTCATTTGACGAAGTTCTTAGACGAAGTCCTTAACTACTTCAAGGTTACGTCTGTCGATGGTGACGTTTTGACCGAGATTACGGTGATGTTAAGCCTTTCTTGATGACAGCATATACTTTTTTGCCCTCATTAACCGTTAAACTCGTAGCACGATGGTAAGTGCGTTGGACTGTCATACCAGAGGTGTTGGATTCAATCCCTGCCTGTGCCATCTAAAGTTTTTTCACGGGGACTGCCTCTTGCGAGGAATTGACAAATTCTCCAAAAGTAATTCTTGTCATGAAAAGTGCTTTCTCAAATTATCCGTTCTAATTCGGCTAAAACTGTAGGTCCCCTCCATCCCTGACAACAGTATCCGCTCACAGGAATGGTTGAGAGTTGTAAGTCACTAGGCCCTGGTTCTCAAAGGACTGCTGCGCCACCTAATTTATTTATTTATTTATTAATAACCGTTAAACCCATTTCTGCCGCTTCTTCCTCAATGCTCGCAAAATCTCCATGGACATCACGCTGAGTTCTTCTGATTATGTCACTGTCATAAGCATATACCAGTAATTTTACAGTCTTTTGAAAGATAGTGCCTCTAGTGTTGACGTGGGAGCTCTGCACCATTCTTTCAACTACGATGTTAAAAAAATCGCATGACAGCGCATCACCTTGCCTTAAACCTTGTTTGACATCGAAAGGTTCTGTTAAGTTGTTTCTAACCTTTATAGAGCAGCGTGAATTATCCATGGTCATCCTGCACAAACGGACGAGTTTGTCAGGGATGCCAAAACTATAGACATGGCTCTATACAGCTCGTCCCTGTATATGCTGTCATATGCGGCCTTAAAATCGGTGAAAAGATGGTGGGCGTCGATTTGATGTTCTTGGGTTTTTTCCAGGATCTGCCTTAATGTGAATATTTGATCGACCGTGGACTTACCTGATGGTCTAAAACCACACTGATAAGGGCCTATAGGGTTGTTGGCGATGGGGCTTTAGACGTTAAAATATTACGGCAGAAAAGATTTTTTAAGCGATGTTAAGTGGACTGATGCCTCTGTAGTTGGTGCAGTTTAGGGCCTCCTTTTTTCAGTATCGGGCAAACAATTCTGAGGTTCCATTTATCGGGCATGCATTCTTCCGACCATATTTTACAGATAAGTTGGTGCATGCTCCTAACCAAATTAGCTCCAGCTACATTGGAGAGTTCGGTATTCAAAGCCATCTGCTCGGCCGAATTAGTTAGACTTCAGCTTAGATATGGCAATCTTTACTTCGTCTATAAAGCTGAGAAGACGGGATTGTTGGCTTTCGTCGTGTATATCGAATAGATCATACTGACTGACTGCGGAATTGGGTTCGTCATCGACGTTAAATAGTTAAAAATTACCGAGATTAAAATAATTCGGGTAAGAAATAACCCAGGCTAAAAAATAACACACAGTAAAAACAGGGTCCAGCAGCGAGGGAGCGAAATGGAATCAGGCATCCAGGGAATGTTTCTCTCTTCAAAAAACCATTGTATGTATGGCTAGGTGCCTATCTTGTTGAAAACATACAGTATTGAAGGTCAAAATTCGTCGAACTGAGCGGTCTGACATCCGTTGAGCCCGAGCGTGACATACAGCTGATCGACGATCGAAAGCTGGCTTCAATTGCTTGGCGCACTCTTTCAACATTTTCTGGAGACCTTACCGTTCGATCACGTTCTCAAAGAACGAGTTCTGTGAAAGCTATTCACCCACTTCATTATCGTATCAAACTTTGGAACACGAGCATGGTGGCCAATATTAAAATGATTTTGGACTAGTCTTTGTGTTTCAATGACCTAAAAGCCAGTTTCAATAAACAAACATACGATGCGCAGTTGACCACGGCTCCATTGTTACTGTAATGGCATCTCACAATGAGTTAATACTGCCCAAAGTCATAACAATACGGTTCAAATCACCCATACCTCGCTGCTGGACCCTGTTAAAAATAATAAAATGCACGACTGGGTCGCACGAACTTGCTCCTGTATTCAAAGAGTCTGTTTAGGGAGGGGGTTACATTTAATACAGTTAAAATAATTAAAAAAAAAAACTAATTTAAAATTCAAAATTTTACCTGAAAAATAAGTTTGTCCTCACAAATTTAAATGCCATTTTATAAATAAAATAGCCCTTGATTTTTCAAAAAAAAATTTCGAAAATCGTTAGAGCGGTTTTTTTTAAAATTAATTTTTTAAATATAAAATTTTTCAATTTTGTTCTAAAAATATTTTTTGGTATGCAGTTGTTTAGTGATTGTAAATATACTCTCTACATTTGAATTTCGTAAAAAAATATTAACCCGTTTTCGAGATATAGAATTTTGAAAAAAAAAAATTCAATATTTTTTTAAAAATCCAAACAAAAAAAATTGCACTTTTGATAATCAAATATTGTTAAAGCAATATAAGAGCTTATTCACAAAAAAAATTATTGAAATCAGTACATAAGTTGCTGAGAAAATTAAAAAACAAAATAACGGTTCTATGAGCGGTACCTTTCCTGAGCAATACAAAAATATGTTTTTCTTATTAAAAGAAGCCAAGTTAAAAAATAAAATTTTAGAGAAAATTTAAAAAAAATCTATCAGTTTGTTTTTGAGAAAATTCGAATTATCGTTTTTTGACCAAAAAAATTGTATGGGGCCACTGTTAGTTTTGATCTTAAAAAAAAAAATGAAAAAAACACCTAACGCGAATCTGCTCAAAACCTTAACTTCCAAGTTTGAACTCAATCGACCCAATGGTTTAGGCTGTAGGAGCGTGGACAGACAGACAAAATTTTGCACGAATGCAAAACTTGCCATATAGTTCCTATATGTCGCAAGTAAAAATATGAAGGTTGAAAAATAGCCCAATTTATAAAATTAGGTAACCAAAATTAAAAATGAGCCCAGATCTAAATATAACTCAGATTTAAAAATAATCCAAGTTGAAATAAAAACTTAGGTTAACCGTGGTTAAAAGTTAAATTAACCCAGGTTACAACATAACCCTGGTTTTAAAATAACTCAGTTTAAAATATAACACAGCTTATAAAATAACCCAGGTTAAAAAATAAATCAGATTGAAAAATTAGCCCAGGTTATAAGATATCTCAAGTACAGAAATAAGCTGAGTTAAGCAATAATCCAGGTTTTAAATATTTAGTTAAAAAAAGCAAAATTAAAAACTTTTGTCAAAAATTAAAACAAAAGAGACAATAAGTTCTTTCACTGAAAATTAAAGCAAATGTTGTTTATACTCTTTTTGTTTATTAGTGACGAGAGTGGCAATTTTAATCAGTCGACTCCAAATCGTATTCATTTAAATTTTCTACAACAAGAGTATGAACTTTTTGTGCTTATAGGCTTTAAAGAAAATGTTGTTTAAAACATAATATGTAGATCTCTTGAAACTCATAAGCTGTTAAAAAGGCATTGAATTTCAAAATGTTTGCTGTCTGCACTTATGTCCAGTTCCTTTGATAAATGAGATTCATCATAAATTATAATGTCAATTTTTTAGAACTAAATCTCAAACTCAAATAAAATCAAGCTTTGGCCAAGACAGAAAATGCATAGTTTTGACTTTCTGAGACTTATAAAGACATTTTCTTATTATTATTTCTTATTTTACAATTCGCCTGAAGGTATTGACTCACATTTTCTTTGATATTTGACGAAAAGAAATCAAATTAAAAATAAACATTGAAAAAAGTCAAGACACTCATCATTGCTTCATCACTTAAAGAGCAGTTGGTTCTTATCTTAATACCAAAGGAGCCCAAAACAAAGGCCAAAGACCGGGTCATAACAAATGTCTGACCTCTTTTATCAGTTTGTTCTTTCTTTGATAAATTGATAGAAATAAGAAAGAACAAATTCTTCTAAGGCCTTCAACATCAATCTTAAAGACACTGATATAACACCTAAAGAACTAGACGAATCATCGTTTATCGTCGTCGTAGTCGTTGAGTGTCCGTTGCCATTGTCTAGACATGATCTAAAGTGAAAACGTTAATAGTATAAACCACACCAACATCCCCACCCATTCTTAACGCCCGCCATCCACCACCATCTTTTAACAATTCTCTTCTCTCTTTCTCCCGAATAGACAAATAAGAGTTAAGAATAATCAAACTAATTGCTCAACTCATCCTTTTTCTTTCTTTCATTCTCTTTAAATGCGGAGGGAAATCTTAATTTCGCTGTCAAGAATCACCCAAGAACTTCTAAATGTTCCAGAGATCGAAAGTTTCCTTTTTAAGTGAGACCAACACCATCTCTGAACGACTATTATCACTCGACCAAAAAGGACATTTAACCACACGCTGATGTTCTAGCTTGTAGCAGCCCCATCAACCAGCTCCTCTGCCATGTCACGGACACGGACTCGGAACCATAGTTTTGTGGTTCTTCTGTGAATGTGGACTTGGATCTGGACTGATGGTGAGGATGAGGATGAGAAATTCTGCTAAAAGAGTTGTGTGCAATTAAAAATGAACAAAACCAAGAAAGAAATAAGGTAAGGCAGCTACAGTGACCATGTAGGTAAGGTACATACAATCGGCAGCGCAAGGACATGTAGATATACGGGTGAGGATAACCACATCATGCAGGTACGGTATCGGTCGGTCAAAGAGGTGGAACGACTCAATAAAACTATAGACGTGTCCTGCTGGTCACCGACAACGAATACGACTACGACGACGACTATGTGAAGGTGAACATGAACATTGCTACCCTGGCCCGCTCTCTGGCTTCTTTTTTTTGTGTTATCTCTTGGTGACACGATTGAGTCAATTAAAAGGTGGGCGACATCCAGCGATAAAAGTCCAAAAGTTTTTACTTTGGAATTGACACCATAATTAAGTCTTTGACTCGTCCTCTCCGACGACACTACCCATTGCTTTCGATATGGTTGGTTCTTGGGTGTTGTATTCCTCTCTCTCTCTCTCTATGACACCCTGATCTAAGGACCACTACATCAAAGAACCTACCCCCAACCCTGTCTCCACCGAATAATACCAGTTGGGTTACAGTGGAAATAGTTGCTGGCTTCGCAAAGATATCCTGAATCCCAGAAACTACTGATTGCGATGACTTATGTCTATGGAATGGATGCCTTGGCCTTCCTTCTATGGTTCACTCCGACAAACTCAAAAGATACTTTTAATTAAAAGACTCCGTTCCGGTTGTGGTTTGGTATCCGTGAGTTTGTTGATAAAGATACGGGTGCGAGGAATCGAATACCGAATACCAAACCGGTGCGGTGTGGTGTGTCTTGTGGTGTAGAAGAGTGGTGATGTTATATGATGGCAGTGGCACTTGGCTCTGGCACTAGCTCTGGTATACTATGGCATGTGTGTTTACATCCATTCCGCACTGACTTGGAAGGTTGGAAGAAGTGTCACTCTTGGCGATATCTTTTGTGAAGAAATTTACGAGGGCGATAGAGGACGTTAGACATTCTTTTTACTATACTTTTATCTTAATGATGATGGAAGTTGAACGAACGAACGAAAGAAATAACGAAAAAATAAATAATTAACAAACCAACATGTAGGTAAATATAGGTACATATATGCATCTATATCTATACACATACATATTCACATATTTATAACTTTACTATAAGATACTTTCCTAATTTGAATTTTAATTTAATGTTTGAGATGAGCGTTTGTAGGATTTGAAATGACAGGAACAGCATTCGTATAAAAAAAAAATTAGTTACCTTTTTTCCGAACATGTTTTGAATTGATATTTATATTTTATTTTTTAGTATTTTTACTCTCAAAAAGAAAGAAAATATTTTCATAATAATGACAGTGTTACTGATAAAATTAATTAAATAGATAAAAATAAGAAAAAATACACTGTGGCCCTGTGTGGTGTTTTTTTTATTACCATTTTAGTAGCCAAACAGGCAATAATTGCAGATTGTAAATATGGTGTAGACTCTGTTAGACAGTCGCATATAAAATGTTATATTTTCATTTGTCTAATTAAGATAACATTTTAATAATGTCGTTAGAAATAATAAAAGATACTTAGAACATTCTTTTTAATTTTGTTTTTTATCTTAAAGACTTCTATGTCATATGGCTGGGTTATATTCTGATGTGGTCATTAAGTCTGTTATTTAAGGTGGTAAATTTTCTTTTAACTCTTAACATAATATGTGCATTTTAAGGAATGGTATTAATATCTTAATAAGAAATTTACAACTTTTCTTCTATTTACAAAAATTGTAATTTTTGAACTTATTTTATTTCCATTTTGATGGTAGAGAGAGGGGTAATGGCCTACGTCTAAGGTTTGTATTGTGTTCACAGTTGGGTACACAGCTTTAGGGAAGAGATGAAATTGTATTGGAAATGTTAACTGCTTTCTTACCATTAAAAAGAAGACAAAAGTAATTGCACCTAGACGAATACGTACTTTTCTTACCTTTTTTGTTATAAAGGGTGATTTTTTAGCTATTATCTTTTTGGTAAAACTGGTTTTAACAGCTGACTCACTTTTCGTGTTTTGTTTCACTGTCAAACATCTTCAGTTTGGTCTATAATTTAACCATGAATCGTCTTACAAAAGAAACAACGCTTGCAAATTATTGTATTTTATTATCAAAATGCGTGCTCTGTTAAGAAAGTTCATCGTGAGCTTCTTCCATTTTATGATCAATTTAATCGACTGAAGCGGCTATTCGGGCTATTGTGACTAAATTTCGCACCAAATTTACATTGTTGGACATTAAACCACCAACATGCTTACGTAGAGTGCGAACTGAAGAAAATATCACAGCTGTATCGGCCAGTGTTAATGATGATCATCAATTATCGATTCGTCGCCGTTCGCAGCAATTGGGCCTCTGTTACTCAACAACGGAGAAAATTTTGCGACAGGTTTTAGGTGTGATGCCTTTCAAAATACAGCTGGTGCAAGAATTGAAGCCGAATGACCTACTGTAACGTAAAATTTTTTGTGAATGGGCTCTGGGAAAGTTGGCCGAAGATCCAATTTTTTACCGAAAAATTGTGTTCAGCGACGAAGCTCATTTTTTTCTCAATGGGTACGTAAACAAGAGAATTGTCGATTTTGGAGTGAATATCAGCCAGAAGCATTGCAAGAGCTACCAATGAATCCAGAAAAAGTCACAGTTTTGTGCGGTTTATGGCCTGGTGGCATCATTGAACCGTTTGTCTTCAAAGATAATGCGAATCGTAACGTAACTGTGAATGGTGAGCGCTACCGTGAGATGATATCCAACTTTTTTTTGCTCAAAATGCAAATGTCATGCTTGACTTGCATGACAAGTGGTTTCAACAAGACGGTGCCGCATGCCGCACAGCAAACGCAACAATGGACTTATTGAGAGGTGAGTTCGGTGAACATTTTATTTCACGTTCGGGACCGGTCAGTTGGCTGCCTAGATCGTGCGATTTAACGCCTTTAGACTATTTTTGTGGGGCTATGTCAAATCTCATGTGTATGCAGACAAGCCCGCTTCAATTGACGCATTGGAAGACAATATTGAAGAATTTATTCTTGAGATACCGGCCGAAATGTTGCAAAGAGTATGCCAAAATTGGACTAGGCGGGTGGACCATTTGAGGCGCAGTCAAGGTCAACATTTGCATGAAATAATCTTAAAACATTAAATTATATGGACCGTAATATCGATTCAAATAATGATTTCGTGCATTTTTTTTAATTGTATGTGTTTTTTTTTTGTTTAAACTTTCCTATAGCTTTTAAAAAATCACCTTTTATAAACAAATTTTGTTCTTCGCTTATTGTTAGGAGCTAGTTATAAGCATTCATAATTTGAAACTAATCATTTGATTTTTTTGACAGGTTAGCTGTAGCTTTTATTGAACATTTCTGTCGAAGATTTCCTGATGAGAATTAAGCATTTCCTGATTGGAATCACGCATTTGAGGTTAGAGTTTATTATTGAAAGTAAAACTGACCGTAGTACCCTTCAGATTCGGCTTTAAACTGTAGGTCCAATCCATCCCTAGCAACAGTACTCGCACACAGGAATGGTTGAGAGTTGTAAGTCACTAGGCCCTAGGCCCTAGTTCTCAACGGACTGTTAAGCCACCTAATTTATTTATTTATTTTTAAAACTGACAGAGGAGTACAAAGAAAATAAAGGGAGGTTACATTTTAAGAGCCGATGTCGATTTTGAATAAAACAAAAATTGTTTTGGAAATTATTGTCTTTTCGTTTTATTGTCATAATATTTGGTATGGTTAAATTATATATAGAACAATATATCGGCTAAATGGCCGCAGCGACTTAGGCGACACTCCTCCAGGGCTATTAAATTATTGGTTTATTTAAACAAAAAAAGGTAAGTATTCTACTAAGAACTAAGTCCCAAACAAAGTTTCAACTACATGAATTTCGCCTGCAATATTTTTTATTATACATAATGCAGATACCTACACCAAAGTAAAATTGTAGACTTTTATTGAAAATGATTTTTGTCTTAGAATATATGTGTTCATACCATAAAATTATTCCACAAAACTTAGGGACACCCTATTTAATGGTACAAATCATTATTTCAATAAAAATTAATTGTCCAACACAACGTGTCGTTTTTTAGTGAAATCATTGAAGTTGAGTGAAATTATTAACTTGAAAATCCAAGACTCTTACATTTTAAAGGTCCCTAGAATGGTTCTTAGTGAGATGTCGGAATACTTTTTTCGTCGGCAATATCGTAAGAACCAGCAAAGATATCGACTTTAAATAAATACTATTTGGCATTATTTATTAACTTCCCATAGGAAGTTATTGTAATGTGTCCGATTTGTCAAATTGAAAATTTTGACATTTCTCGTCGTTTCAAGGCCCCTAGAGTCGAAATAAAAGATTTTTAGAAAGTTGTCTGTGCGTGCGTGTGTACGTACGTTCGTACGTCCTTACGTCTGTACGTTCGTACGTCCGTTTTCGTCGTCCATAGCTCAAGCAGTACATAGTAGACATATCGACTTCAAATAAATGTTGTTATACAGATAATAAGGCAGAAAGATGCAGAAAGGGCTCTCAAGAAAATTATCATATCAGTTTAAAAAAAAAGGTGAACATTTTGGTTAACCCTAAATATCTCATGAACCAATGACGCTAGGGACTTGAATTAAATTTTATATTATATACTGTAACGTGTATAAAAAAAAAGTATATTTTTAGAAAAAAATCCAACTAACGGTTTTTTTATAAATCAAAAAAATGAAAAAAAAATTTGTCATCTCGAAAATTTTACGACTAAAATATGATTTTATCTCGAAAACAATTTTGTGCAACGAAGAATAACGTTTTCAGCATCTGGTAAAATTTTGAAAACAATCAAATTGACAGTTTTTTTTAATAAAAAATAAAAACCTAAAAAAAAACATTACTCAAAGTTGGTTAAAATTGAATTTGGACTTAAATATCTTTTCGAAAATTTGAGATTATGGCTTCAAACTTTTTTTTCTTATAAGAAATATTGTTTTTGACATTCGGTACAATTTCGAGAAAAATCGAATTGACAATTTTTTTACAAAAAATAAAATCCCAAAAAAAAAAAATGAATAAAAGTTAGTTAAAATTTGATTTTCGACTCAAATAACTTTTTAAAAATTTGTGACATTGGCCTTAAACTAATTTTATTTTTTAAAAAATATTGTTGTCAAGATTTACTAACATTTTGAGAAAAATCGAATCGACAGTTTTTTTTACAACAAATTAAAAACCTAAAAAAAATTAAATAAAAAGTTGGTAAAAATTGTTTTTTGACTTAATTGAGATATTGGCTTTAAACTAATTTTATCTTATAAGAAATATTATTTTGAACATTCGGTACAGTTTGGAGAAAAATCGATTTAACGATTTTTTTAACAAAAAATAAAAACCTAAAAAAATATTAAAAAGTTGGTAAAAATTGTTTTTTGACTCAAATATCTTTTCAAAACTTTGAAATATTGGCCTTAAACTAATTTTATCTTTTAAGAAATATTGTTTTGAACATTCGGTAAAATTTTGAGAAAAATCAAACTTAGGTACAATTTCTTAACAAAAAATAAATACCTTAAAAAGCATTACTAAAAGTTCGTAAAAATTGATTTTCGACTGAAATATCTTTTTTTAAATTAAAAATATTGGCTTCAAACTAATTTTGCTCACAGAAAATGTAATTTTCGACATTCAGTAAACTTTTTATTAAAATGCAACAGTCCGTTTTTTCATAAAAAATCTACAAAAAATAGTATCTACGTATAGTAAAAATAGTAAAAAATGATGTTCGGTTCTCTATATCTCGTGAAAAATAGAAGGTATTGACTTCAAATTCATTTAATTCGTCAAATTTGTATTTGTTTATTTAAGAAATGCTACTAAAATTGGTAAAAATTGGTTTTCGACTAAAAATCTCGTTAGCAAAAACTGATTTTGAAATCAAACTATTTCATTATATGCAAATAATTGATAATTTGATAATTTTTAAATTTTTAAGAAACAAAACACGAAACCCTGCAAACTTTTAAGCAAGACAAATCAACAGACGTGATGGGAATTCATGAGTGTGATCGCATCCCAGCCTCTTTTTATTTGTATGTAATAATATCGAGATGTGCAGAAAGGGCTTTCAAAAAATCAGAGAATTGTTTTTTACTATAACAATTTAAAAAACAAGTGAAAAATTTGATTGACACCAAATATGCTTAGAACCAATAATGCTATCGACTTAAATTAAATTTAGTTTTACTCTTTGTTACATTATAGAGTATGAACTTGACCAAAAAAAATCAACAAACATTTTTTTTATTAATAAAAAAAATATCTGTCAAACATTTTATAAAAAAATAATCAAATTCAAAAATCTACATAGGTATTTAAAGAAAAATCTACAAAAAAACAAAAAAATGATAATAACTAATTTTCAACTCGTTAAAAATATTTGACTTTAAACTTATTTTATATTAACAAAATATTGAAGTCAACTTTTAGTAAAATAAAAAACCAAACAAAAAAATATGTATGCAGCTATTTTTGTATACAAAAATATATACACATGTATATACACATGGTCAAGCTTCAATATTTTAGATTGCTTACTCTTAGAAGTTCTCTAAATAACAATGTGGCGTATTTAAAAAAAACTGTCTGCTGTAAATGTTAAATTCAAAAATTTAAATTACTGTGACTGCAAAGTTTGCATCATTTTTTTAGTGAACTTTAACTGTTCCGATGCGTTGTTTTCGCTTGTTAAATGTTAAAAGTTAAAAGTTTATAGCTTCAAAAGTGACAGCTGCCAATATAGCGGGCTATCCAAAATTAATATTGATATTTTTGGAAAATCCGATGCATCAGCCTGGCTGTATTAGATGCCTTTTAGAAGCCCTGAATTGTGTGATGTTAAGGGCGTCTGACCTTTATTTTTACTTTAAAGCTTTTTTGGGACTCTTTCCGTCTGAACCTTGGCCTTCAAATATCATTTATAAATGTTCATTCACCTTTAAACTGAATGTCATTTTTAGATGGATTGACTATCATTTGAAAAAAAAAAAAAACGCTTTAAAGAGAACTTCATTTCATCCGATTCTTCTGTTCTTACAATTCTTTAAATATGTATTACTAAAGAATAAGACCGTACAAAATGTGAAACAATATTTTTTGAATTTCATAAAATAATAATAATTATGTATATTCATGATGGTTTACCATATCATTTTATTTGCCATTTTTATATTTATTTTTATTTGAGAACAGAACATAAATAAAAATAGCACTTAAATTAACATTTACAGCTGCAATAAAACCATTCAACCCATCAATTTACAATTCCCTGAGACTTTTATATACATCTACAGTTCTACACGTATGTATACCTGTCCTACATATAACCTAAACAGGAGGTTTAGATGGGAGTAACTTTTATCCACTCTCATCAAAAAAGGACCAGTTACTTACTCAGTGGCCGTCGTTGTCGTCCTGCACCTACCTACCTATATCTTTATATCAGTTGTTATTTTAAGAAATACACCTGCAAATACACCTCCTTCAATAACATCCATCATAGCCTAACAAACATTTCATGGCTAACACCGTAAATTATACGATTGCGTGCGTATCCTTTCAGCAGACTTACATTTGGAGAGACCATCAGCGCAGCACAGCTCTCCATGGCACCACTGCCATCAGTGTCCCTTTTATAGACACTTGTACTATAGTCGTCGTCGTTGTTGTTGCTATTGTTGTTGCCGCCACCGTCGGTCGCCGTCGGCAGAATTGACTTCCAATTGTATAGATAGATATACCTTCCTTCTATACAATTTTACCTACATCTTTAATTGACTCTTTAATCTAAAAAAGTCGAATTGAATGGCAACAGAAAAATGAGCACACGCAACCAAACCAGGACTCTTCGTCTTCAACTATAATAATAATGTACTCGAAAACCAACTAAAGTATAGATATAAAGGTACCTTCATATATATGTACCTTCAAAAAAGACTACATCAATAAAATAAAGGTCCTGCACTTGGTAACTTTTTAACAAATTTCACCTGTTCAACCTTAATTACAGTGATTTGGTGCCTTTTATCCCTCAATTATACAGAGATAGATGGGATAGCACAGCACAACCATTCCAAGTGAATCCTTTAATCCTCCATTGCAAAATCTACGGAAAATACAACAACAACTGTCTGTCCAACCTGCTGCGTGCAAATCACGTTTTAAATACGAACAACTTGTTTAACATCAGGACTCTGGTACATATTTATATTAAACGGGTTTTGTTAAAAGGTGGATAGGGAAGGTTTCTAAAAAGTCAAGCGAGTTGCTGTGTTGACAAAGTACCAACCTGAAACAGTTTAATCTAAATCGTCGAGTGTCATTTTTAATTCCACCCAAAAACAAAACAAAATGTTGATGAGTTCGGTTACCAGCGCCAGAGCTAAACAACTAGAAAAACCTTTTTAATTCACGTGATGTCGTAGTTACACATAAATTGGATGGAATTTATTTTTTCGCGGCTTGTAAATGTAAGTAAAAGTGCATGTATTAGGACTGACACTTTTAATTTCATTTTTGATGTTTTTAAATCTCGCATGCGTTTGTATAATATACTTGACGTTAAATTAAAAGAGCCTTGTTTTATGTGTGTTTGATCTCAAATCTGATATCCTTGTTAGTTAAGACGCCATCTACATGACTTCCCATTCCCAACTTGGAGGTAAATTCTGTGTCAGGAACAGGTACACACTACCCAGCCAATAATCCAAATAATCAAAACATATTTTTAACTTCCCATAGGAAGTTGTTGTTATGGGTCCGATTTGCCGAATTGAACATTTTGACATTTCTCGACGTTTCGAGGTCCCTAGAGTCGAAATAAAAGATTTTTAGAAAGATGTCTGTGCGTACGTGTGTACGTATGTACGTTCGTATACGTCCGTACGTTCGCGACGTTTTTTTCATTGTCCATAGCTCAAGAACCAGAAGAGATATCGACTTCAACTAAATTTTGTTATACAGACAATAAGGCAGAAATATGCAGAAAGGGCTCTCAAGAAAATTGCGTGGGTGGTTTTTTTACCATAGCAGTTTAAAAAAAGGTGAAATTTTTTGTTAACCCTAAATATCTCACGAACCAATAACGCTAGAGACTTGAATTAAATTTTATATTATATATTGTAACGTGATACCAAACAACAACATTTTTGGAAAAAAATCCAATTAACGGTTTTATTATAAATCATAAAACTGAAAAAAAAATAATTGTCACCTCGAACATATTACGAATAAAAAATGATTTTATCTCCAAAATAATTGTATGCAACGAAAAATAACGTTTTTGACATCCTGGTAACATTTTGAGAAAAATCAAATTTAAATTTTTTTTACAAAAAATTAAAACCTAAAAAAACATTACTTAAAACTTGGTAAAAATTTAGTTTCGACTCAAATATTTTTTCAAAAATTATTAACTTCCCCTAGGAACTTATTGTAATGGGTCCGATTTGTCAAATTGAAAATTTTGACATTTCTCGACGTTTCTAGGTCCCTAAAGTCGAAATAAACGATTTGTAGAAAGATGCCTGTGCGTGCGTGTGTACGTACGTTCGCGACGTTTTTTTCGTCGTCCGTAGCTCAAGAACCAGAAGAGATATCGACTTCAAATAAATTTTCTTATACAGCTAATAAGGCAGAAAGATGCAGAAAGGGCTCTCAAGAAAATTGCGTGGGTGGTTTTTTTACCATAAAAAATAAAAATAAATTGGGTGGCGCAACAGTCCGTTAAGAAGTAGGGCCTAGTGACTTACAACTCTCAACCATTCCTGTGTGCGAGTAATGTTGTCTGGAATGGAGGGGACCTACAGTTTTTAAGCCGAATCCGAACGGCTAATTTGAGAAAGCACTTTTCATGACAAGAATTACTCTTGGAGAACTTGTCAATTCCTCGCAAGAGGCAGTACCCGTGATATAAAACAAATATATTTTTAGAAAAAATCCAATGAACGGTTTTTTTTATAAATCAAAAAAACTGAAAAAAAAATTTTGTCACCTCGAAAGTTTTACGACTAAAATATGATTTCATCTCCAAAACAATTTTGTGCAACGAAGAATAATGTTTTTGACATCTGATAAAATTTTGAGAAAAGTATAATTGACAGTTTTAAAAAAAAAAAAATAAAAACCTAAAAAAAGCATTAGTCAAAGTTGGTAAAAAATGAATTTCGACTCAAATATCTTTTCAAAAATTTGAGATAATGGCCTCTTACTAATTTTTACTTATAAGAAATATTGTTTTCAACATTGGGAAAAATTTTGAGAAAAATCGAATTAACAGTTTTTTTTTTACAAAAAAATAAAAACCTAAAAAAAAAACAATACTAAAACTTGGTAAAAATTTACTTTCGACTCAAATATCTTTTCAAAAATTAAAAATATTGGCTTCAAACTTATTTTATTTCACAGAAAATATTGTTTTCGATATTCAGTAATTTTTTTTAAAAATCCAACAGTCCTTTTTTCATAAAAAAATTAAATCTACAAAAAATAGTACGCAAATTTGGTAAAAATTGATACACATAGACAAACTTTTAAGCAAGACAAATCTACAGACGGGATGGGAAGTTATCAGTGTGGGTCGCATCCCAGCCTCTTTTTTTATTTTCCATTAGAAACTTTAGATATTTATTTAAATCTTAAAAACAAAAATATACAATACTTGAATTTTAAATTTGTTTTTAATTATTTAATAATACATGCAATAAACGTTGCTTTTGTTTTTTCCAACACTGTATGTACCAAGTCGAAACCCTATGGAACCTTAGCTTTTGCAAATCTTCACAGTTAATTAGGATGATTTTTGACAATTTTTGTTTTTTGTAATATTTTTTTCATCAAATTATACGTAGAACAATTTGAAAGCAGTCCCTGGGATTTGAAAATAGTTTTGAAAGGTGTATTGGTAATTTTTTGAAAAAAATAGTCCTTTTTTTAAAATAGTTTGTGTTTTGTAGTCAGAAGTGAAATGTTCAATATTCTACAACAATAAAAAAAAACAAATTCCTTGAGCTTACTTCGTAAAAACTCGTGACTTTTTCAAATTTGTACGAAAACAATGTTCACCAAGTCGAAAATATTACGCAGAAAAAAAACAGTTGTCATATTAACAATCGTCAATAGTCAACTGAAAACCTTATCTTAAAAAATTGACTACTGGATTCTCAATAGAATAATGTTTGATTGTCAATTTTGGGTAGTCAATATGACAACAAAAGTAGTATTTAGAACAAATTCTGTATGTCTGACAATTTGGTTGTCATATTGACTACCGAAAATTGTAATATTGACTATCCGGTAGACAAATTAGATTCCGGTTTTCAGATAAAATTTGTATTAATACTATAGATCCTCCACCTTTGACGTTACTCGCACGAGGAATGGTTGATAGTTGTTAATCTGTTAGTCAATAGGTCCTGCTTCTTCACGAGCTGTTAAATAAATTAAATAAATTACACATAATAACATCAAAATATGCAGAAAGGATTAAAGTTGAAAATTTGGTTGACCCAAATATCTCTCGAACCAATAACGCAAGCGACTTCAATTGAATTTTAAAATTATTATATATACTTTGTAACGTGATACTAAATTGTTATAAATTCTAAAAAAAAATCAATTAACGATTCCTTCAAAAACCCAAAAATTAAAACAAATATTTCTCGCCCGAATATTTTGCGAAAAAATATGATATTACCTCTCAACGTAAATTTTTTAGAAAATGGAAGTGACAGTTTTAAAAACCTAAATACAATATAAAGTTTGTAAAAATTGATTTTCGACTGGAACATCTTGAGTTATAGACTTCAAAATTTTTTGTAATCCATTAAAACTATTATTGCTAACAATAATCCAATTGTTATTTTTTTTACCAGAAATAAAAACTTTAAACAAAATTCTACTGAAAATTGTTTAAAATATCTCGGAAACGAAAAAAGATATTGAAATCAAAATTATTTTATTATCAACAAAATATTGTATGCTAATTTTTAGTTAATTTCTTAGAAAAATCCAATTGACACATTTTAACATAAACGAAAACCCACAAAAACAACTTTAAACAGTTAAATAATGGTTTTTGATTTAAGTACCTTAAGAACAATTTTTGATATCAGCTTCAAACAAACACAAAATGTTGTTATTAAATTTGTATACAACTTTTAGAAATATTGCTAGATGGAAGTTATCAGTGTGGGTCGCATCACAGCCTTTTCTTTTTTATCAGAAGATGACGTGTTAAAGTCAACGTTTGACTATAAGTTAACTTAAAATGGTGACGAATACTGCAGTATTGTTTCATAAATGTCAGTTATTTCCTCTGTGTCATAGCTATCATTATATGTATTGCTTGCATGAGAAAGTTACTTCTTTTTTGTGCTCAATTACCTATTCTGAAAACTTATATGAATCGTCTACCTCATTAAACTAATATAAACAATTAGGTTGCTACAACAGACCATAATCAAGAACAAAATTCACATGAAATTTAAAGACCCCTAATCAAAATACCAGTACTGTTGAATATTCTTCTTCTTTTTTGTAAAAATTCAACCGACATTCCTCCTAATTGGCTCTCGATTGCCACTCAATTTTATGAATCTTATGGAGGGCAAATAATTCAACACATCACAATAAAATCAATTATAATCAAAATGAAAAATCTTTCGAGGTTATGTTATGTTTACCCATTTTATAACCATCAGAAGTGTGTGGTCTTGGTATCTCCCATTTATAACATCTGAGTCACTGTTCCAACAGTTTGGAGCGGAGACTTCTTTGCGATTTATTTGATGAAACAATGAATCATCTTTTCGTCGTAAAGCATTTTAGAAATTCTCTCTTTTTTAGATTTTTCAATATGAAACTTCTTTCAATTAGATTCCATCTTGTATGGAATTGTTTAACAATTTCTTCTTTTTTTCATCTTCTTATTTTTATCTGAAATTGCAATCAATCAATAAAAATGTCATTCCATTGCTCCCGAAAGCGTTTTATACAATTCATCCAATTAAATTCCCCAAAGATTGAAAGTATTCTATTCTATGTTTTGTATATACGAACGAACTTACAGTACATAGCTTTATCTATGAATCTTTTTCTAATGTTTCCCTTGGCTTTGTTGAGCAATCCTTATCTCAATCTACCAGTCATTCCCTTAAATTCGAGCCACAACAACATCGACATCAAATGGAACAAAATAAAAGAAGCAAGGAACAATATCTGATAAGGACGAACGACGAAATGGGAAGAAGGAATAAAATTAGTGTAAAACTAAAATCCTATTTAAAAGAACAATGCATCCGATAAAAAAGGAAACTATCCATGCACGGTAATTCTCAAGGGGATTCCGCACCAATCCAACCAAACCGACGTAATTTTGGCAACCATCAGGACCAAGAGGATAATAACAAAATACAAAAAAAAAACAGAATAAAGCCAAATATATAAATTGAAATCCTTAACTATAAAAAAATCTAGAATGACGAAATATCCCCGCGCAGGATACACTATTCCTTTACACTTCCATATTCCTAGTTAACAAGGGAAAAAAGTGAAAGTGCTCTTAATAGTGGCAAAGGATTAGGCTGGTATCTGCGCTTTGTACTCCAGCTACAGTACGTTTAGTGTAGTATGTATATACCTCTGTACACTTTTTGTTTTTGGTATTGGGGAGGACTTTTTGGGCTGGAATTACATTTCGCAACACTGATTTCTAAAGGATTTCTAATTCGATTATAAGGCTGTTTTTGGAAGAGCGGCTAAGTATGTCGACAACGACGACAGCGCGAGCTCTAGACAGGCGACAGGAAACTCGTATACCATCAGACCCAAAGCTGAGCTAAACAACCCCTCTTCTAATAACTAAAGCTAAGTTCAGCGATGCATGCTTAAGAGTAACTCTTATCGCCATATGATACCAGAAAAATCCCATCATTCCTCAGACGCTAACTACCCTATACTATATGCCACCAGCACCAGCACCATACCTATAACCTACCAACAGCCAGACATTCAAGACTTTTTCTAATCCTTCTTCAACCACCCTCAAAATTCATGTACTTCCAGTATACCTAGGTACATACTTTTTTTCGGCATTTGTTGCCCTTCGTGGTAAATTTAGGTTTCAAGATGATAAATTTTAGTAGGTCTTGAGTTTGGGCTGTTTTTTGTATTTTTGTTTGGTATAATTTTGCTATGAGGAAGCTTAGACAGAGAGCTGATCTTTAGAGAATTGAAGGGATATTAATGATTTTTTTGTTTGAGTTTAGGTATTTGAGGGTCGATAGGAAAAATTGAATTTAAAAGACGATTTTTTATTCCACTAACAGCAGTTCTCTACCGCCTTCCCGGTCGCACTCGTGTCGAAGAAGTAGAAATTACATATACATAAGAAGCTGGTGCTCTCAGAGCTTCAGTGCGAGAGTCAAATAAATCCGAAATTAATGATGCATTCTCTGGAATTGAACATTTAATTCTGAAGGGATGACGGAATTTTGGATAAATGTTGACGATATTATAGCTATGGGGGTCGAGTTCAGAGCTCAAATTAAGTCTATGGGGAATTTAGCCTATAATATCCCCATCTGTATACTGAATAGGTAGGTAAATACTGTTTGTTATATGGATTAAGAAACAAATATAGCAGATTATTCGTATATACATTTTTTCTTATGAAAAGATTGATTTTTTGTAAATGATTTTTAAGGATTTAGTCGAAGGAGGAGTGATGAATTTAAATAATTTTTGGATATTAGAATTTTGTTTCTATATTAAATCTTAAAAGTTTCCAAGAAATTCTCATTATAGGCTTTTCAAATAAAACGCTTTGTCCGTCAAATACGATGTCTTCTTACTTCTGGTTTAATTATGAAGGAAATCAAAACAATACAAAAATATTATAAAGTGAGTTCTAACTTCGTTCAATTTGTTAACTTCCCATAGGAAGTTGTTGTAATGGGTCCGATTTGTGGAATTGAAAATTTTGATATTTCTCGACGTTTCAAGGTCCCTAGAGTCGAAATGAAAGATTTTTAGAAAGATGTCTGTGCGTGCGTGTGTACGTACGTTCGTACGTCCGTATGTGCAACGAAGAATAATGTTTTTGACATCTGATAACATTTTGAGAAAAATCTAATGGGCAGTTTTTTTTTATAAAAAATAAAAACCTAAAAAAAATATTACTCAAAGTTGGTAAAAATTGAATTTCGACTCAAATATCTTTTCGAAAACTTGAGATTAAGGCTTCTAACTAATTTTATCTTATAAGAAATTTTGGTTTCAACATTCGGTTAAATTTTGAGAAAAATCGAATCAACAGTTTTTTTTACAAAAAATAATAACCTAAAAAAAAAATTAATAAAAGTTGATAAAAATTGATATTCGACTTAAATATCTTTTCAAAACTTTGAGATATTGGCTTTAAACTACTTTAATCTTTCAAAAAATATTGTTGTCAACATTCAGTAAAATTTTGAAAAAAATCGAATAGACAGTTTTTTTACAATAAATTAAAAACCTAAACAAAAAATTTAACAAAAGTTGGTAAAAATTGATTTTCGACACAAATATCTTTTCAAAAATTTGAGATTAGGGCTTCCAACTAATTTTATCTTATAAAAAATATTGTTTTCAACATTCAATACAATTTTGAGGAAAATCGAATGGACAGTTTTTTACAAAAAATAAAAACCTAAAAAAAAACAATACTAAAACTTGTTAAAAATTTACTTTCGACTCATATAGCTTTTCAAAAATAGAAAATATTGGCTTCAAACTTATTTTATTTCACAGAAAATATTGTTTTCGAAATAGAGTAATTTTTTTATAAAAATCCAACAGTCCATTTTTTCATAAAAAAATAAAATCTACAAAAAATAGTACGCAAATTTGGTAAAAATTGATACATATAGACAACTTTTTAAGCAACACAAATCGACAGACGGGATGGGAAGTTATCAGTGTGGGTCGCAACCAAGCTTCTTTTCTAGGTATAGGTACTGACGCAATCCATTGATTTTCATAAGTTAATATCATTTACAAGTATCAAATATTGTTAAAAATAAAAACATATTTATGACGTTGAACAAAAAATAAAGTTATTGAATATAAATTTATATCCTCCTATAAGGGGTGGTTAAATTTTAAGGGCCAATGTTGAATGTGAACCACATCTAAACGTCAGTTATTTTTTGCATTTTATTTGACATTTCAAAATTTCAGACTAATTCAATTTGAACCATTTAAATGTATGCAGAATAGAGCAACGCGTTAAAGTTATTTAGGCTTATTACGAAAACGTTACTTCAAATCAAAATGCATATCGTCATTTTTTTGGTCAATTTAATCATCCCAATATGCGTACAATGGGAAAAATCGTGCAACATTTGAGCACACCGGGTCTATAGGAGATGTGAAAACACCAGTGCATGCTCGTGCAGCTCGTATTATAGGAAATATTGCTGCTGTTTGAGAAGAGCCGTTAACATCAGCTCTTCGTCGTGCCCGACAATTGCACATTTAACGCTCGTCGTTGATGAACATTATGCAAAAAGACTTGCATTAACACGCTAACAAGTTGCAATTAACTCAAGATTTAAAACCCTCTTGACCATTTCAAGCGTGGTCGTCAATCGTCAGAACGATGACAATAAATGGCAACAGTGGATGATCAATTTTTGAAGAAAGTCATCTTCATTGATGAGGCACATTTTCATCTCAATGGATTCGGCAATACGTATAGAATTACCGTATTTGGTTAACACCTTAAAATAACTCTTATAAAATGCCTAGACTAATACTTTGGGATGATCGGTGTGGACTGGGTGTTAACCCACACAAAACCAAATTAGTCCTATTTTCGAGGAAATACAAGACTACATTTGTTAACCCTCCCTATATATTAAAGAAATCAAATTAAAGTTCTCAGACGAGGCTAAGTACCTGGGTCTTATTTTAGACAAACAACTAAATTGGAAACGCAATCGACATGAAAGAGTTAAAAAAGCTACTGTAGCTCTCTTTTCTTTTAAGAAAAGTTATTGGTAATAAATGGGGCTTACAACCCCGAATTACGCATTTGTTATAATACATTGGTAATCAGACCAATTTTATTGTACGGTGGATTGCTTTAGAAAAAGCTATAAACCGCGACAAACCAAATAAATTCCAACGTTCAGCTTGCCTATTTATATCTGCGGCACTGGATACCTTACTTTACCTAACACCTCTTTATATATTTCGCAAACAAATAGCTGCAAGCCCTGCTATTCGCCTCAAAGCTTAGTCAAAGTGGATTAACAACAACATTGGCCACTCCGTAATTCTCAGGTATTTAGAATCAATTCCAAAGCAATCACACTACACTGGAAGACGAGTCAGTA
The DNA here is from genome assembly GCA_951509635.1 of Eupeodes luniger. NCBI lineage: Eukaryota > Metazoa > Arthropoda > Insecta > Diptera > Syrphidae > Eupeodes > Eupeodes luniger. The sequence continues at coordinate 23,408,774 of OX608073.1, forward strand.
CACTATTATACAGATGGATCAAAAACAAAAGAAGGGGTTGGTGGAGGTGTGTACTCTGAACGACTGAATTTAAGTTTCTCATTCCGCCTTCCCAATCATTGAAGCGTGTTCCAGGCGGGACACTTGGCGATAAAAGAAGTCTTGTCCTGGCTTAAAGAAAACGTGATATCAACATCTGATATCCGTATTTTCTCAGAGAGTCAGGCCGCTATACCAAATCTCTGGACTCTGTCTCATACAAACTCTATAACAGTCCATAACTGTCGATCATCTCTAATGGATATGGCACAACAGTTTAATATTCACCTTTGCTGGATGCCGGCCGGGCCATAGAGACATTCCAGGAAATTTCAAGGCAATTGAACTCACCAGAAATGGTACAGTACAACACTACAACCCATTCCACCTTGTCTGGCTAATGCTGGCTGGCATACCAATCGCTACTTGTAAACTATTGCTAATGCAGCACGCTATGAGGAAGCAAACACCAGGTGGAATAACATCACCACGTGTCAGGTTTTAAAAAACATCTGGCCTACACTAGATTTAAAGTGAACAAGGTGATTGCTATCTCTAAGCGGATCGCATATAAGCACGATAATCGGTGTCATAACCGGGCACCGTCTAATAGGAAAGCACGACACGCGGATGGCCGTATTCGCAAATGACCTTTGAAGAAGCTGAATGGACGAGAAAGAGGAGGAAACAGTTCTTCACCTTCTCTGTACAGTGTACAATGTACATGTCCTGAACTAGCTCAAAAACGCAAGAATTACCTAGTAGAATTCTTCTATAACGATCTAAACGATCGAAATCATATTAGCATAAACAGTCTCTCACGTTTTGTTGGGGATTTAAACTGGTTTCAATGAGCTTAAAGAAAGCCTCAAGATTCATGTGGTATCACAAATGGGCCATTAAACTGGCCTTAGTGTGTCCTACTCCATCACGGACAGCCACTTTAACCTAAACTAACCTAACCGTATTTGGTTGAATGATAAATTTAAGAGTGATTGTGCGAAAGCCAATGCACTTACAAAGAGTGACTGTTTGACTGTGAATGGTGTTCTCTATATCCTAAGATGATAACAAATTTCGTAAGACCCAAATTGGACGACATGGATAAGGCCGCTATGTGATTTCAACATGGTATATGTCGCGATAAGCCAAAAACAATTCAAGAGCTAAAAGATGAGATAATTAGGAATATTAACGGCATAATTGAACCATAAAAATATTATCATAATAAAAAGAAATGACAATAATTTCCCAAAAAATTTGTGTTTTATTCAAAATCAACATCAGCCCTTAAACTTTTACCACCCTTTTTTTGTGTATTTGCGTGAATTTGGTTTGTTGAGATATTTTATTGATCCCAGAAATGGTATTTTATGTTCTTAAACTTTTTAGCACACAAACTTTCATTTGATATCAATTGATTTCGAAAAAGCTATTGAGTTTTTTTCATAATTTTTCTCAAAACAAAACCCATTAATTAATTAAATCCCCAGTTCAAAATAATCTAAATGAATAAATAAATTGCTAAGAATTTGTATAACATTCTAATCACTATATTTAAGTAGCCATATGTACATTGTACCAAATAAGTTCAAATAAATGAAATAAAATAAGGTGAACAATTGATTTTGGAATTAATATCTTCACTCATTTCTTTGTTAAGTTAATATTTCAGGATTTTAGCAAAAGAAACAAGTTCTAAAACACTTCCACATACGAGCAAGCTCTTATTTTTCAATACCAAGCAAAATTCCCACAGATAATAATAATGCAAACTTCAATGAAAAAATTCTTTCTCCTTTTGCAATTTATCGCATTTTTTTTAAAATATGCACTTTAAAAGAAAATATTAAATGATCCAACTTGTCTATCCGGAATGCCACCCATAAATAGCTCACTATGCATAAAGAAACTCTCCATCAAGCCAGCACAACTATCCAGACATCTGCAGGTATAGCGTATAGCTTATAGGCCAGGCCAGGTATTTCTATAAATTTAAATTAAAATTCTCATCAACTGGTATTTCAACTGCAATTTATTGATAAAACATGCATTATAACCATTAAAACATAACCCTTACCTGTATAGCTATAGGAACCTAGCATCACTTATACTAAAAACTAAAGACTAAAGTCCGCTCTCATTTGCATAACGATTTTCCACATCATCATAATATAATGACTTGATGTGTGGTAAATATACATACATATGTATGCATACGCATAGAGTATCCGTATCTTTATAAGCCGTCTATCAATTTCATAGCAACCAATTATAGTCAAATTACCTTTTGCCATAATTTAAACGATCGCTATAAGTTAATTTTTTTTCCCTTCCCCATCTTCTCCTCTGCAAAGCATTTATCGATTTGCGGCTAGCCTCAAACAAAGCTTACCATTCATTACCACATTCAGGTTTTCTTTTCTTTAAATTCTGTTTTATGGATATCTCTCAAGAAGAACGAACGCACGCGAGCTTACCTCTTGAAGATATTGAAATACAATATCTTTTTGTATGTCATTCGAATTTTGATCTTCTAACACCGCGCATTTTAGCTTAAGTCCGATATACAAAGTGGTACATTCCATTATAGCTTTCATTTTCCATATCAAAAGAGCATTCCACTGATTATATTCGTAAGTCGTTATATTATCAAATATCCATATATAGCCATAGGTAATAAAATAAAATACCAAGATATGGAAGCTAAAATTTTGAACTCTTGATGGGGGATAAAGTTTTGTAATCTTAAGTTTTTATCACAGATTAAGCCGCTACGCCTAGCTTTTTATAATATGATGAACAAATCTATCTTAAGGCAAAAATATCACTTTACGCATCACAGTGATACGATACAATACTATAGATGGATATAGCTAGGTGAGTTAGATACCACTTTGGCTTTATCTTCAAACTAAAAACCTTGCAGCTTCCACTTTATGGTCACATCAGATACATTCAACAGATATTGTGGCCCCTTTAGATATCGTCATCTTCATCTTCATCGGTGGACCTACCTGTCCACTTTATATATACATATATTCCAATATATTGTATTTGGGTAATCTTAGAAATTAGTGCGTCGATAAAATTTAATCGCACTTTCAAGTCTAAACCACACACGCACCGCACCACACCACATCACAGAGGCTGCGGTAGAGAAGTTCGATAGAGAGAACCGCATCTTATCGTTGAATAGAAACTGGAAATCTTATGGACCTTATATCGATTTGCATATTATAATATTCCAATTGCTGATTTAATTATCCCCTTTGGAACAAACTAACACAAAAAGAACAAAAATAAACTGGAAATCCTTGAAATCTCGTTGATGTGATGTCTCGTTGGGATAAAGGTATCGGATCGGGTTTTATCAAAAATCTATGTCAAAAGGTGAGACCAATAAATTCTCTAGATTTAAATTTTCGATTAATTTTTTACTGCAGGTACTTTTTCTTATTTTATTTTAATTCGATTAGATGGAATATTTGTGAGCTACTTTCAGATAGATATTTTTTTTCCTCAGAAGATGGTGCAAAGGATTAATGATAGTTAGAGATCCTTTTATCGTTTTCATTTTCTTATCTGGAAGGTTCTCTTAAATGGATTTGTTGTGTATAGTTTATAAGAGGTAAAGTCTGTTGATAATCCAATAAAGAATATAACATTTGTCTTAGAATAAAAAAGAACTAATGGTGGAAAACCTTAAGAAACAAATTGAGCTACTGATGAAAATAGGAAAATAAAATACACAAAAAAAACAAATGTTGTTTTCAATTTTGCAAAACAATAAGCGTAGTTTTAAAATTGGCTCTAGACTATTTAAAAAAGTTAAGATTTTAGAACTGAAAACGCTATTTACTGTCATAGACGAACAATATTATTCCGTATGTTTATGACTAATATTTTTATTGAATTACAAAATTGAACAATGTGGGTAGTTTTACAGGGAAAATTGTTGGAGATATGAAATATTGTCAGTTTAATCTGACGCTTTATCATTCATTCACCCAAAATGTTGTTAAATGAACTATAAATTACACTAAATGTTGCAGGACCAGATATAAAAGCGAACAACACTGGACCCACCATTGGTAAAGCTCCACACTCCACAGGGTTTTTTTTGGTAGAAATACAATAATTTCACACCGTTTCTCAATAAATGATTCTTGAAAAATGCGCTTATCAATTTTGATATATTCAAAACATCAAAAACCAATTTCAGTCATAGTTAGCAAACCGTTTTGAAACATATACAAATATTTTTAAGTGCGTGAAAATAGTGTTGGTGATGATTACCCCAAAACACAATCCCTCAAAGAGAAAACTTCCTTGTCAAAAAACTCTTTAACGGTTTCAACCCAATATTTTTCTTAAATTAAATGAGAAACTGAAAATACTTTAACTGAATATTGAAGATAAGGATTATGAGGACATTTTTTTGAAGAAAAAATCTTATACATTCTTTTTTATAACCTCCAAAAGCATAAAACATATAATGGTGTTCTTATAATTTTAAAAGGTAATTTTGAAAAAATCTAAGATGATTTAAAAAAAAGAGGCTGGGATGCGACCAACACTGATAACTTCCCATCCCGTCTGTCGATTTGTCTTGCTTAAAAGTTTGTCTATATGTATCAATTTTTACCAAATTTGCATACTATTTTTTGTAGATTTTATTTTGTTATGAAAAAACGGACTGTTGGATTTTTTATCGAATGATATAAATGAATATCGAAAACAATATTTTCTGTGAAATAAAATAAGTTTGAAGTCAATATTTGTAATTTTTAAAAAGCTATTTGAGTCGAAGGTAAATTTTTACCAAGTTTTAGTATTGCTTTTTTTAGGTTTTTATTTTTAGTAAAAAAAACTGTCAATTTGATCTTTAACTTATAAGTTAAAATTAGTCAGAAGCCATTATCTCAAATTTTTGAAAAGATATTTGAGTCGAAAATCAATTTTTACCATTTTTTATTAATTTTTTTTTAGGTTTTTATTTTTTATAAAAAAACTGTCTATTAGATTTTTGTCAAAATTTTTCAGAAAGTTGAAAACAATATTTCTAATAAGACAAAATAAGTTTGAAGCCTTAAGTTTTTGAAAAGATATTTTAGTCGAAATTCAATTTTTACCAACTTTGAGTAATGTTTTTTTTTTAGGTTTTTATTTTTTGTAAAAAAAATGTCAATTCGATTTTTCTCAAAAATTTATCCGATGTCAAAAACATTATTCTTCATTGCACAAAATTGTTTTGGAGATGAAATTATATTTTAGTCGTAAAATTTTCGAGGTGACAAATTTTTACAGTTTTTTTGACTTAAAAAAAACCGTTAATTGGATTTTTTTCCAAAAATATAATTATTTTGTATCACGTTACAATATATAATATAAAATTTAATTCAAGTCTCTAGGGTCATTGGTTCATGAGATATTTAGGTTTAACCAAAAAAAACCACGCACGCAATTTTCTTGAGAGCCCCTTCTGCATCTTTCTGCCTTATTATTTGTATAACAAAATTTATTCTTCTGGTTCTTGAGCTATGGACGACGAAAAAAACGTTGCGAACGTACAGACGTACGGACGTACGAACGTACGTACACATGCACCCACAGACATCTTTCTAAAAATCTTTTATTTCGACTCTAGGGACCTTGAAACGTCGAGAAATGTCAACATTTTCATTTCGACAAATCGGACCCATAACAATAACTTCCTATGGGAAGTAAAAAATAAAAGAAGTTAAGATACAACAATTTTAAAGTAATTTCCGGGACCCGTAATTGTCAATGAGAATAGGAAGTACTTTACGTTTTATTTTCCAAATTCCTAAGAAGAGAAGAATTTACCTTTAGCACAAAATTATTCATAATTTCACTCAAAATTTGTCATTAAACAAAAATGAAACTACAATATTGACATACTTCAGAATTCTTGTCAAATCAACAAAATTGTTTTAAGGAAAAGTTACATACATATCTTACGCTCTTAGTGTAAAATATTTTTTGTTTGCTCTGTCATTTCAAAAGTCCATATTCCCTCTTGACAGCTCGATCCTGTCACTTCTTATTTAGATACACAATTAGTCTGATTTGCGTCTGCAACAAAGAACTTTCACTTTCGGTTGGGGTAAAATTTACTTAACTTACTTCCTTGGGGTGTTTCTGTTCATACAACAGGCGACAGGCAACGGGGGAATAAATGCACATATGGGCAATTATTCTGCACCCAACTTACCACTCTCATCAAAACCTTGTACATTAACGGTTTTTCATTGATTATAATGTTCACCAATATAACCTGTCAGCTTGTGTGTGTCATTTGGGTACGTTTTTATAAAACCGCCATTACGTGCGTTGTTATAAATTTACGAGGGATAAATTTGTCCATAATCGAAATCGAAATTTCCATCCCTGAACCTGATGGTAATGCCTGCTGGGCTGGGATGGTAGTGCTGATATATAAAAACGAGGGTTTGAGAATTCAATGTCATCACAATCACAAGACAGTTCTTCATGTTTCTCTCCGCACTCAACATGAACAATGAAGACCAAAAAACGAACTGGCACGCAAATGTGGGAAATTACAGGAATACAAAAAGAACGTATTGAAGGATCACAAAAAGGAAAAACTATGATTATATATTATTCTTTTTTTGAAATTCTGAAAGGAAACTCGCCTTCCTTCCCCTTTGTGTTTTTATCCTTATTGAAACACGCTGCGTTGCATACGATGATTGCTTCTCTCGCGTGTTGTCAATTTGTCGGTCATTCAATGATTTGAGATGGGACTATGGGAGTGGCACTCCGCACTCAGCACTCGCTCTGGTGCTCCTATGACAGGAGATATGGCTTGGCTATGAACTGTCACTGTATTCTTAGTTTCCACAAAATTGCATTTGAATGACAAAAAAATTGCTCTTTCCCTCGGGAGTGAAATAAGTCTTTTCTTTTTCCAGCTTTTGTTCGCAAATTAATTGAATTACATCCGACTGCTACCGTCGCGTCGTCGTCGTTGTCGTCGTCGACAGAGTATACAAAAAGACCTCCCACACCCTCTCACATAAATTTGTTGTCCGTCACCAAGGAGACATTTCGAAAAAAAAAAAATAATAAATGTCATAAGAACGAAATAGGAACGTCAAATTGAGTTTTCGTGCATTATATCCTACGAAACACCTTGGAATACGACACGCGGGCCCGAGCACTATTATACCCTACCAAAGTACATTTTCTGAATTGGAGATAATTGCGGACATACCCACGTTACCCTATCCCTATGATAGAAATCTTATAATGCCAAAAAGGGTGCAGGGGTGGTAATTCAAGCCCGACAGAAATAAACCAAAATTATGATTGTTGGCTTTTTTGACAGCTTGTCAAAGGTTGTTGTCGTTTGCCTATAGCAGAAAAATAAAGTTACCGAAATGAAAGCAACTTGGCATAATTTAATTTTTGTGTGATTTATGTGGTCACGAATCAAACATCAAAATAATAACTGTATCTATGGAAAATAAACCTAAACCTTATACACCCTATATTGGCAGGAGTTGGTTGTATATATCGGGTGATTTTTTAAGAGCTTGAGAACTTTTTTTAAAAGAAAAACGCATAAAATTTGCAAAATCTCATCGATTCTTTATTTGAAACGTTAGATTGGTCCATGACATTTACTTTTTGATGATAATTTCATTTAAATGTTGACCGCGGCTGTGTCTTAGGTGGTCCATTCGGAAAGTCCAATTTTGGGTAACTTTTTCGAGCATTTCGGCCGGAATAGCCCGAATTTCTTCGGAAATGTTGTCTTCCAAAGCTGGAATAGTTGCTGGCTTATTTGTGTAGACTTTAGACTTGACGTAGCCCCACAAAAAATAGTCTAAAGGTGTCAAATCGCATGATCTTGGTGGCCAACTTACCGGTCCATTCCTTGAGATGAATTGTTCTCCGAAGTTTTCCCTCAAAATGGCCATAGAATCGCGAGCTGTGTGGCAAGTAGCGCCATCTTGTTGAAACCACATGTCAACCAAGTTCAGTTCTTCCATTTTTGGCAACAAAAAGTTTGTTAGCATTGAACGATAGCGATCGCCATTCACCGTAACGTTGCGTCCAACAGCATCTTTGAAAAAATACGGTCCAATGATTCCACCAGCGTACAAACCACACCAAACAGTGCATTTTTCGGGATGCATGGGCAGTTCTTGAACGGCTTCTGGTTGCTCTTCACTCCAAATGCGGCAATTTTGCTTATTTACGTAGCCATTCAACCAGAAATGAGCCTCATCGCTGAACAAAATTTGTCGATAAAAAAGCGCGAAACACATTTCGAACCGAACACTGATTTTGGTAATAAAATTCAATGATTTGCAAGCGTTGCTCGTTAGTAAGTCTATTCATGATGAAATGTCAAAGCATACTGAGCATCTTTCTCTTTGACACCATGTCTGAAATCCCGCGTGATCTGTCAAATACTAATGCATGAAAATCCTAACCTCAAAAAAATCACCCATTAGTAAGGTTGAATAACTAACTTAAAGGGTTGTTGATTAGGGCGGTTTATGTTAGGTTATAATTGCATTAATTCTCTTTTAATTGAGGTTTCTATTGCAGATGTTTTACCTATGTTTTGGGTTAAATTTTCGGGTCAGAGTTGGCATTCAAATAAATGGTCTTGATTACAAGCTACACAGATCCTTATATTTTGTTCTTTATTTTGTATAATTGGAAAGAACACCTAATTGTTAATTATACATAGCTTGTTTCGTATAAAAATAATTGCAGTTTTGCATGTTTAGAAGAAGTAAGTTATTGCCTCAATTCTGTGGAGTTTGAAAGTAATTATTAATCATTTAGACCAGTTTATACCAATCGGTTGATGAAAACGTGATAGCAGCTCTAAATCGCATGTTCATTGAGTAGCTTTAAAAATGTATTTATTGATGATGAAATATTTTTCGTTTATATTAGCTGACTGGTATAAAAAAACTGATTCAATATTTGGTTTTATCAATAGTGACATTTTTCAAATGATCGGTGATGGTATTATTCTTAGACCTTGAATGTTATTACAATTCTTAGGGCATTCATTTTAAAGAATATTTATTCTATATTGGTGTAAACTGGTGTAATGGTAATGGTATACTACAAAAGAAGAAAAATGGTGAAGACAGATTTCAATATTCTTTATGCATTCAAAAAAGGAAAAGGTGTATTTAGTTCTACATTTTTTCTTGTGAAATTCGACCAGTTAAATTTTCAAGGACCTATGATTTGATGCCCATTTTGTTTCAAAATTACTACCAATATATTGTTTGCCTAGATTAACTTATGTTTTATTAATTTCCATAAATTGTTTGTTCTTCTGATTGGTATAAAAAATTGTTTTGCAGAAAAAAAGCTCTAATATACACTAAAAGTAATGTTGATACAAGTTGGGCTAAATGCTCATTGCAGAGTTATATTTTGATCTAGGGTACGAATATTTGTGGTGTAAACATGACTGATGGTATAAACCTAAAATATATAATATTCACTATTGTTCATATTTAAAATAATCATTTATTGCGTATGATAATTTTAAATAAAATATTAAAATCTTTGAAACAGACGAATTCAAAACATTATAAAATGATTGGTATAAACTGTTACAATTGCTTTGAGCATCACAAAATCTGTAAAACTATGAGCATGTATACAATAATGTGATTTTTGTTTTGATTACTACATTTCGATAAATGCATTAAGCGCTTATAGGTTTTACTTCAATAATTCGACCATTAAGTTTGTTTGCAAATTTTGGATGCAACGTTGTTCTAAAAATTCCATAAAAGGACTAATTTTGTGTACAGCTTTAATGAAATACGCTAAGGGTTGCCTTATTTATTATAAACTAAATGAAATCTGACTAGTATAAATTCGATAGAATTTCATCAATTGTCGAAAACAAAAAAATTAGTATATTATATATTTAATTTCTACAAATGAATGGAGTATCTAAGTTAAAGGTAACATTAAAAACATTTTCAACTGATTGGTATAAAATAGCCTAACGCACATTATTAACAATTTTTGGTCAATAGAATCCTGCTAGACCATTTTTTGTTAAAAAAAAGTCATGACAAAAACATCCCAACTTAACCTCTTATACCTTGTGTCTGATTTTAACTTCTTGACTCATCATGAATTTAACATTTTTACGATTCAAGTAATTCGTAAAGACAATTTTCCCTCTACAGCTTGCCTAACCTATAAAAGATCTTAAGACCATGGTTATCCTTAAATAGCCAAATGGGTATGATTTTTTTCTTTCATTTATTTTATTTTATAGAAATTACAGTCATCTCGATTAACAGTCAAGAGAGTGTAATAAAATTGAGAGAAAAGGACGATAAAGAGTAAAATCAGAAAACAAAAAAAAAAACAAAACAAGGAAGAAAGTGTTTGAAATCTTTCTCTGTATATCCTTATAGTTTTTGTATATCTTGTTTTTTCTTTCTTTTCTCTCTTTTCTTTTTATTACAATTTTAAAAACTCAACATCCTTCGAAATGAAAGTGGAATTGAATTGCGCTTGATGCATCTTTAATGAGGACAATTGCGGATGGTGGCGGCATCATGATGGTAGGAATATTATAGCGTGTATAGGTACCTCTATATAAAAATGCTATGGAGTGCAAAAGGTGGACATTTATTAGGGTTGTTTCATACAGACCGCCGCCGCGGCTGACGCCGCTTCCACCGTTGCTGATGTTTAAAAGCACTTAAATCGTTAAATAGTCAGTCATTTGGAAGACGATTTCTTCCTTTTGGATGAACAAAGTCTCTCTTTCTTTTAAAAAAAAATGTTTTTTAACTTGAAATTTTGTTTTTCTTTTAAAAACTTTAGCTTAAATTACCATCATCCTCTCACCACCCATTTCAAAACCTTAGCTGGAATCAGGTGAAAGAAAAGAATAAGCAAAGAGCTAAAGAAATCGAAAGAAATGACGTTTTTAATATTTTATAAGTGATTTTCGGTTCTCGCATTCTCAAAGAAAATGACTAAAAACTTTTGTGTACATATTTTTGTATGATTATATTTGTAATCCTTGTGGTTTTTCAAAATGTACTTGTTAAGTAATTCTCGAGAAATGAATTTTATTTCAAAAAAGATTGTCTTCAGGTTTTAATTTATACCAGTTTTTTTTTGGCATTTCCATGTTGATGGTTAAAGGAGGTTGGATATACCTTCATTCTAATAACCTTTTTTAAGAAGATGAAATTCTTGAGATCATAACTTAGTTGTATTGTTGTTGCATCATTTATATTATTTCAGTTCTGAAGCGATGCGTATAAGTTTGAACTTTTTTTTGTGCCAGTAGTTTTGTTTTTATTTGAAGTTTCCTGCCTTCAGAGAACAAGTTCGGCTACGGAAAGGGAAGTTACCGAAAACTGCAGGTATCATCAAGTTTAAAAATAAGCTTTGAAAAAAATAAGTATTGTAAAATGTTCAAAATATTTGAAAATTTACTTTTGAATAGACATTTTTAATTTAATGACAACTTGTGGTAAAATTATAATGCTCCTATGTTAACACTGTAAAATATTGCCTTAGATTACAGAGGTCACTAACAGTGAATTAATGTTTCGATAATTACAGTCCCGGAAAGAAGATGTCACTGCAATGGAATTGGAAAGAACATTTATAGCATTGTAATTAATGTAGGACATGACCAGTCCATTCACCACGTTGGAGATACTAGAAAAAACCTGTATCAATGTTATCAATGATAACAGTGATCGATGGCAGATACTACCAAGTTACAGAAGAAGACTAAAGATATCAGTAAATTACAGTGTTTTAAAGTAAGTGACATAGATTACAGTATAAAAGAGGTGAAATGTATTGATTACAGACAAACAAATTTAATCTTAGTATCATAGACTAGGACATAGCAAGAAAAACTACATTACTGTACGAAAATTCTGAAATCATGAATTACAGTCAGACATAACAGGCACTCTATAGTTACAGTCTAAAATGACAGAGGCCACCAAACTACAGTAGAAGAGTAAAGAAATCAGTATATTACAGAGTTTTAAGGTAAGTGACATAGATTAAAGTATTAAGGAGCTGAAGTGTCCTAATTACAGCCACACATGGTTCATCTAAGTATCATAGAGTTGGACAGAACAATAGATAAAGCTTCATTGCTGCATGAGCTGAGATTTTGAATTAAATTCAGACATAACAGGTACTACACGATTACAGTGTAAGATGACAGAGGACACAATATTTCAGTAAAAGATAAAGATATCAGTAAATTGCAGTGTTTTCAGTTAAATGACATAGATTACAGTGTTAAGGAAATGAATTGTATTGATAACAGACAAACATAGTAAACTTTAATATCTTAGAGATTTAAATAGAAGATAAAACTACATTACAGTTTAAGCTGGCAAAAGGATTTTAGTAACATTACAAAATTTGAGACAATAGCAACAATCAAAGGGTTTTGTATATGAATTTAATATATCAGAGAGACCAGAGTGAGTATTATGAAAAAAGTTATTCCACATTCGTGTAGTACGGCCAAAGAACAATTCTAATTACTTCATAGTAAGAAAGAACTTAGGCTTCCATAAGAGTAAACTGATGGGCATTATTAATAAAATGCACGACTGGGTCGCACGAACTTGCTCCTGTATTCAAAGAGTCTGTTCAAAAAAGTATCTAGGTATCTATATAAGATTTAAAAATATACCTGTAAAATAAGTTTGTCTTCAAAGATATAAATTCCATTTGATTTGTCGAAAAAACCTCCATTTTTCAATTTTTTTGGGAGGGGGTTACATTCAATACAGTTAAAATAATTTAAAAAAAAACTGATTTAAGATTCAAAATTTTACTTGAAAAATAAGTTTGTCTTCAAAAATTTAAATGCCATTTTATAAATAAAAAAGCCCTTGATTTTTCAAATTTTTTTTTCGAAAATCGTTAGAGCGGTTTTTTCTTAAATTAATTTTTTATATATAAAAATTTTTTAATTTTGTTCTAAAAATATTTTTGGTATGCAGTTGTTTAGTGATTGTAAATATACGCTCTACATTTGAATTTCGTAAAAAAATATTAACCCGTTTTTGAGATATAGAATTTTGAAAAAAAAAATTCAATATTTTTTTAAAAATCCAAACAAAAAAAAATTGCACTTTTGATAATCAAATATTGTTAAAGCAATATAAGAGCTTATTCACAAAAAAAATTATTGAAATCAGTACATAAGTTGCTGAGAAAATTAAAAAACAAAATAACGGTTCTATGGGCGGTACATTTCCTGAGCAATACAAAAATATGTTTTTCTTATTAAAAGAAGCCAAGTTAAAAAATAAAATTTTAGAGAAAATTAAAAAAAAATCTATCGGTTTGTTTTTGAGAAAATTCGAATTATCGTTTTTTGACCAAAAAAATTGTATGGGGGCCACTGTTAGCTTTGATCTTAAAAAAAAAATGAAAAAAACACCTAACGCGAATCTGCTCAAAACCTTAACTTCCAAGTTTGAACTCAATCGACCCTATGGTTTAGGCTGTAGGAGCGTGGACAGACAGACAAAATTGACCGGACGGAATCGCGGGACCCACTTTTTTCGACTTCTCTACCATCGTAATATCATGTTTGATTAAAATCTCGAGTTCGAAATTTTGCACGAATGCAAAACTTGCCATATAGTTCCTATATGTCGCAAGTAAAAAAGCAAGTGTTACGATTAAACTTTTTAATGGAAGGAATACAACTGTCCTTATTTCACTGGAACACAATCCATTAAAATAACGGTGAAGCGGGATGATTTTCGAGAGTCTTAAATGAGTTGATGATGTTATTGTCATTATTCGTTTTAAAGGCTTTTCTTTGAATAATGTCCAAGAGGGCTAAATAAGTTTTTGTAGGTGTGAGTTTTACTCAAGTTTACGACGTATGTAGTTTTTACTTGCGACATATAGGAACTATATGGCAAGTTTTGCATTCGTGCAAAATTTCGAACTCGAGATTTTAATCAAACATGATATTACGATGGTAGAGAAGTCGAAAAAAGTGGGTCCCGCGATTCCGTCCGGTCTGTTTTGTCTGTCTGTCCACGCTCCTACAGCCTAAACCATTGGGTCGATTGAGTTCAAACTTCGAAGTTAAGGTTTTGAGCAGATTCGCGTTAGGCGTTTTTTTCATTTTTTTTTTAAGATCAAAACTAACAGTGGCCCCCATACAATTTTTTTGGTCAAAAAACGATCTAAAAAAATCTAAAAAAAAATTTTCTCTAAAATTTTATTTTTTAACTTGGCTTCTTTTAATAAGAAAAACATATTTTTGTATTGCTCAGGAAAGGTACCGCTCATAGAACCGTTATTTTGTTTTTTAATTTTCTCAGCAACTTATGAACTGATTTCAATAATTTTTTTTGTGAATAAGCTCTTATATTGCCTTAACAATATTTGATTATCAAAAGTGCAATTTTTATTGTTTGGATTTTTAAAAAAATATTGAATTCTTTTTTTTTTAAATTCTATATTTCAAAAACGGGTCAACATTTTTTTACGAAATTTAAATGTAGAGCGTATATTTACAATCACTAAACAACTGCATACCAAAAATATTTTTAGAACAAAATTGAAAAATTTTATATATAAAAAATTAATTTAAAAAAAAACCGCTCTAACGATTTTCAAAAAAAAAATTTGAAAAATCAACGATTTTTTGATTTATAAAATGGCATTTAAATTTTTAAAGACAAACTTATTTTTCAGGTAAAATTTTGAATCTTAAAATTTGTTTTTATTTATTTTAATTATTTTATTTTATTTTTAATTATTTTAATTTTTAATTTTTTTTAAGAATTTTAAATATTTTTAACTAGTTGAATACACAAACAATTATTGTTTTCGTTAGGTATGCTTACAAGTATTTTCCATTTTCGGGATGAGTTGTCCTAGGATGAGTTGTGTCTTGGGATGAATCACAAGTTTTTTGACAAATCAAATGGCATTTATATCTTTGAAGACGAACTTATTTTACAGGTATATTTTTAAATCTTTTTAGGTACATTTTTAAACAGACTCTTTGCATACAAGAGCAAGTTCGTGCGACCCAGTCGTGCATTTTATTTTTTATGTTTTTTAAAGACTCGCTTACAAATTCTAGGAATTTACTTGTCTATTGTCTTAATTACAGACAAAGTGTAAGATCAGGATAAAAAAACAAAACTTTTACAGAGTTTGACAAATATGTCGGATGCCAATTGTCAATAAATTATAACAAAATAGTTTAATTATAGTGTGAAATGTCAAATGTATTGAAATAAGAGGCTTAAGCAACAAAGGCCACTAACCTACTCCGTGGAATATCAAGTCAGTAAAATTACAGTCACATATGGCAGATGCCCACAATTTACAGTGCAAGGTAACAAAATTCTTTAAAACATATGGACACAAAATAATTTAGAATGACAGTTGTCAATAACTTAAAGTGAAAAATAGTGAAGGGTAATAAATTGCACTTGACTTAAATTTTGTTTTACTAAATCACAGTATCAGATAAAATACCGTGACTCCAGTTTTTGGAAACTGTTTAGCTTATTAATTCCTTAAAAACATATACCTACATGAAAGTATAAAGTACGTACATTTTACAGTGACAAATCTATAATAACCTACAATTAACTGAGTACATAGCTTTCATAAAATATAAATATAAAATTGACATGTGTTTACCAACATCAACTAAATTCCAATTATGTTTACCATCGCCTGCTTTTAATTTAAAAAAATATTTAAAAGACCTTTATATTTTCCAAGTGAAAACCTATCACTCTCTTTTTATTTACCCCACATACAAAAGCATATAATTATGTACCTACCTGATATAGAAAGAAACCCCAATTTCAAAAGTTCTTTTGGTATTTATAAGTCTATAATATGAACTTCCCTCCCCCCCTCTTTGCCTACCCACCAACTCTACAAAAAAAGATACCTAATATCAAAATCATCACCAAAAATAGAAAACCTTTAAGTCCTTTATTTTCCCACTCAATGATATATTTTTAATGAATAGAAAAAGACACATATTTACGTCTGCATCAGAACAGGACTCTCTAATTACAATTCCTTTGTAAAACGTTCATTGTCCTTTTTTTGTTGTTGTTGGTCTTTAAAACGATGCGTCATCAAAGTACCTTTAAATGGGGTAAAGTCTCTGTAATTAACTTTTCAATTCATAAATTCAAAAAAGGGAAAACAAAAATACTTTCTCATAGTAAACAAACAAAAATAATAAAATATTAAAAAAGGTTATAGACAACAAGACACGAACAAAATTTTGTTGTATTCCCATCCCAGCTATAAGCCATAGTCCATTGAGTCCTTAAAATTAATGTCTAGCTCAGCTATCATCGACATGAATTAATAAGTTCCCCGAAAAAAATAAACAGTAGATATCGAAGAGTTCCTCCCCGAAAAAATAACCACCATCATCATCAGCAGCAGTGACCAGACCCTCTCTCCTAATATCTGGAATCTAAAGAAAATTTAAAATTTAATTAACTATGTTGTATAACCGAATATGGTTGGTTTGGTTCTAATGGCTCATGAAAACGCTATCAACGGGACACGCAATGGGTATTTTCTTCGAATGTCAATTCCCGTCCATCTTCAATCAATCTTCTCAAAACAAAAAATTAAAATGACCAAAACTGCCCATTAATTGTGGACACGGAATCAAACTTCTTGAAAACACACAAAAAACAAAAGTTAGGAGAAAGGTATTTCTTCTTCTTCTTCTGGAATCTGTTTCACCTGCAACAACGTTTGGAATAACTAAAAACAGTCTATATCATGACCATTAGTCCAGAAGTCCAGTCTTGAGACTTGAGATTAGAAGAAGAAAGATTGGAAGTTGCATGAGTTTAATTTTATCATTTTAAGATCACACACGCAACGCAGCTGGATCCTTCTAGATAAGCCTGGGAGTAATTTTTATTTTGAACTTCTTAGGTTTGATTTTTCGTTGATATTTTGATTGACTTGGAATGATGAAATAATTAAGATCGAACATGGCAAGGTATATTAAAGAAATTGGTAGAGTAGACAACATTGTTCATTGATCATAGGGGCAGATGTATGCTCAACTGTTTGTAAAATGTCAATCACAATTAATTTTGAGTGATATGGGTTTTCGAAAATAGGATTTCTTTTTCCCTAAATATTTTCTTAATTTGACTACGAAAAGAAGTCTTCAATAGGTTTTATATTCAAATTTACTCATATAGATGACAATTTAGAAAGTTGAGGTTGCAGCAAGAGCCTACAGAGGCTTGAGGGTTTTCTGTGTATGAAAGATAACATTTTTATATATTTTTGGAAAACGAAATATAAATTGATTAGTGCCCATGCCCACCCTTGAGTTAGAAATTTTTAATGATTTTGATTGATAATTATTTTGGAACGTGATGGCTAATCTAAATGGGTATCAGATTATCATTTATCGCCCAAGAAGATTTGAACAAAATTTGACAAAAGAATGAAAGTAGAAGGCCATCAGGAGTTCGAACAGTTCAAGGGGGCCATCTAGTGGGTTTAAAATTCATTTAATTTTTATTTATTTAATCTATATTAATATTATAAATGTGAAAGTAACTCTGTCTGTATGTCTGTTACTCAATCACGCCTAAACTACTGAACCAATTTGCATGAAATTTGGTATGGACATATTTTGATACCCGAGAGAGGACATAGGCTACTTTTTACCTCGGGAAAATGACGCATTTCCATGGGAAAATTCAGGTGGACCGATCACTTTTACGCCTAAACTACTGAACAAATTTAAATGAAAATTGGTAAGGAGATAGTTTGAGACTTAAGAAAGGACATGAGTTACTTTTTACTTCGGGAAAACAACGCATTCCCATGGAAACAATTATTTTCCGGGGAATCTGATCGCTTTCACTCCTAAATTACCAAAGATTTGAATAATATTTGGATAAAATTGGTATTACGGGAAAACAACGCATTCCCAACCCTTATGAAATAAGTTGTCGAACATGTTAAACTTATCATACACGTATATTAACGCAGGCTTCGCGCGCCACGTGCCTCAAGCCCTCATCCTTAGACGCAAACTGTGACTCCCACCAAGTTCCACAAATAATAATTTTAAACCTAAACTTTGCTATGCTCAACCTTTCATCGCCAAACACTAGCCATGTAGGTACAACAAATAATTCACTGGGTCTGTCTTCTACTTCTGATAATTCTATTTCGGCTGAGGCGCTGGGCGAGTGCGCGGGCGGGGGTAGCACGCGGTAGACGAGGCAGGTGGTGGGGGGAGGACATCACTGAGTGGGTCTACCCGAACGGGCACACACGCGAGGGCACACGCCGTTGTCGGACGCTTACAAATTCTAGAGAAATCCTGCAAATATTTTATTTGTCGTGTAAATTTAATTGTTTCTTTAATACTTAATGATTTACTCGGTTCGTCACCTAACCTAACCTATGACAATCACACTTAGTATCATCCCATCTCGTCACAGCTCAGGTTTTTTCATACTACTATCCAAAAAAACTATCTAATGCGGACGAAGTCGCGGGTAAAAGCTAGTATCTTATAAATTAGTTACAAGCTAAGACATTAATTTTGTCATCATCAGAGAGTAGCAACAAATTACAAAATTTAATATTATCAAAGGACATATCAAGCAGCGGGGTAGAAAAATTGGATACACTGTCATATCGACGACGTAGGCCAAAAATATAACAAAAAAGAGGCTGGGATACGACCCATAATATTTGAGTCGAAAGTAAATTTTTACCAAGTCCTTATTGTTGTGTTTTTTTTTAGGTTTTTATTTTTTTTGTAAACAAAAAACTGTAAATGCAATTTTTATCAAAATTGTACTGAAGGTTGAAAACAATATTTCCTATTAAAAAAAATTAGTTTGAAGCCATAATGTCAAATTTTTGAAAAGAAATTTGAGTCGAAAAATACTTAAGCCTCAATTGTTATTAATGATTTGTTTAGGTTCTTATTTTTTGTAAAAAAACTGTCAATTCGATTTTTCTCAAAATTTTACTTAATATTACAACAATATTTTTTAAAAGAAAAATATTTAAAAGCCAATATCTTAAAGTTTCGAAAAGATATTCAAATCGAAAATCAATTTTTACTGTACTTTTATTAATTTTTTTGTAGGTTTTTATTTTTTTGTAAAAAAGGTGTTAATTCGATTTTTCTCAAAATTTTTCCGAATATTAAATACAATTTTTCTTATAGGATAAAATTAGTTGGAAGCCATAATTTCAAATTTTTGAAAATATATTTGAGTCGAAAATCAATTTTTACCAAGTTTTGTTTAGGTTTTTATTATTTAAAAAAAAAACTGTCAATTCGATTTTTCTCAAAATGTTTCCTTATGTTGAAAACAATATTTCTAATAAGTTAAAATGAGTTAGAAGCCATTATCTCAAATTTTTGAAAAGATATTTGATTTGAAAATCAATTTTTAACAAATTTGTATTAAGTTTTTTTTAGGTTTTTAATTTTTTTTTTACAAAAACTGTCAATACGACATTTTTCAAAATTTTACTGAATCTTGCAAACAATATTTTTTGAAAGATTAAAGTAGTTTAAAGCCAATATCTCAAAGTTTTGAAAAGATATTTGAGTCAAAAGTCAATTTTTACCAACTTTTATAATTTTTATTTTAGGTTTTTATTTTTTGTAAAAAACTGATAATTAGATTTTTTTCAAAATTTGTTCTAAAGTTAAAAACAATATTTCTTATACGTCAAAATTAGTTAGAAGCCATTATCTCAAAGTTTTGAAAAAATATTTGAGTCGAAAATCAATTTTTACCAACTATGAGTAATGTTTTTTTTTTAATTTTATTTTTTTATAAAAAAAAACTGTCAATTCGATTTTTCTCAAAATTTTATCAGATGTCAAAAACATTATTCTTCGTTGCACAAAATTGTTTTGGAGATGAAATCATATTTTAGTCGTACAATTTTCGAGGTGACACATTTTTTTGTTCAGTTTTTTTGATTGATAAAAAACCCGTAATTGGATTTTTTTCCAAAAATATAATTGTTTTGTATCACGTTACAATATATAATATAAAATTTAATTCAAGTCTCTAGCCTTTTTGGTTCGTAAGATATTTAGGGTTATCCAAAATTTGCACTTTTTTTAAACTGCTATGGTAAGAAAACCACCCACGCAATTTTCTTGAGAGCCCTTTCTGCATCTTTCTGATTTATTATCTGTATAACAAAATTTATTTGAAGTCGATATCTCTTCTGGTTCTTGAGCTATTGACGACGAAAAAAACGTCGCGAGCGTACGGACGTACGGACGTGCGAACGTACGTACATACGCACGCACGTCGCACAGACATCTTTCTAAAAATCTTTTATTTCGACTCTAGGGACCTTGAAACGTCGAGAGATGTCAAAATTTCCAATTCGACAAATCGGACCCATTACAATAACTTCCTGTGGGAATTTAATAAAAACGAAATCGATGGATGATAAATTCATTTTTAAGTAGACTCAAATGGCCGTCATAAATATGGTTGCAGAACCATTACCTGTCAACTAAATTTTCCATTACTAATTCGCACATTTCAGGCTGTATGTCCGCGATAACTTCAGGAATTTCATCTTTAAATTCTTGAATATAGATTTTGGAGCCATTGCGTAGACCCAATCACGTGGTCAAAAAAAAAGGGTGTTACTTCACAAGATCCTGGTGTCTAATTCTGACCAAATCTATGATAAATATCACGATCAAAAAGAAAAATGTCAAAAGATGGCCGATTCATACAGATTTTTCTTTGTCAAATATCAAAAAGTGACAGATGCCTGCTAAGGTACTCAAAATGAAACCTCTTATTGAAAAACTCTTTATATGTATTCCCTTTAATTCGAACCCAAAATCAAAAGACTGCTTTTACGTATTTAAAACAAATAAGAAAACCATTATCACCAAATTTAAAATCACCAAGGCACTGAATCACAACCTGTATCTTTTTAACCTTTGGTATTATCAAAAAGTAAAAAATGTTTATTAATAAAATCAATTTTTTCAAAGTCCTTCTCCATCCTTTAAATTTCTTGCTTAAATTAAAATCAAAGTTAAAAAAATGTACCTTCTTCGATCCATTTGAATCATAATTCTCCCACATATTAGCTATCCATCATTTCATCATAGGATCCTCCTCCTTGAACCTATGCCTGATACCTTTTGTCAAGCAATTAAGGATCAAAAGCTCAATAAATTAATTCACTATCGGGACGAGAAGTGTGTTTATTTATCCCGCACAAGTTCGTCACTCTTATGAGGTGCCACTAGAGGTGGCATAACTTATAGAATTTTTTTCCTTTCCGCTGTATACCTTTCGAAAAAATATCACTTCAAAAAAAGTCAATTGACTTTTATCTTGAGATGGGCAAAGAAATGAAAAACCCTCTGAGTTATACAAAAAATAAGGGTGAAGTCGATGGATGATGATGATGATGCACAGCGAGCCTTATTAGAGATTCCACCATTCATACATACAAACTTTTTTTATATACATATATAGGAGTATGTACATCTTGAATGATGTTCTTAAATGATTCTCAAAACTTATATACCATCATTTCTTAGAATTACAATTTTTTCTTCTAATGGTAGTTGAATATATTAACTTTTCTTTCATCCGCATATATCTAAGCCCTCGAATAGTTGAATTTGACATCAGAGAGAGAGAGAGAGAGAGGGAGTGAGTGGCGGAGGGGTTAAGGACGATAGATGGCGGGCGCACCGGCAGCAATGACGAGCGGTATATCTTTTTCTTAAAAGTTCTTTTTTTTTTCTAAGCTAATTCTATTTGCAGGGTGCTCCTGATGGTTGAAGGACTTGAGTGTGTCAAGGATATCGTCGTCATCCTAGTCGTCGTCTTCGTCGTCGTTTGTCGCCGCCATATCGTGTGAGGGCACATACGTTATACACATTTAAGTGGATAAGTTTGATGATGGAATAAATTGTGTGAGCGCTAGGTAGAGGTACGACTTTCGGAGCACTTGCTCTGCTCGTGCTCATATTATGTATATACATCACATAAGTTTATATATTTTATTTTATACTTTCGCACATAACTTTCCAGCACCCAGCGAGTAATATATTTAAGGACTTTTTAAAGAGACTTCAGACTTAGGTAAGGTATAGCAAAAAGGTATTGAGCTTGAAGAAATGCATTTAAATCGAAAGAGAAATGAGATCAAAGGAATTAATGAATTTATATTTGAAAGGTATTTTAAAAATTTTGATTTTATTACCACAATTTTATAAATGATTCTACGTCTGTTTGACACACGTCAAAGAAATAAGGATATAAGGACGACCGACGACGGTGATGGAAGGAGGAAGTATGAAATCTTTTATACAAATATTTAGAAAGATTTAAAAATTAATGTTGTCGAATGGCAATAATTATTGTCGTCAAGTAGGTATAATTTATTATTTTAAAATGAGGGAGCATGTCCAGAAACACGTGCGTAGAATCCTTTGGTTTGGTTAAATAGTCATATTAGATAAAACTCACGACTTTTCCTTTTTTGAGGGTAAGACTATTTTAGACATTCGCATTAATAAAACTTATAGAATAAGAATGTTCATTAAGGGGTATAAGTATGTAGCTACATTAGAATAATATCATACCCGGTGCAGTTTCGTTTTAGTAATACCTTTTGTATCGAATATGGTGGTTAAATTTTAGAAAAATCCCCTTCATTAATGCAAAAACGTGCTTTTTCATTATAAAGTCGGTTGTCTAAAAACTTAATAAACTTAACCTAGCGTCAAATTCACGCAAAAAAACGTTGCTTAAATCAAAACCACTTACCTGCCTTCAAATGGCTCTGTAGTAAAAAGGCTTTTATGTTATTTCTTTAATATTTTACTTTTAATTTTAGTACTTTTTTTCTGACAAAAGTAAAAAGGAAAGCAATTTACACGCTCCGATATCGGAAATAATTCAATAACAGTGTGATATTACAGGTTTTAAAAAACTTGATAATAAATGCACTCTGAAATAGATGGAATAACTATATGATTTAGTATTAGATTGGAAAAATCATTGATCGATAGTGTGATTGTGAAAGATCGAAATCATTCAAATACAGCTTGATATGGTTTACAGTTAATCACTTATTTACAGTATCAAATAACAGAAGTCAGTAAAAATAACAGAAGTCAGTCAATAACAGTATGTTATAACAGAAGTAAGAAAATTACGGTATGAAACAGCAGAAATTACAACTATAGCTTAAAATAGTACTTACAGATTGAGACAGCATACGTTGCTACTTAACAGCATTGAATGCAGTTGGAGTTAAAAAAAGTAAATTCTGCCTAACCAGAAATTTAGTAAAACTCCACTTACAGTCTCAAATACAAGATATAACTAATTTTCAAACTGAGGTAGCAGTATTCATTTAATTACAATATCAAAAACAAGTAGTTTACGGGTAAAGTTTGAAATACTGTAATACTTGCCCATGTTCTGCATTTCACTTATTGTGAATACACTTTGCGAAAGTGAATTTGGGTGTTCCACAATTCGTTATAGTGAATTGGATTTTCGAACATGCAAATGGATATTCTATATTTCGGTTTGTTCCATTTTTTGAACACATTCAAATCACATTTTTTTATTTCTGTGAATTAATCTTTGATAGCTTTCTTCTGCTAGGAATCGGAGGGTTGCAGCAAGTTTTTGAATTAAAGGAGTCGATGAAGGTATTATAAAAGGTTCTATTTCCCTTAGAACATATAAAAATGCGTCTTTGCTTAATTTAAAATAACGATGAAAGCTTAAAAGAGGAAATCAAGAATTTAGTTTATTTATCAGAAACAATTCTACATAATTTTCTCACACTTACATTGTGTCAGGTAAATCCAATATATTTGATTTGTCTCGCAAAATTCGTCTTCTTATTTTTTCTCTTCTCTCTGCTTCCTTTTTTCACTTAAAATTGCCAATAGTGTTGCATCCATCTTCAAAACAGCAACAATTTTACCTTAGAAATAAAAATGGATGATACTTCAGTTCTGACAGTTCGAAGCAATTTCGAAGTTTTCGAAATCGATCGAATTGAAGAACATGCAATTTCATTTCACGTGAAATTGAAAAGTGATTTCAACTCACTTTCGATCGAAATTCGGAACATGGGCGACTGTCATAAAACTGTGTTTATAAAATAAAAATACTGTATTACAAAAATTTTGAATATACAAAATATTGTATGATAAAAATTCTGAATTTTAATGTTCTAGTTGTTCAAAATTCTGAAATATTTGGATTAGAAAAATCGTTCTGATAATGGAAAACTGTGTTTAAATCTATTTACTATATTTAAAATACTGTACTCCAAAATTCTGTATGGACAAAATATTGCATGGTCAAAAATTCGAATAACTTTCTGTTTTTCGTCAAGTAGAATGGTCTTTGCTTAGGTTTCATTCTTTTAAGATGGCTTGAATTTTTGGTATTTTTTCCCACAGAATTCAAAAGAAGTTAATGTACATCTTAAAATTCATCTTAAAAGTCTCCAAGTTGCTGTTGTTACATTTTTATGTATTTTGGCCCGCTCCACAATGTGTTGACCAGTGGACAAAAATAAAAAAAAAATGCAATTTTTTTCATTTATGCACTGATGCAGGTCTAACAAATGTTGATTAACTATTATTCAATATTATTTTGTTGTTTTCATTTTTTTATGGAAAGATTAGCGGAATTATTTAGAGCATATAAGGTAATTTTGATTAAGGTTGCATTGTGTATCGTGATTTAGCTGGAATTGGTTTAGCTGGTGAAATAAAAGTTATTGATTACAATTTTTTTTGCAATTATTATAAATAATGGAATCGTTAAGAACAGGTATGACTATAGTTAAATTTAATCTTTGAAGTAATTTGTGGTTTTAGGGAAATAATTAATAAAAACACCTTTTTTAAAGGAATTTTTTCACTTAAGTTAGGCTTTTGAAAAAAGTTTTACAAAGTTTTAAAAAACTTTGAATGTAGATATGTCGTTTTACCATTTAACTTTGCGGAAAAGTAAAGTTTTCATGCTACTTTTTGCTAACCTTTAATAAATTCAACTTTTTGTAGATCAAAGTCCAACCATTAAAAATCAACAAATGTATGCAAAATGGATTTCTTTCGACAAAAAATCGAGAATTGAAAATATTTTAACTTCAATTTTGACTGACTTAAGGGTAAATAATTGTCCCGTTACAATAAAAAATAATTTAAGGTCCAAAATTAAAAACTTTGATGGCAACTTGGAACGGAAATGGAAGCTACGTTCAAGGAATCATACTCTTTTCAAGATGCGTCAATAAAGACGAAAAAAAAAGAAAAATTGCGAATCTTTTAGTCTCCAATTCATCTGAAGAGCTGAGATTCGCTGCGGAAGTTTCCGAACATTCCTCTAGTATTGGAGTTGATTCTTGTAAGATAGAAAAAACATTACCACTTAAAAATACGTTAGCACTATACTTAGATCTTGATCTTTCCGAAAAAAAAAATATAATATATTGAGATCTGTAGTTAATGATTTATTTCCTAGTTTATATAAGTTGAGAAATTTCAAGAAGCAAATGCTTCCGAAAAAAAGAAAAGTTTCGGAAACCACTGCCTCTATTGACCTTCAGGAACTTCTCGAAAAAACTGTTGAAAGTATTGCCGATATTTCTGAAGTAAAGGGCGACACACATGCCATTCTCACATGTAAATGGGGCTTTGACGGAAGTTCCGGCCATAGCCAATATAAACAAGTTTTTTCCGATTCGAAAAACGCGGATGAGTATCTTTTTTTGATAGCATTATCACATTTAAAATTGGTTGAAGAAAGTACCGGTGTTGAGTTATAGAAAAATCTTCGATGTTCTTCTACTATGTTGCTATGTTTTGCCGTTCGATTAAGTTCATGTTCATTAAGGAATGCCCAGAACTTGTAAGAAATGAGGAAACCAAAATTCTCAGATCGGTAAATTTGTTTATGATCCGTTTTTCAGAGCAAAAATATTTTATTTTTTTCCCTACCTACGGCTATAGTTTAAACATTTCATTTAAGTTGACATTTACAATGGTTGATGGGAGCATATATGTAACATTTTATTAAACACCAATTGTGCATCAAAATGCTTTTTTTGAAGAGAAACTCCTAAGGAAATAAATTTGGTGCAAGTGCATGAAAAACCAGTAATTTAAGAAAACTTCCGATTTTGTGTATCCACTCTTCATTCATAGATAAAATGTTTCGAATGCTTGTTGCATATAGCGTTCAGACTTAAATTTAAATCATGGCGGGTTGGAAAAGACTCCGAAAACAAGAAAGTGTTTGATGAAAGAAAAAAACAAATTCAAACCATGTTTAAAACACAATTGGGTCTTAATAACGACAAGCCTAAGCCTGGTTTCGGTTCGACCAATTATGCCAATACAGCAAGGAGATTTTTCAAGAACTCACAGTTAACGGTGGAAATTACAGGAATTGATGAACGGCTTATATACAAATTTTCAATAGTCTTGAGAGTTTTGGCTTCAGGACTAACTATTGATATAAGTCAATTCTCTGTATTACTCGCTGAAGTAAGGGAATTATATTTAGAGCTTTACAGTTGGTACTACATGCCAATAAGTTTGCATAAACTTTTAATTCATGGGCCAGACATTATATCGTATTTCGAAATCCCAATTGGTTTACTGTCCGAAGAAGCACTTGAAGCAACACATAAAGAATTCCGAAAAAATCGGCTTGATCACGCAAGAAAGTCATCCCGTGTTAACACTAACCATTACATTTTGACGATCTTGTTTCTCAGGTCCGATCTTTTAATTTCTCATCTTAGAAAAAAAAGAGCTGAGATTATGTTAGAAACATCAAGAAGAAATTGCTCAATATCTCCAAACAAGCGAATGCATTGATACCTCTTCGCCTTCTTTTACTTCTTGTTTTGAAAATATTGAACAATCTGTCTCGGATTCTTAAATAATTGTGGTTTAAGTAAATACACACATAAAATGTTTGAAATATTTATTTTTTATTTTTCTTGTCTTTTGTTTTTGTTTTAAAGTTTTTAAAAATATATTTTTATGAACAATGTATGTTGAAACAAAATCTTTAAAAGTGGGCGTGTCAGTGGGTGGACATTACTTCTTTGTGGTTCTAAACTTAGCTACAAAATTAAATCCCTAATTTTCAATCAAATTGTTCAAGTCGATCTTGAGATATAATCGATATTCAGAAGTAGGCGTGACAAGGGGAGTAAATATGACGCGAATTTTGTAGAAACTCATTAATTATTGCATTTAAAACAATTTTGCTACTAAAAATTAACTTAACTACAGAAAATAGAGTTTTGTCCACTTTCCCCATACGATCGACGCACTGTGCGCTCCCTCAAATCGCTGACTCAATTACAGTCATGACATTATTTTATACAAATATCACTAAATTTTGATTAAGAGTACTAAATGTTTTTAAATTATTATAGTACAAAATGTTAATTGTCATTAAAGTACATTATCAGATAAAATATTATAGTAAGACGTAAATAATACAAGTGACAAGTAACGAGTACATTTAGATAATATTTCTGACTTATCAAAAGTCACAAAACTATAGCTTGCTCTTAAAGATGCTACCAAACATACTTACTTACTTTAGGTGGCACTACATTCCTATGTGAACTAGGGACTCACCTAACAAACTTTTTCATCTAGCTCGGTCCCTACGGCTTACAGATTAAACTAAATTAAAGCAGATGTCACTAAGTAACTGTCTGGAATAGAAAATAATATTCAACATAATGTAGAGTTAACTAAAGAATTCATCTTAGTAACATTTAAAAGATTACAAAAATATTTTTGACATCAAAGTTTCCTTAAGCCTATAAATGGACAGTTTTAGAAGTTGAAACTATAGAAGTCATTAAGAGTGTATATGTTCGCGAATTGGTCATTAATACCGATTTCATTAAAAGTGTGTTGTGTTTTTTCTCATTTTTCTTACTTGACGTTTATTTATGGATGAAAAATCTCTTATACTGTTCTTTGCTATACATTTTAACAGCTACTAAGTGCTTTTATAGAAAACAAAAATAAATAAATGAAATCATTTCATTAAACATTGTCCTTAACATCTGTCACTTTCATATTATGGTCTAATAGATGTTTCTATTTCTGTTATCATTTGTTACAAACAGAAGTGAGTGGCTATATCAGAAGCTAAGTCAATTAATCTTTTATTTATGTACTTCTTTAAGTCTCATCTATTACTTTGACTTATCTGTCTTAATGCGACAATGAACATAGCCTCTAATCCCTTCACGTTTGATGCCTCTCGACAAGACTATATCTACGAACAATCTTTTAGATACATCAACTCATCTTTTATATCAAAATTCACCCCTTTCCCGCCATCTCCCTGCTCATTTACCATGGATCTCTGTGAATGTACTCGTCGATAGAATAACAAGAACATAATTAACCATTTAAGTCCCTCAAAAAAACATTCAATTGACTGATGCCATGAGTGCCATCAGTGGCATCAGTAATGGTGCCAGTCAAGTCGTATAACAAGAGAAAAATTATAAAACAGTTGCATCTTCGGATTAGTGTCGATGTTGATGTCGAAATGGGTTCCAAACTACTTCCACATTTCGACGTTTTATTCTGAGGAAAAGATATCCCTACTTAACTTAACATCCCCAAAAACAAAGAAGCCCATAGCCATCAGAACGATAATAGATCAACACACCACATGCGGGAAAAACACTACGCTGCCCGATATAGACAAACGTAGAGCCTGAATTTATGATAAGTAGCTATACGTGCGCACACTTGCTCCAAGGTTGTCTCAACGCCTGTCATAATATCCATTGCATGCGTTGTGCTGCTCGCTCAATCCGACTGGCGGCGGCGGCGATATTGAGAAGTGCACTTAGCCGGCACGGATGCACAGGACAGCAGCAGAAGCAGCAGCAACACGCGGGAAATATACTCGTATAGACAAGTCCCTCTCTCCTGGCTAGCCCAGGCACAGCCCCACCATCATAATCGCTACCTTTGACGAAAGTCGATTCTTATAAGAAGCCATAGACGTCAGTTTTTGTACTCGTATATTAAGCCCCCGAGATTAAACGATTGATTGAAGAAAATCTCGTTTTTATGTTTTGTGTATCTTAAAGATATTACTCACTGTGCGTCATTCATATAGGTACAAAGATGCATAAGAATCAATAAAACAAAATATTGTTTTTTGTGTTGTGTGTTAAAACGTTATGAATGATGTGCACAGGAGGATGCAGCAGAGCGTGATGGCGGCACGGCCGGCGAAGCAGTGCCACGGATCTACCTACCTTCGAATAGTTCGATGGGTGATCAGACATGAACACGAAATGGAAATCGTATCTATTAGAACGTTCTTATATGATGAGGCACTCCACTTCTTGTCGTTAATCCAGATGCGGCTATATGTGGGGTTGTTAAACATGCGAAGAGCTTCTTTATCTCTCTATATAGACTTAAGGGAATCCAAATCCGTAGATACTCTCGTACCTATATCGAAAACAGCATGACTATTAATAAAACGAGCATCATACTGGAATTGGGAAGTCAATCTTATCCGAAAAAAAAGTGGAAACGAAGAAGGCGAAGGCGAAGAAGTTGATTTTCAGTTTGTTTGTTTGTTTATTCGAAGGAAAAACATCAGCATTTAGATAAATAGCTTCAGCTAGGATACTTAATTTATTACCATTTTGACCGAAGAGAACGGAGGAAGAAATACAAAGGGGAGGAGGATTTAGCCCAAGATAGGTACACATAGCCTACCCAATGTTAAAAGTAAAAGATAGAGCACATCTGCGTTGAGAAATTCGATTTTTATTTATTATTTATTTTTTTTTTTTTCAAAAAAAGAAAAAAAATATTAAAACATAATAAAAATTAATCCTTCTAAGTAAAAAAACACAAACGTGTCTTCTTATCTATGTCTACTTTTAAAACTCCGCAGGTGATGGTAACAAAAAGGGGTTTGGAAAATTTCACGGTCAATTAATTATAAGCATGTTTGAAATTTGTCATCATAAAATAATTTTTGTTTTTAAAAAAGAAATTAGATTTTCTTTTTAAGAATAAAATTAATAATTACACAATAATATGAGTCCCCCTTACTTTGTAAACGAAAGAAATAATTTCAGTTTATCTGTTGTCTGAGGCATAGCTTAAGTAATGATATTTTGAGTTGCAGCTGCAATATTAAAAATAAGAATATAAAAGTCAATATCCAAAATATGTATCTTAAGAACCAAATAAATTATTTGAGCTCAAATGGAATTTTTAAATTATTTTTTGAATACAATACGAAAAGTTAATTTCTGCATAATCAAGCTGGTGATATGGGCCTTTTTTTAAATAGTTCCCATCTATATATTTAAAAACAATGATATTTTCTATAAATGATTTTTTGTAAAAATAAGCTGTTTTCTTTTCAAATATTCAAGACTTAAGACGAGCTAAGTTAAATTTTTACAATTTTTTATATATTTACGGAATTACTTACAGAACCTACATGGGCCACTATCAACATGGGTCTTCAGGCAGTCCCGTCCATAACAAGCTGTCTCCAGTTTCGCACTCCAAGTTGGTTGTTTTCCCCTCCCACCTACGTTTACCAACGTAATCGCAATCGAAATTATTAATTTTAAAAAATTTAATTTTTGTTGTATATGTATAAACATTCAGTCAATTCGAAAAAATTGGAATGCATTTTTATTGCAGAAATTCAAAACTTTTTACAATACTTAAATATAAAAGTGTTGACTGAAATAAAAATTTTTGAAGAAGAAGACTTTATCATATTGAAAGTTTATAATAATCATTTCTTACCAACTTTTGTTTAGGTTAAAAAACTATCAATTCGATTTTTCTCTAAATTTTTCCAAATGTTGGAAACAATATTTCTTATAAGATCAACCTAGTTAGAAGCCATAATCTCAAATTTTTGAAAAGATATTTTAAATTTGACTGAAAATTGACAAAAATATTTTTTAAAAGATAAAACTAGTTTAAAGCCAATATCTCAAAGTTTTGAAAAGAAATTTGAGTCGAAAATCAATTTTTACCAACTTTTATTAATTTTTGTTTAGGTTTTTATTTTTTGTAAGAAAACTGTCAATTCGATATTTCTCAAAATTTTTAAGAATGTTGAAAACGATTTTTTTTAAAGTTGAAATTAGTTGGAACCAATAATCTCAAATTTTTAGAAGGCATTTGAGTCGAAAATCAATTTTTACCACCTTTTGTTAATTTTATTTTTAGGTTTTTAATTTTTTGTAAGAAAACTGTCAATTCGATTTTTCTCAAAATTTTACTGAATTTTGACAACAATATTTTTAAAAGATAAAATTTACTTAAAGCCGATTTCTAAAAATTTTTAAAATATATTTGAGTCGAAAATCAATTTTTACCAACTTTTATTAAGTTTTTTTTTTAGGTTTTTATTTTTTGTAAAAAAAACTATCAATTCCAATTTTCTCAAAACTTTTCCGAATGTTGAAAACAATATTTGTTATAAGATAAAATTAGTTGGAAGCCATAATCTAAAATTTTTGAAAAGATATTTGAGTCGAAAATCAAATTTTATAAACTCTTGTTAATTTTGTTTAGGTTTTTATTTTTTTGTAAAAAAACTATCAATTCGATTTTTCTCAAAATTTTACTGAATGTTAACTACAATATTTTTTAAAAGACAAAATTAGTTTAAAACCAATATTTCAAAGTTTTGATAACATATTTAAGTCGAAAACCAGTTTCTACCAACTTTTGTTAATTTTTTTTTAGGTTTTTATTTTTTGTAAAAAAACTGTCAATTCGATTTTTCTCAAAATTTTACCAGAAATTAAAAACGTTATTCTTATTTTTTTTTTAAATAAAATCATTTTTTGTTCATAAAATGTTCGAGGTGACAAATGTGTTTTTTTTTTTGATTTATGAAAAAAACCGTTACTTGGATTTTTTCCAAAAATATACTGGTTTGGTATCACGTCATAGCATATAATATAAAATTTAATTCAAGTCTCTAGCGTTATTGGTTCGTGAGATAATTAAGGATAACCAAAATTTTCACCTTTTTCTTAAATTGCTTTGGTAAAAAACACCGTTTACGTTTTTTTGAGATTCCTTTCTGCGTCTTTCTGTATTATTATCTGTATAACAAAATTTATTTGAAGTCGATATCTCTACTGGTTCTTCAGCTATAGACGACGAAAAAAACGTCGCAAACGTACGGACGTACGAACGTACGTACGTCGTACACACGCACGCACAAACATCTCTCTAAAAATCTTTTATTTCGAATCTAAGGACCTTGAAACGTCGAGAAATGTCAAAATTTTCAATTCGACAAATCGGACAGATTACAATAACTTCCTATGGGAAGTTAATACACATGAAGCAAATATACGTTCGTACCCACCTTATGCAATTTTAGTTCCTAATTTTCCACACATTGAACTCAATAAAAAAAATCTACATACATACGTATAAGAGCATTCAGTTTCAATCCTCTTTGATACTTCAAAAATCAACAAATGTCCTTCGAATTGCATCATTATTCTTTTTGTTTTTATTATATGTTTCTCTCTGATACTGTCATTTTCAAAAACATCGGATTAATTTCACATACTAAATGCGAGAACGCGCCTCCCAGTGTCCTGATTTTGCCAAATTCCTTTATAAGTATATTCCATTTCTCTTCCTGCTGCTTTTATGCACATCGTTCAATTGCCTGCCGGACTTTCATACTTTATTTTTTTTTCAGTTTTTTTTTTTTATAAAATAATCAAATTCCACTCGAAATACTCACTGATACCGCAGAGACAAATTGCAAATGTGAACCAAAGCACCGGATATCCTTGAACAAATGAAATCCAAAGAAAAAAGTAAAAATAATAATACCCACTATAAAAAAAGAGAGCTCTAAAAACTATTTTCAAAACATAAAGCAATAAAATGTTTTGTATGAGATCAAAAGCTTTACCAGAAGCGAGGACAATACCTCTATACATTTACAATTGTAGGTTTGTTGTCCGAAATAAAACAACCCACACAAACACACACATGATGATGCACAGTGCACACGACAAGGCTTAGCATAGAATTGAAACTAAACAAAAAACACCCTATACAGAATACAGAAATCCATTCAGGGTTATAACAAAACAAAAAAGAATAGGATATGAGACTGTACCCTGATGGGACCGTCCGTTTTCGTCGTATAGTGCAATGGAACTTGCAAATATATCCATTCTATCCTCCAGAAGCAGTAGTGCAGTATCAACAGCATCCAGCCAGATCAAATGTATGCACAGCGGCGCAAAAGGCTCAATTGCATTTTGCACAAAAATAGACCAAAGGACATACAAATACAAATCCTATAAAAGTACCCCAACCCCCCAAAAGAAAAAAAAACTCTAACAACCAACATTTGAAAATATAAACAAGGACAAATCTCAGTTAAATATGAAAATATATACAGCGATGTACTACGATTATAGACAACGCCAGTGAAAACACGAGTATTTGAATCCTTTTCTTTTTTTGTTGTTGTATTCATTCGAATATCCTAGCAAAAATTTGGGACATTTTCCCTGTAGCCTCCATCCAATGTTATATACCCGAATATGCATTGAACTCTACAACAAAAAAAGGAGGAATTCTGGTGAAAGATATCCTTAATGGTACGACATTCCAGGAACCACATATAACATGCATATGTACATTGTACAATGTTCATCTATAATGCAATATGGGAACATCACAGCGTATCGCGGGACAAAAAATGTTGATGTTGTTTTTCGTTATTATTGCGTGTATATTACTTTTTTTAGAGGATAAAGTGGATTTGAAGTAAACAATCTGGGATTATAATCATCAATATTAAATGCACTCTTTTATATCATTCCATCCATCAGCTGAGCTAAATATTTATTTATGTATTTTGGAATTTTATAAGGCTTTGTATTGCAAAAATTATTGACATATTATTTACACTTCTTGTTGATGAGCAAATATTTTTTAAGACTTAAGTGATGACGTCGTAATTTTTAAAGCTTGGTATCACATATTTTATTCAAAACAAGAGACAGATCAGAAAAGTATTCTTTAAATTCTTTAAAGTGGCGCCCGAGTAGGCTCTCTGAGTTAATAGGCTTATAACTCTACAACGTCTGGACCAATTTCGATGATTCACGGTCTCCAGCCAAACAAGAAACTTACCCAAGACAATTCCTGAAAAAAAAATGATGAAGAAAATTAATTAAATGTGCGGTATTTTACGACGTGTCGTCTTCATGAAAGGTAATGTTTATGTTTACGTTACGTTTTGACAATTTTTTGCGATGATTGATGGTTTGTTGGGAATAGCAAAATATTCAGATTCCCAAAAATAACTATTACCGAATTCTCTTGTAATAAAAAATTAAATGATATTTTTAACTTCCCATAGGAAGTTATTGTAATCGGTCCGATTTGTCGAATTGAACATTTTGACATTTCTCGACGTTTCAAGGTCCCTAGAGTCGAAATAAAAGATTTTTAGAAAGATGTCTGTGCGTGCGTGTGTACGGACGTTAGTACGTCTCGACGTTTTTTTCGTAGTCCATAGCTCAAGAACCAGTAGAGATATCGACTTCAAATGAATTTTGTTATAGAGATAATAATGCAGAAAAATTAAGAAAGGGCTCTCTAGAAAATTGCGTTGGTGGTTCTTTTTACCATAGCAGTTTAAAAAAAAGTGAAAATTTCGGTTAACCCTAAATATCTCATGAACCAATAACGCTAGAGACTTGAATTAAATTTTATATTATATATTGTAACGTGATACCAAACAAATATATTTTTGGAACAAAATCCAACTAACGGTTTTTTTTATAAATCAAAAAAACTGAAAAAAAAAATTAGTCACCTCCGAAAATTTTACGAAAAAAAACGGTTTTATCTCCAAAACAATTTTGTGAAACGAAGAATAACGTATTTAATATCAGGTAAAATTTTTTGAAAAATCTAATTGACAGTTTTCTTACAAAAAATAAAAACCTAAAAAAAAAATTAATAAAAGTTAATAAAAATTGACTTTCGAATTAAATAACTTTTCAAAAGTTTAAGGCATTGGCTTTAAACTAATTAATAAAAATTTTTCAAAACTTTGAGATATTGGCATAAAACTACTTTAATCTTTCAAAAAATATTGTTGTAAACATTCAGTAAAATTTTGAAAAAAATCGACATGACAGTTTTTTTTACAAAAAATTAAAAACCGAAAAAAAAAATTTAACAAAAGTTTGTAAAAATTGATTTTCGACTCAAAAATCTTTTCAAAACTTTGAGATATTGGCTTTAAACTACTTTAATCTTTCAAAAAATATTGTTCTCAACATTCAGTAAAATTTGGAAAAAAATCGAACTGACAGTTTTTGTACAAAAAATTAAAAACCTAAAAAAAATTTAACAAAAGTTGGTAAAAATTGATTTTCGACTCAAATATCTTTTCAAAAATTTGAGATTATGGTTTCCAACTATTTTTTACTTATAAGAAATACTATTTTCAACATTCGGTAAAGTTTTGAGAAAAATCGAATTGAAAGTTTTTTTTACAAAAAATAAAAACCCAAAAAAAAATTTATAAAAGTTGGTAAAAATTGAATTTCGACTCAAATATCTTTTGAAAAATTTGAGATATGGGCTTTAAATTAAGTTTATCTTTTAAAAAATGTTGTTGTCAACATTCAGTAAAATTTTGAAAAAAATCGAATCGACAGTTTTCTTACAAAAAATTAAAAACCGAAAAAAAATTTAACAAAAGTTGGTAAAAATTGATTTTCGACTCAAATATCTTTTCAAAAATATGAGATAATGGCTTCTTGCTAATTTTTACTTATAAGAAATAATGTTTTCAATATTAGGACAAATTTTGAAAAAAATCGAACTGACATTTTTTTTTACAAAAAATTAAGAACCTAAGAAAAAAACAATACTAAAACTTGGTATAAATTTACTTTTGACTCAAATAGCTTTTCAAAAATTAAAAGTATTGGCTTCAAACTTATTTTATTTCACAGAAAATATTATTTTCGATATTCAATAACATAAAATCTACAAAAAATAGTACAAAAATTCGGTAAAAATTGATACATATAGACAAACTTTTAAGCAAGACAAATCGACAGACGGGATGGGAAGTTATCAGTGTGGGTCGCATCCCAGCCTCTTTTCTTTCAAACTTTGTCCTATTACTAAAAACAGCATTTCAATAGGAAGTCATGTCTTAGCCCCCTTTTTAAGTTTCTTCTTGCAAAAGTGATATAACTCAGAGTTGAAGGAAGAAAACAATAATTAATTTTTAAATTTAAATTTTCCAAAAAAAAAAAAACTATAAAAAACAAGACGATACTTGAGTTATTATATTAATAATACAATTGTGTGATGCAACATGTTTTACAAAAAATTGACTTAAAAATTATTTCAAAAACTCTTCTTCTCATATAGCCTTAGTAATTTCTTCTGTTTAATAAGGATTAATGCAAAGTCTTAGAAGATTTGTAGATTATGGTTCAAATGCAATGCATTTCTTTTAATTTATTTTCTATGGAGGCACTTTGGCGTATAATTACTTTTTCAATGTTTAAAAAAAATTTAATAACAAATAGTTTTTTCGAGGTATTTCAAATTTTGGTACCCACCTCCCAATCTGCTAGCAAATTTAATACTGTAAAAATCAATTAATTGTCCATAAACTTTATCTGTTATGATGTTTCCTTTGTTTAAAAATAAAAGAAACAATGGATTTTACTAAAGTATATTTTATTTTTAACAATTCTATATGATTCATAGTTCATCGATTTTTATATAAACAATTAAAAGCGAAATAGAATACACAATTATTCTAAATCCTCTTTCTACACTCTAAATACTCTAAATTCCATACAATTAGTAGTTTTATTTCATTTATATATTTATTTGAAATAATAATATCGTTGCGCAATTCGAAATTCATTCATTTGTTTTTAGCTTTTATTTTTGTTTTTATTTTGTTTTACCATCATAAATAAATCGTGATCCTGTGGTTTGCATTATATGCAAAACAATATCATTTTCATTATTCAAATAATTAAATACCTTAAATCTATTTTTATGTATGGATTTATTCCAAATTCAAACAAAAACCAATTCAGGGAATTATTGCAATAATATATGAATATAATTTAATTTTTGTTTGCATTTTCAACTAAATTCATGCGTGACACCAAAACTAATAACCATCTAATATATAATATTTCTATAAAATATTATATTTGAAAATGCATTAAAAAAATGCTCGTTTAATGGCAAAATGCAAAATCCTGAAAATTGATTCCCAGAAATATAATGGAAATTATTATATACATCCGCTTATTCGTTCGATTTCAAATCCCATGATGCAGAGGAATGTCGTTGTTTTGATTTGATATTGATGGTGACGATGTTGGGTTATCATCATATAGGGACAGGAACACTCAAAACAATATTCATATATTTCGGTTGGACCCCTTAAACAAATTAGCATCATAAAGTTTTGACGCGGGATTAGCAAGAAGATTTTTCGCATGAGGATTGTGAACAGAAAAATAAATTCCCGACAAATTCAGCCAAACGAATGAAATTAATATTCTTAGTCATCCCAAACCCATCTCCATCTCCATCTCCGACACTCCATCGATATCGACATCACCATCACCAGAAGCTTAAAAGTACTCAATAAAACAATATGGGCATGGGTAACAAGGTCTCCAGATTGAATTCCAGGAATTATTGCCCGAAGAAGACGAGGCAAGGTAAGTCACACCGATGACTCTTCGATGCTTATACAACACTTGAGTTGATGGCTTTTTCACAAGGTTGTCAAGACTGTCTGTGCGTCTGCAGATGGACGACAATGGCCAACGACGACGATGACGGCGACGACTACATTCGACGTGGATGGAGGTAATTGCGCTAATTTAGCTATAACCGTCAAATACGATCAATAAATTCGACTTGAATGGTTGTCGGTTGTTCTGGTGTGGTGTGGACTTGATATAAGCACTGTCGATAGCCAGTCAGTGGAGTATAAGCTGCTCTGATGGTTATAATATCAACCATTAGTTAGTTGCGACTTGTGTGCGTCGTAAAGTTTTATTACTTCTCAGCAACAACGCACTGTTATTGGTAAGATGACTGCGCATTGGATCTGGGTATGAGGAGGAGAACTCACTAGGTACAAACATACAAACTTATATATTCATAAATTTCGTACCGTCATCAGGGTGGTGTTAAGCTAATTTGACTTAAAGGAGAAATAAAACTTGTTAAAAGTCTGAAGCTGATGGTGATGGCTGGACAAAAAGGTCTTCAAGCTTCCAGAGTTCTATCAAAATTTTATGGTTTTATTGAAGGGTGTAGAATATAAAGGTATAAAGTGCACTGAAAGAAATATTATATCATAAAATTATATAATCTTATGGTTAAAGTGCTCTGACTCAAAATTCCAAATATACAAATATCGGGTTTTAGTCAAGAGTATACGATAACTTAGGCGACAAGATATTATAGCGGAATTTTTTAGAACAGTTAAAAATAAGCATTTTTTACTATGAGAGGGGGGTCTATCACCCCCCGTTTAGGCGGGAGGGGCAATTAAAAAAAATTATTACATAAAATGGAGTTTTATACGTTGTTTTAAAGCCAACATACTGTTCCATTAGCCACTTTTTAAATAAAGTCAAAACTATGCATAGTTTTTGAAAAACGTAATTTTAAACTCAAAATGTCTGTAAAAAAAGTTTAAACAAAATTTCAACTTCAATATTTCAAAACCCTTTGTTTATGAATATGTTTTTTTTTTAATAATTTGTTGCTCTTATTAATTATTAATCAAAAACTGAAAACTAGATAATCTTATGTCTTTTAGTTTTTGAGAAAATTGAAAATAAATTTTAATTAAATTATTATTTTTTTTTGCTTGAGTGGTCTTATTTTGATAGTAATAATGGTAGGTGCGAGTTTGGGCGTATGCAACAGTGAAGTGTGTATGGGCCCCTGCTTGGGCACACTATAGGATTTGGGATAGGTGCTAGGTAGGGTGTATGGAAAATTTCTTTTGCATTTAAATAAGCTGGATTTAACAAAAATTAATTTAGCCTAAGTATATCTTAATCCATATTCGATTTTTAGTAATTTTCAATTTTCTCGAGCACTAGTTGACATAAAATCATCTAGTATTCAGTTTTTGATCAAAAACAAATAGCTATTATAAAAAAAAAATGTTTTTTTGTTCCATGGATTAGTAGTTTTTGTGAAATTCCTTATTTCATGAAAGGTGCCAATAATTAGTACAAAAATCGGGGGTGCCAACCATTGTACCCTTTACGCTAAGATCAATGAATTCTAAAAAAAATAGTAGATAATCTCAAAGTTTTGAAAAATTACACTTTAAACCTTGTTTTTAACTTTTTTTTGCACAAATTTTGACTTTAAAACAATTTTTTTCAAAAACTATGCATAGTTTTGACTTGATTTAGAAACTAGCTAATAGATAAAAGTTTTGGCTTTAAAAAAAGGTATAATACTTAATTGTTAGTATTACCGTTATTTTTTAATTATTTTTTTCCATTACCTTACCGCCTAAACGGGGGGAGATAGACCCCCCCTCCCATAATAAAAAATGCTTGTTTTTAACTGTTCTATACAAATCCGTCATCAAACTTTGTCGCCTAAGTTATCTTACTCTCCCCGGGTTTTATTATAAGGAATCGACAACTTACCCAATCGGAGAAGGTACGTCTCTTTGAATGGTTCATCGGCTTCAATTATTGAGTCTAAGCGATGCCCAATTCTTGAGAACGCCGCCCGCGCCGTGAAATTGACTACTATTGATTGTTTGCTGTGGATGCCTAAACGGCAGCGACACTTTTACAAAACCGTTATCTCACTGCAACGTCAACATTACACAACGATAGTCACCATGAAATAGACTGAAATGTTTGCACTAATCTTGTTCTTGCCAATCTATTAGTCTGAGAAATACGGCCGAAAATTGGAGTTACCGATATTAAAATTGCGGTAATTGACTCCAAATTTCGGTAGAAAATTTTCACAATTTGCAGACGTTGTTGTTGCGTTCACTGAATAAATTGAGAGTGACACTTTAAAGATAAGTGAAAGGGCATTGCAACCCACAAGTAGCCAAACGGTTATAAAATCAACAGGAAGTTTATTTGGCTTTGCTTCGCGGGGAGAGGGGTTCCCGATTAAACTCATTGCTATTAAAAAATTACCTTTTACTTCTACTTATACAGAGGTAGGTTGTGAAAAGTTTGAAGTCCAAATTGGAGTCAGACAGGACTAAATATTGTCACCAATTCTGTTATTATTGATGATCAGTGAAGTGCTGGCAGTTGCTTTGAGAAGGAACGGAGAAATGAGCCGGGCCTTGGCAACAACGCATACGTTGCATGCTGTCAAATAATCATGGACCTTTTTACTTGCGACATATAGGAACTATATGGCAAGTTTTGCATTCGTGCAAAATTTCGAACTCGAGATTTTAATCAAACATGATATTACGATGGTAGAGAAGTCGAAAAAAGTGGGTCCCGCGATTCCGTCCGGTCAATTTTGTCTGTCTGTCCACGCTCCTACAGCCTAAACCATTGGGTCGATTGAGTTCAAACTTGGAAGTTAAGGTTTTGAGCAGATTTGCGCTAGGCGTTTTTTCATTTTTTTTTTAAAGATCAAAACTAACAGTGGCCCCCATACAATTTTTTGGTCAAAAAACGAAAATTCGAATTTTCTCAAAAACAAACCGATAGATTTTTTTTAAATTTTCTCTAAAATTTTATTTTTTAACTTGGCTTCTTTTAATAAGAAAAACATATTTTTGTATTGCTCAGGAAAGGTACCGCTCATAGAACCGTTTTTTTGTTTTTTAATTTTCTCAGCAACTTTTGAACCGATTTCAATAATTTTTTTTCTGAACGAGCTCTTATATTGCCTTAACAATATTTGATTATCAAAAGTGCAATTTTTTATTGTTTGGATTTTTAAAAAAATATTGAATTTTTTTTTTTCAAAATTCTATATCTCAAAAACGGGCCAACATTTTTTTACAAAATTCAAATGTAGAGCGTATATTTACAATCACTAAACAGCTGCATACCAAAAATATTTTTAGAACAAAATTGAAAAATTTTATATATAAAAAATTAATTTAAAAAAAACCGCTCTAACGATTTTCAAAAAAAAAAATTTGAAAAATCAAGGGTTTTTTGATTTATAAAATGGCATTTAAATTTTTGAAGGCAAGCTTATTTTTCAGGTAAAATTTTGAATCTTAAATTAGTTTTATTTTAACTGTATTAAATGTAACCCCCTCCCAAATAAAATGCACGACTGGGTCGCACGAACTTGCTCCTGTATTCAAAGAGTCTGTTTAAAAAAGTATCTATGTATAAGATTTAAAAATATACCTGTAAAATAAGTTTGTCTTCAAAGATATAAATGCCATTTGATTTGTCGAAAAAACCTCCATTTTTCAATTTTTTTGGGAGGGGGTTACATTCAATACAGTTAAAATAATTTAAAAAAAAAATTAATTTAAGATTCAAAATTTTACCTGAAAAATAAGTTTGTCTTCAAAAATTTAAATGCCATTTTATAAATAAAAAAGTCCTTGATTTTTCAAAATTTTTTTTCGAAAATCGT
This sequence comes from Eupeodes luniger, assembly GCA_951509635.1. Taxonomy (NCBI): domain Eukaryota; kingdom Metazoa; phylum Arthropoda; class Insecta; order Diptera; family Syrphidae; genus Eupeodes; species Eupeodes luniger. The sequence goes on from OX608073.1 coordinate 23,450,640, forward strand.
TAGAGCGGTTTTTTTTTAAATTAATTTTTTATATATAAAATTTTTCAATTTTGTTCTAAAAATATTTTTGGTATGCAGTTGTTTAGTGATTGTAAATATACGCTCTACATTTGAATTTTGTAAAAAAATGTTGGCCCGTTTTTGAGATATAGAATTTTGAAAAAAAAAAATTCAATATTTTTTTAAAAACCCAAACAAAAAAAAATTGCACTTTTGATAATCAAATATTGTTAAGGCAATATAAGAGCTCATTCAAAAAAAAAATTGTTGAAATCGGTTCATAAGTTGCTGAGAAAATTAAAAAACAAAAAAACGGTTCTATGAGCGGTACCTTTCCTGAGCAATACAAAAATATGTTTTTCTTATTAAAAGAAGCCAAGTTAAAAAATAAAATTTTAGAGAAAATTTAAAAAAAATCTATCGGTTTGTTTTTGAGAAAATTCGAATTATCGTTTTTTGACCAAAAAAATTGTATGGGGGCCACTGTTAGTTTTGATCTTAAAAAAAAAATGAAAAAAACGCCTAACGCGAATCTGCTCAAAACCTTAACTTCCAAGTTTGAACTCAATCGACCCAATGGTTTAGGCTGTAGGAGCGTGGACAGACAGACAAAATTCTACACGAATGCAAAACTTGCCATATAGTTCCTATATGTCGCAAGTAAAAATTGAAAAATGGAGGTTTTTTCGACAAATCAAATGGCATATATGTATATCTTTGAAGACAAACTTATTTTACAGGTATATTTTTAAATATTATATAGATACTTTTTAAACAGACTCTTTGCATACAGGAGCAAGTTCGTGCGACCCAGTCGTGCACTTTATTTTAAGACTACAACGGTGGGGCTGAAAATATATTCGGGAAAAATAAAGGTGTTCAGCTCCAGAACGATTTAAAAATTCCGTCGTAGAGAAAGTGGAGAGCTTAATGTTTGAAAGAATTACATTGGCAATGGGTTAGATACACCCTTCGAAAAGGTTTGGACTGTATTGCCAGTGGAACCTATTCAGAAGACACAAGAGTCGGAAGAACAAGAAAGACGTTTAGAAAAATGGTCGAAGGGGTATTGCCGAGACTGGGGATGAGACATTTGGACCTGTCTGCCACGCAAAGGAGTTGTGTGATCAGGTTTTAGGTTCAAGTTCAAACGGATTAATTGTTTTTCTTGTCTAGATTGTATTAACTTTCTAGAGGAAGTTATGGTAATCGTTCCGATTTGTCAAATTGAAAATGTTTACATTTCTTGGCGTTGTCTGTGCGTGCCTGTATAGGTACGTTCGTAGGTCCGTACGTTCAGGAAGCTCTTTTGTCGTAAATATCTGAAGAACCAGTAAAGATATTGATTTCAAATAAATTTTGTTATACAGAAAGAACTGTCCAAAAATTTGAGTGGATGGTTTTTACCATCGCAGTTTCAAAATAAAGTTAAATTTTTTTAACCGAAAATATCTCACAAACCAATAACGCTCGTGATGACAATTAAATTTTATATAATATAATGTGACGTGATACCAAAATAATATAATTTAAAAAAAAACAATTAATTGTTTTTATATAAATTTAAAAAAAACGAAAAAAAATATTCGAATATTTTACGAACAACAAAATGATTTTATCTCTTAAATAATTCTATGTTACGAATAAGAGTAACGTTTTTGACATCTGGTAAAATTTTGAGAAAAATCGAATTTTTGGTTTTCTCTCAAAAAAAAAATTTAAGAATATCATTATTAGCAGTTTATTAAAAATTGATTTTCGAATCATATGTCTTTTCAAAAACTGAAAAAATTTTCTTCAAACTTATTTTATCTTATGAAAAATGTTGTGTTTTTTTTAATGAAAATTAAAATCTACAAAAATTAGTACGCAAAATTCGTAAAAATTGGTATTCGATTCTCGATATCTCGTGAATAAATGAAAGTAGGTATTGACTTCAAAATGATTTCAAACTGTGCTAAATTTTCTTAGAAAAATCCAATCTGTATTGTTTTACATACAAAATATAAACTTTAAGGAAATGTTACTAAAATTATTAGAAATTGGTTTTCGACTAAAATTCTCGTTTACAAAAATAGATTTTAAAATCAAATTTTTCCATCATATGCAAAATATTGTTCATAATTTCTAGTATTTTTTTCCGAAAAATTCAACTGAAAACTTATTTAATAAATCACGAAAACCTACAAAACCAAAAAAAAAACTGTTAAGAAATGGGTTTCGACTCAAGTATTTGTAGAACAAAAATAGATATTGACTTCAAATTATTTATCTCACACAAAATATTGTTTTGAATATTTTGTTAAAGTTTTAAATGAAATAAATCGACGGGATGGGAAATTATCAGTGTTTGTCGCATCCCAGCCTCTTGTTTCATATTTGTTTTGTACTTTTGTCCATCAAATTTCTGACCAAATTGTGAAATCGTTATCATTTTTTATACATTACTACAATGCTTTTTTGGGTTTATTAATTTTTTAACCCCAGTTTTGACAAAATTACGAAATGCCAATTGAAAAAAAGAAAAATAAACTAAAATAGGATCTCAAATTTTTGATATAATTTTGGCCTAAATTATAAAGCTATCATTTCAAAAGTAAGAAATGAGCGTACCAAATTTTGACAATGTTTTTGACCTACATAATTAAAAAAATAGAAAACTGTTTGACGTACAAAAATTCGTTGGGCAAAAAAAGTCATTGGAATGCTTTGAAAATCGTACATGCTAAACATAAGTTACAAGACACATTGGTAAAACTTCTGGTGACACTTTACATACGTAAACTTCTGCCATTATGTTACTCTTATGGTTTAACACTACCCTTTTTTCTATCGGTGTACATGTACAATCATACTGTTTCCGTTTAAAAATAATATAAATTTTCATACAGTACATAACTCATGGTCCGAGAACAAAAATTATGATGGTGCAATAATTCCTTCCATCAGTTCTTTTTATTTCAAAAGATTTTTTTAACGATGTTACTTATTTAAAAAAGTCCCAACTCCAAGAACCGGTAGAGCTTGTTGCATTTAGTGTATACAAAGTACTCCCGTCCTTAAATTGAACTCACGAAAAGCCTTTAAAATTTATTGATTGAAAAGTTTTCTTGATGTTGCTTTTAATGTTGTATAAAATGATGATGGTGATGATGATTTCGACGCCATGGATGATGATGATGGCGTGGTGGTGATAATAGCCGCGGAATTGTTCAACCTCAATAGAATGGTGTCGACACCACTTAAAGCAAAGAAAAAAAGGACAACCCAAACACTTAACTTAAAAATAAAGACATCTTAAGGCACACCATCATCACCATAACTATAAGATGAGGGCCGAAACATGCGATGCATGCGTAATGTGATGTATTGTAAAGATGCTCCACCGTTAAATTGTGAAGTATGTATATTGAAATGAGTGACAATAAAAAAATACACTAAATGACGTATTTCGAAAATGTTCCTTGTACGGCTAATGCTGTCATAAATAAATCAAATGGTTGACAGTACATGTCTATAAAGTATATATACGAGTTCGAGTAAGACAGTGCCGCGACGCACGCACCGCGGCTAGTTGAATGAATGACAACCAAGTTTTAGTCTTTTTAGTCTGCGAGTCTAAGTGCTATTCGATCATAAAAAGGAGTGACAGCAGTAACTAAAATATGTATATAAAAGAGAGACATTTCAAAAACGTTTTCGATAAAATATTTCAGTTTTTATATCGACATTTTAATGACATAAACAATTTCTTATCGGTCTCGGTTTATTTGTTGGAAGTATATTTTTGTTTTTTGGTAATTTTTAATAGTGTATTTAGTGTTTTAGTCTTTACTTTGTATTTTTCCGAAATGTCGAATCTTTTACAACGCACTCAAAACAATTTTCTAAACAATTAAAAATGGGAAGATAAAAATAAAATTGTTTTTGGTCAAGATTGTTCATTTAATGATTTATTATTTTTCTAAAGTCCATTTTAGATTAATATTATTCTATACAGTTTAAAGTTTTCCAATAAAAGGTTCTAGTTTGAGTAGACCTCTATTAGACCAGTTGTCATTGTTGTGGCTGCCATTTTTTGACACCTGAGAAGTAAGAATTACGCTATCATTAACAATCTTACTATGCACCTTCCACAAACGCATTGAGGTTGTTAGAATTCACTAAAAAAAATGGTGAATATTTTGTAGTCACCAGTTCTCAAAACTAAAAAACTTTTAGGTTATATTATAAAGTATTTTTCTGTCTAAAAGAGTGAGACAAATTGAGTTGTTGTCAAAAGTAAGTTATTTGAAGAATCAAAACCGTGTACGTCACTCAACCACAGTTGATGAAAACACAGGTATGTCGAATAATCGTCGATCTTCCCTTATGCATCAAAATCATCTGGACTTTAATTGACAAATTATTAACTTCCCATAAGAAGTTATTGTAATGGGTCCGATTTGCCGAATTGAAAATTTCGACATTTCTCGACGTTTCAAGGTACCTAGAGTCGAAATAAAAGATTTTTAGAAAGATGTCTGTGCGTCCGTACGTCCGTTTGTCCGTATATTCGTACGTTCTCGACGTTTTTTTTGTCATCCAAAGCTCAAAAACCAGAAGAGATATCGACTTCAAATAAATTTTGTTATGCAGATAATAAGGCAGAAAGATGCAGAAAGGGCTCTCAAGAAAATTGAGTGAGTGGTTTTTTTTACCATAGCAGTTTAAAAAAAGGTGAACATTTTGGTTAAACCTAAATATCTCATGAACCAATGACGCTAGAGACTTGAATTAAATTTTATATTATATATTGTGACGTGATACAAAACAAGTTTATTTTTGGAAAAAAATCCAATTTAGTTAAAAAAAACTGAAAATAAAATAATTTGTCACCTCGAAAATTGTACGACTAAAATATGATTTCATCTCTAAAACAATTTTGTGCAACGAAGAATAATGTTTTTGATATCTAATAAAATTTTGAAAAAAATCTAATTGATAGTTTTTTTTATAAAAAATAAAAACCTAAAAAAAACATTACTCAAAGTTGGTAAAAATTGAATTTCGACTCATATATCTTTTCAAAAACTTGAGATTAAGGCTTCAAATTTATTTTATCTTATAACAAATATTGTTTTCAATATTCTGAGAAAAATCGAATTAATAGTTTTTTTTACAAAAAATAAAAAACCTAAACAAAAATTGATTTTCGACTCAAATATCTTTTCAAAACTTTGAGATATTGGCTTTAAACTACTTTAATCTTTCAAAAACTATTGTTGTCAATATTCAGTAAAATTTTGAAAAAAATCGAATTGACAGTTTTTGTACAAAAAACTAAAAACATAAAAAAATTAACAAAAGTTGGTAAAAATTGATTTTCGAATCAAATATCTTTTCAAAAACTAGAGATTAAGGTTTCAAACTTATTTTATCTTATAAGAAATATTGTTTTCAACATTCGGCAAAATGTTGAGAAAAATCGAATTGACATTTTTCTTACAAAAAATAAAAACCTAAAAAAAAATTAATAAAAGTTGGTAAAAGTTGATTTTCGACTCAAATATCTTTTCAAAACTTTGAGATACTGGCTTCTAACTAATTTTAGCTTAAAAGAAATATTGTTTTCAACATTAAGAACATTTTTGATAAAAATCGAATTAACAGTTTGTTTACAAAAAATAAAAACCTAAAAAAAATGTATAAAAGTTGGTAAAAATTGATTTTTGACTCAAATATCTTTTCAATACTATGAGACATTGGCTTTAAACTACTTTAATCTTTCAAAAAATATTGTTGTCAATATTCAGTAAAATTGTGAAAGAAATCTAATTTACAGTTTTTGTATAAAAAATTAAAAACCTACAAAAAATTTAACAAAAGTTGGTAAAAATTGTTTTTCGACGTAAATATCTTTTCAAAAATTTGAGATTATGGCTTTCAACTAATTTTATCTTATAAGAAATATTGTTTTCAATATTCAGAAAAATTTTGAGAAAAATCGAATTAATAGTTTTTTTTACAAAAAATAAAAACCTAACAAAAAAATGTATAAAAGGTTGTAAAAATTGTTTTTCGACTCAAATAGCTTTTCAAAAATTAAAAATATTGGCTTATTTTATTTCACAGAAAATATCGTTTTCTATATTCATTAATTTTTTTATAAAAATCCAACGGTCCGTTTTTCATAAAAAAATATAATCTACTAAAAATAGTACTCAAATTTGGTAAAAATGTATGCATATTGACAAACTTTTAAGCAAGAGAAATCGACAGACGGGATGGGAAGTTATCAGTGTGGGTCGCATTCCAGCCTTTTTTTTTTAAATTAAAAATAACAGTAGTCCACATACAAAACTTTTGGTCAAAAATTCGAATTTTCTCAAAAACGAACCGATAGATTTTTATCAAATTTTATATATTTTTGAATTGATCTATAAGGGTACCCTCCCCCCATAGAACTGTGATTTTGTTTTTAAGGTTTCTCAAGAACTAATGGACCTATTTCAATGATCTTTTATTTTTGCACAAGCTCTTTTACTGTCTTTTTGATTATTACAAAAACATTATTTTTTTCAAAATTCGATATCTCAAAAACGGGGCAATTTTCTTATAGAAAATTGAATGTAAAACTCATGGTAATAATTTTTTTGGTGGATTTGGGTTTTGGTTGCATTGTATGCAAAAATGTTTAAAATTGTGTTGAAAGTAAAAAATTTTTGTTTCTTGTATTTAAAGAAACATGTATAATGTAATGAGGTATACAATTTTTCTAAAAATTAAATAAAAACAAATTAAGGTAAATAAATAAGTTAGGAAAAAACTTTAGTGTGGCACTGACAAATTACACGCGTTACAGAATCTCTTTTCAGTTCCAGTTCTCGAGAGATTCAAAGTTCATTGTTTTTCAATTATCCATTAGTTTACCGAAAGTGTTACTTTTGCTGTTTTTGGCACATTTAAATGCTTCAAATTCGTGTTTAAGTCTCAGTTCTAGACTATCCAAAGCAAATTCACTTCAAAACGGAGATTTCTTTAACTTTTTATGATCTAAAAAGTGTTTGTATTTAATAAAAAAACAATTTTTAAAGAATAAAAACACTTTAAAAAAGCCTTACACTTTTTATGTGCGTCAAAAAAAAAATAAGATGGAATTAAAGACGACTTTCAAGAATTTAAGGGGGTATTCTAGTGTAGAGACATGAATTTCGCCCGGTTTTTGAAGCGTTGTATAAAGGAAACAAAAAATATTTTTAATATCAATTTTTTTATCATTTGTTTATTGATTTGTTGTTCATACATAAAAAAATTAATTAAAAAAAAATTAAAATTAACAAAGTTACAAGCAGTCAAAGTGGGGGGTCTAAATAAAAGAGGGTGTCCTGGCGTGCATCCTACCAACCCTCCTGGTGATCTGAAAAACAAAAACCAGACGGATTCTTAATTATTATAGATGTCGCTATCGTTTGACCCTTGGATAAGTTAAAAAAAAACTTTTTAACAAAATGGCAGCAGTTTGAAAAAAAAAATGTTCTTGTTGCATATTTTTCAACAATTCCGAATTTTTAAAAAATACTAAATGAGAAGTTATATTTTTGGGCAAGGACCACACGATAAAGAGATGTATAGAGAACATCCTCTCCAAATTTGAAGTAAATCGGTCTATTAGAACTCGATATATCCTTACCGCCAGCACGAAAAAAGTAGTTTCGAGAAAAACGCGTTCAGTGTTTTGAGACAAGTTTTCGACAATTTTACTTATAGAATGATACAGAATACGTACATATTTTTAATCCATATAAAAATCCTTCCTCTACTTCAAAATACTGATTCGATGTTCTCTGATGAAGACGAGCAGTTCTACCCTCCTTTGACGCCTCTGAAGTCCGGAATTCCGAGCGCTCGACCTTCCGAGTTTCTATAAACTTCAAAACCAGTTTCTATGACCTTCAATTAACTTGTGAAATAATAGGAAAATTAAAAAATCCTTTTAAACGCATATTCTTGAATGTCTAAACTTTGGAAATATGAAAAAAAAATTTTTGATTTTTTCAAAATTCTACCCTAGAATACCCCCTTAAAGACAACTTAAAATTAAAACACTATACTAAAGTTATTCCAAATTCTAAATTGTGTGAAACCAAAGATTTTAGTTATTTTTGACAGTAAACCGTTAAATTACTAACAAATCTTTAGATGAAATCTATACTTAACTGTATAACCTTTACAGCTCGTATGACCCCCTCCCCTGGATCGTCCATTGGTCAAAAGTTGATGCATTCGTGCTGAGCGATTGGAATAGCGCTGGATTTCCGAATCAAACTATGTTCTTATGTTCTTGGTTCAGTCATCAGTTCAAAGTAGTATTTTTAGCAACAAAGTTTAAAGCAGTAAAATAAATTTTTTTATATACATATATAAAAAATAAATAGTTTAAAATGTATATGAATTCAAGGGAATTCCTACGAAAATTAAAAAAAATACTCTCTCAGGGGGGGTCATGACCCCTACGACCCCCTGGACAATTTGATATCGTTTTTCCTTATTAATGTCATACCTTCCTCGGTTTCTACGCTCGTTAGCTCTTTAAAAATTAATTCTACACTGCCATTGAGTGTAATAACTCCGCCTATACTTGAGCGAGTTAATTATTCTATGGGACCAAACATTTTTCGCACTCGCACTGTGGCAAGACTCCTAAGAAATCTAAACACACATAAATCCGCTGGTCCGGATGGTATCCCCGCTATTGATTTGAACAGGGGTTCTTCAACGCTGGCAAAACCTTACCTCTTGTGGATCGATCACATACGCTATGCAAGATGTTTTTCTCCCCCTCTGATCTGGGTGTTATCTACAAGCTATATATACGTCCAAAGCTTGAGCATAACTCAAATCTCCGGGCTAGTGCTCCTGCAACTTACTTGAGCTGCTTGGACAGTATTGAACGTAGAGCATTTAGATTAATTGGTGATAATACCATCATCGGATCATTTACGTCAATTGAACATCGTCGTAAAGTTTCTTGTCTTGCCCTTTTTTACTGTTATTTTAACGGTTTATGCTCTAGAAAAATAGCCAGTTGCATTCATCCCCCTAAACAGTTCAACTGTAATATCCCCTTGAGTATGCGCTTATTATAAAAAAACACCTTTTCTCCATAATGAAAGGAACGTCCTTTTAAGAAACGCATACATTTTTTAATATACCAAAATTAAACATCTTATTGGAACTCTTGTAGAAACGATTTGTTTTGTTTTTAAGCTCAGCGTGGATAAGGATTTTGATTCACACACATCACAAGTTAAAAAAATATGTTTTGTTAGAAATTTTTCGAAAATGGGTTTGAAATATTGTGTTAAGAGATATCCAATATGGATTTGACTACATTGCGTAATGTTATGGAATAGTATCATCGGAAGAGAAAGTCTCAGAAAAATACTAAAACGTCGATCTTATGGGCTTACATAAAATGTTATAGTTGAAACAAGATGGTTGCAATAGTCACACAAATTATCGTAACGATTTCTTTAAACCTAAGACCAAGCTATAAAACCAAGTAAATGCGATACACTAGTGAATAATTTTGTCCTTAACATTATTTAAAAAGTTGTTCATATATTTTTTTTTTTTTTTAAATATCAAAACACTTAAATATTATTTCGATACTCATATTATACACGCAGGTGTATAATTTTCATGTGTATTTAGAATAAAAAGAAAATAATAAATGAAATAAACCTTAAACAGGTGAACAAAATATTCATAAAGGGGTAAACAATTTTATCGATCAAATAACACACATTATCCCTCAGGATATGTTTTTGTTTTTATTTTTTTTTTTTTAAAAGGGTTCAACATCAACATGCAATTAACTGAAGAGAGAGAGGGAGAGTGTATAAAAATCGATTTAGGCACACACTTCATATCAACAACATAAAACATCCTTATTCGAACACTGAATGGCATGGTTCGTTACATATACAAAAATATACTTTTGACCGTGAATCCAAAATAAAAAGGTCTAACCCATTCGACACAAAAACAAATGTAAAACGAAATGCAAATGGACCAGGAAATGCCATAGGGACACATCAGGATGATATAACAAAACAAAACAAAATACCAAAATAGGTAGAAAGAGAAGACAAAAACGAACAAAAATCTAACCCCCTAACAATTTATAACCATTAAATGATATCCTGTCTAAATATTTATAGAATTGAAATTGAATTTAAGTCCTTTTTTTAACACTTCGTCTTCGTCTTCTTCTTTTTCTTATTTTTAAGGGCTAAGTATATCGAGTGTTAAATGGAAATAGAGGCTATGAAGTCGCAAGAAAAACATGCCACTACCACAAAACAGGAAAAAGGTATTATATAGGAACCTACGTTTATAGGTCTTGGCTCTTATAGGCAGGAACTTGAAGTTTGTGTTATTTGGTATATGGATGAGAAAGGTTAGTTTATACAAGATATAGGCCAGTATAATAGGTCACAGTGTCTGTTAATAGCATCTAGAAGCATTATTGGCAGGCAAAGCGTTTTTTTCTTTTTTTTTTAACCACCTTCCTACCTATACCTTGAAGGGATTTCCCTTTTGGTTATATAGGACCTTTCCAAATGAAAATCTTTTGATAAAATCATTATTTGTCGTTTAAGGACCCAAACGAAAAAAACAAAAAAAAAACACGGAAAGTCCTTCGTTTATAGCTGGGTAACGTTTTATAATGTTGTTTTTTTTTTGTGAGCTTTTGAAGTGGAAGAAAAGATACAAACTTATACAAATCATTAAACAAACAAAAAACAAAACTTTGATAGACGTTTTTCCTCAGGAGGTAGTTGTTAACTATTCTTTAAGCCTATTTTAAATAATTGTGTGTTATGTATGAAAAATTACATTAGCTCAACGTTAAACTTTATCGGTAAGTGTGTTATACCAACATTTTTTTTGACACTTAAGGCTTAAAAAAAAAAAACAATAACAAGGCCATAACAAAAGCTTTATCAAGTGACCAACTTGCGGTGGTCAAATTTGTTTGTAGCACAATCATTTTTAATTGTAGGATTTGATTCAAGCTTAATGAGCTAAGGCTTAATTTTTTTTTGGAAAATTGAGTTTGTAAGAAACACACAGTCAAGAATAAGATTTCATTATCACTTTCAAATTGTATACAGGAATACTTTACTTTATTCCATTTGTCGAAAGTTGTAAACGGGGGGTCTTCTTATAAGCAGTTTTATTTTGATACTAGCGGCCCGTCCAGGCTTCGCACGGATAGACAAAATTAGGTACAGATATTTATGTTATAAGCATGCTAATTAAAACGACCACGAATCACTAAATTAGAAAAAATTGTATGCTTATCTTAAAGCCTCCCTGTACCCTACGTTGGCTGTGGTATTTCTAGGTGGCAACAAAATGTATTAATTTTAAGGAGATCTTACTCGAGAAAGTGCCACATACAATTTCCCGTAGGAAAAGCACTCTTTCCTGAAGTCGATACCAACTATGGAAAAAGTTTGTCCCTGGGATTTATTTATTGTTAGGGCAAAGGATATTTTTAAAGTGATCTGTAACCTTTTAAAAGATATGGGCAAATCAGTTGGTATCATTGGAATCCGCAGAACATGTGCGAGCTGACCAGCCACGGGACCTGTAATGATAGTTGCTACAATCACATTATCTCTTAATTCTTTGATCAATAGTCTTGTACCATTACACATATTGGGAGGGCTTAAATTTCTGAAAGCATAACAGGTGTACCTAGCGGACAAAATTGTGAATCTAAACCATTCTCAGATCCCCTTGAACACACACAAAAAATTTCATCAAAATCGGTCCAGTCATTTAAGAGAAGTTCAGTGACATACACACTCACAGAAGAATTATATATATTAAGATTTAAAAAACAAGTATTTTTAAGTTAAATCAAAAAATGTGATTACTTATTTTAAAGAGGAAGATGTGCAAAACGATATTACCAAAATTTCAAAAGAGACTGGGATGTGTCCCCACACACACTGATGACTTCCCATCACGTCTGTCAATTTGTCTTTGCTTAAAATTTTAACAAAATATTCATAACGATACATCAACTAAAAATTACCAACAATATTTTGCATATAATGAAATAATTTAATTTCTAAATTTGTTTCAGTTTGTTTTCGAGATTTTTAGTCGAAACCGATTTTTACTAATTTTAGTAGCATTTCTTGAAAGTTTTTATTTTTTATAAAAAATATACAAATTGGATTTTTCTAAGAAAATTTAGCACTAAAAAATTAAAGGATTTTGAAGTCAATACCTTCATTTATCCACGAGACATCATCAATCGAAGAACAATTTTTACTAATTTTGCGTATTATTTTTTTTTAGATTTTAATTTTTATGAAAAAATTGACCGTTAAAAATTGTACTCAATGTCGAAAAAACTATTTTCCTTAAGATAAAATTAGTTTTAAGCCAATAACTAATTTCGAATTTTTTTAATTTTGAAAAGATATTTGAGTCGAAAATCAGTTTTACCAACTTTTAGTAATGTTTTTGTCAGGTTTTTATTTTTTGTAAAAAATTATATTTTCGATTTTCCTCCAAATTTTACCAAATGTCAAAAACGTTATTTTTCGTTGGATTAAATATTCGATGCGGGACTTATTTTTTTTGTTTCAGTTTTTTTGATTTGTAATAAAAACCGTTAATTGATTTTTTTTTTCAAAATTGTATAAGTATCACGTCACAATATATAAAATGACTAGCGACCCGCCCCGGCCTCGCACGGGTGCAATGCTGATATACTAAATACGCTACAGAAAAACTGTGAACGTTGTTTATAAAAAAACATAGCGGCCCGCTCCGGCTTTGCACGGGTTTAAAATATGTAACTCACTGAAAAAATGATAAAATCAATCCAGTAGATTTGATTTATTCATTTACTGGCCGTAGCCCGCACGCGTTTTTGGAGTACTTAAAACAATTCCCCTTTCCTTATCTTTGGAATATCTTTTATACACAATATTTTCACTTTTTTTTACATTTTTACTTTTTTTTTACATTTTTACAATTTTTTAACATTTTTACTTTTTTTTACATTTTTACTTTTTTTTTACATTTTTACCTATTTATTTTACAACAATAATTAATATATTACAGAATATCTTTATATACAACGTTCACAGTTTTTCTGTAGCGTATTTAGTATATCAGCATTGCACCCGTGCGAAGCCGGGGCGGGTCGCTAGTTATTTTGATAAATCTCGTAGGATTCAGCCTGCGTTTGCAATGTAAGCGGAAAAAATGTAATTATTTGCGACATCACATTAGAAACCTCAAAAATAACAGTATTTGTCCACTATTTAATGGATGATATTATACATAAAAACCTTCCTCATGAGTTACCCTATCTATTAAAAAAAACCGCATCAAAATCCGTTGCGTAGTTTTAAAGATTTAAGCGTTCATAGGGACATACAACATGACACATGACAGAAAAAGCGACTTTGTTTTATACTATGTAGTGATGAAGGCTTTCCCAACGTACGGACGTAATGACAAACGAACGTACGTAGATACGAACGCAAAGACATCTCCTTTAAAAAAAAAGTTATTAAAACTCTAGGGGCCTTGAAACGTCGACAAATGTAAAAATTTGCAATTCTACTAATCGGAGTGATTAACTACCGCTACCGTCTTGCCAAAAAAGATGTAGAAAGAATATTACCTTTATAAAACAATACACTTAATGTATTGCCCATCGAAGTTTTTAACTTCCAATAGTAAGATATTAAGTAGTACTCGTGGCGTGACGGTTAGTGCGTAGGACTGTCATGTCCAGAAGTCTTTTGTTCAATCAATGCCTGTGCAAAGAATTTACAAATCTTCCAAGAGTAAATCTTGTTATGAAAAGTGCTTTCTCTAATTAGCAGTTCGGATTCGGCTTAAGACTGTAGGTCCCCTCCATCGCTGAAGCCTTATTCGAACACAGGAATGGTTGAGAGTTGTAAGTCACTAGGCCCTAGGCCCTAGTTCTCAATGGACTGTTGCGCCACCTATAATTTATTAACTTCCCATTGGAAGTTATTGTAATCGGTCCGATTTGTCGAATTGAAAATTTTGACATTTCTCGACGATTCAAGGTCCCTAGAGTCGAAATAAAAGATTTTAATGTCTGTGCGTGCGTGTGTACAAACGTTAGTACGTTCGTGACTTTTTTTCGTCGTCCATAGCTCAAGAACCAGTAGAGATTTCCACTTCAAATAAATTTTGTTATACAGATAATAATGCAAAAAGATGAAGAAAGGACTCTCAAAAAAATTGCGATGTTTTTACAATAGCAATTTAAAAAAAGATTAAAATTTTGGTTAACCCTAAATATCTCACGAACCAACATTGTTTTTGACATTCAGTAAATTTTGTATAAAAAATCCAACAGTCTGTTTTTTCATAAAAAAATAAAATCTACAAAAAATAGTTTGCAAATTTTTTAAAAATTGATGTTCGGTTCTCGATATCGCGTGAATAATAGGATATAAATTGACTTCAAACTAATTTCATTCATCCAATTTGTATTTGTTCTATAAATTAAAATAAAATTGGTAAAAATTGGTTTTCGGTTAAAATTCTCGTTAACAAAAATGGATTTCGAAATCAATTTTTATCATAATATGCAATATATTGTTCGTAGTTCTTAAATTTTTAAGAATAATTCGACTAAAAATTTTTTTTAAAAAACTCGAAAACCTACAAGCTTTTAAGCAAGACAAATCGAAAGACGGGATGGGAAGTTATCAGTGTTAGTCGCATACCAGCCTCTTTTTTAGGAAGTTATTTTAATATACGTAGTATTTGCCGAATTGAAAATGTTTGCATTTTTCCAGGTTTTAAGGTCTCTAGAACATAAATGAAAGGTTTTTAGAGAGATTTGTTTGTGTGCATATGTACGTACTTTCGTACGTCCGTATATTCAGGATACTGAAAGACCATCAGAAATATCAACTTCCCCAAATATTTCTCGAATCAATAGCGCTACCGACTTCAATTAAATAAATTGGTAAACATTCAATTAACGGATTTTTTGTAAAATTTTTAGGAAAATAGAAGTGACAGTTGTTTTACCGTCTAAAAATTGGTAAAAATTAATTTTGACTCGAAAATCTTAGAAACAATTATTAATTTTATATTATTAAAATGATTGTTTTTAACATAAGGTAATTTTTTGAACATACTTAAATTCACATTCCTTTTTTAAGATATAAAAACTTTCAAAAAATATTTATAAAAAATTAGTAAAAATTGGTTTTCGACTTTTTGAAAACGAAAACAGATATTGAAATCAAATTTTAAAAAACGGAGTTTACAGTGTGTGTCACATTCTAGCCTCTTAAAGCGTCTTAAAATGTTATTATATCGTTGGGTCAAACTTAAAAAAAGAGGCTGGGATGCGACCCACACTGATAACTTCCCATCCCGTCTATCGATTTGTCTTGCTTAAAAGTTTGTCTTTATGTATCAATTTTTACCAAATTTGCGTACTATTTTTTGTAGATTTTATTTTTTTATGAAAAAAAGACTGTTGGATTTTTATAAAAAATTAATGAATATCGAAAACAATATTTTCTGTGAAATAAAATAAGTTTGAAGCCAATATTTTTAATTTTTAAAAAGCTATTTGAGTCGAAAGTAAATTTTTACCAAGTTTTAGTATTGTTTTTTTAGGTTTTTATTTTTTGTAAGAAAACTGCCAATTCGATTTTTCTCAAAATTTTTCAGAATGTTGAAAACAATATTTTGAAAAGATATTTGAGTCGAAATTCAATTTTTACCAACTATGAGTAATGTTTATTTTTAGGATTTTATTTTTTATAAAAAAACTATCAATAAGATTTTTCTTAAAATTGTATCAAATGTCAAAAACATTATTCATCGTTGCACAAAATTGTTTTGGAGATGAAATCATATTTTAGTCGAAAAATTTTCGAGGTGACACATTTTTTTTTCAGTTTTTTTGATTTATAATAAAAAAACCGTTAATTGGATTTGTTTCCAAAAATATAATTGTTTTGTATCACGTTACAATAATATATAATATACAATTTAATTCAAGTCTCTAGCGTCATTGGTTCATGAGATATTTAGGTTTAACCAAAATGTTCACCTTTTTTTAAACTGCTATGGTAAAAAAAACACCAACGAAATTTTCTTTAGAGCCCTTTATGCATTTTTCTGCATTACTATCTGTATAACAAAATTTATTTGAAGTCATTATCTCTTCTAGTTCTTGAGCAATTTCGACTCTAGGGACCTTGAAACGTCGAGAAATGTTAAAATTTTCAATTTGACAAATCGGACCCATTACAATAACTTTCTATGGGAAGTTAAAAATATAATGTCAGTGGGTTCACCAACTCCAATTCCAAAAACAGAGACATCTGATGTTTGAAACAAGTTAAGGATATTCCACAGTTTCAAAGACAAAGGTGCAACGACCATGTATTTTGGGATAACAACAATTTTAACAATTAAATAACTTTATTAAAAAATACAACACCATTTTTCATCCTTTTTAATATTTTTTCCAGGTCAAAACCTCGATAATTTTCTTTTGTTTTAGTCTTCAAAATGCAACTTAAATTGAAATATGTACAGGTTGCAGGCGAAAATCGTTTCTATTATTTTTTCCGCCACTGTTAGACGTCGAGAACTCGAAAAACCTGAGTTCTTGCCAACAGAACGGACGACATTAGTAATATTATTATGTTGGTTTTGAGTGACGCACACTGCAAGTGTCAAAAGATGATAATCTCAAAAGTGACGGATGACGAAATACCGGACTACTCAAAACATATTCCTAATTGGCAAACCCTCTATTAAAAATATAATAAATTGTGAACACTTCAAATAAATATTTTTAAAAAAATGCGAATAATGTTCTAAATATCCTTTTTCATTTTTGTTTGTAAATCTGAACTACCCAGCCCTAAGCTATTATATCTTAAAGTTCCATTTAAGCTCATAAACATACAATACATATCATATATCATTCCGGTTTACATAACCATGCCTCAAACCATAAAATGTTAGGACTTCATTATTCAACCATAAAACGGATAAAAGAACTTTTACTTTAGTCACACCAAGTTTTATTGGATCCGCTCTTAAGATTTACCCGTCACATAAACCTTTCCAAAAATGAAATAGTCTGCGTGACTAACAGCATATGTCCAGCCCTCTTAAACCTGCAAAGAAAAAAAAATATCCTTAAAAAAGGACATATAGAAAATAAGTAAAAAAAAAAACATAAAAACGGAACCAACAATAATTCATTACCAATTTAACACACACACCCGGTGGTGGTGCTATGTTGGTTGCCCACCGCGTCTTATTTCCACATCCAATCTATACCCATTCAAGGCACCACCTTCGATAGCCAAATGGTTGGTTTCTGAAACCCCCTTCCGTTAAACTGACATCAACTAGGTCGGTGATATAAAATGATTGGACTGACAAACTAGAGCACCTTTAGGTGCGATTTATGTCTAAAGACCTGAACCGCACAATGATGAATGCCTTGCCTGTCCTACTGCCCGTCAGCTCGGTCCTTGTTTCGATTTTATTCCTTTTGTTTTTGTATTCTTGATTCGAAAAAGGAGAAATAGAGAGTGTGTCAGGTGTCTAACCAAAATATGGTCATTGCGTGCCTACGTCTAATTACCGA
The DNA here is from genome assembly GCA_951509635.1 of Eupeodes luniger. Taxonomy (NCBI): domain Eukaryota; kingdom Metazoa; phylum Arthropoda; class Insecta; order Diptera; family Syrphidae; genus Eupeodes; species Eupeodes luniger. The sequence goes on from OX608073.1 coordinate 23,468,338, forward strand.
CGCCAGTAGACCGAACATACTTCAAATTTGACAGAAGACGGCGGCGGCGACGCCACACTATCAACGTAGTTCCTGTCCGATAGGGGGCTCTGTTTTCTCATTATATTCTGTCGTGTCTCTTGTCTCCTGTCCATGTCCACTTTGGAATTCTCTTATGTGTTGCGTGAAGCGTGAATCGAAATGAAAACAAAATATCTACAAAATAATATTCCCAATTGATTCATAAATAATCGGACATTCGAAATTCGAACCACCACTGCCGCGCCCGCCGCGCCCCGCCGCACTGCACACAAATTGTGTAATAAATTCTCTCAGCGAAAATGTGCTGTATCATAAACTTTTGTGTTTGTTTTGTTTAGAGAGGGTGCACTTTCAATCTATTATGAACGCTCGAACTTGCCCCCTTAAATAAAAACCAATCTAACTGACTACTGCAGAAGTAATATTTATATTTATCTTGCACCGGCCCGGCCTGGCTGTAACCTCAGCGATATCGTCCTCGTATAATGGACAGAAAAATGCACACGTGGCCGAAGACGTAATTGGACATAAGGCAGAGGGAAGTTGCTTTATGATGAGACACTATACCTTCTGGATATCGTATCGACTCAGTGTTAGGGGGAGGATTGCCATTGCATCAGGTGACGTTAAATTCACAAAATTTCCCGTCAAAATGCATCATTAACAAAATTGCAAGTTCACTTTAATAAATATGCCGTTGCTGTGGCCTGCATGGGAGAGATATGTATCTAAGGATATAAGTATAGAAAATGATGTGTGTGCTAAAATTAATTTTAACTGAGAGGGATATATGAAATGAAAGTGTGCCACGCCCACTTCTTTGATGAAAAATGCATGATTAATGTATGACACGTTGCATGCGTGTCGAATTTATACATATCCATGTCATACCATGGAAGAAGAAGATCGACCTCGACATTATAAAAATCTGGTGTATGGCTGGAGCACATAAAAATTGTTTCAAGGCAAATATCCTTTTGAAATGAATTTTGAGTTTTTTTTAAGGATATTGGGATGCTTGTTAGTTTAAGGCGTAAGGCTGTATTTTTTTATATTTTTAATGATGTGTCGCCCTTAACACTAAATTGTGCAACAAACAAGTGACCTGCTTGAGAGTTTTAATTTTAACTTTAGTTTTTCACAAATTTGTATGTTAGCCAACGTAAAGGGTGGGCCAAATATAAGTTTCTTTTTAAGTTCAACGTAAATACTAATAAAGAGCAAAAATGTAAGTGATTGGACGAGTAAATGTAGTTTTGAGATTTTTCATGATTTACAGGTAGCATTTGGGTTTGAAATTGTTTGACATTGGAATAAATATCTTAAAATTTGAAATAGTTTGGTGTTTAGAAACATCTATAGTTTAAACTTATATAATTTAATAAAAAGTAATATCATTATTAAAATCCCATTTTAAATAGAAGCTTTATTCCATGTTCATAAGGAGGAAAATTGTTAAGATCAGGTCATGGTAGCCCTTTTAAGGCGAAACGTATAAAGTCACGTTGAACAGATTGTATGCTATTCTTGTGGATCTCATAAAGGTTAGTTCATATCTACTCAAGATTGGCCCACGAGTGATACATACATTTCTTGGAATTCTTAAAACCACCATTCAAGAAATCCTTACATATAGTTGGCTTTACTTACTATCAAATTAATATCCTTGCAACCGAACTTAAAATTATAAAGAACTCCAAGATCCTTAAAACTATGAACGCGACGACGTATAGAGTGCTGCGATATTAACTTCCTATAGGAAGTTATTGTAATGGGTCCGATTTGTCAAATTGAAAATTGTGACAAATGTCAAAACAATGACAATGTCAAAAGTCGAAATAAAAGATTTTTAGAGAGATATCTGTGCGTGCGTGTGTACGTACGTCCGCACGTCTGTACGTCCGTAAGTCCGTACGTTCGTGGCGTTTTTTTCGTCGGCCATAGCTCAAGAACCAGAAGAGATATCGACTTCAAATAAATTTTGTTATATATATAACTAGCGACCCGCCCCGGCTTCGCACGGGTGCAATGCTGATATACTAAATACGCTACAGAAAAACTGTGAACGTTGTTTATAAAAAAACATAGCGGCCCGCTCCGGCTTTGCACGGGTTTAAAATATGTAACTCACTGAAAAAATGATAAAATCAATCCAGTAGATTTGATTTATTCATTTACTGGCCGTAGCCCGCACGCGTTTTTGGAGTACTTAAAACAATTCCCCTTTCCTTATCTTTGGAATATCTTTTATACACAATATTTTCACTTTTTTTTACATTTTTACTTTTTTTTTACATTTTTACAATTTTTTAACATTTTTACTTTTTTTTACATTTTTACTTTTTTTTACATTTTTACCTATTTATTTTACAACAATAATTAATATATTACAGAATATCTTTATATACAACGTTCACAGCTTTCTTGTTATTTTGATAAATCTCGTAGGATTCAGCCTGCGTTTGCAATGTAAGCGGAAAAAATGTAATTATTTGCGACATCACATTAGAAACCTCAAAAATAACAGTATTTGTCCACTATTTAATGGATGATATTATACATAAAAACCTTCCTCATGAGTTACTCTATCTATTAAAAAAAACCGCATCAAAATCCGTTGCGTAGTTTTAAAGATTTAAGCGTTCATAGGGACATACAACATGACACATGACAGAAAAAGCGACTTTGTTTTATACTATGTAGTGATGATAAGGCAGAAAGATGCAGAAAGGGCTCTCAAGAAAATTGCGTGGGTGGTTTTTTTAACATAGCATTTTAAAAAAAAAGGTGAACATTTTGGTTAACCCTAAATATCTCATGAACCAATGACGCTAGAGACTTTAACTAAATTTAATATTATATATTGTAACGTGATACAAAACAAGTATATTTTTGGAAAAAAATCCAATCAACGTTTTTTTTATAAATCAAAAAAAAAAACTGAAAAAAAAAATGTGTCACCTCGAAAATTTTACGACTAAAATATGATTTCATCTCCGAAACAATTTTGTGCAACAGAATATAATGTTTTTGATATCTGATACAATTTTGAGAAAAATCAAATTGACAGTTTTTTTTATAAAAAATAAAAACCTAAAAAAAATATTACTCAAAGTTGGTAAAGATTGAATTTCGATTTAAATATCTTTTCAAAAACTTGAGATTAAGGCTTCAAACTTATTTTATCTTATAAGAAATATGGTTTTCAACATCCTGAAAAATTTAATTGATTGATTTTTCACAAAAAATAAAAAAATTAAAAAAAAATTTATAAAAGTTGGTAAAAATTGATTTTCGACTCAAATACCTTTTCAAAACTTTGAGATATTGGCTTTAAACTAATTTTATCTTTCAAAAAAAATTGTTTTCAACATTCAGTAAAATTTTGAAAAAAGTCCGATTGACAGTTTTTGTACAAAAAATTAAAAACCTAAAAAAAAATATAACAGAAGTTGGTAAAAATTGATTTTCGACTCAAATATCTTTTCAAAAATTTGAGATTATGGCTTCTAACCAATTTTATCTTATAAGAAATATTGTTTTCAACATTAGGAAACATTTTGAGAAAAATCGAATTGACAGTTTTTTACAAAAAATAAAAACCTAAAAAAAAAACAATACTAAAACTTGGTAAAAATTTACTTTCGTCTCAAATATCTTTTCAAAAATTAAAAATATTAACTTCAAACTTATTTTATTTCGCAGAAAATATTGTTTTCGATATACAGTAATTTTTTTATAAAAATCCAACAGTCCGTTTTTTCATAAAATCTACACAGAATAGTACGCAAATTTGGTGAAAATTGATACATATACACAAACTTTTAAGCAAGACAAATCGTCAGACGGGATGGGAAGTTATCAGTGTGGGTCGCACCCCAGCCTCTTTTTAAATCTTAAAATATAGGAAATATTTTTAAACAGACTTTTTTGAAGACATTAGCAACTTTTAGCGACCCATTTTATTTCGTTCATAATTGATTTTCTGTTGAATACAGAAGATCTTAAAAGATCTTAAAAAATTAAATAAATCTACTTTTGAAGTGAACTTGCTTTGGATGCTCTAGAACTGATATTTAAACACGAATTTCTACAATATAAATGTCCCAAAAACAACAAAATTGACACTTTTGTTAAACTAATTGCTAATTAAAAAACATAATAAACGTTTCATATTTATTGATATAAAACCTTTGAATCTCTTGAGATTTGAAGTGAAAAGAGATTCTGAAATGTGTAATTTGTGAGTGCCACACAAATGTTTCTTCCCAACTTATGTATTTACCTTAATTTGTTTTAATTTAATTTTTTAGAGAAATTATATATACTTGAGTGCAAGAACCAAGCATATTTCTCTCTACAATTTTTAAGTTTTGTTGACTCCTTTAAATCCTCCCGAAAATTGAGTCCGAAGAAACTACTTCAAAAAAAGCCCGACACTTTTTCATATCAGATCGTCTCTCTTGAATTTTTGTAGCGTTGTTCGCATTAATAGAAATGGAAACAAGAAAAGTATATTTTATTTTTCGAAAAAAAGCTACGTTTCAAAACAATTTCTTACATTTCTGCGTGAAATGCACCAAAAACCCTCTTAACTATTGTGTTTTAGCTCTTAAATATGGCATATTTAGAAAACTGTTGGAATCTTGGAATGCTTTCATATGTAGGCAGTCATCCAAATTAAATAGTTACACCATACCTTGCTGGATAACTGTGTTCTAAAATAATTTGATAAATAAAGTTGCCACTTCAGCAATTGAAATCTGTAAATGTTAGGTTAAGATACACATTATGTTATTTAAATTTTGTTAGCCTCCTTTACAAAACATTAAAGAACATTTTTAAGTGGTGAGTAAAAACTCATCTAAGTGTGCGAAAACCCCCCCCTTATTAAAAGTCTGGATCCGCCATTGTGTTCCCCACAAAAAAAGCTAAAAAGTGATTAGAGATTGAATTGAATTTGATATTTCGACAAACTGCATGAAGCAGAGTTCGATCAAATCGATGTCTTCAACTTCAATCCCAGTATAAAAAAAAGTCGGTTAATATCATGGCTCAGCGCTGACCGAAATGTGTTGTTTGTAGCCATATTTTCTAAAATAAAAAATGTAGAATGATGCAACTATTTCAAAACCGACACCAAGCCGTCACTCTCTGCTCATCGAAAGACGGTCAAGTTTTTAATGCATCATGTGCTGAAGTTTTGTTTTTTAATGAGGCCGTTCGGTATGAAAATGCTCCAAAAAATGATTTTCCGGCCAAAATCGAGCGATCTATTTCAGAAACCTCCGTGGCTAGTAAGTGAAATCTTGAATTATTGAGATCGATGGCGAGTTAATTTTCGTCAATTCTAGTAAGTGCGCATAACACGACAATGGGAACTATTAATGTTGGTCATTAGTATAAAAGTCTGACAAATTTCTGAATAAGCTTCTTTTCAAGAAACTCCTGTTTGGGCTTCACAACCCTCAATATGGAAATAAGATTTCAATATTTCCAATTTTATTCAAGCGTAAAGTGACTCATTTAGAGGAGGTATAGTTTTTGAAAACATCTGTCAGTTTCAAAATAATCTATATGATTTAAAAAGAAACCACTAGATGGCTCCCTGCAGATATACGAAATCTGTCTACATTGCGAAAATGAAGTAAAGAATGACGAAAATCAGTTATTGTGTTAAATATCAGAACCGACTTCGTTGTAAAACGTTCATTAAACTCAGTTTTCAATAAGTCGATCATAACACCTTTAATGTGGTTTTTGGAACCCTCTTAGTGTGACTAGACCATATAATATATGTATCATTAATGTCTAATCCATGCAATTGACTAAGTAAAATTGCAACATTTATCTATTACGATCTCCATTGACTGTAACGTGACTGTTATTTTCTTCAACGTTAAAACGTTTTATCTTCTTTGAAAGCCTTGAGTAAGGACAATAGACAAAAACATCAACTATCTCATTTCGCACCATTCCTCGCTTACATTTAATAATAACAATAACCGTATGTTAATCTAATTTTCACTTTATCTCATACGAACAAGGAGATCCTTTTTAGTATATGTTTACTTTCTGTCATCGGACGAACACGTTACGGTATCTATAGACTATTATAGAGGTTATAGCCTTTTGGCCATCATCACACAGTCACAGGATATCATCAGAACCACACCAAAAATGCGTCAACACAAAAACCATCATCCATCATGGATTTAGTTAAGCATTCGAAATTCCAAGTGTGCAAAACATTCATCACCCATTTGGATTTTCGGCGAAAAGAAGCATTGTTAAGCCGTGACGGTTCTTGTCATCATTGTCATTTTGTCATCCATAGGCATTTTCTGGCCAATCTTTTTATGTGTCCAACAAAAAAACTATACAGCCATATTCCAGTTATATGCCCTCATCCATAAGCTATTTAAGCATATTCCATGCTTCCCGTTCGCAATGTCGTCTCTCGTCTGTAAAGTGCTGATATATCCGCCAGAAGCTATCAGCCATACACTATACCGTCCATCCGTCGTCGTCGTGCGTCGCGTCGTCGTCCTGTCGGTCGTTCGTCCATACGATTTTGATGGATGATTTTCGATGACAGAAGTAAGCAATCGTTGGATAGTTGTACCCAGAATCGTTGTCGTTGATTATTATTATGACGATTCCGGGGAATAGGGTGCTTTTGTGATAACTGGCGAACTGATGTTCGCTTATGTCTACAGAGGGAGGCTGATGTACATTGTGCATAGATATAAATCGGGTTCCGGAATCTTTGTGTTTATCCAACTGAACCAACATAGCACGCACATCAGGCAAGGCACAACATCAGGAAATTGTTTCGTGTAACACGAAGGACATCTCGAACACCAAAACACACCATTTATGTATATGGATGGCAAGCATATTCAGCATCGAATCGGAGACCATATTTGACATGGACAACATTTATACAATGATGACGAGCGACGATGTCGGTTACGACGACGACGGACGATGGTGACGACAAAGGATAATGCCAATTCCGAATTTCGATTTGTCATGGATTAGGGACCATGAACCACGTGCACTGTGAAAATTGATTTCAATCAAAATAATTAGGATTATAATTTCTCGATAAATAAGGAAGTTTTTGAAAGTAAATAATAAATTGATGTTTTTTTTTTAATTTTGAAATAAAAAGAAATTTTCTTTCAATAAAAACACATTCGAATCAATTAGGCGTAAAACTTATTACAACAATTAATTTTCATAATACTTTTTTTGAATAAGACTTTTTGTTACTGTTTTTGAGTTTAGACCAAATTATGACTTTATTATAAAAAGTTAATTTTGAAATTTTTATTTCACAGATTTTTTTAGAATTTTTAAATTAATATATTTTTCATTAAATTTTCCATAAACAATTCCCACAATTGCGGGTGTCCCCGATAACTTTAAGAGTCCTATCTTTTATGGGTCTTGAATCGATTGTGAAGCATTCGCATAGAGTTTACCTCTTCCGTGATACTAAAACATGTCTAAAGGTGTTAAATCAGAAGATATGTTGGTTATAGTGATTGTGATCATCGCTTCGAGAAAAAAAACGTTCAGGTGACTTTTCTTGCAGAATTGTCGTCGCTTCGTTATCTTTACGGCAATACCTTCAGGTTCCGGCTAAAAAGTCTTCCACCATAACAGTTTCACCAGCCTCATGTTCAATCAAACTACCATCATAAAAACCGAAGTAAATAGTCACGCGTTTAGGATGAAGATGGGTTTCAACAATCATTTTAGGATTTTCTGGTTATCAACGAAGCTTTCCAGTTGATGAAAGTCCTGATAATATTGGTGCATTAACTCAACTGTAAGAACTTTTAGATCTTAGTCTTTATGTAAAACGTAGTATAGTGCCATTTAAGGAAGCCTTATTCAAAAGAATGAATAGGAATTGACGAACCTGAATTATCGTCAAAACTACGAACTATATCAGCACTATATTATCAGTTGTTTCTGATCGACGATTCTTCACATATAATTAACTAATCTCATCAACTACTCAAATTCTTTAACCAGTATAACATTTTTCTGTCAAAAAGGTTCTTCAAGACGACCGAAAAGTGCTTAAGTTTTGCGAACTGTGAGACTGTTACTGTAAAACGTTCACTATTTATGTAGTGAGCTTTAAGAGGGTTCACGCTCAAATTTCTGGCCTATTTTTCAAGGATGCATTGCAAAATAAAATGCACGACTGGGTCGCACGAACTTGCTCCTGTATTCAAAGAGTCTGTTTAAAAAAGTATTTATGTATGTAGGTATATAAATTTTAAAAATATACCTGTAAAATAAGTTTGTCTTCAAAGATATAAATGCCATTTGATTTATCGAAAAAACCTCCATTTTTCAATTTTTTTGGGAGGGGGTTACATTCAATACAGTTAAAATAATTAAAAAAAAAACTAATTTAAGATTCAAAATTTTACCTGAAAAATAAGTTTGTTTTCAAAAATTTAAATGCCATTTTATAAATAAAAAAGCCCTTGGTTTTTCAAAATTTTTTTTCGAAAATCGTTAGAGCGGTTTTTTTTTAAATTAATTTTTTATGTATAAAATTTTTCAATTTTGTTCTAAAAATATTTTTGGTATGCAGTTGTTTAGTGATTGTAAATATACGCTCTACATTTGAATTTCGTAAAAAAATATTAACCCGTTTTTGAGATATAGAATTTTGAAAAAAAAAAATTCAACATTTTTTTAAAAATCCAAACAATGAAAAATTGCACTTTTGATAATAAAATATTGTTAAGGCAATATAAGAGCTCATTCAAAAAAAAAATTATTAAAATCGGTTCATAAGTTGCTGAGAAAATTAAAAAACAAAAAAACGGTTCTATGAGCGGTACCTTTCCTGAGCAATACAAAAATATGTTTTTCTTATTAAAAGAAGCCAAGTTAAAAAATAAAATTTTAGAGAAAATTTAAAAAAAATCTATCGGTTTGTTTTTGAGAAAATTCGAATTATCGTTTTTTGACCAAAAAAATTGTATGGGGGCCACTGCTAGTTTTGATCTTAAAAAAAAATGAAAAAAACACCTAACGCAAATCTGCTCAAAACCTTAAGTTCCAAGTTTGAACTCAATCGACCCAATGGTTTAGGCTGTAGGAGCGTGGACAGACAGACAAAATTTTGCACGAATGCAAAACTTGCCATATAGTTCCTATATGTCGCAAGTAAAAACTACACATGATATTTGAACAAATTTTATTTCATTTGATTACTGAATTCTTGAACTTTAATGAAAAACAAATAAGGATGATTTTTAACTTCCCATAGGAAGTTATTGTAATGGGTCCGATTTGTCGAATTGAAAATTTTGATATTTCTCGACGTTTCAAGGTTACTAGAGTCGAAATAAAAGATTTTTAGAAAGATGTCTGTGTGTGCGAGTGTACGTACGTTCGTACGTCCGCGACGTTTTTTCGTCGTCCATAGCTCAAGAACCAGAAGAGATATCGACTTCAATTAAATTTTGCTATACAGATAATAAGGCAAAAAGATGCAGAAAGGGCTCTCAAGAAAATTGCGTGGGTGGTTTTTTTACCATAGCAGTTTAAAAAAAAGGTGAAAATTTTAGTTAAACCTAAATATCTCATAAACCAATGACGCTAGAGACTTGGATTAAATTTTATATTGTATATTGTAACGCAATACAAAACAATTATATTTTTGTAAAAAAATCTCATAAACGGATTTTTTTATAAATCAAAAAAACTGAAAAAAAAATTTGTCACTTAGAAAATTTCATCTCCAAACAATTTTGTGCAACGAAGAATAATGTTTTTGACATCTGATAAGATTTTGAGAAAAATCGAATTGACAGTTTTTTTTTATAAAAAATAAAAACCTAAAAAAACAAAAAAAATTGAATTTCGACTATATCTTGTCAAAAACTTGAGATTAAGGCTTCAAACTTATTTTATCTTGTTATAAATATTGTTTTCAACATTCTGAAAAATGTTGAGAAAAATGATTTTTGACTCAAATATGTTTTCAAAACTTTGAGATAAAAAAAAAATTTGGTGGCGCAACAATCCGTAGAGAACCAGGGCCCAGTGACTTACAACTCTCAACCATTCCTGTGTGCGAGTAGTTGCAGGGATAGAGGGGACCTACAGTTTATATGCCGAATCCGAACATCTTATTTGAGAAAGCACTTTTTCATGACAAGAATTACTCTTGGAGAATTTGTCAATTCCTCGCAAGAGGCAGTACCCGTGAAAAAAACTTTTAGGTGGTACAGGCAGGGATCGAACCCAAGACCTCTCGCATGACAGTCCAACGCACTAACCATCATGCTACGGGTACTTTGAGATATTGGTTTTAAACCACTTTTATCTTTCAAAAAAATATTTTTGTCAACATTAATTAAAATTTTGAAAAAATCGAATTGACAGTTTTTTTACAAAAAATTAAAAACCTAAAAAAAATTTAACAAAAGTTGTTAAAAATTGACTCAAATATCTTTTCAAGAATTTGAGATAATGGCTTTAAACTAATTTTATCTTATAAGAAATATTGTTTTCAACATTAGGAAAAATTTTGAGAAAAATCGAATCGACAGTTTTTTTTACAAAAAATAAAAACCTAAAAAAAAACAATACTAAAACTTTGGTAAAAATTGATACATGAGCCGTTTATTTTGAAAGTGGCATAAGTCACTTTTTTTTAAGTCGAGATATTTAAGATATTTGTTATACTGTTAATTACCAATACTTCTCTCGAAGAAATCTCAATAGTTCTCAACTTATTGAGTGCAAATTTTTTAAAAATGAAAAGATACCGTTCAATTGTATTTAGTGTTGCCATTAACTCGATTTATTTGAAAAAGTGACTTAAACCACTTTCAAAATAAACGGCTCACATATAGACAAGCTTTTTAGCAAGACAAATCGATAGACGGGATGGGAAGTTATCAGTGTGGGTCCCATCCCAGCCTCTTTTTTAATTAAAATTGCCCTTGACGCGTCGTTGAATGCGCACTAATGCCGGTGCGATGGAGTAGAACGATATATCAGCTTCAGAACCTTTAAACAACAACAAAAAAATGTTAACTTAATTTTTACACACAAGCTTTATTGAATATTTGAAAATTTCACAAAATGGCAGCGATTTGAAAAAAAAATGCATTTTTGAAAAAAGCTTGTGGGTAGACCTAGAGATGTTTTGTGAATAAGTAACGCTTTACAGATTAAGGATATCTTCTATAGTTTCGTCAAAATCGTGCCAAAGGTTTTGAAAAACACTACTTTTGAGAAAACGCGTTTAAAGGTAAATGGTACAGTGTAAATAGGTAGGGCGGGGCCGGGTTTGAGGCTCGATATCTCGTAAACCAGAAAGCTTTTGACCAAATCCTTCACAGAACATGTTTTTAGTTATGTCTACATTAGAAATATGCAAAACAAAATCGATTTTTCAAACCGCGAAGGTAGACGGTTCCCTTAATAATTTTATTGCCTTCGCAGTTTTTAGTGAAAGATGTTGATTCAAAATGAAACCGCTTATTGGAAAATCCATTAATAAACGGTCAGCATAGTAAAATATTAAAAATATACCATTTCAAAAAATCACTTCAAATTCTGAAATAAAGAGGTCCGTAAAGTCAACTTTGCGACTCAATTTAGAGGGTAAGGGGTGGAGATACTAATTTGGAGTTTCTCTAAATTAGGAGCCCAAAAAGAGCCCTAAATTACCTCATTATCAGTGTTTTGAAATTGTCAATTTAAAGGTGTGGTGTTTCCAGCTTGACGTCAAGCTGGTAACACCTTAAGTTTGAGGGGGAAGGGATTTTTGAACCAAGTCGGGATTAGAGCACTAAATTAGCCCAAAAAGAGCCCTAAATCACCCCATCATTAGAATTTCGAAATTCGATTCTGGTGATTTACGGACCTGAAATAAAGCTGTTAAAATTAATTGTTTCACCGTTTTTAGAATATAATCTTCTTAGTAAAGTAAACGATATTTAGTGTTTGATAAAGTAATTCTGCCCATAAGGTCACAAATTATTGAAATGAACACCGAAAAGGTTATTGAGTGGTGTGAAGTATGAAGTAGGTACTATATGATCGCTCGCAATTAGATTACTCCGTTGAAAATCTTCAGCCAACGTTTCTAAAATTGGCCGTAAATATATTGTTGAACTCTTAAAATATTTTTTAATTATTTTCTAACGTTTGATAAACGTGAAGCGAATTCCGTTGAAAATTAATAACTCTACTAAACATTTTAGTATAACTGAATGTCATTGGTAAAATTTGCAACAGCTCCAGAATATGATGGTCTTGTTATAATTGATAGTTGATCACTTTATTCAACAAATAGTATTAAGGTTCAAGTCTAATAACAATCCTATTCTTTCAGTGTAGGGATACATTTTTGAAAGTTACTCCTTGATATCTGTAAATATACGAAACACGAAAAGGAGCATCACCAACCATTGTTTTATCCTTTAAAAATGTCAATCCTTATTATATCCACCGGCTACTGACAACGCTGCCGCCACCGTTAACACTCCCAATGGCTTTTTAAGTCACAACGATGTTTTTCAGGATAACGTCAAATGCAACTCCCCATCATGCACAATGAAATAAAGCAGCAAACAACCTAAAGAATTGCAACCTTGAACATTTCCACATATACATATAAGCTCTGAAGTGTTAGACTTTTAAATGTTTGTCGTCGAGTAATCAGTAAGCACACAGATCTGCTAATTCATGCATTACAGACAGACAGCTTAAAATCACTTACACATGCGACATGGATTTATTCTTACAACAGGACACACATCAAGTAAATATGCATCATGTAGCATCCATAGTAGCAAAAGTAACCAATCATTTTTGTCACAAAGGAAGTGCAAAAAAGTGTTTTTTAAATTTTCAAGTTATATGACTTTGATGGAAGACCATAATTTTGTAGGGAGAAGTAAATAAGTATAATTTTATCATTGAAGAATTTTCAATAACATTTCATTTCGTTTAAATCCTTCGCCCTAATGACGTCATTTAATCACAAGAATGAATTCCTTTGAATCAAAATCCCACAAAATGTAGGTATTTGAGTCTTTAAAAGTATTTTGGTGTTTTTCCAAATTATGTCCGTCAATTAGCCTAAAATGAATTCCTTTTCATTGGAAAGGGTTTTGGACCATCGCATAACCATCAGATTCCGATCGAATTTTAAGAGTTAACGTAAATTGTATATCGATGGGGATCTACCATCATCAAATGCAGGTCCAGATCCAGGTAGATATATTCACCTTTTGTCCATAATACACAATGCGAGGACTAATCAATCCATCGATCGAATAAATTACACAAATTGATTTTTCATGTCTCTTTGCGTCATCATCATCAACCTTAACATCATCCTCATATCGTTTTCGTATATATTTTGTTGGAAGAAAGGGGTAACCATAAAGCAAACCATCATCATCATCATCAAAATCATCATGGTTTGGGCTGCCGTATTAATGTTGGTTTTCAAAACAAATTCTATCTCCTTTAGGTCCAAATCCAGCAGACAATAACCAGCACATATTCAAGGCCAATAAAACAAAATCTTAACTTAGTGTGGTCCCATCACAATAATCATCATGGTTGGGAGAGCCAAGTGTATTTCATCATCAAAATCTCCTTTTTTGTTGCTTTTGTTAACTTCGAACATATCATTTGGAATTAATGCCCAAAACATTTAATCAATCCTCCGAAATGAAAGGGTTTATCTTCTAATGTCTATAGATGATATGGGAGTCTTTTTTGTTGATGATTCTTTTGGTTGATCCGAAGACGAAGGGAGCACCATATAAAAGTACAAATAAAATAGAAGGCGGTGCACTTCAACGATTCATCTGTCGATTGATCAGTATCACCACAAGTCCACAAACCAACATAAGAAGTCAAAGTCGGGGTTGGTAGTTGAAGTTGAAGAGTCGAATGTCAAAATGTTAAGACATCGACGACGATGAAGACGACGACGCGACGTGCTCCCTCTTCTGTGGCATCAACAAGCAAACAGATTAAATATGAGGAGAGTTTGGGTTCTTATTAATTTGTGTCTCGATTTTCATGAGAGGTGAGCAATCAGCAAAAAAAGAACCTAAAGTAAAAAACATACAAACTTCGCGAACAAAAGTAATCTGGGAGTCATTAGGAATCATTTTATGACGGCTTCAAATTCAAAGTGTTTATCTATCCTTTTTGCAGTGTTACCAAATAACTACAATATGAAGATAATTTTTATTCAACAATATAACACATGTGAGCAAAATATTTTACTTTTATACATTTTTGTATTTAAATATTGAAAATATTGAGTACTGGTACGAGTTGTTGTTTTATTTATTATTCAGGTGGGGAACCTGAAGAAAAAGAACATGAAAGAATATTAACACAACAGGCATTAGCATTATATCTTGACCTTGATCTTTCCGAACAAAAATATAATGTACTTCGTTCGGTTGTCAATGCGTTACATAAAAATTGCTTTCTGCGCTTAAATAATTTATAAAAAGTTAAAAAGTTGATGCTTCCAATTAAAAGAGAGGTTACTGAAAATTTTGCAGCAGTTGATCTTCAGGAACTTTTACACAAGACTGACGAAAGTATTTCTGAAATTTTAGGAATATATCATGACGCAACTGCAACGCTTATTTGCAAATTTGAGGGCCTTGATGTGAGTTTTGGCCAAAGCCAATATAAGCTAATTTTTACAGATTCAGATATGAATTTCTCTTTTTAGTAGCTTTATCGAAATCTTCGAATTTAGAACTGTGTGCCCACAAAAATCTGTGTTTAAAATAAAAACGTCTTGTCTTCTCATAAGAACCTTTTTAAAATGTTGCCCTTACCTTTTTTATTACAGAGAATTCACTTCGACGTCTTCCACTAAAATAAGAGGTTTGAATTTCAAAATTTTATTCAAGTTGAATGATAGGAGCATAATATGTCATTTTTTGTCAAACACAAGTTCCTCATCAAGTCTGTGGTGCAACGCTTAAAGAAATTAACTCACTTCCAGTTCAATATAGCCCACCAAAAAAGAAAACTACGCTGTACTCATGGATACGATGTTTTGAATGTCTATTACATATTTCTTATAGACTGCCTTTTAAATACTGGTGAGTACTTAATAGAACCTTTAAAACAAAACAATTTTTAACGAAAGAGAACGTCAAATGCAAACGTTGTTCAAAAGTAGATTGGGTCTTTTTGTTGACAAGTCCAAGCCAGGTTTTAGGTCAATGAATGATGGAAAAACGGCAAGACTTTTTTTTTCAAAATTCTAAAATTACGTTAGAAATAACAGGACAACTCGTTTATAAATTTTCTATCATAGTTTTCTGAATTGCTATTTGAAGTTAAGGACAAATATCTTGAATTTTACAGTTAGTACCTACTATATGCCTATAAATGTCCATAAACTCCTGATACACGGTCAGATAAAATTTTATCTTTTGAAATACAAAAAGGGCAGCTTTCTGAAGAAGCACTAGAGGCAAGTCACAAAGAGTTTCGAAAAAATCGCCTCCCTCATAAAAGAAAGTCATCCCGAAATAATACAAATACAGACCACTTGACAACATTACTTTTAAAGTATCATCCTTTAATTTTTAATCTAAGAAAAACAGATTCAAGGCTTTCAAAAGCGGACCAAAGTGATACCAATCCATGGAACAAAGTAAAAATCGTACAAATTTATTATCTATATCAATTACTCTTGATGAAGACTCTAATAGTGATCTTTCTTCGTAAAAGTTTAATCTTTATTTTTCATCTTTTATTTTCTATTGTTTCTGTTATTACTCATATGGTTCTGAAATATATTAAAACTTTTGTGTAACTAACATAAAAGTTATGAAATAAAAATGAAAAATCGTAAGAGAAGTTTTCATACCACTAACTTTTTCACAAGAGTGGGCGTGTTTGGGGGCGTAAAATGTCTTCAATTGAGTGAAATCTGCAATCTATTTCATTTATTAAACAATTTTTGTGCACAGCTACATTATTTTCGAAAAATTGATTTTTGTGAACTCTAACCATACAATAACAAATTAAGTGCAAAAGTTTGAGTCAATATATTCGTTGTGTGTTGTTGCCTTGTCGAAGTGTCAAAAACATGGCTCCAACCTTCTGCAGCACACTATCCAAATCAGTCAATTCCATAGTGCGGCATTCTCAAGAATTGTACATCGCTCAGACCACATTATGTCGTATTTTGCGCAAGGATCTTGGTTAACACCGATTAGACAACATGTCCTAATTCGAAAACTCCTTATAAATTGTTATAGCCATTTTTGACATACACGACTTTTAAAATATAATTTGCCGTTGTGTTATAACATACAACATTTTAAATTTATCTTCAAGCGAATGTCTTAAAACCATAATTTCCAGAAATCGAAGAAAATCACTTCCATTCTTTTAACAGCAGTTCACGGCGCGGCGTTCTTTTTACTTGTCATAGATGTCAGTTTCTTAGGTGTAACATCATAAATATTTAAGAATACAGTGAAAGTTTACTTTTGGTGTGACCTATAACATGTTATAGCTTTTATTGGGTAAATCTTTTTATAGTTCTTCAAACCTTTTTAAAGTTCCGAGGTTTTGTCAAAAAACTGTTTGTTTTTTTATTTTCACATTTCAAAACAAATAGACCTTCCATTATTCATGATTAACTTTTTAAGAAGAAATAATTTTTTTAATATTACCTTTAAGCAGCCTTAAAATTTCAAAAACTCTAAAATATGTGGCATTTTTGTATTCAATCCAAAATATACACTTTATTTTGAACGTAGTTATACATTTTAACTAAGCACATAAATTCACACTTTTAAGACTGCAACTTCTTTAAAATTCGTTGGACACATTTACAAAACTAAAAATGACTGTAACGTTAAATCAAGAAAAAAAAGTTGTTTTTTGAGATTAACTTGAGATCTACGGGTTTCATGAAAGTTTTCAAGCACCAATTTTTTGTTAATTTTGGGCACTACGATATTTTGAGTTTTAAATTTAATCGCTCAAACACAAACATTAAACTAAAAAAATGTCAGATCGCTTCGGAACGTCAAGAAAGAATACCAAATAATTTTGACTTTTTTAGCCAATTTTAAAGTAAAAAAAGAGGCTGGGATGCGACCCACACTGATAATTTCCCATCCCGTCTGTCGATTTGTCTTGCTTAAAAAATTGTGTATATGTATCAATTTTTACCAAATTTCCGTACTATTTTTTGTAGATTTTATTTAACCCTCAAGCGGGCGCGCGGTCATTTGTAACGGGAGCGGGCGCGCGTAACCGAAAAGACCTATCGGATGAATAAGAGAAATAAAGCACTAATTATGGTTTTTATTTTTTATAATAAAAACTTTCAATTAGATTTTTCTCAAAATTTTATCAGATGTTGAGAACGTTTTTTTTCGTTGTACAAAATTGTTTTGGAGATGAAATCATATTTTAGTCGTAAGACTTTTTTTCAGTTTGGTTGATTTATAAAAAAAACCGATTATTGTTTTTTTTTCCAAAAATGTACTTGTTTTGTATCACGTTACAATATATAATATACAATTTAATTCAAGTTTCTAGCGCCATTGGTTCATGAGATATTTAGGGTTAACCAAAATGTTCACTTTTTTTAAATGCTATGGTAAAAATACCACACACGCAATTTTCTGCATCTTTCTGCATTATTATCTGTATAACAAAAATAATTTGAAGTCGATAACTCGAACTCTGGTTCTTGAACTATGGACGACGAAAAAAACATCGCGAACGTACGTACACACGCACGCACAGACATCTTTCTAAAAATCTTTTATTTCGACTCTAGGGACCTTGAAACGTCGAGAAATGTCAAAATTTTCAATTCGACAAATCGGACCCATTACAATAACTTCCTATGGGAAGTTAATAAAACAAAATAGTTGCTTGTTCACAGTGCGCATAAACAGTGAAATATGTATGGGGGCATGCTGCCCCTTTGCAACCTTCCTGATTGTGGTCACTATATTATTTGGGGCAGGTGCGAGATTGTGCGTATGCAAAGTTTCCTTTAATCCAGATACCTTAAAAGCTAATAAACTTTGCATACACCCAACCTGGCACCGAGCCCAAATCCTATAGTGATCACAAGCAGGGGAGTTGCAACCACTTAAATGTTTTCCAAATCCAAAATTTTGGTCGCTTTGACATTTCTAAATTTGGACGTTATGACATTTAAAGTTGGTTTGGGTGATATGATATTTTGTTTTGATTTTGTAACGTTTTCTCAGTGATATTTTTAACGACATTTGCCTTTTTGGGTTTGTCATTTTTATGATTGGGATTATATGTCGTTGGGTGATAAGATATAAGAAACGATACAAATCAAAATCATCGTAGTGTCCTAAATAAATGTCACAAAGCCCAACGCCAATGTGGTAAAACCCAAATTAAAAATTCTATTGCCCAAAATGACAACTAACAATTTAGACGAACTTTTGTTCAAATTTTATTTTGACGTTGCGACATTCGCTTTGGGTTTTGTGTAGATTTTTTTCACTTTTTGGGCTTTGTAACCGCAATTTTTGGCCTTATGACATTCTAGGATTTAGGTGTTATGGCTTTGGACGAAAAGACCTAACGCCGGAGAAATAATATTATTTTGACAAACGACACTTGAGGACTAGTATGATCTTATGAATTATATTTTTACTAGTTTCAAAATTTTGCTTAATATTGATTGAATTATGTTGTTATCGTGTGTTCCCTTTTACTTACTAAATCCTATATTGTAAGCATTAAAATTGTTTTACTTTAGTGCTTCCCAAGTACTTTGTCGAAATATGGAGTCACCAATTGTAACCTTTTTTCAGTTTTTGACTGACAGTTTTTAGTTCCCATGACAAATAGATGATAAATGGCTTCCCTGTAAAAAGGCTACATTTTTGCAGCGGGTTTTTTCAACAATTCGTTAACAATATAATAAAAAAATGTATGAAGTGAAAATTCGAAAAAGAAACCAAAAACCTCATATAGTAATTTATAAGACACCATGTGGCAACTCTGTTTTCCTTTATTTTTCATCCAAATCCCAATCACTCTACACACTCTCTCGATAATTCTTCTAATTTTCTATTCAAAAAGCTTCGTAGCAGATATTTCTATTTGTATGTATATAAAATAGACCACAATTACTTCCATCACAAAAATCTTTTGTGCAAATGCAATACATCATCGTAAAAGTCTGATTAAAAACGCAATTTCTCAGAATCCTTTTCAAAATCGTAAAACGTACATAATATCCTCTGAACATTGAACAAGTACTACTTTTCGCAACCCTCGTCATCTAAAAATAAATGAAAAAAAAAAGAAAAATCCTTTTGTATTCAAAGTTGAAAAATCAAGACTACAGGCGAAAAGTTCAATAAAAATAATAAAAAATAAGAAGTTTTCAAAAAACATACAAAATTTAACCACCCAACGTCGTCGTCGCTCGTCCTAATATGCCAAAAGGTATTCCAAGGACAATACCATTTCCAATCCAACAAAAAGTTGATGTGTTCGAAGCCTTTTTCTATTCCTGTTTGGATTTTCTTTTTTTTGTCTTCGTAATTTCCTTCTTTAGGGCTTGAAGATTGGCATATCCGCGTGTGTTATGCAGGACTTATAGAATATACTTCTATCACCCTCTAACGGGGGATTTTGTTGAGTTTTTATTTTTTAATAATAATTCAGAGAAGTCCTTGTTCACAGCACAATAGCAACAACATCAGAAGCATTATTACGCGAGATCATGTGGTTTGTGTAAGTTTCTTTTCTTCACGGCTTAGTGTACTTTTTCTAATGAAAATCACCCTTCTTTCAGTTGAATAAGAAGAAAAAGAAGGAACAAAAATGCAACCTCTAGTTTAACCTTGCGTACTGCCAACATTTTTATTTCTTCCCTTTATTTTTCCCCATTTACTACGAGTCTATAGTTTAGCAAAAGTGAACGACGACGACAACGCAGCATTCCTGTGGGATTGTTGAGAATGAATTATGGTTATTTGTTTTGTATGGTATTAGAGAGTCCAGACCGTATTATTTTCCTGGCAGGCAGCAGGGGCAGCATATAAAGTTTTGCCCCGCAGTCTCTCTGACAAAGTACCTTTGAGTCGTCTACATATATGCATGCACTGTACTCGTATGGGCATTTAGGGGGACGGACCCATGTGGTAGCGTAAATGTTCCATTAAAACTATACATGTTCTGGCCGTCGTTGAAATCGAAGGATGGATAGTCAAGGGGCGGGCGCGGTGGCCTGACGGTCGGTAGCGCGGTATAAGTCCCTTGGTTTAAGTAATCGCCTTCGTCGTCGTCGGTCGTCGTTTTGTTGTCGGTCTCGTCCCAAGGATTGTAATTATCAATTGTCTAATATCAGATATATACATATAAAGGCTCTGATGCTCAGACACTGAGGGGGCTTAATGAATTATGACAGTTCTTTTGGACATATAGAGGATATTAGAATCGAGTGCATATGGATATATGGCAGAGAGAAGATAAGCTATGGCTCAGCTTCGCGTAGTACGAAATGCTTATGGTTATTATACACGACACAAAACGATCGATAGATCCATTTGGCAAATTTTTGATGATGGAAAAAGGCAAAAAGTTAATTTTCTTCATGAAGCCCGCAATAAGATGCAGAAGGGGAGATTAAAAGCCAAAATAACCATAAACCATAATAGTAATTAAGGGGTCGGGGGAAAGATATAGGATATTCAATTATATTGCAATAAAGTATAGCAGCACAGTAAGAGGGGTCATTGACCCGGAGAATATGGAGTTATTTATGATTGTTATTAAGACTGTTGTGGGGATGCTCAACTATAAGCTGATTTGATGTTTTTCTAAATTTGTATCCTTTTTCATACAACAAAGTTTATTATGATAATAAATTGAAGTTAGGAAGTGAAGAAAAGCTGCAAAGCAGAAGACTTTAATAAAGAAGTTTGGTTTTGTTCATCCTAGATAATCAGGATTTACCATAAAACCATTAGTTTGACTCAAATTTGTACAAGAATGTAACCTTGTAGGACTTTTATTCAAAAGATTACGTTAATTGAACTTAATTTGTGAGTCGAACAAGTGATTGCAATCTTTTGCATTTTCTGCAACAATCAATTGAAGTTTTAGCATTCGTTTGCAGTTCTTGAGTTTTCTATATTTTTAATCCATTCTATGCCTCGAATTTTAAACGACTTGATATGAATGCTACGACATCAGAGGAGTCAGTCCTCAAATGACTGCAATTGACTAATGCACAGTAGAATGATTATGTAAAATAAGGAAAACACGGAACGAATGGTTTTCCAATAAGAGTTTTCATTACTGATGACCCACTTTTCGTGCAGATGTCACTTTTAAAGCTCTCGTCTTTTGACATTCGATAAGAAAAAACTGTGGAATTTTTAAAATGGAAAGAAATATATTCCAACAACACACAAATTGAAAAAACATCTTCCCGGATGGAAATAGTGAAATTGGTGGAAAAGATTGAGTTAATGGAACAAGTACATGATTTCAAATTAAACCCAGTGCAGTGTGCATGTCTCTGGAATCATTAAGAACACTGCTACTGTAGCCCTTATTGTTTTTGAAAATCCAGGTTTGCCGCTTCTTCGTCGATCTTTGGAATAAGGCATTCCACAAATTAAATTAAACGTTTTATCTTTGCTGATTGTGTCCTAAAAATTTTGTTAAAAAAGACGTCAGTTGAATTATTTTTAAAAAATTTTAAAATTACCAACAATATTTTGCATATAATGATTTTTTAATTCGAAATCTATTTTTGTTACCGAGATTTTTAGTCAAAAACCAACTTTTACCAATCTTAGTAGCATTTCTTAAAAGTTTTATTTCTTATATAAACAAATACAAATTGGATGAACGAAATTCATTTTAAGTCGATATCTTCTATTGTTCAGTTTTTACCAAATTTGCATACTATTATTTGTAGATTTTATTTTTTTATGAAAAAATGGACTGTTAGATTTTTCTAAAAAATGTACTGAATATCGAAAACAATATTTCCTGTGAGATAAAATAAGCTTGAAGCCAATATTTTAAATTTTTAAAAAGACATTTGAGTCGAAATTAAATTTTTACCAAGTTTTAGTATTGTTATTTTTTTATAGGTTTTTATTTTTAATAAAAAAACTGCCAATTCGATTTTTTTCAAAATTTTACCGGATATTAAAAACGTTATTTTTCGTTGAACAAAATTGTTTTGAAGATAGAATCATTTTTTTTGTAAAATTTTGGAGGTGCCAATTATTTTTTTCAGTTTTTTTTGAAAATCATTTTTTGTTCGTAAAATTTTCGAGGTGACAAATATTTTTTTTAGTTTTTGTTTTATTTAAAAAAAAAAAACCGTTAGTTGAAAATTTTCCAAAAATATATTTGTTTGGTATCACGTGACAATATATAATACAAAATTCAATCCAAGTCTCTAGCGTTATTGGTTCGTAAGCAGGGGCGATTCCTCATAGTTAGCTGGTTTAGCGGCGCTAAACCAAGAATTTTAGAATAAATATAATTTTTTAATATGTATATTATTTGGTAATTGAATTACTCAACAGCTGACTATAATGTTAAAAAATTCAGTTGTAGTTACATTATATGCAACTTTTCTACAAATCTTCATTTTATGAAATAAAACTCGCATACAATAATTTATCTTAAAGCATTGGGCTTTGGGCATCGCAAAAATTTGCGCTACCAAATTTCATACATTCATTTCATGAAATAAAACTCGCATACAATAATTTATCTTAAAGCATTGGGCTTTGGGCAGCGCAAAAATTTGCGCTACCAAATTTCATACATTCCACACACACAGATTTATGCACACATTCGAAAAAACCCTATAAAAATAAACAGAAGGGTGAGCGCAAATAAAAGCGATAACCCGGCGAAGTATACGACACATTAAAGGCACACAACTGACACAAAAGACAAGTTGCACGAGTCGCAACCATGAGTTTGATGTCTCCTTTCTTTATACATCGTATGGTATGGACTATGTGAGGAAAAACAAGACCGACGACGAATCGAACATGATCGTCGAAATTCATATCATATCATATTCGTTTTTAAAAGAAGAAAATTGTGTTATCTATTTTAATTTGTGTGAAAATGAGGTTTGCTAGCGAACTTGAAACAGTACTACGACAGGAATTATGTTCGTTGTTTAGCGCTCTTTTTAGAGATAATACTGATTTTTGGTGTCGATGTGTGGGGAAGGAGAAAATGGAACACAGGTGGTGTTTGAGTTTAATAGGCGGATTTTTCAAAAGTTTAATAAGAAATAGTTTTTGTGTGAAAGCGTTTTTTATCTTGAAAGGAAGCAAGTGCATTTTATTATAAATAGTGTTTTATTAGTTGAATATTGGATGTGTTATGATCGGTATGATTTTTATGTTTATATTTCTTATTGCAATTATTATTAACATAATTCCATACCAATTCATACATGCTAGAGGGTAGGTTACTTGATTTTTTTAGAACAGCTCAAATCAAAACAAGCATTTAATTTTTAATGGAAGACATTTTTTTAAATAACAGTAGTACCTACTTACAACTAAGAATTATAAGCGGGCTCAAGTGAAACTATTAAGTCAAAATTTGGAAACAAAGAAATTTTAATCAAACAAGGCATTAGAATGGTAGAGGGTGGGTCCCCTACTTGCGTCCATCTGTCTGTCTGCCCTCATCTCTACATTCCAAACTATTGGGTTGATTGAGTTCAAAAAGGAAAATTAAGGTTTTAAGCAGATTCGCTTTAGGCGTTTTTTTATTTTTTTTCTAAGAGTAAAAATAACAGTAGTTCCATACAAATGCCAAAAATCGTATAACCAACCGAAAGATTTTTACTAAATTTTACCTTAATTTTTTTCTTAACTTAATTTCTTTCTATAGAAAAATAATTGCTTGGTATTGTTTCAGAAGGGTACTCAAGAACTAATGAACCAATATCAATAATTTTTTTCGTCACAAGCTCTTATAATGTCTTTATAATATTTGATGATCAATAATGTCAACATTTTTTTGGATTTTTATGAAAATTTAATTCGTTGCTTATTTATTCTTTAAGAAACACTGAAAACTATATGATAAATTTAACATTACCAGAACGAAAAAATAACAAATTAAGAGAACATAACGACTTACATATGTACCTGCAGAGGATCAAATTCAATTCTTTTTCAATTAAAAAGTATAATAAAAATTGTATGAAGTTTAATTTGCAAATAATTATATTCTATACAAATTTCTATTTCACTTTGAAGCCATGGAATTGTAATTCTTTGGCCATCTAGCTGGTTGGAATTATTAACCACTGTAAGTATAAAGAGCAGTGAATTCCAATCGACTGTTTTACTTTTAGCATGTATGAATCGGTACACTGTACGACTTAAGGACGGTGATTCAGATTATTTTTTGTTATTTTTTTTTTGGATTTTGGATATTTTCGATTTAAATAATTATATATTAAAAAACAATTATTTAAACAATTTTGGGCATTTATAAAATAATGTATCAATCAATATACATAACTATACCATCATAATTTTCAACTTTTATAACTTGTGTATGGACACATTATATCCAGTTTTAGGCTATACTAAGTAGTTTTAAACAGATTCTTCTTTGTATGTTTAAAAATAGATACTTTATTTTAATGATATTGGTTTAAAAATAGGAACTTTTATTTTGATAGGAATTGAAATGGAATCCAATACTTATCAAGCAAAGACCATAATTGAACAATTACTAGAAAAACCATTTAGAACAAGATCGTTTTCGGAGAAGCTAATAGTAGTCAATAATGGGCGTCCATGTCCAAAGCTTACAGATTTAAAAAAACACATAAGGAAAGACAAAGAGAGTATACTCGAACCTTTAGCGAAAATCAATATTTATTGAACTATTGTTTTGAATAAAATGAATTATTATTCTTGAAAAAGTATTTTGATTTTCTAGAAGACCAGTAGCTAACCCTAAAATTATGACCAGGAATCGCCACTGTTCGTAAGATATTTTGGGTTAACCAAAATTGTCACCTTTTTACTTGCGACATATAGGAACTATGGCAAGTTTTGCATTCGTGCAAAATTTCGAACTCGAGATTTTAATCAAACATGATATTACGATGGTAGAGAAGTCGAAAAAAGTGGGTCCCGCGATTCCGTCCGGTCTGTTTTGTCTGTCCGTCCACGCTCCTACAGCCTAAACCATTGGGTCGATTGAGTTCAAACTTGGTAGTTAAGGTTTTGAGCAGATTCGCGTTAGGCGTTTTTTTTCATTTTTTTTTTTTTAAGATCAAAACTAACAGTCAAAAAACGAAAATTCGAATTTTCTCAAAAATAAGCCGATAGATTTTTTTAGAATTTTCTTTAAAGTTTTATTTTTTAAGTTGGCTTCTTTAAATAAGAAAAACATGTTTTTGTATTGCTCAGGAAAGATACCGCTCATAGAACCGTTATTTTGTTTTTAATTTTCTCAGGAACTTATAAATACTGATTTCAATAATTTTTTTTTGAATAAGCTCTTATATTGCCTTAACAACATTTGATTATCAAAAGTGCAATTTTGTATTGTTTGTATTTTTAAAAAAAATATTGAAACGGGTCAGCATTTTTTACGAAATTCAAATGTAGAGCGTATATTTACAATCACTAAACAACTGCATACCAAAAATATTTTAAGAACGAAACTGAAAAATTTTATATATAAAAAATTAATTTAAAAAAAAAAATTGAAAAATCAAGGGTTTTTTGATTTATAAAATGGCATTTCAATTTTTGAAATCAAACTTATTTTTCATGTAAAATTTTGAATCTTAAAATAATTTTTTTAAATTATTTTAACTGTGCATGAGCCCGAAAGAGCGCATTATTTTGACAAAATTTTAATTACATTCCTATCTTTTATCGAAATTAATGCATTTGGTACATATTTATGTTTTTTTTTGCAACTATAACTATTGTAAATACCAACGATGGCCGTGTAGCGCCACTGCATCGGATTAACGAACATGATATATTTAATCAACAATCTATTTTAAAGTGTCTATCAAGAAGTAATATCTTGGTACCTTTGTATATATGATTTTAAAATATTATTCTTTTACTTGCCTTCGCCTAAATAAAAGAATAAATACTTAGTACAAGTTAAAGAAACGGGCTAAAAAGAGTATAATGTATTTTCTATTAGAATCACTTTTTCAACGTACACCTATATTGTATTACGTACAACCTCTATAACTAATGCCTACGTGTCACTTCATAACTAAAATCCAAAACGCACAAGAGCCTGACTGTAAACAACACATGAATAGCAATTTCTTCTACCTGTTTGTATGCTTGTCTTTTTTTAAAATTTAACGAACAAAATAAACTGAACGTAATAACTCCATTTTTGCTCTGAAAACTTGTAGGAAAGAAGGAATGTGATTGGATTCTAGTAAGTACCTTCTACCTACCAATAAAATTCCTTCATTATCGTCAAAAACATGTCTTTATCTATCTATCTGCATAAAGCTGAGCACGCCAATGAACTATTCATTATTCGTTTAAGACACCTACCTAACAACACAACCAATAGGCGATCGCTTCACAATTTAAACATACATGTTCTTCCTCTTTCTTATCTGCATATTATTTATTTTCCATCCTGGTTCTTTTAATATGAAATTAAAATAAAGCTATCCAAAGGAAAAAGCTTTGAACGAACTAGTTGAATACACAAACAATTGTTTTCGTTAAGTAAGCTTACAAGTTTAGTATTTTTCATTCCCGGGATGAGTTGTCCTAGGATGAGTTGTACCTTGGGATGAATCACACGTTTTTCGACAAATCTAATGGCATTAATATCTTTGAAGACAAACTTATTTTACAGGTATATTTTTAAATCTTATATAGGTACTTTTTTAAACAGACTCTTTGCATACAGGAGCAAGTTCGTGCGACCCAGTCGTGCATTTTATTTAAATTGCTATGGTAAAATAACCAATAACTCAATTTTCTTAATTTTCTCTCTGCATCTGTCTGCATTATTATCTGTATAACAAAATTTATTTGAAGTCGATATCTCTACTGGTTCTTGAGCTATGGACGACGAAAAAACATCGCGAACGTACGCACGCACAGACATCTCTCTTAAAATCTTTTATTTCGACTCTAGGGACCTTGAAACGTCGACAAATGTCAAAATTTTCAATTCGACAAATCGGACCGATTAAAATAACTTCCTATAAGAAGTTAATTATCCAGATTTGTATCGGGAAATCAACTTTAGTGAAAATGAAAAGTCCGTTTTCACTTCGGGAGCTACGCTAGTATCCTCAAATGTCGGATTTGGGACTTTTAAAACCCTATTATAATTGTAACAAAGGATCACCATCCTCTGCGTGATTTTAATGGCCGGAAATGAAAGATATTCATGTGTACAGCGTTTATTTTCAACAAAACAGTGTGGCACTAAGTGCATACAAGCCAAGAATCAATGTGAAATTCATCGAATTTTAGATGAAAAGTGCACGTTTTTGTATATCAAAATGAAATCTATTTTTGGAAAACCCTGTGTTTAAGGAAACCAATACTGGTGTACATATTGGTCTCAAAGTTTAGAATGTCAAAATAGGAGGAAAAAAGAACGAAGTTAAGCATGCTACATTCTTGATGTGCGATTGCTTGAAA
The DNA here is from genome assembly GCA_951509635.1 of Eupeodes luniger. Lineage (NCBI taxonomy): Eukaryota > Metazoa > Arthropoda > Insecta > Diptera > Syrphidae > Eupeodes > Eupeodes luniger. The sequence continues at coordinate 23,496,114 of OX608073.1, forward strand.
ATCTCTGTTTTTTTAACAGTAAAGCCTAGTACATACTTGTGAACCATCTCGTGAACCCATACAAATTTCGGTTTTTGGTTCACCCGTGAACGTGCTCGTGAAGCTGAGTGGAGAACAAAGTGGAGAGTTACAAAAAAAAGGACAGTTTTCAATTTGTACTGAATACTGATACTGATTCCTCATTTAAAGTTTGTGGCTGCTTTGCGTGTGGTTTTAAAAAAAAAGTTAAAATGCATTTGTATGAAATAGAATACAAATGTTCACAACGTGTATTCACAAGTGTGTACCAGTGAGCAATTTCAAAAGTTCACTTTCTCCACTGGCGAACGTTCACTTCACGAGGAAGTATGTACTAGGCTGAAGTCTGAAATAAAGCTCAAGGGTAAACTTTTTTAAGTGTAAATAGCTATTTCGACAAAACATTGCTTATACAAATACTCTTAAGAAAACCAAAGATATGAAAATTTTTTGGCATGCGAAGTAAAATTTTCGGCCATAGTGTAATATCATTAACAAAGTTTGTATTTGTTTAAATCTCTCCTAAGGGCTTAAGCTTATGTTATAAGGGTTAAAAATGAGAGTTATTTAAATTTTTTTCTCAAATTAAGGCTTTGTAGTTATAACGTCAAAATTTCTTTATTCACTCAATAAGACAAGTATGTATAACGTCAAAATTTCTTTATTCACTCAATAAGACAAGTATGCTAAAAGCTTAGTTATGTTTCTCGAAGCAAAATCCGCTAATGAATAGTGAAATTAAGACTGGGTCGAATTTGATGAGCTGTTTATAGACGCTATTTGATGAAGTTGAATATAAAAACGAATATTAATAACAAAGAACTTGCCTCAAAGCCAATTCAATTAATTAAATACTTCGAATTCAAATATTGCATTTTCTTATAATGTAGTGTAGTACCTGAATTTGCTTTGTAAATACTTAAGGATTTAACAAGAATCTTTATTATGAGTTTCTTCTTTTGCGAGTTTAAATTATTAAAAAAGCTGAAAGCTTACGGGGAAAATTTCCTCTTCATTTCACAAAATTTTCCGAGAAGAAAACCTTTTACCTACTAAAACTAAAAACTTATGTAAATTATGAATGCATTTAAGCTCTCACGATCAGAAATTGACCTAAAAGTCATAATCCTTTGTATCTAAAGTATACTGACTTCCCATAGTCCGTTTTTTTTCCATATATACATCACTTAAAAATTTCCTTTTATTTCAAGAGAATTTTCACAATTTGCCTTCAAAGACAACCGCTTAATCCTTGGCTTTTGAATAACGATGATTAAAAGAAAAAAGAAGACAAAAAAAAACTTCGATTAATTTAAAGTTTTTCTTTTGATATCATATCATCATATCCCCTCCTCCACCTTCTCACAATGTCGATAATGCATATCTCTCACTGAATGTTCGACAAAATGATGATGATGGCGACGACGAGCGACGATGCGATGGTAAAACTTAAGTGAAAAGTGAAAAGCAGTGAGAAAAATAATATAAAATAAAATGAAAAAAAGAAAACACGAAATAAATTTTATAAAATAATGAAAACTTTTTAACTCGTTCGTATATATGTATAGCGTTAAAAGTTCAAACTTCAGCCATAAATCCTCTGTCTTTCGTGCGATGCTGTTGAATTGAAGACTCATAATTGCATAGCGGCTTTGAGTGTGTAAATGATGGCTTCGTAATTTATTTTTTTGGTTTCTCGTTGCCTTGAACAATCCATTTGACTTATAAAAATTATAAATAATGAACAAGCTTTATGAATTTAATTCAATTTAAAAGTTATGACTTTTTGTGAAAGGCTTTTTAACACTCTTGCCAAATTTTTCCACTAAAAAATTGATAATTTGTAAATAAGTTGATCTGTATTTTTTGGCTTGATAAGAAAATTGTCCAAAAGTTATTTGAAAAAAATCTCGCTTATTCAAATTTATAATAGTTTCTGGTCGAACATCTTCCGCAGCCATTTTTCTCGTGATTCTTATTCCAATCTTTACCAAAAAAAAAACCAAGAACAAAAACACACCACACACATGACCATAACTAAAATGCTTTTAACTATTTTCTCGGAATAATTAAGAGTTTTTCCCAAAACATTGTTCGCCTCGCCAGCAGCATTGCAGAGGACAATTAAGAATTCCTTAAAAGACCATTAGTCTCATGTGTTGCGTGGTTTTTATGTGGTCCAACCCAATATAGGTTGTATTTAGCTATAGATAAAGTTTATGTTCTATAAGGAGGAGTGGCGCTATACTCGTATACCGTTCGTTTTCTATAGTTTGTAGTAGATATCAAAATGAGGAAACTATAATACTTCTTCAATACATACGATTACGAATAAGGAAAAAATGTATGCTCTCAGTGTATGTATAGAATCATCAGGTCTAGCTATTGGTATCACATGTGACCATTAACACCTCATTTGTGCTGACCATAACAACCTAAACCTCTATATGGAAGAAAGGGGGATTGAAATTTTCACTTTGATATGGTTTTTGTTTTTATTTTTCTAAAAATAACAACATTTATAGTGTGCTCCTGACACAATCTAAGGGTTGGTTGTTTGGTTGGCTTGAGTTATGAGCTTCTAAGAGTTCGAGAGGGGTTTGATGGTAATGAATCTTATTGTTTTATATATTTTTTTTTGTTTTGTTTTGTTTTTGGGAAAGTTTTGATGAAAACATTGGCGAATTAGGCATATCAGTTAATTAAGTGTGACTTTTACAAATGTTTGTTGCATTAACTTAAGTGAAAAAAGACTAATTTTTAAAATTAGTTACGCAATCGTGTTGGATTCATTACTATAGTGCGGTTAAATCAAAGAGGGTAAGGAAATGTAATTAGGTTTAAGAATATCAAATTTAGGGAAAAGAATATTATTCTTATTATGTGAAAACTATGCAAGGTGATTTTTATTTGACACGGTAACGCAACTTATGTGTTTTATAGCCGTAAAACCATGACATTAGAAAAGGTGTGTGCTTCTTTTTGTTTTTAATAATCAGAAAATACAAACAAGGTTTTGGACAGAAGATTCGTTCCTATCAAGAAATATGGTTTTATTCGAATATATCAATACTCATTTAGTTCGGAAAAAAATAATTACATAATATGTTTAAGTATTTTAGGAAAATATATTTTTTTAAAAAATGGACAGAGGTTTTTAGTTGGGATTGGGACTTGAAATATTTGACTGTGAAAACAGTCTTAAACCAAAAATCAGACTATCAATTTCAAAAAAATAAGTTAATACATAAATGTTATGCAAAAGTTAAGCAATTTAATAAATAAATAGATAAATTATGTGGCGTAAGATCTCGTAGAGAACCAGGGTCTAGTGACTTTTACAACCACTTTTCATGACAGGAATTTCTGTTGGGGGATTTGTCAATTCGTGTTAACCCTTGAAGAAAACATTAGATAGAACAGGCAGGGATTGAACCCAAGACCTCTTTGGCATGACAGTCCTATGCATTAACCATCAGACCACGGGTACTGTAGCACGAGTAGTTTAACAATTTACCCTTTCTAAATGTTGTTAATTTCAAATTTTTTGTTAATATTTTACTAAATCATTTTAAATGTTCGCCAATATTTCTGCTGTGATGGTGCTCATTGAAGAAGAACTTTAACAAATAATTGAAATTGTAGTGCCTTCCAGAAATCTATGTTTTTTCAATCCCCGCCTGTGCCACCTAAATAAATTATTTTTTCAAGACTTCTATGAATATTTAAAGGTGTAGTTGTAGGTAAAGTAAATCAGGTCAAATGGTTTTCTAGAAACTGACAAAGCTTTACTAATATTTTGTATCTATGTTTGTGCTCCTTCAGATTTATAGAATACTAGCGGCCCGTCCCGGCTTCGCACGGGTAGACGTAAATAGGTACAGATATTTAAATTATAATCATGGTAATTAAAACGACCATGAATCACTAAATTAGAAAAAAATTGTATGCTTATCTTAAATCCTCCCTGTATACTACGTTGGCTGTGGTATTTGTAGGTGGCAACAAAACGTATTGATTTTCAGGAGATCCTACTCGAGAAAGTGCCACATACAATTGCCAGTGGGAAAAGCACTCTTTCCTTAAGTCGATACCAACTATGGAAAACGTTTGTCCCTGGAATTTATTTATTGTTAGAGCAAAGGAAATTTTTAAAGGTGACTGTAACCTTTTAAAAGATATGAGCAAATCAGTTGGTATCATCGGGATCCGCGGAACTTGTGCGAGCTGACCGGCCCCCGTAATGATAGTTGCTACAATCACATTATCTCTTAATTCTTTGATCAATAGTCTTGTACCATTACATATATTGGGAGGGCTTACATTTCTTAAAAGCATAACAGGTGTACCTATTTTTAATTTAAGTTCATGAGGTGGCAAGCCAGCAGGATTGAGGGAATTTAAAAATTCCTGTGGGTAGTGCACTATATCTTCGATGTTGCACACGGTGTCAACAGATTTGTAACATTTAAAATCACCTGGTACTTTTTCAATAATAATTTTGTTTATCTCATTTTCTGAGTCGTTTCTGGGTGACAATATTGCTCTTGAACAGAGCCAATGGAAATTTCTTACTGTAAGATTGTTGATGTCGGGATAGATAATATTGTCATTAATACTCTTCGCAGCGTATGCGATGAAAGACATTTTATGGCTAATTTTTTTACACCTTCGGTTGGTTTTAATAGGAATTTCTTAAGATTTCTTTAGTAATCTAGTACTAAATATAGCCTATGTTACTCAGTGATAATATAGCTTTCTAATGAAAAAAGAATTATTAAAATCGGTCCAGTACTTTTTGAGTTTATTCGTTACATACAAAAATACAAATCTTTCCTCTTTATAATATTAGTGTAGATGTAGATTAATATTTAAAACTTTCGAAAAAGTTCAATAGTTGATTATAACAATGATTTGCAATTTTGACGAGGAATGTGTCCCAATTATCACATAGAACTTTGTTGTCAGTGTCTCCTTATTTTGGTTATATTTTTTTGTTGTTCAATGAGTTAAGAAAACTCCACTCCAAAAGTAGGTAGATAATGCCCCTGTCTATAAGACATAATTGTTAAATAAACATCTGATCTTTTTCTGCAATAGGTCTTTAAAGCTGCTTAACAAAACTTTAAAACAACAGAAATTTCCAACTTTTAGAAATTTGAATGTGTTATTTACCTGGGCTATTATTTAAAAGCCCATTACATCTTTAACCACATTAAAAATTTGTTGTCTACCAAGAATTTATGTTTATATATTTAAATTAGTTAAGACTAATAAGATCGTCAGACCAATACTCACTGGTATGGTGGAATGCAAAGCTACCAATCTAAAAACCCTCATAAGGGTAAAGAGAATGGCATGTATAGGCATAACAAGAACGATGAGAACACTCCTACTGCAGGAATGCAAGCAATACTCAATCTTTTATCCCTGGACCTATATGTATACAAAAAACTGCTGCGATTCTATGGAAGTAGAAAGGGAACAATGTAAGCACAGACTACATGACACCCTGTCTGAACTTCAATGAACATTTTACTACTATCTTCTCTGAGAGGAACGAATGGCTGAACAATGAGTGAGTCCACAATATCCATATTAAGGCCCAAATTCGACAAAACTAGATACCCTTCAAGTATGCACCTACGATTGCTTATGAGCATACTAACACAACCAGTTATGTTACCACAAAAAAAAAATGCGGCTTACCAACGATGGAAGTGCTAGAGCTGCATTGATGAGGAAGACCACGAAAATACAGCCAACTTCTTATGCCACTGCCCAGTTACATAAGAAACAAACTCTAAGACAGATAAATAAATAAAAATAAATAAATTATGTGGCGCAACAGTCCATGAAGAATTAGGGCCTAGTGACAACTCTCAACCATTCCTGTGTGCAAGTACTGTTGTCAGGGATGGAAGGGACCTACAGTTTATATGCCGAATCCAAACGGCTAATTGGAGAAAGCACTTTTCATGACAAGAATTACTCCTGGAGGATTTGTCAATTCCTCGCAAGAGGCAGTACCCGTGAAAAAAGTTAGGTGGCACAGGCAGGGATTGAACCTAAGACCCCTTGCATGACAGTCCAACGCACTTTTTTTTAGACAAAAATTCATAAAACTAGCTTAATTAACCATACCCAATAAACAATTTTTGGTTAAAAAACGGTTTATAAACCGGATTATAACCCTAGGCTATTTACCGTAAAAGTTTGAAATCGGTTCGAAAGACGTCTCAGAAACGTTCCAGAGACGTTCCCATTACCCGATTTGGGCAGTAACTTTTTAACCTGAGTTCTGTAGTGGTTATTTCAAAGCCGGTTTAAAGCAGTTAGTTTAAAACTACTTTTTGGAGTTAAAAACTAACCGTTTTTATATGGTACGCATTTAACGCTTCTAAAACGTTTTTTCCGAGCGTTATTTTGCCGCTTTTTAATAACCGTTTTATTTTGGTTTCCTTGTAACCTATATTTTAGGTTTTTTAATAACCAATATTATTTTAAAGTAGGGTTTTTACTAGGTTTGAAAAAAACCCTGTATTTGGTTCCAAAATTGGTTTATAAATAACCGTTTTCCAGCTGAAAGTAAATAGCCTTGTAAATAAAAGAAATATTATGGTTTCAAAATTATTTTTGTGTCAGTATTTATTTTAGTTAAAAAATAACTTTTTCTTAACTTAACTTAAAACTAGAATCTTAAATTGAATTAAAAACTAAATATTAATATTAATAATAATTATATTACATAAATAATACTGGTGTTGGTGTAGTTGTTGGTCCTGCTGTTGCTATTGCTATTGATGGTGTTGTTGTTGATGGTGTTGTTGTTGTTGTTGTTGTTGTTGTTGCTGCTGCTGCTGCTGTTGCTGCTGCTGTTGCTGTTGCTGTTGCTTTTACTGTTGTTGGTCTCTCATTTTCATTCCTGTGGAAAAGAAGAAAAATGTATGTTTTTATTAAAATATGCAAGTACGTAACTTAAATAATTTAAATAAAACAAAAATTTGGTTAAAGAATATAGTAAACAAAATCAAACGGTATAAAGACAAACGCCTCATAATAAGAATATATAATACTTTTATGAGTTTTGTAGAAATGTACTTACAAAAGTTTCATCCGAAAACGAGCCTGCTTCAAATACGTTTTGAAGAAATTAGCAGCATCGATGTCGGAGTAGTTTGGGTAGCGGTGTCTAACCGCCTCAACTACTGCTGCGAAGACGTTTTTATATCCAACAAATTTCTTTTTGTTGGATGTTCCCAGCCAGGAAAATTCGCACAACAGCTTGTCATGGAAGAACAGCTTGGCGATGGTTCTTATAGTTTTGTTGGCATTCATTCCACGGAATGTGCCCAATTTTCGAATCTGTTTAAATGAAAAGAAAAATATAAGCTTTTAGAAAATGTTGCAAAACAATTACATTTCTTTAAGTGTTAAACTATAATTAAAAAAAGAATCTTACGACTAATCGTTTAAACGAAGGGTCGGCTCCAATCCTCTCCTCCACTTCCTTCAACGCTTCTTGCGTGGATATGGGCAACAAACGTTCGGGAAAAAACATCCATTTTTTCTTTGCGCTCCACACCCACGCACAACTTATCGATGATTAGATTCAGCGTTACTTCGGTTTTTGCAACAAATTCTGTAAGCATCTGCTTCATGGCGGAGGATTCTTTGCGGAGAGAATCGAGCGAGGCTTCAATTTGATTTTGTTTTTCGGTCAGTCTTTTGAAATTGGCCTCCATGGCCAATGACTCCTCATTTTGGGAAGATTTTCCACTTGCATGTGGAAAACTTTCAACTGTTTTACCTGGGCCGTCAAGGAGTTTGCCATCTGAAAGATTTTTTTATATTGAAAGATACAAGGCGAGTTAAATATAGTTCAAGGAATACTAAATTGTTGTTTTTATTATCAAGGACACGAACGAAAGATTTTTGTATATTGAAAGATACAAGCGAGTTAAATACTATAGCTCAAGGAACAAAGGAATATTAAATTATTGTTTTTTTTTTTAATTTTTCAAGAACACGAACGAATAACGATCTGTCAGATAGAAGAGTAGAAACTGAACTAAAATATGGGCCAACACAGCAAGTAAAAAACAATCGCTCGTCATATGAACAAAAGTAAGAAAATAACTGAGAAAAGACAGTTGAAGTTATTTTACTACTCACTCCATATGAATGCAAATAAAAAAATAACCCAAACAACACGGCTGTGGTTATTTTTCTACTTGCATCCTATGAACAAAAGTAAGAAAATAACTGAAAAAAGACAGTTCACGTTATTTTACTACTCATTCCATATGAATGCAAGTACAAAAATAACCCAAACAACACAGCTGCTGTGTTTTTCTACTTTTGCTACCTACTATATGAACAAATAAGTAAATAAAATGAATATAATTGAAAAAATAATTATTTGCTTACCTTTTTCTCCAATTTATCCAGTTTATAATTATTTATTTTATTTCACTATGCCAAGACCACAAATTACACTATAGAAACGATATTATAACAATAAACACGACCGACAAGATTCAACGCACTCAACTTATCTTCATCAACTGCAAGACTGAACTAAAATGAAACTGATGAAACTGGTTAATCGGGTAATGGAAAACCCAAAAAATATGAAAGGAGAGAAACAAAAATAACAATCGCGACCAGTGTTACCCCTGCAAATGAAATGTTTGTATTTGGATCTTTGTATGTTTAATGGGATTTTACATTGAGAAAAGAAATTAATTCTTCACGGATGTGTCGCAATTTTTTTTCCCTTTAATAATGAAATACATTGGGAAAATTATTGAATGTTTTACAAGACGAATTGATTTTTCTGAAATCTCTTTTTGGAGGCAGATTTTCACATATTCTCTCACGGATTTTCACATCTACTACGAGTTTGACATTTCGGACAGTTTGGTGTGTTTGTTAATATTCAAAACGTTTGGTGTTAGTTGCAAGATTTGCTTAAAAAATTATTTTGGCGAATGTAAATTTACGAAGTGTGTTTAAATGCGCATTTTAAATTGAAGAATAATTAATCATAAATTTGTTTAGATTGCTTTCACACTTACATTGAAAAAAGGGATTGCTACTTTTGACTTTACAAATTATACATTGAACCCAAAAAGGAGCGAATTTTAGAAGCATTTGGGTCTTATTCAAAATGAAACCTGTGGTAATACTGATTTTCGATGAATATGGAAACTGAGAACAAAGAATATACGTTATTTTGAAACCAAACTAACGTGGGTTGTTTTTAACCACTTAAACATGGTTGTTGTTTAACCGAAAATTAATTAAAAGTTACATTGCGGTTAAAAAATAATCTAAATTAGAACCACGCTGTCAAAAGAACAGATCTGGTTATTTTGCAACTAAAAAAATAAGTTATTTTGAAACAAATTTCTAACGTGGTTTGTTTTTAAATACTTAAACTGGTTACTGTTTAACCGAAAACTCATCAAAAGTTACATTGCGGTTAAAAATAATCTAAATTTGAACGACGCTGTCAAAAAAAGTTTTTTTAGAACCAAAATCTAACTGAAGCTCACAAATAAACAGGTTTTAGGGATAAATTCTTACCTGAAATAAACTAAAAGTTGAAATTAAGACTTGTTTTTACTAGTAAACAACTACAGTTCATAAATTAACCAATTACAAACCACTTTATGACCAAAGTTATTGAAAGTAATATTATTACCGCGGTAATTTTGAAACTCAGGTTACAAATTGTTAATTGGGTAACTTACAACTAACTAACTGGTCCCATACGGACACTCTAAGTTAAACAATAATACTTAATGCTAATGCCTTTCGGCCCTAAGATCTATTTAACTTCAATTCAAGTCCAACGCACTAACCATTACGCCACGGGTACTACTCTAAGACAGATACTTCTTCAATAATCTTGATGTACTGGAAAACATCTCAGGAAACAGCCTATTAGGCTTTTTTAAAGCGTCCAAATGGCTGGAGCAAAAAAATCCGTATATCATATTGAATTGTATTACTTCAGGGTATCACAATGGATCTACATTGATCTGACTTTGCCGATAAGGTCATGAATCGCCAGCCATTGTCAGATTCTTCGGATTTAATTTTTGAAAGAAAATGTATTTTATTTTATTTTTATAAAGTTCTTACGCCAGCTCTTTTGTTTTCTCAAATATGAAGTTATCGAACATTGTACCAAAACTTATAATCAATGGTTTTGTTTAACTTTTATTAAATATAATATAAGGGATATGTTTTTTAAGTAAGTGAGTCATTGGTATGCTCTAGCGTCTTCGAGAAAACCCAAATGTCATTTAATTTGTTTGCTTTAAAAGTTTCTGTTAGTTGAAAACAAAAATTATTGATATGTTTCATTTAATCAAATTAAATGTTGCGAAATAGTCTTGAAAGCAATATTATTTTTGAGGCTAACAAATTTGTATTGCCATTTGTTCTTATTTGTACAGGAAAAACCATTTAACATTAGTTTTTGTTTTTTAATCTTAACATAGTCATTTGGTATTAGTTGCACTTATTGGTAATCAAAATTCATTGGAAGAAATCATCATACATTTTCCAGCAAAATGTTTGTCATATTTATCGGAAATTTTTTGATTTCAATAGCTTGAAAGTGTACCTCAAAGAGTATAATAATTGTTCGTGTCATGAATTTATTCGAAGCTGGCTTAATTTCTTAATTTCATGTTTTATTATCCTCACTTTTCTTGGCAATTGCTCACTTATTTTCGAGTATACATTTATTTTCATTAGGAAAATCACAAACAGACCCAAAAATTCGATTTTGTTATCTTGCTTATTTTCAAATGCAAAGCAAATCACCGCAAATTACTTCTGTCACATCAAAAAAGAAAAAACAAAATCCATTTGTTATTCTAACTATACCAAACAATAGGTACGTACTTGATATTCCTTATTTGTACCTATACATCAAGCTAGTAGGATAAAATAAAGTGTAGGCATCAAAAACAACAATAAAATGAAACAGAGAACAACAAAAACAAAATAAAAATATCCCTAACAAAAAAAGTTGCTTAAACAATTCTGATTAAGTGACAAACAACAATCAAAATCTAATCCAAACCAAATCAACGCTCTGACAATCAATCAACAACAACAAAGAGCTTTAGTTTTCTATTTGAAGGTAAAAGTAGGCTGTAGGTATATCGTTACTTCATAGAACAATTTTCGACCATCATCGAAACATACCCCAAAGTAAGCCAAAAAGTAAAGAAGACAGCAACAAAATAAAAAAAAAAAAAAAACGAAAACAGGACACAGGACACATAAATGGTAAAAACTAATCTATCCGCAGGGCTTAGCGCACAACAAAGAACTCTCACACTCTATTGCTTACCTATATTATTGTCCTCTACCTCATCCCTCCCTTACAAGCTTCTCCTTCCAACAATCACTCAACAAAAGTCGAGGTATACAAATGTGTACAGAGTCCTGTTACAGCAATCACAAGCTCAATTCAAATAGAGCTATATGCGCAGAGAAATAAAGAAAAGTCCTTATTTTTTGTTTGTATTTTTGTCTCGAAGCAGAGAGGGAAACGACAGCTCCTGAATTCCAAATGACAAATCGAGGCTGTGTGTTACAACAAACGAAATACGACAAATCTACCACTGCCACTGCCACTACCAACCCCACCGCCATGCCACTTCCATATCAGCCTCGGCCATGGGAATTCGCTCTGACAGAGAAATCCATCTAAGCCCTCTCAACAACAGTTACCTAGAACATCAGTGAACACTGGATCACGCCTGGATTCGTCTGTGTCCATTTAATTTGTCAACAAAAGCAGAACAGCAGTAGCAGCAGCAGCGGCAATGGAATTTCTATATAGCAGCCATCAGAGGTAAGGCAGTGGCGGGCGGCTTTGTCGTTTGCGGCAGCAGGCTTCAAAGTGGCCCAAAGCTAAACAAAAATTCCATGTAATTCTCAACAAACTGCAGTCATCTACTATTTGTGGCTTCCCCAGTTACCTTTAAGTGGATTTAGATAGAGGGTGGGTAGAGGAGTCTGGATGTTGGTCAGTAAATTGAAATAGAAAAATGTCCTTTGCAGGAGTAAAATTGCGAATGTGATTTTGCGGCTGTTAATATACGAATGTTGGGTTGGATGTTTAAATTTGTAATGGAATCGGTCATTTATAACTACTGCGTACACACAGTGTGCACAAATAAATCTGCGTGAAGCCTTATTCTTTTTAATTCAAGTGGATAGGAATATTTAAATAGATTCTTCCAAAAAATTATTTATATAGACGAATTATTGGAACGTAAATAAAAAATGAGAACATAACTTAGGCGAATAATGGTGAGTGACACGTGAACAACATGTGGTGGTTTTATTTTTTAAGTGAATTTTATATTTATTTACTAATTGTAAGGGTATCCAACGCTTTACTTTACAATTAACAGCAATTTCAAATTTTCTATGAATTTTGGGACACCCTTTATTGCCTTTTTATAAATTTATTGGCAAAAATTTGAATTGTGGGTTTGTTGGAATTACTTTCGTCATCAAGGGTAAAACCATGTTCAATTTTTTTATGAATTTTGGGACACCCTTTCGGTCCCTATATAAACTTGGAAAAACCCTTAAATGCTGTTTTCTTCGCTCTTACTGATACAAGTTAACAAGAAAGTGATATACTATATACGCAATATCGCAGTAAATTTAAGTTTGGGAAACCTTTCATATTCTTTACATGACCTTGTTGGAAAAATCCTAAAATGTTTTGTTGTTATAAGTATATTTTCGTCATAAAAGGTAGAATAAAACAAGACAAGGGTTTTTGTGTTGTAAAAAACCTTGGCATACAATTTGTGGTAATTCCAAATTTTCCATTAATTTTGTGACACCATTTCTAGCCTTAATTTGAACTTTTTGGAAAAAATCAGAAATGCTGTTTTCTTATAAAAAATGTTGGATATTCAAGATTCAACTAATAAAAGAGGAAGATACATTATTTTGAATAATTTTTAGGCTTACCTTACCTTACTTACTTACTACACAATTTATAGTAAATTAAAATATTCAATGAATTTTTGGACAAATTTAATAGCAATATGAACTTTTTGGAAAACGGCTTACATATTTCACAATTGACTAATGAACGTTTTTTTGATAATTTTGGGACATATGTAGGTTTTATTTGAACTTCTTGAAAAAACCTTGATATGTATCTTTGTTGATAATATTTTGGTCATTATATTAGAATCGGCTGTAAATTCATATTTTATTTGAATTTTGGGACACGTTTTGTAGTCCCTATATAAACTTCTTGGAAAAAACTGAAATGCAGTTTTGTTTAGTACTATGTTTTCCCTTTCTAGGTCAAAGTCAACAGGAAGGGAACTTATACATAGTTGGCAGTAAATTAAAATTTTCTATGACATATGGAACACCTTTCATATAGTATGCACTTATATGAACTTTTAGGAAAAAGAACTTTAATGATGATTTCTTGTAATAATTCTCGTCATAATAGGTGCAAGTAAATTAAATTTGTTTCACTAATTTTTATAGTTGACAACACCTTACTACACAATTTGTAGTAAATCCAAATTTTGTATTGATTTTGGGACACTAATAGTGAACTTATGTCAACTTTTTCAAAATAAATGTATAATTGCTTTTGTTTTTGAATTATTATGTAAATAAGAGGAGAATATATTTTTAACTTCACATAGGAAGTTTTTGTAATGGGTCCGATTTGTCGAATTGAAAATTTTGACATTTCTCGACGTTTCAAGGTCCCTAGAGTCGAAATAAAATATTTTTAGAAAGATGTATGTGCGTGCGTGTGTACGTACGTTCGTACGTCCGTACGTCCGTATGTCCGTACGTCCGTACGTTCGCGACGTTTTTTTCGTCGTCCATAGCTCAAGAACCAGAAGAGATATCGACTTCAAATAAATTTTGTTATATAGATAATAAGGCAGAAAGATGCAGAAAGGACTCTCAAGAAAATTTCGTTTGTGGTTTTTTTACCATAGCATTTAAAAAAAAAGGTGAAAATTTTGGTTAACCCTAAATATCTCATGAACCAATGACCCTAGAGACTTGAATTAAATTTTATATTTTATATTGTAACGTGATACAAAACAAGTATAATTTTGGGAAAAAATCCAATGAACGGTTTTTTTTATAAATCAAAAAAACTGAAAAAAAAATTTGTCACCTCGAAAATTTTACGAATACAAAATGATTTTATATCCAAAACAATTTTAAGCCACGAAAAATAATGTTTTTAACATCAGGTAAAATTTTGAGGAAAATCGAACAGACAGTTTTTCTTACAAAAAATAAAAACCCAAACAAAAATTAGTAAGAGTTGGTAAAAATTGATTTTCGACTCAAATATCTTTTCAAGACTTTGAGATTATGGCTTCAAACTACTTTTATTTTTCAAAAAAAATTGTTGTCAACATTCAGTAAAATTTTGAAAAAAACGAATTGACAGTTTTTTTTAACAAAAAATTAAAAATTTGATATGATAGTTTCTTAAACCTTAAACTTATAAGAAATGTTGTTTTCCACATTCGATAAAATTTTGAGAAAAATCGGATTGACAGTTTTTTTTTACAAAAAATAAAAACCTAAAAAAAACACTACTCAAAGTTGGTAAAAATCGAATTTTGACTCAAATATCTTTTCAAAAACTTGAGATTATGATTTCAAACTTATTTTATCTTATAAGAAATATTGTTTTCAACATTCTGAAAAATGTTGAGAAAAATCGAATGAACAGTTTTTTTACAAAAATAAAAACCCAAAAAAAAAATTAATAAAAGTTGGTAAATATTGATTTCCGACTCAAATATCTTTTCAAAACTTTGAGATAATAGCTCGTTACTACTTTAACCTTATAAGAAATATTGTTTTCAACATAAGGAAACATTTTGAGAAAAATCGAATTGGCAGTTTTCTTACAAAAAATAAAAACCTAAAAAAAAAAATTTATAAAAGTTGGTAAAAATTGATTTTCGACTGAAATATCTTTTCAAAAATTTGAGATAATGGCTTCAAACTAATTTTTTCTTATAAGAAATATTGTTTTCAAAATTTTATAAAATTTTGAGAAAAATCTAATTGACAGTTTTTTTTATAAAAAATAAAAACCTAAAAAAAAAAAACAATACTAAAACTTGTAAAAATTTACTTTCGACTCAAATATCTTTTCAAATATTCAGTAATTTTTTCATAAAAAAAATAAAATCTACAAAAAATAGTACGCAAATTTGGTAAAAATTGATACATATAGACAAACTTTTAAGCAAGACAAATCGACAGGTGGGATGGGAATTTATCAGAGTGGGTCGCATCCCAGCTTTTTTTTTTATTAATTTTTAAGCGAGGCAACACCTGATTACATAATTGGCAGCAGATTCAAATTTTATATGATTTTTGTGACAGCCTTTATTGGAATTCTATTTTTTAGGAACTTATAGGTCATAATCGGTACAACTAAACAAAATAGGCTTATAGTTTTTGGGTTTGCAACGCCTTACTTCACAATTGGAGGCTGATTACAATTTTCTTTGAATTTTGGGACACACTTTTTAACCTCTTAATATGATATTTTTCGAAAAAAAACTTAAAACGCAAACCTCTTTCAATATTATGTTGATCATTTTAGGGAAACAAATGAACAATGGAGTTATATTCAAAATTGGCTGCAAATTCATTTTTTCTTTTGATTTTGGGACACCTTTTATATCTCTTAAATGAACTTATTTCAAAAAAAAAAACTGAAAAGTAATTTTACCGGATTTGTGTAGGTCATTAAAGGCTCAAATAAAGGGGTATAGCTTTGTTTGTTTGTATTCACTTTTAGTTAGCACAACACCTTACTATACAATTGTCGTCAAATTAAAATTTTGGGACACCCTTTATAGCACTTATATAATAAATAAATAAATTGGGTGAAAACTAGGGCCTAGTGACTTACAACTCTCAACCATTCCTGTGTGCGAGTACTGTTGTCAGTAATGGAGGGGACCTACAGTTTTAAGCCGAATCCGAACGGCTAATTTGAGAAAGCACTTTTCATGACAAGACTCACTCTTGGAGAATTTGTCAATTCCTCGCAAGAGGCATTACCCGTGAAAAAAAACTTTAGATGGCATAGGCAGGGATCGAATCCAAGACCTCTGGCATGACAGCCCAACGCACTAACCATCATGCCACGGGTACTAGTCACTTATATAAATTTCTTATAAAACCTGCAGTTAGCAGTTTAATAAAAATCGTAAGAATCATTTATAAAAATATTGGTAATAAGTAAAAAACCAATTACAACTTAGGAAATCTGTACCGAATTTAAAAAAAAAAATGTTAAGCTTCTTTAAGATCCAGCACATCGAATGAAAAGATAATTCTATCAATGGACGCGATTATTCTATGACAAATTCAACGTTTTTGAACTTCTTCATTATAACAGAGTTAGTCTTGATTAAAACCTTCGGGAAACTAAAAAATATTTTTGTTTTTTTTTTTTAAAGAAATTTATCAACCTGTCCTTATAAGTACACACAAAACCTTCATAAATAACATACATCGCTTTTAATTGAGTACAATCTCTCTTAATATGCCTTCGTTTTGTGACCTGCAATAAAGTAAATACCATCACCACCACCACCACCACCCGCTCCGTCCCTTCCCTGTCCGGCCCGCATGTCAAATAATTTACCATTTATCCCCAATTCCCAACCAAATGACAACAATTAAGGTCAACCAATATGTTTAGTACTTATGTATATTGGTGATAATATTTGATGAGGGTGCTACATATAATAGGTTTGCATGCATATCTCTGATGTTAGCCTCCCATAACAAAAATTATATACGCTTCTCAAAAATTCTTAACACTATTCCTATACCTACCTATTTATAGGTGGCCATAAAGTTTTGGTAATTTAATTAAAATCACCAAAACGAATTGATTCAAAATCCATCCCTTCCCCCCTCTGTCCCTCTCTCTCACTCAAAAAAAACATCACACTTTACAAAATAGTTTTCACCTCAATAAATTGCTTTTTCGAAAACTGGCAAAACATTTTACCGAGCATAGTTTGCAATTAAATAATTCAAGACTTCATGTTGAGCATCTTATATGTATGTTATGTAGGTACATCACACTAAATACCCACATTCTATATCGGGGAGTTACTTTAGGTACTCGTCCTTCTTAAGAACCCTAACATAAAGAGAAAGCTTCTATTTCAGCAACAGCACTTAAATCAATTTCATTAATTCCAGGCTCAAATGTTTTAGTGTACCTTCGAAAACAAAGTACCTACATATGGAATAGTTTTTGAAAAGCAAGGCAAATCCAATGGAAAAATATTAAAGGAAGAGGAAGGGATTGTTGGGCGGTATTTCGACATAAAGCATTGGCGGCGACATTTGTCGGTATATATCTAGAACTTGTGAAATAGGTAGTATAAGAAACATACCTTTACATCTAGTAATCGTCCACAGTTTTGTGTTTGTCGTAAAACTATTTGACACACTTCTGAAGTTTTAGGGACTTCTTCGTAGTCGTTTTCTTCTTCTTCATCTTCATCTTGTTCTGGAACTGAAGGACTGCAAGTATTCGCATTCAACATTCCATGGTAACCTGAACAATTTCATAAATTTTAAATTCCAATTGGACGGGTTTTTGCTAAATATGTACCTACCTATATAACGATTCGAGTATATGAATGGAATGGAATGTAGTAGCAACATGAAGACAACAATAGTTTTGTATGGATACTTTGTTCTGTAAGGATTTCAAAACTTACATATATAAATATACATATCTATTGGATAGGTAGTGTAGTGATATAACTTAACTACTCTCATTTCTAAACCAAACCTAGTTTTATGTGTGCCTTGAAAATTGTTCAGGCGAATATATTTTGGCAGGCATTCAAACGAAGAAAGGTGAATTTCATTTTAAAAGTTTTGTTTCGGCTGAAATGTTTAAATGAAATATTGAACCTACTAAAGCATTCTACATTCGTGTAAAGCGGCTAAAGAAAGAATCGCTTTACTTAACAGTACGTCCAAAATTGGGCTGAAGGGTAAACTGATGGGCATTATTAGAAGCACGGGTATTACATTCGAATTGTTTAAGAAGAGGAATGCAACTTTCTATTTCACTAGAGTATTGTTTATAAACATAACGATATAGGCATGAGACCTTGCGAGTATTCAAGAGAAGCAAATTTATCAGTAAGAAAACGATATTTTATCACTTTTAGAGTTCTCTTTTTAATTCTATCCAAAACCTTTATACTTAGCAGCATTTTTGGCGATGTCAAATATGTGATACCTCCACAACAAGTGGTTTGTGATGCACAAACCTAGAACTGAAAGCTGTTCAGTCATTCGATGCAAGAACTATCCATGTATAGGGGCATTGAGGGAGGGCTACGTTTTTATGACAGAAAATAGCATTGAGTTTTCGAGGCATTAAATTCTACACGATTCTATACGATAAGAACTAATGAGCTTATCATATGCTGCGGTTGGTAGTCTACATCCGACGAACGAGGATAGGAGTCTTAAAACGAATATGAAAAGCTAAGAGTACTGTCCTGTCCTGTCAACAGCGAAACAATGAAGTGGGTTAGAAGTTTCAGACAATAGATCATTTATAAAAATAAGGAAGAGCGTCGGAGACAAAACGGAGTCCTGGGGCACACCAGCATTAGTTTTGTGGGTATCAGATTTAAATCCGTCCAGTACTACTTGAATTGAACGGTCCGAAAGATAATTACTAATCCAACGAAGAAGGGATTCATCAATACCAAAAGTACGCATTTTCGATAAGAGAGCTTGATGCAAAACTCTATCAAATGCCTTTGTAATATCAAGTGCAATAATCTTTCCTTCTCCAAAAACGATGTAAAGATTTGTTTCACTGTTCGGTTAGATAAACCATGAGATCACCAGTGGACCTATTGCTACGAAAACCGTACTGCCGGTCATTAAGAAGTTTTCGTTCTTCAAGATATTCCTTTAGCTGAAAATTGATCAGCGTTTTTATGACCTTAAAAAGAAGGGACGTAAGTGCAATTGCACGATAGTAAGAGGGTGAGGTGGATTCGGCTTTTTAGGGCTGGAGAAATGCTGTTTTCAATAAACTCGGAAAGAGACCTGTAGAATAGGACAGATGGAAAAGCTTATGCAGTGGTATCAGTAAAGTATTAAACATTTTTGCTGCTGTAAAAGAATCTTTATATTCAATATTGTTTCCGAAAATGAACTCAACCATTAAGAGATGGGCATTCCTGGAAAGAGAGAATGTAACTGCCTTATTTGGAAAAATATTGTTCATAAATAGAGGATTGACTTAATCTTTCTGATATAGGAAATCCAAAAATCGGTCATATTCAATTATTTTTGAGGAATCCTTTAAATGCAAAGTTAGAGAAGAAGAAGAGTTTCAATGTTGGCTTCCAGTACGACAATCGAACCACGCTTCTCGATATAGACATCGGTTTTAAGATAGTCTTACAAAAAAAGTCTAGAGACATTAAATCGTTCGATTTAGGCTCCCTCAAACGGCAAATAAACTGATTACCGTAATGGCATTTTAATTTATAAAATGTTACAAGTGCTGTATGGCTTGTAGGACCGTCTTGCTGAAACCACATATTATCCTAGTTAAGCTCTTCCATTTTCAACAAAAAAAAGCATGTTATCAGTGACTTTGTGATTGGCATCATATTTAAAAAAATACGGCCCAAGATTCCGCCAGCTCATAATCCTTACCGTACAGTAAATTTTTCTGGCTACTCTTTAATTCAATTACGGAAGTTTTAATTTTTCCACCAGCTGTATTTTGAAAGTGTTCACACCTAATAATCGCCTCATTAGGTCGGTTAAGCTCTTAATTGAATGGAAGAAGCAAGCAATTAACTTTCATAACTGAGCACGCATTTTGATGATAAAGTTCAATTTATTTGCAAGAGTTGTTAGTTTTGTAAGACGATACATGATTAAATTATAGATCAAATTGAAGATGTTTGACAGTGACACAACACACAAAACGTGCGTAAAATGTCAAAACCAGTATTGCCAAAAACAAAATAGCCAACACAGCACTAATTAGAACATAACGTACCAGCAACTTTCTGTTTCATATACAAAAATAAAACAGTTTGAATGCAGTTTTGAACTAAAGTTTTAAAGAGGAATCAATTAGCTTAAAGGGCATAAATGTAATTTTAGTTTTAACTTATTTTAAAGCTTATTTCAAATGAAGTTCAAGTGGCTGTTAATTTTTGTGTTGGTTTAAAACCTTTTAAAACTATTTTTAAATATCAAATAACTTTATAAATATGTACATGCAAATTAAATTCGTGTGGTACTGTTTCATAAAAAAAAAAACCTATTTAAGAGTTGGATTTTAGCCATTTTTTTAATCTTTATTTATCAACGTTATTTTCGAATAAAGTTAAGTTGACCCGTGAAGTATAGGCATAATTCATCGTCAAAAGCTTTAGTATAACTGCTATCCGTTAGCTGTTGCAGTGACTTACATAAGAATCTTGGGCCTGGACAAAACTCAAAGAAGAACTTTGAAAATGATTGCTAACAGTAACATCACTGACTTATTTGCGTCAATAGAACATGATTGGAATGTTTCAAACTAGCTGCTTTCTTTCCAGAATTTTACACTTTAAGGAATGCCCATCAGCAGTAGAGTTAAGTACAGATATTCGTTCTTTAGCCGTACAATGTGAATATGAATTGCAATAATACCCAAGAATTCAAAACCAGAATTGACAACGCCTTTATAACCCATCCCGTTTCTCTTAATGCTGAAAATGTGTTTCTAACAATAAATTAAGGCTATTACATAAGGTATATTAAAGGGTGTGCTAATTAAACAAAATCTTGTGTAGGTATTTGATATTCATATGAAGTACAAATTTTCAATAAAAAATAAATTTTTCTCGGTGGAGCTATAAGTTTTTAAGGAAAACTAATTAATTTTACTTTTTAAAACCAACAAAAAGGTTTTTGCAGAAATTTACCTTCTTTATGGTAAAAGGGTTTTTACATATACTCATTACTCCATATATACTCCTAACTATAAAAGGTATATTTGAAATTTCGGAGAAAGCATTTGAATTGAAAATATGTCAACCAGCTATATTATGTTCTCAACCTTTTGCTTTTCTTTAGGGAAAATAAACTAATGTCAATTCGTTTTGGGCCTTTCTAAGTCCACATAACAATGTTATAATGAGTGTTCAGTTATTTGTTGGCACATCCTTTGGGCACCCGCATAAGTAATGTATGTAGATATGTAAATATATCCTTATTGTGTTAGATGATATTGTTCCATGCTCACAGACACATTTTATATCTAAAAAATCAAAGGGAAACAATATACAGCACTAATCCAATTGTGCATCCATTAAATATTTATGATAAATATTTTAGTTAATAACTCTTATCCCCCATAGTCTCTTATGTTCTTAGCCAGAACAATATCAAGCTTCAAATGCGGAATGTCCATGAGTGCTGTCCAACACTGTAAACAATCATATATTTCTACTATACCTGTGTTGTATTTTTATTAAATAATAAATGAATTTCAATTGCACTTTTATATATATGGTAATGCAAGTTTCATCAGAATTCATTTTTAATACTAACAAAAAAATATTTTCAAATGGAAAAACGGAATTCGAAGAATGCCAAATTGATAGAGTATAAATAGTTTTATCGAATCTATATATATGTATGTATGTATATACAAAAAGTTAAGTCCAATTTCAACCATACTATTGTAATTTGTTGTGTATAAAAAAAGAATATATGTATCTATAGCGATTACATTCATTCAATTGCCTGTGAAAAATTGCGAATTGAAATTCGAGAAAAGTAAGGTTGGTATACGAGAATATTGACGACTCTATTGGTATATGTATGATGCTCTTCTATATCAATTTGATTAAAATGCAACAACTAATTTATGTGAAGTATATTATACAATATTGACTTTCAACGAGAGGACTTTACAAAACAAACAATTAATATACATATATAACAGAAAATCCATGCAACACATTTAATTTTGAAAACACAATAATTGTTTTTATGTACCGATTAACAAGAATTTTGTATATTTAAATTTATTTCCACAAAATGTCTGTTTTCCCATCATAGACACGAGTAAGTCGTTTATAAAAACACAATTGTATATACTTTCCGGAGTGATGCTTTGTGCCCTATAGCACTTCCATGTATTCACTTGATTTAACAGCTCAACAAGTATAGTTATTATCGTTCTATTGGAAAATATTGCAATCGGTTCGGTTTGTTGAATTGAACATTTTAAAATTTGTCGACATTATAAGGTCTCTATAGGATTTGCAAATCCATTGTTTTATATATTCTGGATAACTTTTGTCTTTCTTCATATCTCAAGAACAAGCAGAAATACCGACTTCAAACTAATTTTGTTTTACAGATAATAAAAATTGTGGTTTTTTCATATGTATATAAAAATATGAATTCAAAAAAGTAATATTTTTTAAGTGAAATAAAGGCATGTTTTTTTCATTGTAAAGTTGAAGGTAAGGCATTTACAATGAAAAACGATATTAGTAAAATGTAAGACACGACTATACGGATGGCACCCAATTCTCACTTTTTTGGCTCCCATATTTATGGTCCCAGCTCAGTCATGGAACATTGATTTGGAACTTATCTCTGACCCGGCTCCAAATAAAAAGTCCAAAGGAAGTCACAAGATCTCAGTGGCCTATTGTGATCATCTCTTCAAAAAATATAACGGTTATTAAACTTTTAATGCCAAATTTCTTTTGTTTCTAAGTTTGTGAAACAAGTAGAGTCATTGCCGCTCTTGGTGAATATTAATGTCATTTAGATTATTAAAATTAATCTTCTAAACAAATATCATTAGTAATAACTCGGTAGCGGTATCAATTGAAGATAACATCTGTATAAGCCACATTTTTTTTAATGATTTTTAAAAATTTTAATAATTTTCTTGAGCGTAAATTTGCTCCATTTCTATTAACGGAGTAATTTTATTTTTTCAAATGTCACAAAATAAGAGCTTCTACAGTGACAGCTTCCCCAATAAAAGGCTGTTCAAAATAAAACCTCTTATTGGATTATTATTTATAAATTGAATGTTTCTCAAAAATTTAAGAACGGCATAAATTATTTATAAAATTAAATAAGTTAGAGGTCAATAACTATATTTGTTCTAAAATTCAAGTCTAAAAACAATATTTGCCAGGTATATGTTAATTTTGTTGAAGGTTTTTATTTGTTGTTAAAAACTAATCGTTTGAATTTTTCTAAAAATGTACCAGGTGTCATTAACGTCCACCTCCGTTTTACGAAAACAGTCTGTTGATTTTTTTTTTATTTCATTGTAGAAATGTTTTTAGGCAGTTTTTTTATGTTTATATACAAAATGTTGGCCCCTTTTTGAGGCATAGAATTTTGAAAAAATAATATTATTATACAAAAGAAGATTAGACATTTTTGACTACCATATACATTATTAAAATCGGTTCATTAGTTCCTGATAAATTTTAAAAAACAAAATAGGGATTCAATGGGGTAATTCCTTTTAAGCAATACGAAAACATTACTAATGAAAATCGGTTCATTAGTTCCTGATAAATTTTAAAAACAAAATAGGGATTCAATGGGGGTAATTCCTTTTAAGCAATACGAAATAAAATGTTTTAATTGCGACATATAGGAGCTTTTCACCCAAAGCCATAACTCCCAAATCCTAAAGTGTCATAGAGGCCAAAATTGGTCACAAAGCCCAAAAAGTTAAAAAAAATCGCCAAAAAAACAAAAATTAATGCCGTAACGCCGAAAATTACAATTTGAATAAAAGAATGCCTTAATTGTTAGTTTACATTTTGCCCAAGGAAATTTTTAACTTCCCATAGGAAGTTATTTTAATGGGTCCGATTTGTCAAATTGAAAATTTTGACATTTCTCGACGTTTCAAGGTCCCTAGAGTCGATATAAAAGATTTTTAGAAAAATGTCTGTGCGTGCGTGTGTACGTACGTTCGTACGACCGTACGTTCGTACGTCCGTATGTCCGTATGTATGTATGTCCGTTCGTCCGTACGTCCGTATACGTCCATACGATCGTGACGTTTTTTTCGTCGTCCATAGTTCAAGAACCAGAAGAGATATCGACTTCAAATAAATTTTGTTATACAGATAATAAGGCAGAAAGATGCAGAATGGACTCTCAAGATAATTGCGTGGGTGGTTTTTTTACCATAGCATTTAAAAAAAAGGTGAACATTTTGGTCAACCCTAAATATCCCATGAACCAATGACGCTAGAGACTTGAATTAAATTTTATATTATATATTGTGAGGTGATACAAAACAAGTATATTTTTGGAAAAAAATCCAATTAACTGTTTTTTTTTATAAATCAAAAAAACTGAAAAAAAAATTTGTCACCTCGAAAATTTTACGACTAAAATATGATTTCATCTCCAAAACAATTTCGTGCAACGAAGACTAATGTTTTTGAATTCTGATAAAATTTTGAAAAAAATCGATTTGACAGTTTTTTTTATTAAAAACCGAAAAAAAAATTTAACAAAAGTTGTTAAAAATTGATTTTCGACTCAAATATCTTTTCAAAAACTTGAGATTATGGCTTCAAACTTATTCTATCTAATAAGAAATATTGTTTTCAACATTCTGAAAAATGTTGAGAAAAATCGAATTGACAGTTTTCTTACAAAAAATAAAAACCCAAACAAAAATTAATAAAAGTTGGTAAAAATTGATTTTCGACTCAAATATCTTTTCAAAACTTTGAGATAGTGGCTTTAAACTTCTTTTATCTTTCAAAGAATATTGTTGTCAACATTCAGTAATATTTTGAAAAAAATCGAATTTACAGTTTTTTTTACAAAAAATAAAAACCTAAAAACAAAACAATACTAAAACTTTCTAAAAATTTACTTTCAACTCAAAAAGCTTTTCAAAAATTAAAAATATTGGCTTCAAACTTATTTTATTTCACAGAAAATATTGTTTTCGATATTCAGTAATTTTTTTATAAAAATCCAACAGTCCGTTTTTCATAAAAAAATAGTACGCAAATTTGGTAAAAATTGATACATATAGACAAACTTTTAAGCAAGACAAATCGATAGACGGGATGGGAAGTTATCAGTGTGGGTCGCATCCCAGCCACTTTTCTAAAATTGATTTGGGCAATGTGTCATTGATTTTGGGCTTTGTGGCATTTTTTTCTGAAAAAGTTTTTTGGGCACTATGACATTTTTATTTTGCGCTGTAGAAAGGACCAAACACCATATTAACTACTAGCGGCCCGTCCCGGCTTCGCACGGGTAGACATAAATAGGTACAGATATTCAAGTTATAAGCATGCTAATTTAAACAACCATGAATCACTAAATTAGAAAAAAATTGTATGCTTATCTTAAATCCTCCCTGTACACTACGTTGGCTGTGGTATTTGTAGGTGGCAACAAAACGTATTGATTTTCAGGAGATTCTACTTGTGAAAGTGCCACATACAATTTCCCGTGGGAAAAGCAATCTTTCCGTATTGTTAGGGCAAAGGATATTTTTAAAGTTAAATTTAACTGCAAAGCAGTTGGTATCATCGGGATCCGCGGAACATGTGCGAGCTGACCGGCCGCGGGACCCGCAATGATAGTTGCTACAATCACATTATCTCTTGATTCTTTGATCAATAGTCTTGTAGCATTACACATATTGGGAGGGCTTAAATTTCTTAAAAGCATAACAGGGGTACCTATTTTTAATATTAGTTCATGAGGTGGCAAGCCAGCAGGATTGAGGGAATTTAAAAATTCCTGTGGGTAGTGCACTGTATCTTCGATGTTGCACGCGGTGTCAACAGATTTGTAACATTTAAAATCACCTGGTACTTTTTCAATAATAATTTTATTTATCTCATTTATATTCTATAATATTGTCGAACATTGTTTGGTCCCATCATTAATACTCTTCGCAGCGTATGCGATGAAAGACATTTTATGGCTAATTTTTTTACACCTTCGGTTGGTTTTAATAAGAATTTCTAAAGATTTCTATAGTAATCTAGTACTAAATATAGCCTATGTTACTCAGTGATAATGTAGCTTACTAATGAAAAATAAATTATTAAAATCGGTCCAGTACTTTTTGAGCTTATTCGTTACATACAAAAATACAAATCTTTCCTCTTTATAATAGTATATATACATATATATATATATTATTATATAGTGTAGATATGAGAAGTTTTGCATTCGTAAAAAATTTCGAACCGGAGTTCTTAAACAAACATGACATAACGATGGTAGAAAAGTCGATAAAAGTGGTTCCCGTGATTCCCGTGATTCGTCTGCTTGTCTGTCTGTCCTCGCCCTTACACCTTAAACCATTAAGGCGATTGAGTTCAAACTTGAAAGTTAAGCGTTAAACAGATTCGCACCTATGATCAAGTCGCAATTTCATGTGACCCGGTCGTGCATTTTATTAATATTTGAAGAAGAAGAAACTAACTCAAGAAAACAAATTCAGAGAAAATTTCGTAAAAGTGAATCTTGTCGTTTTTGATAATATTTGAATTTTCGATTTTTGTGCAAAAAATATCGCTTGCGGACTACTTTTCTTTTTGATCTAAAAAAAATGAACAAGAAAATCAACTTGATACCTTAACTTCCAAGTTATTGTTTTTAAAATCCTATAATTATCTGAACAGGTAAAATATCCTGGGAAAAACTACATTGGGGTATCGCATCACTCGAAATATCTATTTATTTTTACCATAAAAGATTCATAGGGGAACTGCTTACATCTAGACTCATCGTTTCACTAGTTCTTTTCTATTTCCATCGAGCTATACGGAACTTTGATTTTAATTTCAAAAAGGATTCCTTAAAATGGATGAAATAAACTCAAATAGATATCTCTGCACGAATCCTCTATTATTCTTAAAGCCTTTAAGATAAACAACAAAATTTCATGGATTTAAGCGCGATCTATAAGTTTTATTTTTATTTCCCAGTGAAGTCAAAGCTCCTATTACTCCTAAGACTATTTATTGAATGTCTTAACTTTCATGCAATCTATATAAATAGTGATAAAAATATATTCCATTTTCTTGACATAGGCTATACGAGTATAGTATCAACAACCATCCCTTTAATATTTTGTATGGGATTAGGTGTTACTTCGTGAATCAAACTGTCAACTTACTCGCACATGCAATTTCCGCTTATCGCACCTCATTGATAAAAAAGGAGGCAACAAGAATAGCACAGTCTCCCAACCCCTCATTTGACTTTAACGACAACGACCCGACAAGCTTTGAAAATAGGGATATAAAAATGTTTGCGAAGGGAAACAGAATTTCTCTATATAAGCTTCATTTTTTTTTTATTTTGGAAAATATGAAAACATCACCTCTTCATCATACCGACCCCAAGACTTACATCACGCCCGAAAAAAAAAGACAAAATAAATAAATAAAAAAACAACATATCTCACCGCACCCACAAGCTTCACATATTATGATAAGCCACCAAAGCAAAAGCAACCCTACGCACGATTGCACTGATTAGCTCACCATATAGGCTCACGAAGCTATATTATGACACAAACAACAACAACTAGGATGACGATGACGATGCCAATGACTATCCTTGGGAATCTCTCGTATATGCTAGAGTCGAAACCGAAGCCGTAACCGAGGCCAAAGCTAAAGCGGGAGCCTTTATCCAAGGAATGCTGCCGTAAACAAAATCCTAGAGCCAATGACTTGGTAGTACAACATAAATACACGACAATTCTGACTCGCTCTGTGTGTGTCATCCATCGCCCCCTTGGGATAAAAATGTCACATGGCTTGATATCATGATGCCAAAACAAATTACCGATCTAATATGGATTTTGATGTTGTTGTTGTTGTTGTTCGTCCTGCTGTAGATTCCTATATGTGTTATGTAGGTAAAGAGGTGGGTTTCATGAGGCTATGACAACGATGATGATGATACGATTGCGAACGTATGAATTTTCTATCCCACCCTCTACACCTAGTACATACACACCCCACGCCCTTATTCTAGACTGTTTACTGTAAGCGCTGCTCTTCCTTCAGCAAGGACCAGCAAGGACGACTATTAAATACGATACAATATAACAACAACAGTAGAAAAAAAAACAACGTTATATAGGAAATGTAACGCGTTTCCGTTTTTATCTGTGCAAGCATAACGGAATTTTTTGACGCGGATATTACGATTATGATACACGTTGTGTGGCTGTGGCTGTAGCTGTGGCATTGGTCTTTCAGTCTATCTGCGTTGTCAGGACGATTCCGGATTGTTATGGAGGTTCAGGCTCGGTCTTCACATATCGGAGTAAGCTGCTGCTGTATAATGTGGGAAAAAATGTTTTTGATGACAACTTTGTCGCACTCTCTTTGGCAGCATGTCTAATGGATTAGAAAATATACATTTGCACTTCCGGTAGACAAAATCCTGTACTATATTCGCATATAACGGAGTACACAAAAGAGCAGGAGTTATGAGAATGAGAACGAAAAAAAGTAAAGATTGAGGGCAATTAAGAGATTAGGACGACATTTATGCGAAGGACTATCATTTTTTATACGTATTATGTTGTGATGTGAAAATCTGTATCGCAGTAGAGTTATAAAAGGGTCTAAAGTTATGCTTATAATGGCGTCATACCTACCTATAGATGTATAGGTATTAAAGCTAAAGAAAAGGGGATTAAGTTAATAAATTTTATAAATATATTTGACAGACTGACATCATCAGAGCAAAGAAAGAAAGATTTTAGGAACTGATATAATTTTTTGAGGCTCTTTTATCTATAAACTTGTCTTAAAGATTTCACATTCAATTTTATGGTTAAGGGTTATTATGATATGGTTATATGTGCATCTGTGATATGATCATGACATAAAAAGGGAAAGATATGATACAAAAAATGCTGAGTAACCGAAGTTTTTACCATAGAGGATTTTTGGTTACTGCATACAAACATTTATCGTAACTATGTCTGCTAGATTAGTTTCTTCTTCCATTAAAGGGGTGAGGCTTTGCAAAATAATAGAATAATATAGAAAAACTATACCTACCAAGAATGTTTAACAAAGCTCAAAAAATTAAAGTAATAGGCTCAAAAGTGATTTTTTGCTTTACTCAAGTTCAATTAAAACATTATTGTTAAGGACTTATGAAAAAATTCATTGATCTAACTGAACTGAATTCTTTTGCCTTAAGAAGGAAAATATTTATAAACAAATCAAAAAGAGTGGTTTTTATAAAATTGTTTAACAGGTTTCTTATCTATGCACAGGGTCGTTTATTGCGTGCTTCCTATGTTTTTAAATAGAAATTTGGTTGGTGTAATTAATCGTTTTGGAATGCACTAAGCCGTTAACCTACCCAATATCGAAAAATTGGTTTAATTTCTGAATGTTATTCTGACAGGTTTAAAATTCCAACGGCTTCAAAACATTTTCAAGAAATGGGTCTACGATTCTTTTTATTATGTTTCTAGGTCAGTTTAATTTTTTCAATTCCAAAGTCACGACGGAAAATTTCAGATTTCGACAATGGCGATGTTTTCAGCAGATCTTGTGTTCTGCTGACATATAAATGTTTATCAATCGTTCTCAATCAATATCATTGCCATAACATTGTTTGAACAGTACATCAATATATATGAAAGCCAATTTGACAGATGAAGTTTCAACAAAATAAAAGCTTTCAAAGTTCGGAAGTCCATTTAAATAATATGAACATTACACTGTTAACACAAGGTTTTGTAATGCCAATCCAACTATTCTTTTTCTTTTTGATGGCCTTACTTCGAATTAAAATCAGTATATCACATCAGGTTCTTGAGACGTAACATTTTCAAAGTGGAAAAAAACCTAGTGTTCCCAGTTTTGGGGCTATGTCGTCATAGTATATTGTTTTCAGCCAACGAATACGATACCTAATAGAAACAATTTTCGGTAGTCCACTTTTTTTTTCAACTTGGTAGTCAATATGACAACTTTCGTTGAAAGAAATTGAAACTACGGTTGTCATATTGACAACTGCGGTAGTCAATATAAGAACTGTGGTAGGCAATATGACAACTTTGGTTGAAAGAAACTGACTAATGTGCTAGTCAATATGACAACTGCTGTAGTCAATTTGCCAAGTGCTGTAGCAAAAACGAAAACTTTTTCCGAAAACCGTAATCTAATTTGTATACCGGATAGTCAATATAACAATTTTCGATAATCAATTTTGGCAGTCAATATGGCAACCAAATTGTCATATTGACTACCGAAGCTGTTTTATCAACTACTTTTGTTGTCATATTGACTAAACCAAATTGACTATCGAAAATCATTCTATTGACTATCAGGTAGTCAATTTTATATAATATGATTGTCATATTGACTATTTTGTTAGACAATACCACGATTTGGCAAAATTTCAAGTTGATTATCGGCGATTGTCAATAGAACAACTTTTTTATTCAAAAAATCCCTATTAGTTGTTAGTCTTCATCTGTATTATAGTAGCGGTTCCTAATAGAAAAACGCAAAACTATTATTGATGACATTTTTTGTTCTTTTAACGAATTCGTTATCCACTAAAAAATTTCAAATCAAGTTTTTAAAAATATTGGAGACAAAAATAAAAATATTTTTGAAAACGCTAAGATCTTGATCGAATTCGGAACAAGCACCAAAAAATTACTCTCAAACGATTATTTTTAGAAACCATAAAAACATAACATTCAAGATATTTCCAAATTTCCAAATAAGAAATCACAAGTCTAATAACTTATGAGTATTTCCGACAGCTATAAGTGACATACTAAAACCATTTTCAAAATCAGTAAACAAATTTCTTATGAGGTATTTTGTGTTTTACAATTACCCTATTCCTAAAAAGAGGCTGGGATGCGACCCACCCTGATAACTCCACATCCCGTCTGTCGATTTGTCTTGCTAAAAAGGTTTTTAGATTTTCGTGTTTTGTTAAAAAAGTTATAAGTTAAATTATTCTAAAAAAAATTGGAAATAACCCACAACATTTTGAACATGATAAAAGAGTTTGATTTCAAAATCTATTTTGTTTAACGAGATTTTTATTTGAAAACCAATTTTTACCAATTTTAGCAGCATTTCTTAAAAGTTTTTTTTTAATAAGCAAATACAAATTGGATGAATGAAATTAATTTGAATCGAATGTTTTCTATTATTCACAAGATATCGAGAACCGAACATCAATTTTTACCAATTGTGCGTGCTATTTTTTGTAGATTTTAATTTTTTATGAAAAAACTTACTATTAGATTTTTATAAAAAAAAATAACTGAACGTTGAAAACAATATTTTTTATAAAATACAATTAATTTGAAGCCTTTATCTTGAATTTTTGAAAAGATATTTGAGTGGAAAATCAATTTGTACGAACTTTTATTAATTTTTTTTAGGTATTTATTTTTTGTTAAATAACTGTCAATTCGATTTTTTTCAAAATTTTATCGAATGTTCAAAACAATATTTCTTATAAGATAAAATAAGTTTAAAGCTAATATTTTTAATTTTTGAAAAGATAATTAAGTCGAAAATCTGTTTTTACCAACTTTTATTATTTTTTTTTTGGTTTTTATTTTTTGTAAAAAAAACTGTCAATTCGATTTTTCTCAAAATTGTAACTGGTATCGAAAACGTTATTCTTCGTTGTTCAAAATTGTTTTGGAGATAAAATCATTTTTTTTTCGTAAAATTTTCGAGGTGACAAATTTTTTTTTCAATTTTTTTGATTTATAAAAAATTATTAATTTGTATTTTTTTCTAAAAACATATTTCTTTGATATCACGTTACAATATATAAAATAAAATTGAATTCAAGTCTCTAGCGTTATTGGTTCGTGAGATATTTAGGGTTAACCAAAATTCTCACCTTTTTTTAAATTCCTATGGTAAAAAAACCACCTACTCAATTTTCTTGAGAGTCCTTTCTGCATCTTTCTGCATTATTATCTGTATAACAAAATTCATTTGAAGAAAACAACGTCGCGAACGTACGAACGTACGTACGCACGCACAGACATCTTTCTTAAAATATTTTATTTCGACTCTAGGGGCCTTGAAACGTCGAGAAATGTCAAAATTTTCAATTCGACAAATCGGAATGGGAAGTTAAAAATACCATATGAAGTTGTTCCTTGTTTGTATACTTGAAGAACTGAACTAATAAAGAAACTATGAGCTGAGATTCCAATTAAGGAAAACACAATATTGTTTCGTTTTGTTGGCAGACAAGAATCTTTATTTTGTCTAATCTATTTTTGTCAAATCTAATTTGTCCAATAAATACATAACTCTTCATATTTTGGTTTTTAAATACAGATTTTTGAGTTTTATTTTTTGACATCAAACCAGAAAAAATAGAGAATTGAATCTTTAAGAATTAAGTTCAAATTGAATACATTTCTGTAAGAGTCGATGTCAGAATCCACAAAACAGAACCTATTAGATCTCAATCCTCGAAAAAGCCAAAACCCAGACTTCAGAACCTAAGATTCCATGAAGCCAAAACTACAAGGGACCCAACTTTCAGAAGACCTAAAAGCCCGAAATTCAATGACCGAAAAATAATAATAAATACAAAATTGATTAAAAATCTTTTTCTATTTTCTATAACTAACTTATGCGATAAAATAAGCAGTACCCTTGGAGTGAGTTCAATTCCTAAAGTTTTTTCAACGAGTAGGTATTGCCTCTTTCGAGGAATTGAAAAATCCTCCAAGAGTACCTAATTCTTGTTCCGAAATATGCTTTCTCAAATAAGCCATTCGAATTTTATGCGATAAAATTGGGTGTCCAAAAAGTTGACCAAAGGTTAAGAAAATAAAGAAATGTTTTTTTGAAATTCAAGGATTGAACGTATGTTTGGATTTTTGGAAATCCGATTTTAACTATTCTGGCTTTTGATATATTTGGTATTTTGGTGTTTTGGTTTTCTGGATTTTGAATCTCAGGATTCCTACCGTGTTCTTCCTGGAAGTCTGAAATAAGGATATGTTACTTTTGTATACGATTATACAATTGTTCATATATATCTTCTTCAAATTGTATAGCCAGGAGGGTACCTATAAATACATATTCCTTTAAAATACCATAGTACCTATTTCCTAACAAATTAAACTTATTTCTTCCCCAGCGGATGTTTGCTTCATCTGAACAATTAGGTACCATAAAATTATATCATTATCTAATATTGATTAATGATCTCATGTCCATTCATTGCACTTGTCATTTAATTCTAATTCACATCCTTTTAACAAAATGCATTTCTTATGTCTTTCCTTTTGTTTGTTTTTCTTAACACCTTTTTGCCTTCATAACCTTCACAAAAAAATCAAATCCTGACAAATTGTCTAACAAAAGTAAGAACATTAATTTGAAACAAATTGAACAAGCTATGATCCTTTTTTTTTTAAATAGCCATGTAATCCTGTTTTTCCTTCCTATATCGCATCCTATTATATTCTATTGAATAAGATTGTGTATAAAATATAGGCTCACTTTCATTAACAAACAATTTTCTTCCGTTTATTTGTCAAGAAAAAGAAAAAAAAAACAAGAAACCAAAATAGAGAAACATCCTTAATTCCTTATTTGTCGGCAGCACAAAAAAAGGAAGAAACAAACAAACAAAAATCCAATTGCAGATGTTTTTCCCCCCGGAAGGAGACAAATAAAAATGAATAATGCAATGAAATGCAACTCTATATGACTATGGACTTGTTTGCAAAGCCCTTTTATATACCCAAACAAAACCTCATCCTCTTCACACTACTCTTACCTACCCTACACCTTTAAATACCATATACGAAAAAGGACATTTTGACAATTTGCCACATATTCCCATAAATGCCCCCGGCTAGTCCCAGTAGCAAAAAAAAAAACACACAATTGTAGCCAAAAATTGGATAACAATGCCTTGTGCGGAAAAAATACGAAGAATTGAAAAGAAGGAAAAAAAGGACGAAAATCCTTAACCAAATCAAACCGCACATCTGTTCGAGTCGAGTCGAGTAGAACGACGACGACGAGCAACAAATAAAAAAAAGAAGAAAGAGTCGAGTTATCATCCAGGACTATCTTAAAACTTGCACAAAAGATGCATAAGACGCGGTATGGAAACATAAAAGGAAGCCACACCGCACCGTGTCGTCGTAGCTCGTAGGTAGGAAATACCTTCAAGCTACTCGTACGAACGATACGTTATAGGAATACAAATGCAATATATATTCCCAGTTACGAGCGTGTAATAGACAGGCCGGAAGGACGGTGCAATAAAATCTCACTTTACCTTATTGTCATCCTCGGATGGTCGGATGGTCAGTCCTTTGGCAGGATACGTGTAATTGTTCACCGCATTTATCACATTTCACAGGTCTGAGGGTAATTTTTGTGTGTGTGTGGGATTCCTTTTTGTCTCGTTATAGGTATTCCTTGTTCTTTTTTACTTCCTTGGCTTGCTCGATATACCAATTCTGAATTGTGAATTCTGTGCTGTGCGGCAGCGGGATATTTTCCCAACTTCTATATCCTCACCTCAAGGCAAAGGTGTATGAATTTATTGTTCCGCATTCCCGTTGATTAATTGTTTCCGATCTGTTTGCTCTGTTTTATGTTTGAATTTTGTGTGAGAGCAAGTGGCTGGTAGTGGGTCCGTTCCAAATTGAAATACTGTTCGGTTCGTCCTGACACAATGTCCGATCGGATGTCGATGTTAAAAATGCAAAATGCAGGGATAAGGTGGAATAAAAAATTTACCAACAAAAAAAGACAAGAAAATATTGAAAGAGCACATAAAAAAAAGAAGGAAAAAACGGAACCAATGCCCCATGGGAATATCCTCCATGGACATATTCAGATATAAGAATGCAATCCAAACCAGCATCGGCAGCATCGAAGGATTCTTGCTCTTTCAATTGGGAAAAAGGGTTAAAATGGGAAATCAGAAAGGAATTGAAAATTGCAGCATAACAAAAAGCCAAGAAGAACAAAAACCAGGACATTGATCAGAGGTAGGTCACCGAGAGGAGTGTTAACGTTACCGTCACCGTCACCGGCAACATCGCTATCACCGTCGCTCGTCCTCGTCGCAGTGTGTTCTTTTTGCCAGGATATGGGATGGGATGAGTTGAGTATGAGTATGCAAAGGAAAAAATCAATCAGTCACTTGCTTTTTAAAAAGAACGCAAACAAATGACATCTGCAATTCACCATATATCCGATCCGTTTCGAGATTCGATTCAAATGAAAATAAAAAAAAGAAAACAGGACACGGACAAGGACATTATGGAAACAAGAAGTATACAAGGACTGTCTATAATGTAGTACGACATAGCTACACATTCAATTGGAATTGAATGGCTCTTTTGCTTTAACACAAAAATGTGTGTCAGAGTGAGTCGAAGTCTCATAGTCATGGTGGATCTGCTGCTCTGATGATGGAGCAACAAATAAATATCTATAGGAACATGTATACCATACGTGGGTGAAGATGTAGGTATAAAGGAATCTCTCCTTCAAGGCAGTGCCAGGACCCAGACCCGCTATACAGAGCAGAGACTTTTCCCAGCAACAGCCAGAGACGTCGAAGAGACATTTTCAATTTGACTTTTCAATTAATGATGATCGCTTATATGTCTGCAATATCCATACCCATACCCATACCCAACCCATAGCCATCACCCAGGATCCCATCAGACATACATACCCATACCTATACAATCATTAAGAGACGTATCTGGAAAAGGACGACCCTAATGAGTATTGAAATGTTTGCAATTGAGAATAGGTTGCTATATCTTTTCTTTTTGTCCTGTACAAGGCTACAAACGTAGATGTACCGATAGGTGGGTAGATACATACATACATAACAGGTAAGGTACTACAATCTTCAGTGATTGATTGGCGGATATCCTTTTTTAAGTTGTATGCAATTTACTTGGATTTTCTGCAAATTGTCCAGGTGATTTGTGATTTTGGGGGAATGATGGTTAATTACGAGTAATTTCGATTCAATAGGTACGTATCTACAGACCTACCTATTTCTATTCATTTGTTTTCCGATTAATTGACTGTTTCCTTTTAATACCTACATAGATAAAGATACGAGATAGATATTAACAATACTACTCCAGTGAGATTAGACGAAAAAGGGGGTCAAATTTGGAATGATAGATAGCTAGTAAGCTAGAAAACTGTTCAATATTTTCCTTTATGTTTTCTTGACATTATGTAAAAAGTCTCATAAAATGTTGTGTCCGCGTAGTAATTTATGGACCGCCAAAAGTCGCTAGAACCGCTTTTTTGTGGTTATCTCTTTTTCTATAAGTTCAATGGTGCTAAGACCAATACCAAAATTGTCAAGTATAAAAGTTGCTAAAAAGTTTCAATCAATTTTTTTTTTCGTATACCCAACGGTTTCGGAAATAGGAGACCGAAAGTGAGCACCGATCACCATTTTTTGAAATAAAAAAAAAAGTTATTACAAAAAAGTACTTTTTTTTTCAAAATTAGTAAGCTTATCTTGTCTACACTAATATTATAAAGAGGAAAGATTTGTATTTTTGTATGTAACGAATAAACTCAAAAAGTACTGGACCGATTTTAATAATTCTTTTTTCATTAGAAAGCTACATTATCCCTGAGTAACATAGTCTATATTTAGTACTAGATTACTATAAAAAACTTTTTGAAAATTCCTATTAAAACCAACCGAAGGTGTAAAAAATTAGCCATAAAATGTATTTCATCGCATACGCTGCGAAGAGTATTAATGATAGGACAAAAAAATGTTTTCTAATTTATGGATTCATGGTCGTTTTAATTAGCATGTTTATAACTTAAATAACTGTACCTATTTATGTCTACCCGTGCGAAGCCGGGACGGGCAGCTAGTTATGTAATATAAACATTGTCTATTATCAAATAATAAAATTCTATAGGCCTGCTGTACTTTTCGATGGAAGATTAGACAACTATGTAAAAGTTAAGACATTTTTGAGGAAAAATGTTTTTTTTTGTCACGAACTCGGTCACTGATGCGGTTACAGGTCCCTATTTTTAACTACTTTTACATTCACCAACTTAATTTTGTTTGTTCTTTTTTTTCGAATTGAAAATATTGCGATTTTTAACTTCTCATAGGAAGTTATTGTAATCGGTCCGATTTGTCAAATTGAAAATGTTGACATTTCTCGACGTTTCAAGGTCCCTAGAGTCGAAATGAAAGATTTTTAGAAAGATGTCTGTGCATATGTGTGTACGTAAGTTAGCGACGTTTTTTTCGTCGTCCATAGCTCAAGAACCAGAAGAGATATCGACTTCAAATAAATTTTGTTATACACATAATAAGTCATAAAGATGCAGAAAGGGCTCTAAAAAAATTGCGTGGGTGGTTTTTTTTTAAATAGCAGTTTAAAAAAAAGTTTAACATTTTGGTTAACCCTTAATATCTCAAGAACCAATAACGCTAGAGACTTGAATTAAATTTTATATTATGTATTGTAACGTGATACCAAACAAATATATTTTTGGAAAAAAATCCAATTAACGGTTTTTTTATAAATAAAAAAAAAAAAACCAAAAAAAATATTTGTCACCTCGAAAATTTTATGAATAAAAAATGATTTTATTTCCAAAACAATGTTGTGCAACGAAGAATAACGTTTTTAACATCTGGTAAAATTTTGAGAAAAATTGAATATACAGTTTAAAAAAAAAATAATAACAACCTAAAAAAAAACATTGCTCAAACGTGGTAAAAATTGAAATTCGACTCAAATATCTTTTCAAAAATTTGAGATTATGGCTTCCAAGTAATTTTAACTTATAAGAAATATTGTTTTCAACATTGTTTTTAATATTCGACATTCATTTTGAGAAAAATCTAATTGACAGTTTTTTTAACAAAAAAAAACCTAAAACTGAATTAACAAAAGTTGGTAAAAATTGGTTTTCGACTCAAACTCCCGTTAACTATAATAGATTTTAAATTGAAACTATTTCATTATATGCAAAATATTGTTGGTAATTTAAAATTTTTTTCGAATAATTGAACTGACAACTTTGTGTGTTTTAATTATCTTCAAAACCCCACTTACGATTTTTCTTAGACTTAACAATTTTAGTGCATTAAAAAGAGGCTGGGATGCGACCCACACTGATAACTTCCCATCCCTTCTGTCGATTTGTCTTGCTTAAAAGTTTGTCTATATGTATCAATTTTTACCAAATTTGCGTACTATTTTTTGTAGATTTTATTTTTATATGAATAAACGGACTGTTGGATTTTTATAAAAAAAAATTACTGAATATCGAAAACAATATTTTCTGTGAAATAAAATAAGTTTGAAGCCAATATTTTTAATTTTTAAAAAGCTTTTTGAGTCGAACGTACATTTTTACCAAGTTTTAGTATTGTTTTTTTTCAGGTTTTTATTTTTTGTAAAAAAAAACTGTCAATTTGATTGTTCTCAAAATTTTTCCTAATGTTTAAAACAATATTTCTTATAAGATAATGTAGTGATCGCACTACATTCCAACTTCCTAACATATACATTTTCCCTAGTGCCCTGCGTTTTTCCAAACACCTCAATCACCGATATACATTGACTCACAAACAAATCGTCACAAGGTCATCATAATACTCACTCGTCATAGCTACGTCAAAACCCATAAACTGCTATGAGTAATGGATCTCCAATGTCCAACGGATTGTAAACAAATCCAATGCACTAATTGCAGGCATTGAGGAATACCCATACTAAATAATGCTGAGAATGCATCGTAGCAAGGGTCGACACTATGAGTGAAGTGGGTATGTGTGAAATATGATGCGGCGGCACTTTTGTGACCTACAGTTCGGAATATTGTGAATTTATATAATATTTAAAATTCCAACTAGGTCTCAAGTGATTATTGAATATTTTCAAGTGGGTCAATATTGCCAAATAGAACCGATTGTGTAATCATCGGTTGGTGGATGATAGTTGGAAAAATGCATGTGTATTGAGGAAAATTGGTTAAAGAAAAAAGTATAAAAAGACAGGAATAGTTTAAGAAAGACACAGAAAAGATTCTAAATTAAAACTAACAAGGTCGCAGCCTAGCAAAAGACAGCGGGCCTTTGTTTTTAGAGAAAATTAAAAAGACAAAAAGATTTACCTTATCGTAGAACAAGGTCGCAGCCTAGCTGAAGACAGCGGGCCTTCGTTCTAAATAACAAAATAAAAATTAAAATTAAAAAATTAAAAGAAGTCTTTTTTATTTCAAAATCTTTTCCTGTCCGTATACTTCACTCTTCTCGCAACGCGAAAGCACGGTGAAGTACGTATTACATTTTGGTGGCAGCGGTGGGATTACTCAAAATCCCCTACCAAATAACAAGATTTAATCTTGAGGCGTTCTGGGGCTAAACACCAGAAAGTGAAAATTTTTTTTATTGTGAAAAATCCTATGACCGTAAGACCTGGCGAATTCCTACAAGGGGACGCGGAGGCAAAATATAGGTAGTGAAAAGACCAGGTCGTAATCTGCAACTTTAAGGCGTGAAGTCTGCCTGGCACAGTATCAACAACATCAACGAAATCAGCAACACAGCATCAACAACATCAACGAAAC
Source organism: Eupeodes luniger (assembly GCA_951509635.1). Taxonomy (NCBI): domain Eukaryota; kingdom Metazoa; phylum Arthropoda; class Insecta; order Diptera; family Syrphidae; genus Eupeodes; species Eupeodes luniger. Next base: position 23,535,929 of record OX608073.1, read on the forward strand.
CAGCAACATAAGCACCAACGACATCAACGAAAAACCATCAACAGCATCAACAACATCAAACCAGAAACTTAAGACATCAAAAAAAAAATTTTAAATAAAGTTAAGGTAGATATATTTGAAAACATATATATTTGTATTTACACAATTTTCACAACCTTATTATTTACTATCTTGTCTGGTATTGAACAAAACGCAAAATATATTCCTTCCCCCTATATCTTGACTTGACGATAATTTTACGACAATTCCGTCCACGCGAAAACAAATATCGGTGGTAAAGTTCTTTGAGGTACTACCTTACCACGAACATACGACAACACCAAACCTTACGCCTATTTCTGACCCAACCCCTGTATCCATATCTTCAAAAATGGAAGTAAAAATCACCTTAAATGATGTAAACAACATTGTTCCGGTGTTCGGTGGAAATCCCGAAGAAATAGATAAATTTGTCGCTTGCGGCAACATCCTTTTTTCTTACGTCCAAGAACCCAATCAACATGCTTTATTCCTAAGCATTGTCAAAACAAGACTACAAGGGGTAGCTTTCGAACTAACCCAATACAAAACTTTAACCACATGGGCCGAACTAGTAGCCGAACTAGAAGGACAATTTAAAGAACGTGTTTCACGGTCAAACTCACAAACTGAGCTGATGTCCGCACGACAAAACTCGAGGGAAGACGTAAAAGACTTCGGCGAACGAATAACCCGTTTGCTACAAAAATTAGACAGGGCGACATACCAAAGTACGACCGACCAAGCAATACGGGCCTATCTTATTTCGGAGAACAAACAAACAGCTTTACGCTCCTTCGAAGACGGACTTAGGAACTCACAACTACGATTACTGGTAAAAGCATTCAATGCCATGGACCTGAAAGCAGCCATTGATTATGGCATTGCACAATCACCTCGGCTAGACACCGAACAAAACAGAGCCACAAATACATACAGAAATACTGACACAAGGGTTACCTGCCAGAAATGTGGTAAATTGGGTCACACAGCAGCTTCATGTTTCGTCAGACTAAACCAAAACCAACCAAAAATCTGTCAGACGTGCAATAAAACAGGTCACACTTCGGCCACATGTTACCGGAATACAAACTTCCAAAACGTAACTAAGACCGAACCATCTCTCAAGTGCAACTATTGTCATAAGTTGTACCATACTGAGAGTGACTGTCGTTTACGGTTATCACACTCTCGAAACCAAGCAAACCCGACTACAAATAATTCTGCATCCACAGACAAGCAAAACAAAAACCCATTTAAAGGTAATTCGACTCACGAGTTACGACACTGTTGTTCACACCAACCGCAATACGATCTCGATAAAATCGAGTCGGAAAACGAATGCGGGGTGGAGCAAATCGGCAACTCCACCCAGGGACAAAAGGTTGTTGCCGAAGTTCACTATACTCAAAACCAATAAATTTAAAAATTATTTTGAAATTCTGCCCTGAATTTAAAGACCCAGTAATTCGTCTTAAAATGCAAGGGACAACAACAGAATATTCTACATTTTTAATAGACACCGGCGCAGACATCTGCTTGGTCAAAAACGACTCACCTTACGCAAATTCTAAAAATTCCTGTGTTATCTCCACCATAGCTGGCGAATCTGTGAGAACTATGGGAGAAATAACGGGAACATTAGAAATTTATGACGAAAAAAATACATCGTATTTGGAACACCCATTCCAAATACTTACGAATAAAATACATTTACTTTATGATGGAATACTGGGAAACGATTTTCTCGACCGGTTTGAATGTAAGGTCGATTATGAAAAAAGACAGCTGGAAATAACCGCAGCTGCAGTTGTGCGTTTATGTGACGGACAAAATTTTTTTAAACCTCAAAAGGTAGAAAAAGTAGCCAAATGTGAGGTTATCGAGAAGAAGGGAGACCGTAAAACACCTTTCGAGGTGCAACCTACGGGTAAAAACGGCAATGAAAAACCTAGGTATGAGAAAGAGGAACCAAACCACGTAGGTGCAGCAAATTCTAAGGTCCTAGATGTACCCGTACACCTAGGAATAGAAGCTGAAATCACACCACGGGAATCTACTGACATTTCAGATAATAAAGATTCTTTGGAAATCAACCTCGACAAAAACCATACAAAAGCTTTCAACCCAACCTTCTCACAAATCCCACATAGTTACTTTGAAACCAATATAACAAATGTCTCTGACAATCACAACGAAAATAAAAATTTTAAAAATAAAAAATGTAAGACGGAGTTAATAAAAAATTTTGAATCAAACGAACAGATGGGAACAATTATTTTAAGACCGAGAACACAACAAATAGTAGAAATTCCGTGTAAAGAAGAAGGTGCAAAATATTTAGTTACAGAAAAACGTGAAATAGCCAAAGGAGTATACTTGGGTGAAACCATTACCCAACAAAGAAACTCCAAAATTAAAGTACTTCTGATGAATATTTTAGACTCAGATCAAGAAATAAACATCAATACAATTAACATGAAATGCAAAAATCTCGATGACTACAACGTTATCGAGACAAATAGTTTAAAGGACCCTGTGAAGAATAGGTTAAAGAAATTAGAGTCACTCTTAGAGTTCGAACATTGTAACGCCGATGAAAAAAAAACCATTCTGGACATTTGTCGCGAATACAATGACCTCTTTTACCTTGAGGGCGATCACCTCACTCATACAAACGCTATAGAACATAAAATTATTACAGGTGAAGACAAGCCCCCTCTATATACAAGACCTTATCGACTCCCAGACAGTACTAGGCAGGAAATTCATAAACAAGTGAATGAAATGCTAGAAGATGGTGTAGTACAACCAAGCAACAGCCCATGGAACTCCCCTTTGCTATTAGTTCCAAAAACAGCAGGTCAAGATGGAACGAAACGATGGAGGGTGGTAGTTGACTTCAGAAAGTTAAACGAAGTCACCGTCGGAGATGCTTACCCCTTACCCAATATAACTGATATCTTAGACCAGTTGGGAAGAGCTAAGTACTTTAGTACACTCGATCTAGCAAAAGGATTTCATCAAATTCTTATGGATAAAGGGGACAAAGCAAAAACAGCTTTCAGTACTCCGTTCGGTCATTATGGATACAATCGTATGCCATTCGGACTAAAAAATGCCCCAGCCACTTTTCAACGGCTTATGAATAATGTACTAATGGGACTGCAGGGAATCGAATGTTTTGTATACGTGGACGACATAGTTATTTATGGCTATGATTTAAAGGACCACAATGCTAGACTTATCAAGGTTTTAAATCGATTAAGAGAGAATAACCTCAAACTTCAGCCCGAAAAATGTCACTTCGTCAGAAAAGAACTCACTTACCTAGGACATGTTATCTCAGAGGAGGGAATTAAACCAAACCCTGAAAAAACCAAAGCTGTGAAAACGTTCCCAGTACCTAAGAAACCAAAAGATATTAAATCTTTTCTTGGATTCGTAGGGTATTATCGAAAGTTCATCCCAAACTTTGCGGAAATAGCAAAACCATTAACAACGTTGCTAAAGAAGAACGTAACTTTTCGTTGGGACAGTTTCTGCGACGAGGCTTTCAGAACTTTAAAAGAGAAAATTATTAATCCTCCCATTTTAACATACCCCGATTTTGATCAGGAATTTCTGGTAACCACTGATGCAAGTGATATCGCATTAGGCGCTGTACTTTCACAAGGTCCCATTGGCAAAGATAAACCAATTTTCTTTGCCAGTCGTACTCTTAACAAGGCGGAAACCAAATACACTACGTCAGAAAAAGAACTTCTTGCGATAATCTACGCCCTGACACAATTTCGACCATATATTTACGGAAGAAAATTTACTATTGTCACCGACCACAGTTCATTACAATGGTTAATAGGAAGAAAAGATCCTACGTCTAGGCTCATGCGATGGAGAATCTTGTTAGAAGAATACGAATACAAGATTGTACACAAAAAGGGCAAATTCAACACGAATGCTGACGCCTTAAGTCGTATTGAGCCCAACGATGAAACCAAAGTATTAGTAACAACTCGAAACCAAAGACGGGCACAAGAAGAAAGAAACGACATGATCGCCGGAACAAGTACAAATACAACAGAACACAAGTTAAATGTTAATATAATCGAAAAAAAAGGTTCAATATTCCTAAATAATAAAGTAAACTTCAAAGCTATTATACTGCCTCTTGTAGAAACAACAGAAGAAAAAATTTTGAAAACCCGTTTACCTAATTTCAAAAAACCAGAAATCTGCGAAGTCTTGACCCATAAACTCCAACCTACAAATGTACTTTACTACATCGTGACATTACCTTTACCCTTAAGAAGCCCGGCAGACCGAGACAAAATTTCAAACAGTTTGAAAGACATCGTAAGCGAATGCAATAGGACTGAACTATCGAACATTGCTTTGTCATTACCCATAAGTAACCAACCACAAAACGAACTAAAAACATTAATATTTGAAGCTTTCAAACAAGCTAAATTCAATACATATCTCCATATTGATTCAAGAATGTTAATAGAAAAACCTGAAGACGTATCTAAAATACTACACGAAAACCACGAGTCACCATTTGGCGGACATCAAGGAGTAACAAGAACCTCCAAAAGAATTAAGCAGTACTACTACTGGCCAACCATATCCAAAGACGTTAAAAATTACATACGAAAATGCGAGTCATGTCAGAAAAATAAATTATCACGCAATAACAAAATACCCATGAAAATAACCACTACATGCAAAACTCCTTTTGAACGTATAGCTTTAGACATAGTTGGTCCACTACCCATCAGTTACGAAAACAACAAGTACATTCTGACATTTCAGGACGACCTAACAAAATTTTCCGAAGCAATAGCCGTGCCAAACGCTGAAGCCCCAACTATAGCACGTATGTTAGTCGAACGGTTGGTATGCCGATTTGGAATACCCGACTCGATCTTAACGGATCAGGGAACAAATTTCCTTAGTAATTTGTTTAAGGAGGTATGCAAAGTCCTCAAGACAAGGAAACTACAAACCACTCCATACCACCCCCAAACTAATGGCGCGTTAGAACGTAGTCACAGGACACTTGCAGAATATTTGCGTCACTACACAGACAAGGATCAACTCGCTTGGGACACATGGCTTCCATACGCTATGTTCGTATACAATACTACCCCACATAGTAGTACAAATTACACTCCATTTGAGCTGTTGAATGGTTATCCTGCACGGATCCCCAATTCACTGAACAGAGAACCGCAGACTTATTATAATTACGAAAACTATGCTACAGAACTCAAAAGCCGTCTACAACATGGTTACAGAATCGCCAGAGAAACAATTTACGAGAAGAAAAAGAAAAACAAAAGGTATTATGACAAAAACGCCAAACTGAAACAATTTAAGGTAGGAGACAAAGTACTAATGAAAAACCAAACAAGAAAAAACAAACTGTCAAACCTTTGGGACGGACCTTACGAAGTCATCAAACTAATATCCGACGAAAATACAGTTATCAAAATTGGAAAGAAATCGAAAATGATACATAACAACAACCTACAACTACTACACCAATAAAAAAAAAAAATAATAATAAAACACTCTTTTTCCCCTTTAAAACGCTTATTCTCCAAACAAAACATTTTTTTCTCCTACAGAATGGAATCTATCGACTACGTTCCAAACTCAGTATGGTTACTATTTAATGTAGTGTCTGACGTAGAAATACCCCTACGTACGGGAATGACTAAAATCGGGAACGGCTATCCAAATAGAGTATCTATCCCCACAGAACTCGTTTCAATTATTCAAGCAATAATCGAAATTGATTCAAATGACGTCGACCTCACAATCAAAGACTGTGAGAAATCAAATGGAACCTACGTCAACGGGGAAAGGATAAGTCACCAACAGGCTATAAAAATCAAGCTAGGGGATCAAATTAGCTTTGGAATCCGAGAGGAAGATTTCAGTCTAGGCCTATGTCCTTTTTACGTCGCAAGACGCCGTGATCCGCTTCCTGGATGGACGGTTTTGGAAGAGTGGACACGACCTCTCGCATCTAACACTACCATAATCCTCCCATGGGGATTCAATCCGGCAAACAGACGATTACACTAAGTTTTACCCCACCTCTTACACTTACTACACTACACCTTACCTCCCTACACAAACAAAACAACAATTATAAATATAAAATATATAAATATACACTAACATGTCTATGTATATTATTAAAGATGGCGTTATACCTTATATTATTGCTGATGCAAATATTATACGGCGAGGGAACGAATACCCCTTTTACAATACAAGAGCTAAATGAGACCTCCGGGATAATCCTAGAACCAGTAGGGAAAGCTGTTTTTCACCAACAAGAATGGAATATAGTTACCAGAGTAAGACTTCCAGAATGGGAAAATGTGTGGGAACACGTACATTTTTGCGAGAATACCCTCAAAAATATCTGTCAATACCGGAAAAACAAATATGAAGAAAAATGCCGAAGCTGGGAATACATCATTTCCAAAACAACTTTTGACCTTAAAGAACAGATAAACGAATTAAAAGCCTTTGGGGGTCACCGTACAAAACGAGGATTAGTGAATATAGTTGGCAGGTTCAGTAAATTCCTTTTTGGAACTATGGACGACGAAGATGCTGAAAAAATTCACGAACAAATCAGTAATCTGACTTCATATCAGGATCAAAACATACAATACCTTAAGAAGCAACTTACAATAACAAAATCCAATTTCGACATAATTAGTGAACCAATCAATAAAATACAGGCAGAACACGAGACTCTGGAGAAAGAGGTAAACAATTTTACAAAAACTGTACAGGCGAAATTCACAAGCTTAGGCACACTCGCAAACGACAACCTAGCCCAAATCGAAATCAATGAAATCGTGGTTAAAATTTTAACACAACTCCAATCCATTCAAACCATACTATCAAAATTTTTCACACTTGTTAATTCTCTCCAACAACACAAATTACACCCGCTCTTGCTTAGATCAGAAGATTTAAGACAAATTTATTCAAATATATCCCATTATAATAATATAAACCCATTATTACGAGACCCACAATATATCAACGAAATAACTAATGTCAAATCAATTGAATTTGAAGATCAAATTATAATTAAAATTACAATCCCCTTGTGTAATTCGAACACATTCAAAATTTATCAAATACACCTATTCCCAGTAAAAATGAACCAAGCCAACTACGGCCTATTAGATATAAACTTTGAGTATGTCATGACAAATCCAAGTAACACACATCTTAGTTTTACCACTACAGAATTTAATAACCTTTGCTCTCGAATAAATATCTTCCAGGAATCCCTGTTTTTCATTTGTAACCAAAATAAACCTTTTTCAATTAACGAAAATTCACATGATCTTTGTTTCGAAATTCCCGACAGCAGAATCCACAAACATGCATCTTGCAATTTCATTAAATCACCAAGTTTCCAAAACAATATAATTAAACTCAAAGCTCCGAATAACTGGTTATTTGCATTCCAAAATAAACAAATTATCTACTCCCAATGCGGCACGACAATATCACAAAAATACCTAGAGGGCATCGGAATACTCCACTTATTAAATAATTGTTCTTACACTATTTCGCATTGGAAACTACCCACCGAAAATAATGCTGATTTTACCATACCAGATTTTATAAAAAACATCTCTCTGATCAATATATCCAAAAATAGCACCACTTATTTTTCTAACACCGCACTGGAAAATTTTCCAGACATTCACTTGTCTCAACTTTCTTTCAAAGAAAAATGGACCCAAATTAACCAAAATTTTAAGACACTTGAAGACGAATTACCTTTAACTAAACGTTTTTTCACACCAGAACTAGTAACTTACACAAATTCAGGAGCCTTGACTTTCATAATAGTCCTCTCATTAATCATCTTTACTAAACTAAGATATTCTAAGCGAAAGCCAACAAATACACCGGTAACATCAATTCAGATATGTACGACAAAAACACAAAATCTTTCTCCTGAAAAAATACATGTAGAAAAACCCAAGAACATTCCTCCTCCTCCACCTTTACCTAATGTTTTACCAAACACTATCATTCCTCACCCTACATTAAAACAAACACCACCAACGAAAATTACACCTCACTCTTCAACTGTTACAACGCAACAGACAGACAAAGACATCAAACAAGATAAAAAAGGCATACAATTTGCACTTGATCTTACTAGAAGATTAAGTTCCAGAAAGCATTCTTCGCGTTGTTCACACCAGACAAAATAAGTATTTATTGAATAAAAAAAAAAAAAAAAAAATAAAAATTGTAGATATATTTATAGTGTATAAATAGATTAAGCAAAATGATAAATAACTTTTGTAACCTCCTCAAGAAAGACAACAACTTTAATACTCCTTTTAGAAAAACAAAATATATCTGTATAAATTGCTGCCTCTTCAAGGAAAAATATATATATAAATAAGATACATAAATTTTTGTAACCTCTTCAAGGAACCACAATTTTGACATATGTACTTCCTTTACAAAAGCAAAATATATTTGTATAAACTGAAATCAAGGAAAAATGAAAAAATATATATATATAAAATACATAAATGTTTGTAACCTCTTCAAGGAAAATAACAATTTTAATATTTCTTGATGCCTCTTCAAGGACAAATGGAAAAGTATATGTATATATAAATAAGATGCATACATTTTTGTAACCTCTTCAAGGAAATCAACAATTTTAATATTTCTTCTAAACAAAAACATATACAATATATAAACTGATGCCTCTTCAAGGAAAATGAAAAAAAATAATAATAAACTTACTTCCTGTACTTTTTAAGAAAATTAACCTCTTCAAGGTCAATTTTCTTTTTTGAAGGGGGGAAGGATGTAGTGATCGCACTACATTCCAACTTCCTAACATATACATTTTCCCTAGTGCCCTGCGTTTTTCCAAACACCTCAATCACCGATATACATTGACTCACAAACAAATCGTCACAAGGTCATCATAATACTCACTCGTCATAGCTACGTCAAAACCCATAAACTGCTATGAGTAATGGATCTCCAATGTCCAACGGATTGTAAACAAATCCAATGCACTAATTGCAGGCATTGAGGAATACCCATACTAAATAATGCTGAGAATGCATCGTAGCAAGGGTCGACACTATGAGTGAAGTGGGTATGTGTGAAATATGATGCGGCGGCACTTTTGTGACCTACAGTTCGGAATATTGTGAATTTATATAATATTTAAAATTCCAACTAGGTCTCAAGTGATTATTGAATATTTTCAAGTGGGTCAATATTGCCAAATAGAACCGATTGTGTAATCATCGGTTGGTGGATGATAGTTGGAAAAATGCATGTGTATTGAGGAAAATTGGTTAAAGAAAAAAGTATAAAAAGACAGGAATAGTTTAAGAAAGACACAGAAAAGATTCTAAATTAAAACTAACAAGGTCGCAGCCTAGCAAAAGACAGCGGGCCTTTGTTTTTTAGAGAAAATTAAAAAGACAAAAAGATTTACCTTATCGTAGAACAAGGTCGCAGCCTAGCTGAAGACAGCGGGCCTTCGTTCTAAATAACAAAATAAAAATTAAAATTAAAAAATTAAAAGAAGTCTTTTTTATTTCAAAATCTTTTCCTGTCCGTATACTTCACTCTTCTCGCAACGCGAAAGCACGGTGAAGTACGTATTACAATAACATAAGTTTAAAGCCTTAGTCTCAAGCTTTTGAAAAGATATTTGAATCGAAATTCAATTTTTACCCACTTTGAGTAGTGTTTTTTTCTGTTTTTATTTTTTATAAAAAAACTGTCTATTCGATTTTTCTCAAAATTTTATCAGTTGTCAAAAACATTATTTTTCATTGCACAAGATGAAATCATATTTGGGTCGTAAAATTTTCGAGGTGACAAATTTTTTTTTCAGTTTTTTTTGATTTATAAAAAAAAAACAGTTGATTGGATTTTTTTTCAAAAATATACTTGTTTTGTATCACCTCACAATATATAATATAAAATTTAATTCAAGTCTCTATCGTCATTGGTTCATGAGATATTTAGGGTTAACCAAAATGTTCACCTTTTTTTTAAACTGCTATGGTAAAAAAACCACCCACGCAATTTTCTTGAGAGCCTTTTCTGCATCTTTCGGCCTTATTGTCTGTATAACAAAATTTATTTGAAGTCGATATCTCTTCTGGTTCTTGAACTATGGACAACGAAAAAAACGTCGCGAGCGTACGGACGTACGGACATACTGACGTACGGACATACGGACATACGAACGTACGGACGTACGAACGTACGTACACACGCACGCACAGAAATCTTTCTAAAAATCTTTATTTTCGACTCTAGGGACCTTGAAACGTCGAGAAATGTCAAAAATTTCAATTTGACAAATCGGACCCATTACAATAACTTCCTATGGGAACTAAACAAGCTGGGTGTGAGGTATTAACAAAATTATTATTTTATTGAAAGGCGCATGTATGCCATTTAGTGTGAAATATGACATCATTCAAATGCCCACCTCGGCTTCTTACAGTGGCTTCTTACGGATCCGAGTAATCCAATTTTCAATAACTCTTCGGCATAGATCTGGCTGAATTTGAGCGATGGCATCTGTGTTATGTTCACCTTAAGGGCATCGGTCGATTGTGGTTTATTTGCATAGGCCTGCGACCTCAAGAAACCCCACAGGAAAAAGTCTAGCGGGGTCAAATCGCATGACCTTGGTAGCCCATTCACATCACCCCCGCGAGAGATAACCAAATTGTTCATGCAAAATATCAATCGTGCCGTTTGCTGTGTGGCACGTAGCGCCGGCCATCCTGCTGGAACCACATGTCATCTAGGTCCATATGGTTCAATTTGGGCCATACGAAATTAGTTATCATCGTTATGTAGCACTTTCTGTTAACGGTGACCGCCTCACTAACGTCGTTTTTGATGATGCATTATCACCTGGTGAACCTCGCGTGGGTTGATGTCGTCCCACATACGGCAATTTTGCTTGCAAACACATCCATTCATCAAAAAATGTGCACGGTGAAGAATAGACTGCCTCGGGTTCTGCTGTAAACTTTCACGGACCGCGGGGTTGTTCTCGGCCGATCTTGCGTTCCTTGAACGTACGGGTGTTGGCTGATTGTTTACATTGAAGAGTCGACGGTGATGGGCCACCACGTCTACAGTAAAATGGGCGCAATGCGCGTAACGTTTGCGTTAACGAACACGATCACTAATTTTGATAATAAAGTTTTATTATTTGAACGTGCTGTTCAATCGTTTGGAATAAACAACTGAATGAAAAACAAAAGATTTGACAGAGATGTCACCAAAACAAAATGGCCGCCAGGGGGAAATGTATTTATTAATTACATGTAATTGAAAATTGGAAAGGCTTTATTCATGGAAAGGAAATATCGTGTAAAATGTTATTAACGGAAATAATATTTAATTACATTTTTGTGTATTATTTTGACTTGGAAAAGTAATCTTCACTTCTTTGTTGAGCATTACTTTTATTCAATTACATTTGTTTAACTAAAATTAAAGTTTTTCAATTTGATTTTTAAGTAGGTTCTTGATAGATTTCAATTATACAAAGTTATTGTGATTTAAATTTTTGTCAACTCTGATTAAAATGAATGTGTATAGAAAGGTATTTACACTACTCTCAACATCACAGAACTCAGAACTGTTAACCAAGACGAGTTCTAACACAACCAATTGTCTTATTTCACAATGTAAAGTTTATTTTCAGTTTCTGAATTCATTTTAAGTTTCTGAAGTTGTCAAACTTATAACTCCTTTTTGGATCTTACCAACCTACACAAGCTAATGGCTATTTAGCCGTAACCGGCTTTTAGTTTAATGAATTAATTGATTTATTCAAAATTCCATTACAAAAACTATAATACCATTTGATAAGTACAAAAGAAAGCAAAATTTGTTCAAAACCACAAACACAAGGAATGAGCTTTAAAACTTGTGAACAAATTTCCATAAAACTTCAGTTATATGTACAACAAAATAAAAAGTTCGATCGATACGACCCTAAATACTTTGTCTGCATATCTGTCTATCTGTCTGTCTGTGAATGTCTACTTTGGCATCACTGACAAGCGTGTGATAAAAGTAAAAACTGTTTCTTTCACTTGCATCACAACAACAACCAACAGTTCCCCCTCCCCCCCTCTGACTGCTACTGCATAAAATGCATCCGCTAGACGTCGCTGCAGTCGTCGCGTCGTTCATCGTCGTTCGTTGTTTCAAATAAATCAATGTCTGGAAAATTTTTCTGTTTTTCCAAAGTCTGGCCGGGATAGGTTTTTGTTGTGTATAAATACACAAAACAGCACCGGAACTTTTAATGGAGTTTTTGTGTTAACACCTCGGTCCTTATCTCCTCCAAGGATCTCAACAAGGAATATGGCGAAAATAGTACAAGCCATCAGCAAAAAAAAAAACAAGAAACTTTTATCCCCAACAGACCATCATCGCTTCGCATCCTTCCAAATAAGAGCGAGGTGCGTAGCGTACCCGAGCCGTACAGCAGCGAAGCGTATACAAATACAAGTTTACATCAGTTAAGTTTTAGCAAAAGAAAATTGCAACCAGAAGCTGAAATCTGTATCTCTCAGGAACCCGATAAATGTTCCTCTACATCTGATGCAACAATATCTACCTATCTACTTTTTACCTTTCTCGCCGCACTACCGACCGACGACGCGATGATGAGATGGTAATTATCGTATGGACGCCATTTGGGTGGGCTTTCCATAAGGCCTGAGCCTTTTCTTCTGGAAGAACATATCAGCACCATCAGCAGAAGCTTCGTACTATTTTATGCGTATTGAAATAGATACTCCTCATTCCTCTGTTGTTCCACTGATGTTCGGGATATTTGGGAGCAACCAGATGAATGACCGTCCAATAGGCCTATAAATGAGGCTAACAAGGCGGAGCAGGAGCACAAAAAGCAACTTACACTCAGCAAGAAAAAAAACTTAGAAATCGTTCCGGTAACCTGTCTTGCTGGGAAAAATAATTACAGCTCTCTATCTAATGGAAGCTCGTACGTATAGTTGTACAAACATAATGTGCCGTCGTCGTCGTGTATATTGTGTTATAGCCTACCGTCTACTGTTCGTTGGGTCTTTAGGAATAGGAGTGTAGTGAGCTTGGTCGGTCGAAAGATACATGGTGCTAAATGATGTAGTACGACGCTAAAAACACGAGCGAGAATGTTCCCGTGATCTGTCTTCGCATAAATCTTTTGATTCCAAGCCTAGGAAGTCGACGATGTTATGTACCTCAGAGTATGTATAAAGGTTCAAGGCGGGCTATGCTAAGTTGCTGCTATTATACGGAGGTAGTTGCTCCTCATCCCATTTGTTCTGGTTAAGTGATTTCTTGAATCAACCCAATAGTTGATTGGGGGAGGGTTGGGTTGGGTTAGGTTGGGTTGGGTTGGTTAGGTTTGATGTGGTGTTGTCGTTGGTGGCTCCTGATGCTTTTGTTTTTAAGACCGACTCATATGGTGGTCGATGATGGCGATGGTGATGGTTGATGGAACACCCTGCCATCACCGTCCAACTTCTTCATCATTATCCTTTATAGGTCCTTTGCCAGCATTTCAAGATGTTGATCGATTGGGTTAATGCATATAAAGTATTCTTCTTGGTCTGGTCCCGTTTTTTTGTTTCTCCTTCTTTCTATTCTACAAAATGAATTAGTGGAGAGTATAGAGGTACATCGTATCGGCTACAATTGGGGTGGTAAATCTCTCTTGGGATCTAGAAAGACTTCTCATTTTGTCCGCTGATGGGATGGGGAACAGAGTTGTATTAATTAGTGGCAGTGGCATCAGAATAGAAAACGAAACATGTTGTGTGTTTGTTGTATACAAGCGTGTGTAACATGATTAGGAAGTGATTGGTGTTACCCTGATGGACGCAAATGCTTTCAATTATTTATAGAACATTGAATGTTTAAGTTAGCTTTATGTAGGTATAGGTGTAGGTGTACTGTACGGTACGTACGTACATAGGTTGGTAAGGTACATCGGACATAACAAATGGATTTTGCAAGGTAAAACACCAATCGATTTAGATTAATTAATCAAATTGAGTGCGAGTCCTTGTTTTGTACCTACATACATATGTACCTACATTTTGTGTTGTTATATTAATTGAAAGTGTTTAAAGACTTTTTTTTTTGCAAAGTGAAAACAAGGTGAGACAAAAGGTGATATGGACGTTCTTAACACTTAATTGAAAAGGGTGCGAAATTCTTAGCAAATTCTGAATTTTATTGAAGACTAATTTTTAGGGTTAGAAAACAAGAAAGGAATAGCAAGACCCTTGTTTCTGATATAAGGCAACAAAAAAGTTGCATGAAGGCTTTCAGTAGGCGTTTTCTTTTCAGACTTTATACAGAAGTTTGACGAATAAACATTAAATCAGAAAATTTCATAGGGATTAAGTCTACGTCGTTCTAATTTATAAAATTCACTTGAAGGTACATCGTCAGGCGTTATAATAGTTTGTGAATGCAAACATTTCAAGACAATACAAAGGAAACCAATGTTTCATACCAATGTAAAGGGTGGTTAAATTTTCATGACCAATGTTGAGTGTGAACCACTCCTTAACGTCAAGTACTTTTCTGAATTTAATTTGACATTTATTAATTTCAGACTAATTCAATTTGTACCATGTCAAAATACACAATCGAGCAACTCCTTAAAGAAAATGGGTGTTCAAATCAAAATGTATAGCGTGCACTTCATAATGCTGAACACGTTGCTGCTTTTAGCGATAACGTGGCCGAAGAGCCGTCAGTATCATGCCCAACAATACACCTCTGACGCTCGTCGTTTATGAACATTATGCCTAGAGACTAGCATTTACACGCTATTAAGGTGCAATTAAACGAAGAACTAAAGCTGCTTGACCATTTCGAGCGTGGTCAATGGTCAGAACATTGGCAAGAAACGGCAAGGAAGAGAACCATCTTCAGTGATGAGGCACACTTGCACCTGAGTGGATTCGTCGATATGCAGAATTGCGGCATTTGGGCGAATGATAGTCCAAGAGTGATTTTCGAAAAACCAATGCATCCAAAAAGAGTGACTGTATGATACGGTTTATTGGCTAGTGACATAATCGGGCCTTATTTTTTCCGAAATGAAGCCGGGAGTTACTGGTGAATGGAGTGAACTGTCGTGAGATTATGACGAACTTTTTAGGGCCCGAATTGAAAGAAATGTATGTAAACTATTTGAGGTTTCAACAGGACGGCGGCGCCACTTGCCACACAGCCAAAGAAACAATGGCTCTTTTGCACGACAAATTCGATGGCCGTGCTATCTCACGTAGTGGTGATGTCAATTGGCCGCCAAGATCATGTGATTTGACACCGTTGGAAAAAAGGTATACATCGACAAGCCAATAATAATTCAAGAGCTAAAGGTTTCATTTTGACTTATGGCCCGCTATATAGGCCAGCAGCTACTTTTGAACCTGTTCTTTTTTTTAACTTCCCGTAGGAATTTATTGTAATAGGTCCGACTTGTCAAATTGAAAGTTTTGACATTTCTCGACGTTTCAAGGTCCCTAGAGTCGAAATAAAAGATTTTTAGAAAGATGCCTACGCGTGCGTGTGTATGTACGTTCGTACGTCCGTACGTTCGCGACGTTTTTTCCGTCGTCCATAGCTCAAGAACCAGAAGAGATATCGACTTCAAATACATTTTGTTATACAGATAATAAGGCACAAAGATGCAGAAAGGGCTCTCAAGAAAATTGCGTGGGTGGTTTTTTTACCATAGTAGTTAAGAAAAGGTGAACATTTTAGTTAACCCTTAATATCTAACGAACCAAAAACACTAGAGACTTGAATTAAATTTTATATATAATATATTGTAACGTGATACCAAACAAATATATTTTTTGAAAAAAATCCAATAAACGGTTTTTTTTATAAATCAAAAAAACTTAAAAAAAAAATAAGTCACCTCGAAAATTTTACGAATACAAAATGATTTTATCACCAAAACAATTTTGTGCCAAGAAAAATAACGTTTTCAACATCTGGTAAAATTTTGAGAAAAATCGAATTGACAATTTTTTTATAAAAAATAAAAACCTAAAAAAAAACATTACTCAAAGTTGGTAAAAATTGAATTCGACTCAAATATATTTTCAAAAATTTAAGATTATGGCTTCCAACTTATTTTAACTTATAAGAAATATTGTTTTCAATATTCTGAAAAATGTTGGGAAAAATCGAATTGACAGTTTTTTTACAAAAAATAAAAACTTAAAAGAAAATTTAACAAAAGTTGGTAAAAATTGATTTTCGACTCAAATGTCTTTTCAAACCTTTGAGATATTGCCTTTTAACTACTTTTATCTTTAAAAAAAATATTGTTTTCAATATTCAGTAATATTTTGAGAAAAATAGAATGGACAGTTTTTTTTACAAAAAATAAAAACTTAAAAAAAATTTTAACAAATGTTGGTAAAAACTGATTTTCGACTCAACTATCTTTTCAAATATTTAAGATTATGGCCTCCAACTTATTTTATCTAATAAGAAATATTGTTTTCAATATTCGGAAAAATGTTGAGAAAAATCGAATTGACAGTTTTTTTACAAAAAATAAAAACCTAAACAAAAAAATTAATAGAAGTTGGTAAAAATTGATTTTCGACTAAAATATCTTTTCAAACTTTTGAGATATTGGTTTTAATCTATTTTTATCTTTTAAAAATATTGTTGTCAACATTCAGTAAAATTTTGAGAAAAATCTAATTTACAGGTTTTTTACAAAAAATAAAAACCTAACAAAAAAACAATACTAAGACTTGGTAAAAAATTACTTACGACTCAAATAGCTTTTCAAAAATTAAAAATATTGTCTTCAAATTCTTTTTATTTCATAGAAAATATTGTTTTCGATATTCTGTAGTTTTTTTTATAAAAATCCAACAGTCCGTTTTTTCATAAAAAAATAAAATCTACAAAAAATAGTACGCAAATTTGGTAAAAATTGATGTTCGGTTCTTGATATCTCTGAAAATTATTTCATTCATCCAATTTGTAAAATTTTAAGAAATGCTACTTAAATTGGTAAAAATTTGTTTTCGACTAAAAATCTATTTAATAAAACTATTGTTGGTAATTTTAAATTTTTTAAGAATAATTCAACTAACAACTTTTTTAACCCAACACAAAAACCTACAAACTTTTAAGAAATACAAATGGACAGACGGGATGCGAAGTTATCAGTGTGGGTCGCATCCCAGCCTCTTTTTTCCATTTGATTATTACTGATTACGGCATTACTAAAAATATAACGACGAGCTTAAAAAATGTATTGGTATTGGTGAAATTCAGAACAAAAATGTTTGACAATTTACAGGCACAGTTCGTTAAATTAAATCACTTTTGGGTCGTCGTGAAACATATTTCTGATCGGTATAGTGAAACTGGTTGAAAAATTTGAGTTCCTTTGATAAAGAAGTGAGTGAATGAAAATCAAGGTTTGTCGATTCATCGTCGACCTTTGAAATTGGGCATTGCACAACCCACATCGCACCGAATTTCGCATATAGACTTAGTTCCTTTCCTAAGTCTTTTGGAATTCAGTTAACACAAGAATTCAAGCCGGTCAACCACCAGAAATATGTTATCTTTGCTGATTGAGATAACATGAGTTTCATCTATAGCTCGGAAGATTCAGGTATATTTTCTCCATCCTATCAACGTGTCACTGATTGGTGCGAGTTTTGATCTTAAATGGCGGTGTGATTGTATCTTACTTATTCGAAAATGGGGTTGCTGGAACTATAATTACTGATTTCATATCGCTGAAATTTAAAGATATTGATGTGGATGAAGTTTATTTTCAAGAAAACAGCATGGCACAATCAGCGAAACAATCACAATTTTGTAATAAGTCGAAATCATTTCTTCAGGGCAACTTGAAAATAAGGTATCTGCCAATGCTCCACCATTGATAAAAGACCTTTAAGATGGTATTCATGAAGCTATCCAAAACATTTAACTGCAAATGTGCGTATTGGTAATGAAAAGTTTCTCAAATTTCATAACGTGTTTTCTCAAAAGCCTACCAATTCACTAATAAGAAAAATAAAACCAACATAATTTGTCATAAATCTTTAATGATCTGTAAAATTTCTTTTCTAACCTTGCCCTCTAGACATTTAGACAGTGTTATCTTCCCATGTCAATCTGTTTGCTATATAGAGAAGTTGACAAACTAATCTAAGTCTTATCTTTTTTGAAATGTATCTCATTCCTTTCCAATAAAATTATAAACAAAAAAAAACGTCTTCTACATTTTCCAAATCACAACTTGATCCCACTATAGTACTCGTTAATCAGACTAATTACCATTCCCAATCTTAAATCTTCAATCTCTGTTGTTCCATCGCATCGCATCGTATTGTACTTTATAACCCCGGACGGTATACAAATACAAAAAAAGGTTAATAAATTCGTATATTTTCCAACCCATAGAAAAGAGTGAACATTTAAATTATCTCTGGATTCTCCTTCTGGTGTGGAGCAATAAAACATGAAGTAAAATTTGTTAACATCTCTACAAATTTTCTACCACCATCACTTATAACAACAACTCTAGCACCATCAGTCACATCTATAAATCAGTAATTAAAAGCGTCCAACGTTGAAAATCCCAAAGATACAATACTAATCGGGGGCGAATGCAACAACAGAGTTCAGGGTCCATCGCTCCCTTGAGAGATGAACATCCAACAACTGACAACACCATCATTCTGATTCATCGCAGTGATTCTGGGAAACGACAATAAAACACCAAAAGGCTTAGAACTTTTAAGATTTCCCAAAAAAACTAAATTTCTAGAAGAAAATTGATGTAGCATGCAGCAAAAGACCAGAAGTAAGACACTGTCTTGAAAAACAAACTATCATCAGCACTACAATAACAAAAACAAATAAATATAAAATAAGATATTCTCATCCTGATGATGCTGCTCTCTTAATTCTTAATAGGACCGAACCGAAATGAGATGCATGGTGAAATGGGAGACAACTGTCATCGCGTTATCTGTGGAATGTAATCTCCTTTAAAACACTCCACTTGATGCCTCCGGCTTGGCGTAGTATTATAGTATCGCTATCCCCAGCAGTCCGGGCGGCGGCGCGGCGGCGGCGGTAGTGGTGAGGCACCCTTCAAGAAACGCGTTGATCTTCTTCGAGATGAAAGTTGGTCGTTGACATAGACATATGTTTTCTCACCAAGCAAGGGACCGTCTTGTATTGCCTGTATGTTAATCTAGGAAGATTAAAATAGTCTCCGATTCCTATTCCTTAAAATCCTGTTGCTCTATGATTATTTCAATGATAAACCATGCTTATTTTGATAACTTATGATGGCGTATAATTAGAGACTCAACTCATGGTATGGGGATTGAGAACTGAGGAAACGGAAGAGAGGTGCAACGGTTTGTTTCACAGAGCCTTATTGAAATACTTATGTTTTTTATTTTCAGATATCAATTCGTCAAAAAACTACCTTAAAAAACTGTACCTATGCAAAAGCTACATGGTTCAAAAAAAGGTTTTTAAGTTGGCACTACTATCACTATAAATATATGCAGAAGTTCTTGAGATATGCAGTGCCGTGAAATAAGGGTAAGTGAGATAAAACCAACTTTTAAAAATTGGCACTATACAATATTGAAACAAGGTCAATTTTCAGCAGTTGGTCATATTGCACTTTTTCAAAGTGAAGTAAGGCCAAATTATTTTGAGAAATAATACCAACTTATTTTAACGGTTAGGTATGTGAGTCTCCTGAGTGGTAAAAATTATTCAAAAGAATTGAGAAAGCGTTGAAGACTAGGAACGACTGGGACGACCATGAACACCAACTGATAAGCTACACGTCAACAAAATCAATACAAAATGTTTCCCAAAGTCGTCGATTGACAATCCGGAGACGTATTTATCTTGTTGAAATATTGTAAGGAACAGAGAAAACCATTTTTTTTTCTGCCATAGAAGTAAAATCTTGATTGTTGCCAAAAACCGTCAAATTCGTGTTTATTTCGCCAAATTGCAATTCGTGTTAATTTCGCCAACAACTCGAATCATATCGTTCTGCCACCATGTCTAAAATTAAAATTCTCCGTTAACACAGTTGTGAATTGATAGAAGAAAAAGAAACCGAAACGAAAACGAAATTAAAGGCTTTACTATAGGAAGGCTTTACAACATAATGTAATACCTATTGAAAATTGTAAAATTTTGGAATAGGTAAGTGAATTGCTAACGATTATCTTGGCGTGTACCGTATTTTTAATGTGGTCCTTAAGAGGAAGTTTTAAGGGTGTTAAATCAGATATTGGTGCCCAATTTTGTGTTTACCCAGAAATAACACTGTTAGGAAACCTTTTATCCAAAATTGCAATTGTTTTAATGATTATGTGGAACGTATAGCTCCATTTTTGTGAAATAAACGCCAAACGCTGAAACGCTGAAACGCATTGATATCTTCCAATTCTTGCCATATGAAATCATAAATCATAGCTCGTAACAAATTCACCGAAACAGTTGCACTAGAATCATTTTCAAATAAGTAAGGTTCAATGACACTAGTGTCACCTGCTCAAAAACCGCACCAAAAAGTGAGAATCATCATTCATCATTCTTGGATTTTCCGAGTCCCAAAAACTCTACGCTCAATATAAAAGTCCCAAATAGAGGGTACATACAAAACAGTCTGGGATAAGAACTGTCTCCAATCGTGAGCTTGAATAATTTGATTAAAGGTGATATCATTGTGGAACTGCAGTCAATGCTGACGATATGGAAGGACCACTTCTGCAGTATTACGGAAGGATGATCCATTCAACACAGACGACAAAAGCCAAAAATACCATCTTCCAGACTTAGACGAAGTAATGATTGCATTGTATCTAAGCTGAATTCTAACAAAGCCTCTGCTGTTGAGATGCCTTGTATGCCGAGCTCTTCAAAGCAGCTGGAGGTTATTTGGTTAGAAGTATGCACCAACTTATCTGTAAGTTATGGTTGGAAGAAAGCATGCCCGATGAATGATACCTCAGTATTGTTTGCCCAATACTGAAAAAAGGAGACCCTCTAAACTGCACCAACTATAGAGGAATCAGTCTTATTAACATCGCTTACAAAATCTTCTCTGCCGTAATATGTTAACGTCTAAAGCCCATCGTCAACAACCTGATAGGTCCTTATCAGTGTGGTTTTAGACCAGGAAAGTCCACAGTCGATCAAATATTCACATTACGGTAGATCCTGGAAAAAAACACCTTTTTAACGATTTCAAGGCCGCATATGACAGCATCTACAGGGGCGACGACGAGCTGTATAGTTATAGAGCCATGTCTAGTTTTGGCACCCCTGCCAAACTCGTCCGTTTGTGCAGAATGGCCATGCAAAATTCGCTTTGCTCCATAAAGGTTGGAAACAACTTAACAGAACCTTTCGATGTTAAAAAAGGCTTAAGACAAGATGATGCGATGTGATGCGATTTCTTTAACATTGTCCTTTAAAGAATAGGGCAGGGGTCCCACGTCAACACCAAAGACACTATTTATCAAAAGTCAGTCCAATTACTAGCATATGCTCATGGTCATGACATTGACATAATCGGAATATCTCAGCGTATTGTCAATGGAGCTTTTGTGAGTATTGAGGCAGAGGTGGCAAAAATGGGTTTAACGGTTAATGAGGGCAAAACAAAGTACATGCTGTCGTCAAGAAAGGACCTACAACACCGACGTCTTGGTCAAAACGTCACCATCGACAGATGTAACTTTGAGGTAGTCAAGGACTTCGTCTACCTAGGCTCCGCTGTAAACGCAGAAAACAATACCAGTGCTGAGATCAAACGAAGAATAACTCTTGCTAACCGCTGTTTCTTTGGGCTAAGAAAGCAATTTAGTAGCAAAGCTCTCCCTCGAGGGACTAAAGTGTCGCTATATAAGACCCTCATCATCCCCATCCTGCTATAACGTGCATGAAGAATGGACTATGACAAAAGCGGATGAAAGCACCTTGGGTCGTTTAGAAAGAAAAGTTCTTCGCGTGATCTACGGTCTCGTATGCATAGAAGGTGAGTGGAGGAAAAGATGGAACGACGAGCTGCACAGGCGAGCTGAGATGGCTGGGTCACGTAGAGCGCATGGAAACAAATATTCCGACCCGGAAAGTCTTCGAATCCATATACCCACAGAACAGCGCAGTAGAGAAAAATCTCGGATCAGATGGCGCGTATTAAAAAGTGACCTCACCTTACTTGGAGTGCGCAACTGGAGACATCTAGCTAGGGACCGAGCTAGATGGAGAAGTTTGTTATGTAAGGCCCTAGTTCACACAGAACTGTAGCGCCACCTTGAGTTTGTAAGTGATGTCATTGGTTCTACAGAATCTGAAATAATTGCAAAAGACAGAATTGCTTAACCTTCTACCTTCCATAACTAACAACGTATACTCGAGATTTTAGGAAACTTTTTACCCAGGGCTGTATAAACTAATTTCTAGCCATTATGATGTACAACCCGAAATCGGTCTGACCGAAAATTGGTGTATTGGCCACTTTAGAATGTTTTGCTTTCCATAAATACGGATCATATGCCTTTTTGTTGGAACCGTTGTGAATCCATAAACTTAATTGCAGTCAAATTATTGCAAAATAAAATGATTGTAGTCTTTTTAATGTAAAATGATTGGTGTTTGCAAAATGTTACGTTCCAATCATTAGATTAATTCAATGAATGCAATCTTTTTTAACTGCATTCTTTTAACTGAACGAACTCAATTGACAGTGTTCATGTAAGTTCGTTGAAAGAAATTACTCAAAATTTATGATGATTGGTTCTCAGATTCTTAGTATTTTACGGATACCAAGCTTAAGCTTGAACAAAGCAGCTCTGTTTCGAATTTAAGTATCAAGATAGCACCTTACGTTACTAATTATTGTGAATAAGTTAAATTCTCAAACTTCACTTTTGGTTTTCTATATAAAAACAATCACGTTAGGTTTACGATAATTTACGTCTGCTTTTAAATATTCTAAAGCTAAATATTATCTGGAATTTTGTTATTTTATTTCTAGCTAATATATACTATAAGGAAGACACATGGATACACTGACATTCACTCCATACGACTATATCCATAATATCTATCAATCTATCTAAGTGAAAGGAAGACATATAATAGATACATTTTGAGTGGATATATGGTGTGTTTTATGGGTGCACTTAGATTCTATCGGAATGATGGTGCTCAATATATTTTCGGCTCACAACGACTGTATAAATATTAGATAATGGAAAATGTAATTGAAATTGTTTTCACTGCCTCACTATCTATCTATTCATCCATCTGAATATAGTATGTTTTGAAAATATATATACTCGTACCCTCCTGATGTGTCTCTACCATCTTGATGGATTCGAGATGCGTGTTACAAGAGTGAATGTTGTTATATAGGTACTTGAGAATAAGTGATTTATACTGGAAGGGTTGGTGGTGGTGATGGTGCTAGTGCTGGTTTTGGTGCTCAAATCAATTGGGGGAGGACGAGAATTATTTAAGAAATAATAACGTAATTTGTGTCAATATACCAAACTCTTAAAAGGGGGATTAAATTTAAAGGTGCATTTGAGACAGAAGTCAAGAACTCTTCCTCTCCATCATATTTTTGTGAAGTGTAATTAAAAATGTCTAGGTCAAAACTAATGATCTTTATTTCATCAAATAAGAAAAAAGGCACCCAAAAAATGTTCTAAGGGTACAAAAAGGCGAAGTTCATACAAATTACATAATGTCAGAAGTGAAATGACCTAAATATAAATTATTAAAATAGGCCACGTGGCGTTTTTAGGGCATCAAGCACACTCAAGTCTGAGAGCTGTGTTTTTTATTTCCATCCTGTAAAGAAATTTGAACCTTATACACTCAAAAAAGGATCATAACTTAATTTTTTTGTAACCCCATAGTAATTTTCATTCTCCAAAAAAATAGAAACAAGATGGTGAAAAAGATTGTAGATATATGATAATTAAGTCTTGCAACGATGTTGCAATGAATCGTTTCACATCTCAAAAAATGTACTTCCCATCTTTTCTATATGTATGCATAATGACTTTATTTCTGTGTCTATATAGTTCCCACCCAAAATATGAAAAATAAAAATTATATAAAACAAAATAAAATAAAACAGAATGGAATGAAATCCTTTACTGTCCTCATTAAAAGTATTTTATTTTTATATTTCCTTCCTTGCAATTAACCAAACCCTTTTTTGCATTTATAACCCTCATAATTTTTTCTTTATTTTTTTTATTTGTTTGTTTCTTATTTTTGCCGGTGTATATATCTTTTTTTTACCCTACCCTACCCATCCCCTATGTGTAGGTATATCTTTGTATATTTTTTATTAAAACATTTTTTTTTTAATTTTTTATCATTTTTTTGAAACACTCTCTTGTTCATGGCTCGTGGACACACAGTGAATGTCCTTCATTTGTGTGTGGCAGTTTGGGGTTTTTCATTTTTATGAGGGTAAAGCGCGCGGGTTTTTGCCTAATGGCAATTGTGCTAAAGATATACAAAATGATAAGCAATTTGCGCTTGGAAGGACTCGCAAGAGTTTAATTTGTTTAATTAAATATAAGTGGAGTTATACAACGCAAGGATCAATTGAATGAAATATTTACTTGTATTAATGTTCATGCATATGTGCAAACATGTATGAATGACTATTTGTTAACATTCATCTAAGGACACCTTAAGAGTGAAGAGAGTTTCTTTGAAATGGGGGTTTCCTATATTCAATTACTTATTGCCTTTGAAACTTCACGACTCGACTTTTTAAGATTTCTCTAGAAGGGGTGTTTTTTTTTTTAATAGAATGTCAGTCATGCGACTCAATCAATATCAATCAATCAATTTATATTCACCTATGACTAGGTACACCTCCTTGTTGGTATAAACAAACGTATATGTAGGTTTTGGGTAATTTCAAACTTACCTACCATTCTCAAGTCGTTTTAGGTGTTAATTGGATAATTGCTTGAGTTTCATTTTAAACTTTTGCATTTTTATGAAAAAAAAAATGCCTGAACCCCGATAGACATTTTATGTATGTGTTGTGTATATGTGTAATGTGATAGATGACTTTTTATTCATGGAACCCATACGATATTCAAATTGAGAATTGATACATTTAAGATTTGCTCTGAATACGGTCTTAAAAGAATGACTTATCTGAAAATGTCAAAATATGCGTATTAACTTAAAAGAAATATATTTTTACTTGTGACATATAGGAACTTTATGAGCAAGTATTGCAATCGTAAAAAATTTTGAACTCGAGATTTTAATCTAAAATGACATTAAGATGGTAGAGAAGTCGAAAAAATTGGGTCCCCCGATTCCGCCCGTCTGACTGTCTGCAAACTAAAATTATTTTTGAACTTAAATTAAAAATATGTTTACATACAAAATGAATGAACCGCTCTAACAGTTTTTAAATAAAAATTTTGAAATATGAAGTTTTTTTTAACTTCCCATAGGAAGTTATTGTAATCTGTCCGATTTGTCGAATTGAAAATTTTGACATTTCTTGACGTTTCAGGGTCCTATGAGTCTAAATAGAAGATTTTTAGAGAGATGTCTGTGCGTGCGTGTGTACGTACATACGTTCGTTCGCGAAGTTTTTCGTCATCCATAGCTCAAGAACGGGTAGAGATATCGACTTCAAATAAATTTTGTTATACAGACAATAAGGCAGAAAGATGCAGAAAGGGCTCTCAATAAAATTGCGTGGGTGGTTTTTTTACAATAGCAGTTTAAAAAAAAGGTGAACATTTTGGTTAAACCTAAATGTCTCATAAACCAATGACTCTAGAGACTTGAATTAAATTTTATATTATACTAGCTGACCCGACAAACGTTGTGTTGTCATATAAATAGAGAATATTTTGATAGAAATAAATAACTTATTGTAAGTGTGTAAGGATGTGGTATATAAGTGGGAGAGGTATAGAAAATTAATTCTTTAAAATTATAAATATATCGCTAATTATGACAATACTACAAAAAAAAAACAATATCAATCCCTTAATGCAACAAAGTGTACAATTTTTTTTGTGATCCCATCTTTCCCAAATGCAAACTAACTGTATGGTTTGCCCACTCGAGAGCACGCCACGTATAATTGTCCGTGTGAAAAACATGAAGTCTCAAATCTAAGCCGCAGGCAGACTTCGTTTGGCCTTTTTTTTTTTTTTTTTTTTTTTCAATTCATTTTTATTAATTCAATCTTAAATCTATCTTAAAGCTAGACAAAAATTCATAAAACTAGCCTAATTAACCATAACTTACAACTAACTTACTGGTCCCATACGGACACTCTAAGTTAAACAATAATACTTAATGCTAATGCCTTTCGGCCCTAAGATCTATTTTAACTTCAATTCAATTTTATTTATTTTTGTATTCATTAGAAAATTTAAAAAAAATAATGTCAATATCCTTTTTTATTTTTACTTAAAAACTACTTAAAATAAGGTCCTTAATATAAAACTTAAAGCTAACTAAAACTACCTATTCTACCTATAACTTACTTAAAACTAGAACAACCACAGCAGCAAATCTAACTATCTAACGTTTTTTGTTTTTCATATTTTGTCTTTTTTTTATTTTTTTTTTTTATTATTCCATGTTTTTTTATTTTTTTTTT
Organism: Eupeodes luniger; assembly: GCA_951509635.1. Lineage (NCBI taxonomy): Eukaryota > Metazoa > Arthropoda > Insecta > Diptera > Syrphidae > Eupeodes > Eupeodes luniger. The sequence continues at coordinate 23,562,777 of OX608073.1, forward strand.
TTTTTTTTTTTGTATTTGTTTGTATTTTTTGTATTATTTTTTTTTTTGTATGTTTTTTTTTGTATGTTTTTTTTTTTGTGCCACCATGCCTATTCTACTTAAAACTAAATACTAAAACTATAAAACAAGTATGTAAGCCGGCCAAGGCTTGAAACCCCATCCCGACTACTCACTATCAAGTGCCGATTGAAGCCACCAAAACTGGTTCTCCTGCTTCACCCTATCAGTTCGGTCCCGTTCGGACACAGCCCTACTGAACCGAAGGAGCTCTGCTCCGCCTTGTGCCATGACGTCCCGATTGTACAGGAGTCGCCTATCCACGGTTCGTCGTCTGACGTGGTAGATTAACGGAACTGCCAATCTATCCTGTATCAGACCGCATCTATCTAAAAAGAGGAATGCCTCTGGTGGAATGAAGCCGCTCAAGCGTGCACTTTCAAAATATTCGTCGTTCGGGTAGAACGCCCCGAAAATTAAATTGTTGGTCGAAGACATAGCTCTTGCAATGTGACCTCGAACGAGTTTTATCACGAAATTGTCAATTCTGTTGATTCGAGCCCCGTTGTATAGTACCTCGTTGGAATAGTAGTGCACGTAAGAAGATTCGGCTGTTCGATATAAGCCGGTACAGCGTCGTAAACACTGCCGCTCGAACACCCGAAACCTCTCCATCTGGGAAGGGGCAACGTTGAACCACACAGGACAACCATAAACGATCATCGGCCGTATGAGGGCCATGTAGCAAATTACCTTCACTCTGGGGTCAAGCCGACTGCTAAAAAACAGCCGTTTCGTCAGAGCGAAGGCTCCTCTGGCCCTGGTCAGAGCAGCATTTATATGTCTATCGAAATATAAATACTGATCTAACCAGATACCGAGGTACTTCACTACACTTTTGCTCGCTAATTGCTGCCCGTGAAGATCAACGATGACCATCTTGCGCCAATTCTTGCACGTATCCCTCGTGGCCCTAGCCAACGGAGTCCGGAACAGAATTGTCTCCGACTTCTGGACATTTATTTTCAGTTTCCAGTCGTCGCAATATCGCTGAATCTTGTCGAAATCACGCTGCAAGAGAATTCTAATAACCTCAACCTTTCGGGCCGTTCTGTACGCAATAAGATCGTCGGCGTACGCAATTGCCTTTGTAAGACTACCTATCAGATCGCTGGTGTAAATGCTGAAGAGAATCGGCGAATTCACCGCTCCCTGTTGAAGACCATTTTTAATTAAGAATGTTGTGGTAGAAGTTACATTGCCACTTTTGACAACAAACTTTCTACCGTTAAGCATATCATAAAGTATATACAACAATGGCTTGCTTATGCCAAGCCTGCTCAGTTTTAGGTAAAGACCCTCTAACCATACGGTGTCAAAGGCCTTTTCCAAATCAACCAGAACAGCACCTGTGCATTGTTGTTTTGTTTTATTCCATTGGATATCAGAAACGAGTTTAGACGCAGCATGAATTGTGTCATGACCCGCCTTGAACCCAAACTGTTTATCCGGAATTATTTTGTTGTCCGCAGCCCACTTAGTCAGAGCCCTATTAATGATCTTTTCGAAAACTTTGCTGATGCTCGGAAGAAGACTTATCGACCGAAGATTTGACGGGTTGGAGTTGTCCTTTCCCTTTTTCGGGAGAGGATGAACCACAGCGGTCTTCCAATGCACTGGATAATATGCATTATTCAGTGCATTATTGAAGAGTGTGGTGTAAATGTCAATTGCCTCCATCGGTAAATGTCTTAGTACAATGTTAGATATACCATCGACACCTGCTGACTTTTTATTTTTTATTGATTTGAAGATGAGCTGAAGCTCAACCTTCGTTACTAACAAGGGACTTGGTCCCGTTTGCTCGGCGATTATGGCATTTGCCAAGGAATCGTCATCGAACCGCATAAAACCGCGGTTCTCAGATCGCCAATGTGCTATATCATTTCGAAGGTAAAAGTGATTAAGTAGGGCTCTGTTTTCCAGGTCATGGTTGGGGCGAATGCTAACATTCACCTTGTACACTTGCTGGAAAGCAGCTCCCACCGCCTCCACTTTTTCCTTCGGGTCTTCAATTATATAAAAGTCATCGTCAAAGATGGCTTCTTCTGGATCTATTTGCGCTGTCCTGAGTACGTTTGTGTTCTCTTCAGTTCTTTGGAGTTTCAGACACGGAAGGTCATTGTCGTTCTTTTTCCTAAATATCTTGTTGATTTTAGGGAACATACCAGGGTCACTGGAATTAACTGACCGGATCTTGCGGTCCCAGTACTTGTTAATTGATAGCCTGTAGTTCTCCTTAATCAACAGATTGACATTTTTTATTGAGGACTTCAGTGTCCTAACCTCCAAGTCGTGTGGGTCTGTGAGTCGTCTGTACAAGTTTTTGAGTCTTGTCAGTAAGCCACTCTTGTGCTTACGTAGTGCGTCAATAGTCGCGTTTTTGTAAGCGTCCATTTGGTCCCGTTCTTTGTACTTTGGTATTGTCCGTTCCATCGTTCGTTGTATTGTTTCGTCCATCTGTTGTATATGTTGGTCAATTTCTGTATTTGTCAGGTTTCTGTTGTTTGGTGGGGCTATGTCACTCGAACGAAGTTCTCTCGCTAGGGTGTTGGTGAAACGAGGCCAGCGCATCTTACTGTAATTGTAAGAATGCGTTGCAACGTATTCCTCCAACTCCACGCGTTCGTTCGGAATCTGCATTACAGCAGCCAGTCCGCAGTGATCACTGTCGTACTCGATTGTCTGTAAGCAGTTTCGAGGGTGATTACCCACTTTGTCTATAACTGTCAGTCTTGTGTCGTACAGCAAAAGATCCAGAAAGGAGTCGCTTCTTGGATACGATGGCTTTTCAGTAGCCAGCAGGTCGACGCCATATTCAACGCTGTAAAGATCCATCAAATTAAAAAGATGGTTACCTCTGGGATTACTATGTTGATTTCCCCAATCTTCATGTTTTGCGTTCAAATCACCGGCCAAGATGAAATAGTTTTCTTCCAAGCTCAGTTTCAGTTCCCTAAAAAGAATCTCGAGTTCTGAAGCAAAGTAAGTAACCTGCGGAGCTCCAGCCGCATAAGCCGCAATCATATACATCCGCTTCCCTTGAGTGAGAGAGATGCATACAACGCAAACTTCTAGCGTCTTGAGCTTTCGCAATTCATTGTTGTATATGACTTTATAATTAATGCCTTTTCGTATAAAGAGAGCGACACCGCCCCCTTGAGTGGAGTCGGGCCGGTCTCTTCTAACGATATTGTAATTTTTATGAGTCAATTTGTGTTTGTGGTTTAGCTTAGTTTCGCTAGCCATAAACACATCGGGACTGTAGTCTTTCAACAATTGGAACATATTGGCTCTTCGTTCAATCCTAATCAGTGAATTTACATTCACAGCTAGGACTTTTAGGCGCGTCTCCGGCAGCGCGCCCATTATGGTCTTAACTGCGCCAGGCCAGGCAACAAAGAGTAGAGATGATCTACCCTTTTGCCTTGCTCCTTTATCTGACTTTGCAGCCCTGTAAGTTGACCTTGAATGCTCAACAACAAGGCTACAATGTCAGGCTGCACCTCTGGTGCCTTAGGCGCGGGGGCCTTTGGGACAACCGTTGGTGGAGCCTGTCTCGTATTCCCATTCCCTGACACCATTTGGGCGTACGAGAATTTGGGATCCACGAATTTTTGTGTTGGAGCCTGTCGAACTGTTCGACTTCTTTCGGCTTTTTGACTGGCCTGTTTCTGTTTCATTTCTTGGACCTTAGGGCAACCCCTATAGCTAGCCGGGTGCCCTTGGTTTCCACAAAGGACACACTTGAGCTGGGTTAAATCCTCAACCCGCTCATTCCCCAGCTTGCATTCTCCTTCATTGTGGGTTTCTGAGCACCTGACGCAGCGCAACTGCATATTGCAGTTGGCTCCGGCATGGCCGAACCTCTGGCACTTCGTACATTGTAAAATGTCGTCGTGCCTTTTTAATGTCTCCCAGTGTATGGCTTGATAGTCGAGGCATTTGATTTCCCTCAGACTCTCAAAGCTACTTTGGGGCGATAATGTTACGAGGAACATTGGCAGCCTGTAACCCCCTCGCCTGGACTTCACCGTAGTGAAAGGCTTGACCCCGATGAAATCGAGATCGTCGTTGGCTTTTTGGCGGAGCTCAGCTAAGAGCGCCTCCGGTTCCGTGCAGGAACTTATGCCCTTTAGTAGGACCGTCTTAAATTTTTCGCTTTTCGGCGTGAAGCTGAAGAACTCAGCGGTGGCCTGCTTAAGCACTTCTTTCAGTAGCTTGTATTCGGCCAGTGAGAAGCACTGTACCGAATACCGCTTTTCTTTTTCATTCAGAATATTTATTACAAAATTGCCCTTAGTGGCCGACTTACATACCTGTTTCAAGTCCTGCAGGTCAACCCGGTAGGTCCTAATCGGTGGCACCTTCTCTTTCTTGGGCTGTGGTTGTTGCTGGTGTTGCTGCTTCTGTTTCTGCTGCTGTTGCTGCGGCTGCTGTTTCTGCTGTTGCTGTTTCTGCTGCTTCTGTTGCTGTTGTTGCTGCTGCTGCTGCTTCTGTTGCTGTTGTTGGTATTTGGCTTTTGTTGAGGTCGATGGGCCCTCGACACTTAGGCCTGCTTTTGCTGGCGGTGCTTTATTAACTTGCTCCGCTCCTGAGATTTTAGTAGCGGGCTTGGTTTGTTGCTGCTGTGGTTGTAGTTGCTGTTGTTTTTGATGCTGCTGTTTTTGTTGCAGTTGCCGTTGCGCTGCCTCTTGCCGTCGGCGCGCTTCCTGCTTCAGCTTTAGCTGACTGAGGAGGGGCTCCAATTCCTCCCTGAGCTTTTTAAGAGCCTCCTCAAACTGGCTAATGGCTGCCTGTTTGGCTTGCAGGGCCTCTGCCAGTTTAGTTTCTTCTTGGAGGTCCACCTCTACCTCCATCACCTTCCCTGTCGGCGGGACTGGCTCTGGCTCCGATAGGATTAAATCCATATTCGGAGGCCTGAAGAGCCCCTCTCCTCCTTCAGACACATATTCTGCCTTTTCAGACTCAGCGTAGTCTGAAAACTCACTCTCCGTGGTAATTCCTCCCTTACCACCCTCAATTTGTTTCCGCATATCGCGCCGCTTAGCGGAGTTGGCCCTCTCCACTTTGTGTGGGCTATGCTTTTTTAATTTCCTCTTCTTGTTTGTTGTTGTTGTCCACTGTTCAGCTGTCTCACCAGATGTTTTTGGTGTATCATTGGGTACCGCTGCTGGCACCACCGAAACATCACCTGATGTGTTAGCAGAGGTATCTTTCGATACCCCTGCTTTCCTCTCTTTCTCCATCTGTTTTTCTTCCCACTTAATAAAATCGACTATTTCGCGATTGTGGAAAAAAGCATTAATATTTTTTGTCGACTCAGACCGGGACTCGAACCCACGACCTCTGGCTTCGTCTTCGGACGCCACCTCCACTAGGCTACCGATTTCTTATTTAAAACTGTGGCTTACTGCCGTCTCAAATGCAAACTCTACAAATGCACTTTTTTTATTTATTGTTTAATTTGAAATTAACACTACCAATCACTTATGCTTGCTCTCTCTTTGGAAGTCAAAGAACGACTGACTTCGTTTGGCCTTGAGACTTATTGATAGTCATTGCAAATGCCAATCTAATTGGAAATTGAAAAGGCGTTTGAATTGAATTGGGACATCTGTGGGTATAATAGGGATTCGCAGTAATAATATATTTTCACCTCGGAATTTGCATTGCCATTTGAATAATGGCTTCGATAACATTTTTCATTAAGTTTTTAATTACTAATCGCGTGCTGTTGCACAACCGTGGTAGGTTCAAATTACGAAGCAAAATTACCGGCGATCCAACCTTCAGTTGTAAATTATTCGGTGGCATGCCTGCTAAATCCAATGAGTTCAAAAACTCAGTTGGATAACTTACAGCTTTACAACCTGTATCAATAGATTTGTATGACACCAAGTCTCTTGGTAACAAATGCTGTATCTTGAGATTTAATTCGTTAATATCCACATTTTTTGCTGCTAAATTTGCTCTTTCTGTCGGCCACTCATGATTTGTATATTGTCTGTGTACATCGGGAAATATCTGGTTAATGAGAACATCTTGTAAACCAATAATCTTGCAGAAATCGACCAGTAATTTTATGCATCCAGTTTCATCTGTAGAAATTTTCCGTCGCCTAACAGTTCTAACAGTTGTGTTGAGAATGTTTCAGCGGATGGATCTTGAAGCATTTGAACACGCATAGTTTACTTTCAGTTGTACTTTTCCAACATCACGCTACAGTGGCGATGATTTTTTGTCTTTCAATGTCCTGTTCAACGCCTCAAGCGAATGTTTGTGTGCCATAGTGCATTCATACCAGATGATAATTTTACACTGTTTCAGCACTGTGGCCATGGATGATAGTTTTTTTATATTGCAAACCGCGTCTGGGTTATTTTGAATATTTAGTTTAAATACTGAATGAGCTGTTCTGCCTCCATCCAATAAAGTTGCCGCAATGCCATAAGATGCAACACCATTATTTTATCGTATTAAAGCAAAAATTAGGCGAAATAAGGAATGTTTTGCCAGTTCCACCTGGTGCATCAAAAAAAAGAAACTGCGAGCATGATGTGGTCATAAATGGTTCTTTGTTCTTCATTCATTAGTGGGACATTTCGAGCAACAATCGCTGCCATTTCTACAGTATTGTATTGTTGTTTACGATTCAATTCAGTGTCTATTAAATCAGATGCATTTCGATTTGGTGAATGCATACCGAAATGACTGAGTGGTAAGTTGGCAATGATAATGCAAAGATCCTCAATAGCAATCAATGCTTCATTGTACATAGCGTCACTGAATACTATCGTAAGATCGTTGCACCGTGTACGATGTTGATGCAATTAAACCATAGCACTTAGGAATATAAAAAATAGATAAAAACCTATTCTCAGACCTACCGAATGTATATGCAAAATTTCATTGAAATTGGTTAAGCGGTTTCGGAGGAGTATGGCAACTAACACTGTGACAGGAATATTTTATATATTAGATATTGTAACGTGATACAAAACAATTATATTCTTGGAAAAAAATTCAATTAACGGTTTTTTTTTATAAATCAAAAAACCTGAAAAAAAAATTTGTCACCTTGAAAATTTTACGACTAAAATATGATTTCATCTCCAAAACAATTTTGTGCAACGAAAAATAATGTTTTTGACATCTGATAAAATTTTGAAAAAAATATAATTAACAGTTTTTTGGTAAAAATTGAATTTCGACTCAAATATCTTTTCAAAAGCTTGAGATTACGGCTTCAAACTTATTTTATCTTATAAGAAATATTGTTTTCAACATTCTGAAAAATGTTGAGAAAAATCGAATTGACAGTTTTTTTACTAAAAATAAAAACCTAAAAAAAAAATGAATAAAAGTTGGTAAAAATTGATTTTCGACTCAAATATCTTTTCAAAACTTTGAGATTTTGGCTTTAAACTACTTTTATCTTTCAAAAAATATTATTGTCAACATTCAGTAAAATTTTGGAAAAATTCGAATTGACAGTTTTTTTTATAAAAAATTAAAAATCGAAAAAAAATTTAACAAAAGTTGGTAAAAATTGATTTTCGACTCAAATATCTTTTCAAAAATTTGAGATATTGGCTTCTAACTCATTTTAATTTATAAGAAATATTGTTTTCAACATTAGGAAAAACTTTGAGAAAAATCGAATTGACAGTTTTTTTTACAAAAAATAAAAACCTAAAAAAAAAACAATACTAAAACTTCGTAAAAATTTACTTTCGATTCAAGTGGCTTTTCAAAAATTACAAATATTGGCTTTAAACTTATTTTATTTCATAGAAAATATTATTTTCGATATTCAGTAATTTTTTTTATAAAAATCCAACAGTCCGGTTTTTCATAAAAAAAATAAAATCTACAAAAAATAGTACGCACATTTGGTAAAAATGTATGTTCGGTTCTCTATATCTCGTGAATAATAGAAGATATTCAATTTAAATTAGGTTCATTCATCTAATTTGTATTTTTTTTTATAAGAAATAAAAACTTTTAAGAAATGCTACTAAAATTTGTAAAAATCGGTTAACGACTAAAAATCTCGTTTACAAAAATAGATTTTAAAATGAAACTATTTCATCAAATGCAAAATATTGTTGATAATCTTTAAATTTTGTAGAATAATTCAACTGACATTTTTTTTTTACAAAACACGAAAGCCTGCAAACCTTGTAAGCAAGACAATTCGATAGACGGGATGGGAAGTTATCAGTGTGGGTTGTATCCCAGTCTCTTTTTTTAAAATCAAAAAATGACATTAAAATTTTTGAAAACAAACTTTTTTTGTCAGTTACATTCTTAACAATCCTTTATACGACATGACATTTGACGCACATGTTATTTGTGCAGCGATGGCAACAATATTATCCGCATCAGTCACAGGCGGATCTGGTTTTTGTGTCTTTTGCTCTTGAACAAAGGTGAAAGGTTTTCGAGGAAGTCTCTCGGACTTCTTTCCATAAGGCGAACGGCATACAAAGTAGTTTTCCCTATTTTGGTTTGCATTGCAGTCTATGAACGGTCATTCATTTCAGACTCCATCAGCTCCTCTGCCAGTACGACGAGCTTATCATTTCTGAATAAATTTTTGTTTTTCCTAAGTGGGTTAAAATGTCGAATTTCTTATAAGATAAAGTTAGTTTGAAGCCAAAGTCTCAAAGTTTTGAAAAGATATTTACGTCCAAAAACAATTTTTACCAACTTTTGTTTAATTTTTTTTAAGGTTTTTAATTTTTTGTACAAAAACTGTTTATTCGATTTTTTCAAATTTTACTGAATTTTGACAACAATATTTTTTGAAAGATAAAAGTAGTTTAAAGCCAATATCTCAAAGTTTTGAAAAGATATTTAAGTCGAAAATCAATTTTTACCAAATTTTTTTTTAGGTTTTTTATTTTTTTGTAAAAAAAACTGTCAATTCGTTTTTTCTCAAAATGTTCCTAATGTTGAAAACAATATTTCTTATAAGACAAAATTGATTTTAAGCCATAATCTCAATTTTTTTAAAAGATATTTGAGTCGAAAATCAATTTTTACCAACTTTTATTAATTTTTTTATGTTTTTATTTTTTCGGAAAAAACTGTCACTTCGATTTTTCTCAACATTTTTTAGAATGTTGAAAACAATATTTCTTACAAGATAAAATAAGTTTGAAGCCTTGATCTCAAGCTTTTGAAAAAATATTTGAGTCGAAATTTAATTTTTACCAACTTTGAGTAGTGTTTTTTTTTTAGGTTTTTATTTTTTATAAAAAAAATTGTTAACTAAATTTTTTTCAAAATCTTAGCAGATATCAAAAACATTATTCTTCTTTGCACAAAATTGTTTCGGAGACGAAATCATATTTTAGTCGTAAAATTTTCGAGGTGACAAATTTTTTTTCAGTTTTTTTTGATTTATAAAAAAAAGCGTTAAGTGGTGTTTTTTCAAAAAATTTATTTGTTTTGTATCACGTTACAATATATAATACAAAATTTAATTCAAGTGTCTAGCGTCATTGGTTCATGAGGTATTTAGGGTTAACCAAAATGTTCACCTTTGTTTTAAACTGCTATGGTAAAAAAAAAACCACCCTCTCCATTTTCTTGAGAGCCCTTTCTGCATCTTTCTGCCTTATTATCTGTATAACAAAATTTATTTGAAGTCGATATCTCTTCTGGTTCTTGAGCTATGGACGACGAAAAAAACGAGGCGAACGTACGTACACACGTACGCACAGACATGTCGCTAAAAATCTTTTATTTCGACTCTAGGGACCTTGAAACGTCGAGAAATGTCAAAATTTATAATTTGACAAATCGAACCCATTACAATTAATTAACATGGGAAGTTAATAAGCTTCATCGTTGAACTAATTTTCTTGTGCAAATCGGGAACTGTAGCTATATCGTTTTGAGCCCATTTGCCGAACGTACAAAGGGCTTGATGATAGTTCAACTTTAATTTTTGTCAAGATCCTTCCTCAAAATCTTCCATAAAGTGGATGAGCAGTTGAACTAATTCGATTCTTCTTCGATACTCTGCTCCACAGCAGCAATAGCGTCTTCGGTTCACATTGTATGGCACTGCATCTCTGAGGATTTCCCTAGAGTGAATGTGGTGCAAAAGCATAGTTAACCATGTTAACCAAATATTGGACCGAACCATTATTTTGGTATTAAATTTGCACGGTTTTTAATCGTTGCTTGGGAATAAGTCTATTTTTAATGGAATTTCAAACCAAGTCTAGCATAAATCAAGTGACAACTGTCAAAAACCACAAGTCTAAAAAAAGTCCGTTATTTGACTTGGAGTTCCTACAAATGATTTTTGCAGAAGTTGTTTCTATGAAGAGGCGGAAGAGAGCTGTAAGTCAAATAAGGTTTATCAACGCATAAAAGATGAAAAGAAAGGTGTTGATCGTTAGATCAACTTCAAATTTTCAAATTACCATTGTTTTCATATTTTAAGAAATTGAAGGTATGACAAATCTTATTCCGGAACTGCTCGTTGAGATCGTTTTTCTCCTAGATTTAAGGCAGTCTAGAAAGGGATAATTTATCTTTTATTAGGAAAAGATTTCTATTAGTACGTAATTGAGTTTCATTCAGTTCAACGCGTCTTCTTTTTGAAATATTTTCGTTAAAACGCATGACTCCAGCACTTTTCAGTCCATCATAAAGTCTTTCACTATGGTCTCTATATCTAAAAAAGATCATGTCTTTCGCCTAAAGAAAAACTTACTATCTGGCGCTGTTATCGTTTTTATCATAACATGTGTTTAAAAATCACAGCCATTAAGTTTCATAATTTTTCTACCTAAGAGCTCAATCTATCATAACCCATCAGCCAGCCAAAAGCAACGTGCAACTAGTCATAACTTTCTTCAGCAATCCTCTTCCGCATGCAAGTCGTAAACAATACAGCATATCTTCTATATTACATATATACAAAATACCCATGCATACCCTCTTCTTCCTTGCATAATGCAAATTATTATTAATCCAACCAACACCAAAGGAACATAGTTTTTCGAACTAGTTATATCCAGTTAAGCAGGAAATAAATGCATTTGAACTCCTCCCGTTTGCAGGACGTATGAAGCGAAGCCCTTTTTGCCCTCTTATCGCAAAAGTTTAAACCGATATCGTTTGCATTATTATAGTCTAACCATATATAGAAATAGAAGATATAGAAAAAAGGACTCCGTCCATATGCACCACTTAACCGTGGGAAAGAGATCCTGACGTCGAAACTAATTACTTCCCCTTTTAAAATTTCCGGAAATTTGCAAGGAAAAACTTTCTCCTCACTATAAAGGAGTCTATATCTATACCTACAGCTATAACTATATTCTGATACTGTATATTGTAGGATATCCCTTATACTCCCTCCGTATACCGGTATACCATACCATCATACTCGTATCAAACCTTTCATACTAAACAACCTTAAACTCTACCAATCCGATAATTTAGATTTTCAGACTTTTTCCCTTTTTGCTAAACACAATTGCTCTTGCTCTGGCCATATGCATTCAACCTCCTTTTTGCTTTCTGTATGAGTCGGTGTCGGTGTGTGTGAATATGGTAACATAAGTTTGACCAAGGATTCGCTTGAAAAAGGATCCCTTTCGCCTCGTGTCGTCGTCATCGTATAGTCGTAGTCGTCGACTGGAAAGTTGTTTATGAAATGGATAAGGACCTAACTTTATCCTAGTGAGCCACATGTGGGTGAAAAATCGATTTTCAACCAAAAACTATATACGCTCCGATAGAAAAATTCGGTCAGAAGGATTTCCTCGTTTTTTTTTTCTTCTTCTTCTTTTTGGGGGAAGGAATCGTATCGTCCTTAAATATCCAGCAGCAGAAAATGTCTGTTTACTTTTGCTATTAAATTCACTTAAATTTTCTTTACAAACGTGCAAGGAACATGATGGTATATATGTACATAGAATGGAGCATGAGGAGCAACTTTAATGTTGTAGCAAATTTCCTTGCAATAAAAAGGACTATTAAGGACACACATCAATAAACACAAACACACACAAACTTTTACACGTCGCGAACGGGCATATGCCCGCAGGGCTAAAGTTGTAAGTTTAACACTCCTTTTCCACACATGTTGGGTTTGAGTTGGTTATGCCTGATGCCCTCAACCCTCAACCCTCCCCTCCTCACCCCCCACTCATGGCCCCAATAAAACTGAATCCAGTTGGTGTTTTTGGATTTCTTATCGATTGTAATATAAGAACGATGATGGTGATGATGATGGTTATATAGGAAAAAATTAGCAGAATTATTAATCAATGTCCTTCCTGCTGGTACTGATTATATGCGGTAGGGGCTTAGTTAAGTAGGGCGCTCTACTAAATTTCTTTACTTATTAGTAAGCCTGCTGCGAGGAGGACAGACGGCTGGATGGCCGGATGAAAGGACTGGACGGGACGCGTCCAGTCCAAAGCGATCAAAAGGCATATTCATCGTTTATTCCTTATTTCCCGCAATTTCTTTGTTGTTTTTGCTGTGTTTCTTTTGGGATTTCCTGTCACGTTTTGGGCTTTTGGTGTTTTATGGGATCCTTTGTTTGAATATCCTTTCCCTCCCTCCTTCTGTCTCTGCCTCTGCCACTGATGTGATTCCATAGAACATATTTCGTATATAATTGGCGCGTTCAAGTGTGAGGATATTTTTGTTATAGGGGTTTTTATGCGACTATGCTGCTTTCAATTAAAATTTGTTTCTGTTGAAATCAGTGATGAATAATCGAATTAATTACGAAAAAATAACAATAACAACAACCGAAAATGTTAAAGGATGGCCAGGACATGGCGTATAGAATGAGAACAGTTATAATGTGTTACACGGGTGCTGCTGCTGCTGCTGTTGGTGGGGACGGACAAAATATTGTTATATTCCTGACAGAAAATTAATGGAATTCCAGTCTCGATCGGGATTGAATTTTGTAAATTAAAAAAAAAAAAAAAACGAAGATAAAGACAAGGCAAAGATTTGTTATCAAAATAATTTATAGCATCATTATACAGGAGCGGTGTACAAAAGGCGCTCGCGATTTGTTTGCCTCTTCCTTGCTAGTTCATGTTTTTTTCGTTTAAAAATCGCACGATTGGTTCCAGTCAGTCAATACGCTGTGTCAAAATAAGTTGACGTGGTTCTTGATGTCAAAGTACTGACACGTACTATTTTCAAACATTCCAAACGAAAGACTATTAGGGGCTGGAAAAAGCTAAAGGATCTGACATTTTTGCGACTTGAGACATTATTTGTATGTTAATAACTTTCTTGGCTTGAAACTTGAGGATTTGCAAAACATAAATTGAAAAGCGGCTCCTTTTAAGCGTAGCTCCGCTTCTGAAACATAATATTTCTATAAACCAACCGATTGAATAAAACATCATGATATTTTTTTTTTGTCAATCGAAAATGAGCTTATCAAAGAAATGAAGGACAAATTATGAACTTTTAATTTTATGGAAATTAATGCCAAAGCTTAAAGATGATTAATTAAGGATTGGCTTAATTTATCATCCATCAGCGATTAAATAATCCATTCACATAGAAATTGGATTTCAAGTCTTAAAGTTGAAGTCTTTTTTTTGCAAACTGATTTTGTCAAGTTATTTCTTCGGTTCAGTAAGGTAAACCACATAACGAAACCCTAAAATTATAAAGAATTGAAATTCCTAAAACTGGGATACCAAATAAAAACTTACTAATGATGAAAACTATACTTAAAAGATGGATTCCGAAACAAATTGTGTCTACCATTACGTATGGTGATACATCCAGCTTGAAGGACCATATAAGAACAGCTTAACTCTACTCTTACTCTGTCTGCCGAATGAAACCATAGTTCAAGTCTTTTCTTATAAACTCGTGTCAAGTGTCAATTCGCATTTACTTAATTGAGTCAAACCGGGTTATATCGAAACCGTGTTTGATTCGGTTTAAATTTGTTCCAAACCGAAGCCAAATACGAAGACCTAACTGAATAAGTAAAAGCTAAAAACTTATTAAACCCTAGTTACAATGATGTTAATGCCGAAGATAAAATCAGAAACACAAAGTTTTTCCTATATGCTTCGTTAACTTTAAGCAAAACACATTATTTTCCCATAAAAGTTACATATATACTCTGTCAAATATAATTAAATAATTAATACAATGTTGAAGAATTGCAAGAACCATTTCAAAATTAAAAAGAGGCTGGGATGCGACCCACACTGATAACTTCCCATCCCGTCTGTCGATTTGTCTTGCTTAAAAGTTTGTCTATATGTATCAATTCTTACCAAATTTGCGTACTATTTTTTGTAGATTTTATTTTTTTATGAAAAAACGGACTTTTGGATTTTTATAAAAAAATGACTGAATATCGAAAACAATATTTTCTGTGAAATAAAAAGAATTTGAAGACAATATTTTTAATTTTTGAAAAGCTATTTGAGTCGAAAGTAAATTTTTACCAAGTTTTAGTATTGTTTTTTTTTTAGGTTTTTATTTTTTGTAAAAAACTGTCAATTCGATTTTTCTCAAAATTTTATCGAATGTTGAAAACAATATTTCTTATAAGTAAAAATTAGTTAGAAGCCAATATCTCAAAGTTTTGAAAAGATATTTGAGTCGAAATTCAATTTTTACCAACTTTTGTTACATTTTTTTTAGGTTTTTAATTTTTTTAAAAAAACGATCAATTTGATTTTTTTCAAAATTGTACAGAATGTTAACAACAATATTTTTTTAAAGATGAAATTAGTTTAAAGCCAATGTTTTAAAGTTTTGAAAAGATATTTGAGTCGAAAATCAATTTTTACCAACTTTTGTTAAATTTTGTTTAAATTTTTTAATTTTTTGTAAAAAAACCTGTCAATTCGATTTTTCCCAACATTTTTCAGAATGTTGAAAACAATATTTTTTATAAGATAAAATAAGCTTGTAGCCTTAATCTCAAGTTTTTGAAAAGATATTTGAGTTGAAAATCAATTTTTACCAACTTTTGTTAAATTTTTTTTAGGTTTTAAATTTTGTGTACAAAAACTGTTAATTCGATTTTTTTCAAAATTTTACTGAATGTTGACAACAATATTTTCTGAAAGATGAAGTTAGTAAAGCCAATGTTTCAAAGTTTTGAAAAGATATTTGAGTAGAAAATCAATTTTTACCAACTTTTATTAATTTTTTTTTTTGGATTATTATTTTTTGTAAAAAAAACTGTCAATTCGATTTTTCTCAAAATTTTATCGAATGTTTAAAACAATATTTCTTATAAAATAAAATTGGTTTGAAGCCAATGCCTCAAAGTTTTGAAAAAATATTTACGTCGAAAAACAATTTTTACCAACTGTTGTTAAATTTTGTTTAGGTTTTTAATGTTTTTGTTAAAAAAACTGTCAATTCGATTTTTTTCAAAATTTTACTGAATGTTGACAACAATATTTTTTAAAATATAAAAGTAGTTTAAATCGAACATCTCAAAGGTTTGAAAAGATATTTGAGTCGAAATTCAATTTTTACCAACTTTTATTAATTTTTTTTTTTTTTTAGGTTTTTATTTTTTGTACAAAAAATGTCAATTAGATTTTTCTCAAAATTTTTCCAAATATTGAAAACAATATTTTTCATAAGATAAAATTAGTTGGAATCCATAATCTCAAATTTTTGAAAAGATATTTGAGTCGAAAATCAATTTTTACCAACTTTTGTTAAATTTTGTTTAAATTTTTTAATTTTTTATAAAAAAAACTGTCTATTAGATTTTTCTCAAAATTTTAGCAGATGTCAAAAACATTATTCTTCGTTGCACACAATTATTTTGGAGATGAAATCATATTTAAGTCGCAAAATTTTCGAGGTGACAAATTTTTTTTTTTCAGTTTTTTTGATTTATAAAAAAAAACATTAATCGGATTTTTTTCCAAAAATATAATTGTTTTGTATCACGTTACACGTTATATAATATAAAATTTAATTCAAGTCTATAGCGTCATTGGTTCATGCGATGTTTAGATTTAACCAAAATTTTCACCTTTTTTTTAAACTGCTATGGTAAAAAAACCACCCACGCAATTTTCTTAAGAGCCATTTCTTCATCTTTCTGCATTATTATCTGTATAACAAAATGTATTTGAAGTCCATATCTCTT
This sequence comes from Eupeodes luniger, assembly GCA_951509635.1. Classification (NCBI taxonomy): domain Eukaryota; kingdom Metazoa; phylum Arthropoda; class Insecta; order Diptera; family Syrphidae; genus Eupeodes; species Eupeodes luniger. The sequence continues at coordinate 23,578,990 of OX608073.1, forward strand.
CTGGTTCTTGAGCTATGAACGACGAAAAAAACGTGGTACACACGCAAGCACAGATACTTTATAAAAATCTTTTATTTCAACTCTAGGGACCTTGAAACGTCGAGAAATGTCTAAATTTTCAATTCGACAAATCGGACCCATTACAATAACTTCCTATGGGAAATTAAAAATCAGAAACACACAGTTTTTCCTACGCTTCGTTGACTTTGAGCGAAACGCACTATTTTCCCAAAAAAGTTACACAAATATACTCTGTCAAATATAATTAAATAATTGATACAATGTTGAAGAATTGCAAAAACCATTTAAAAATTTAAAATATATCAGATTTGAACTCGCTCCAAAAATTTAAGTTTTAGGATTCTTGTATATATTAATAAAAATTTCATTGCCTAAGTCTAGACCATGCCTAATCTACTTAAAACTAAAAGCTTAAAGTTTAAAACAGGTATGTAAGCCGACAAGGCTTAAAATTAAATATCGACTACCCATATCAAGGCTCCTCTGGCTCTAGTCAGAGCAGCATTTACATGTCTGTCGAAATATAAATACTGATCTTACCAGATACCGAGGTACCACACTACACTTTTGCTCGTTAATCGCGTCCCGTGAAGATCAACGATAACCATCTTGCACCAATTCTTGCACGTTTCTCTTGTGGCCCTAGCCAACGAAGTCCGGAACAGAATTTTCTCCGACTTCTTGACGTTTCTATTCAGTTTCCAACCGTCGCAATATCGCTGAATCTTGTCAAAATCACGCTGCAAGATAATTCTAATAACCTCAACCTTTTGGGCCGTTCTGTACGCAATTAGATCGTCGGTGTACGCAATTGCCTTGTTAAGACTTCCTATCAGATCGCTGGTGTAAATGCTGAAAGACGTCGGTGAATTCACCGCTCCCTGTTGAAGACCATTTTTAATTTGGAATATTGTGGTAGAAGTTACATGTCCACTTTTGACAACGAACTTTCTACTGTTAAGTATATCATAAAGTATATACAACAATGGTTTGCTTATGCCAAGCCTTCTCAGTTTTAGATAAAGACCCTCTAACCATACGGTGTCAAAAGCCTTTTTCCAAATCAACCAGAAAAGCATTTGTGCACACTCCAACGTAATAACCATCATATTTATTAAAAATTGCTTTTTTCACAGTTCAGTTTTTCTAAACACCCAAAGACGACAAAAATTCTTTCATATTCTTGCACATTTTAAAACCCCTTCTTTACCTAAAGTGTTTTTCATTTCTAAGCTATTTGTATTTAAAGACCATTATTAAAAATATCCTTATCGATCTTAAAATATCCTTAAACCCTGGACTTAAACTCTGCTATTCACCTCCTTCCGGTCTTTTATACAAATTTTGTGTGTTTCATCATAAATCACCATAAATCCCATCATCACTGATGAATTGTTGTAGTCCAGGTCCAGGTCCAGGTAAGTTCTAAGCTTATGATACTATGACTAACTATGACCTTTTGCTATTAAAAAATCATTTTCCCCAGTTAAATCCTCCACCATCCTGGAAGGATGTTGAATTTCCGATATGTTGCGTATAAAATATTTTGTTCTCTTTTTTGTTCTATTTTTTCTTTTACAAAAATTTCTTTTCTTTAGCCCAATTTCCGATTTTTATATCAAAAGAAGAGTTGATTAACATCCGGAGATTACCAAAGAAGAGCTCTAAGTATGACGAATCGGTTTTTCTGTTACTTTCTACGGTTATATAAAGGATTCTCCTCGCCCAGAGGATATCATTTGACTTGATTGTCGTATCATTCTTTTCATAGAGACAGAGTCATAGTATATACCTATTACCTAGTTAGCTCTATTATACGAATAAAGAAAGATGCGCAAGGTAATGACACTTTTCAAGCTCTTTATATAAACGCCAAGCAATGTCATTTGACAAATGATTGATAGTGTGGAATCTAACCTGTTTTCATTCCAGAGTAGGTCCAGTCCATAGGTAGGTATAGCAGCAGCAACGTGGCATATAAGACTTAAACTAGTGCAACCTCTAGAGTATTTGATGCATCTCTTCCCAGGTGGCCTAAGGCTGAAACAACTTTATATAGCTAGTTCTGCTTCTTCTACTTCTACTTCTACTACTCCATCATGTGTCATTCATATCTGAGTTGTGGCATCGGGAATTACACATCCTATCGTTCATACGATAAAGTGGAGTCCTGATGGACATTGGGTGATACCTATGTAGCCTTTATGCACCTTCCCCATCAATGACCACCACATGCAGTCATGGTCAAATAATGACGCACTATAAAACGTTCTGGAATTCATTTTATCATACCTCCGGCATCTTTCATCTGCATCTTGCTATACCCTGGACCAGATCTACATTATTTTTGTCATGGATGGCGATGGAGATGGAGAAGACCTAGAGTTCCCTCTTCTTTTTCTCCATCTCCATCTTCTGGATGAAGGCTGTGTGAGTTTTCATTTTAAATGAGAAAATTATACCTATGGCTTGTACGAGTATACTGCTGAGCTCAAGTCCTTAGGTATCGACTTGGAATTTTTTCTTCTTACATCAGGTGGGGTTCATCCATCCCATGGTGGTTGGTGCGGTGCGTGAGCTCTTCTGATGCCTACCTCTAAGGGGAGACCTATTTGTCTGGTGGTATTTTTTAACACACTAATTAGGTTGTAAGAGGTTTTTTTTTTTGTTGAATTTTTCTTGGGCACCACAAGGAGTAAGGAGTCTGACTTGACTCTTGCCTCACGGCAGGTGACAGAACAGAAAAGATTCGTTTATTTTCCACTCAATTATGGAAAAAATTTAAATACAAAAAAATAGGAAGGTATACGAAAAAGATGCGGAAATATGGTCTTGTGGGCACATTATGGCATGGTTCCTGGACAGAATATAATTTTCCTTTTTCTTTTTTTGGTTGGTTGGAAAATTTTTCTTATACTCCTACAATTTTTAAGGTTTACCTTGAACAAACTATACGGTGAAGTGAATTTACATTCAAATTACACCAAAAATTTGGTTATTATTATTATTATGGTGAAACGAATCCATCGTCATCGTCGTTGTTGGTCTTTCACTGATGTTCGTTGTCGACGCCGCCGCCGGAAGAGATTTACCATGGATAGGAAAGGTAGTATATATTTTTGGGAGGTATTATATAAAGCATACGCTTAAAATGAGTCGAATTGATGTTTAAGATATACATTTTTGTTATACTAGAAAAGCAACCTCTTGAATATAGGTACTTAAATGGTTAGAAAGTTACAGAAAAAGATTAAATTAAGACCGTGCTTAAATATCTTCAAGGGGCAGGTCTAAATGATGGTCACTTATGTCACTGAAGATACCTTAATAGTCAGATAATCAATAAGTAGGTAGGTGAAACCAATATTGGAGGTTCTTTTGTTTATGGATCAATTTAGTGATGCCTCTAATCTTATCGACCAATAAAATCGTGAAATTGTCTGTAAGAAAATTTTAATTCCAAACCATAGAGGAGTCAAATCCATCTCTTTACTTAAGCTAGCAGAATTCCGTGATAATTTATACATACAAAAAATACAAACCGGAGGTCTTTAAGTTTGCATAATATGTTCGCCCTTTTAGCCAAGGAGTTCGAACAGTCAGTTTTTCCTTTTCTTTTCTTGTGACTTAAGTGAACTTAATGGCAATTATTGCATTCGTACAAAATTTCGCAATTTCAATCAAAAATGACATTTCGATGGTAAGGGCGCCATTTAGTCCTTACATATTTAAATGTATAAGGCAGATTCGTGTTTAAAGAATACAAGTTACAGTAGTCATATTAAAATTTTATCAAAAATCAAAAGTTCGAATTTCCACAAAAACGGACCCATAGATTTTTATTAAATTTTCTCTACATTTTTTTAACTTCCTATAGGAAGATATTGTAATAATTCCGATTTGTCGAATGAAAAATTTTGACATTTCTTGACGTTTCAAGGCCCCTAGAGTAATAAAAAAAAAATTATTAAAGTTCAAAAAATTATTCAAAAAAAAAATATTTTAAATTGCTAGCTATTTAAAAGTCCAAATGACCCAAATGATTATATTTTTTATATTATATTTATCAGCAAAGAGTAAAAATTAAAAAATAAAAAAGAAATGGGTACTCTTTCTATGGTGGGTCTATATGGGTTAGTCTAAAACAATAAACAATATTTTTTGTTTTTTTCCATTTTGAGCATGAATAAACAGTTGTTGATACCGACTCTGCAACAGGCAACATAAAGTTGGCCATGTGAAAAACTTGATTCCTACAAATTGACACCACAAACGTGAAGTGTTTGCCCTTGGGCCTTATTTATGGACAACGGAAATGATAAACGCACAGGATATTATAATCTTTTGAATTCAAATGGCGTATCAGGGATACGCGGTATCAAACACACTTCTCTTTTTGATTTACCAGTTAAGATTGTAGCTTCAATCAAATTTGGCAATAACTTTTTCACATCCAATCTGGTGCCATTACACAGTTTTGGTGGATTAATATTTAGCAATAATATAATCAAAGAACCAATTTTTAGATTCAAGCAATGCGGTATACCAGCCGGTTCCAATGAATTTAAAAATTCAATTGGATAATATTCATTGCCTCATCTTGATTCATAACACTGTCAACTGATTTATATGTCGTGACTTCACCTGGCAGTTTCGCTTGAATTTGAAAATTAATGGCATTGATATGAATGTTCTTCGGTGCTGAAATGGCGCGTTGTCTCAACCAATTATGATTTCTGTAATTCTGAAGAATATTCGGAAAAACACATTCAATCAACTCATCTGTAGATTGCGCAATTATACAAAAATTGTTCGGTAGAGTGATCAGTCCGTTGGTACTGTTGATTGGTATTTTGCCATCACCAATTTCTAACAATTGTTTTGAAAACTCATGGGCAGTTGCATCATTAAGTAGGTGAATACGCATATTAATGTTTAGTGTCAATTTTCATACATATCTCCAAAGAACTGATGACTTCAAACAGGCGTTTATTTCATCAGCAGGAGTTGATCGAATAATGACAGGCAATGTTTGACGTAAATCCCCTGACAGCAATATCAGAGCACCACCAAAAAGCGGATGATTACCGCGTAAATCTTGCATTGTTCGATTAAATGCTTCTATTGATTTTTTATTCGCTATTGTGCACTCATCCCATAAAATAATTGACGTAAATGGCAGAACTTTTGCCATAGCAGAATTTCTCGAATTATTGCAAGTTGGAGTTTCAATCACCTGTATATTCAATGGCAATTGTAATGCAGCGCGTGCCGTCCAACCACCTTCTAATAATGTAGCAGCAATTCCCGAAGATGCAAGTGCCAATACAATTTTCTGTTCCGATTGAATAGTCGCTAAAATCAATGATACAACGAAAGTTTTGCCTGTACAACCAGGTGCATCCAAGAAATATAATTCACCTTTAAAAAAACAATACTAAAACTTAGTACAAATTTACTTTCGACTCAAATATCTTTTCAAAAATTAAAAATAGTGGCTTTAAACTAATTTTATCTCACAGAAAATATTGTTTTTGACATTCAGTAAGTTTGTTATAAAAATCCAACAGTCAGTTCTTTCATAAAAAAATAAAATCTACAAAAAATAGTACGCAAATTTGGTAAAAATTGATGTTCGGTTCTCGATATATCGGGAACAATAGAAGATATTGACTTCAAATTAATTTCGTTTATTCGTTACATACAAAAATACAAATCTTTCATTTTTATAATATTAGTGTAGATAAAAAAGTTGTGAACTCAGTATCTTTCTTTGTAGGTTTTCATGAAACTTGAGTTTAAAACCATTTCTTATTGGTTTTGTTTTTATGTTGTCGTGTTTTGTTATAAAAGTTCTCGATTCAATTTTTCCAAAAAAATAAGTAAAAGTTAAAAAAAAAAATGTTTGCATATTTTAAAATAAGTTTTTGTTCGCAAGATATTTTCGTCAGAAACTAATTTTTAGAAGCATTTGCCGGTTCGACTTGTGAGACGAAACCATTAACCTATCAAGGAAAACTTTTGGTGAGCAAATTTTCTCGCGTCGCGTCGTGGGCCTGCGGCATGGTCTCAAAAATCATCCGATTGAACACCGCTGAATACATTTTTGTGCGGTTTTTTGAGATCATTGGTCTACGCAGATAAGACCAAGAAAATTGGAGCCTTGGTAGAAGATATTTATAGCGAAATTGCTACAAAAAGTGGTCGAAAATTGAGCCTTTGTGGCTTTGTGCTGAAATTTATTTAAGCCAGCTAAGGCGGCCACTTGCGTAAAGTCATTTTTAAACATAATGACAAACCCTTTTTGACAATAATATAAAATTATATGCGTTTTATTTGAAAGCCACATGTCATAAAAAAAAAACACTTTTTTAATATAAAATTTAAAGAAGTTTCTAGCTTTAAAAAAGCTAAAAATATATTTTGGTGTGTCCCCACGGTTTTATGACCGTTATTTTGTTTTCAATTTTTCTCATTAAATAATGAACCTATTTAAGTAATATTTGCTTCCAAATAATATTTAAAGATAACATTTTTGTTTAAAAAATCGATAACTCAAAACACGTCAACAATTTTTGACGAAACTCAAGTGCAAAACGTGTGTGTTTAAGAACTAAATTACAAAAATATTTTACTAATAACTAAATATATAAATTAGGAGGCGCAACAGTCTGTTGAGAACTAGAACTTACAACTCTCAACAGTTCCTGTGTGCGATTAACATTGACAGGGGTAGAGGAGACCTACAGTTTTAAGCCGAATCCGAACGGCTTATTTGAAAAAGCACAATGCCTCGCAAGAGGCAGTACCCGTGAAAAAAAAAACTTTAGATGGCACAGGCAGGGATTGAACCCAAGATCTCCGGCTTGACAGTCCAACGCACTTTTTTTTTTAAATTCGTTTTTTATTAATTTAATCTAAAACCTATCTTAAAGCTAGACAAAAATTCATAAAACTAGCCCTTTTAACCATAACTTACTGGTCCCAATCTGACACTCTTAGTTAAACAATAATACTTAATTCTAATGCCTTTCGGCCCTAAGATCTATTTAACTTCAATTCAATTTTATTTATTTTTGTATTTATTATTAGAAAATTTAAAAAAACTAATTTCAATATCTTTTTTCATTTTTACTTAAAAACTATTTAAAATTAGGTCCTTAATATTAAACTTAAAACTAACTTAAACTACCTATTCTACCTATAAACTACTTAAAACTAGAACAACCACAGCAGCAAATCTAACTATCTAACATTTTTTTTTTTAATTTTTTTTTTTAAGTTTTTTTTTTTTGTGCCACCATGCCTATTCTACTTAAACCTAAACCCTAAAATTATAAAACAAGTATGTAAGCCGGCCAAGGCTTAGAACCCCTCATCCCGACTACCCACTATCAAGTGCCTGCTTCACCCTATCAGTTCGGTCCCATTCGGACACAGCCTTACTGAACCGAAGGAGCTCTACCTTACTGTTGGTCGAAGACATACATAGCTCTTGCAATATGACCTCGAACGAGTTTTATTACGAAATTGTCAATTCTGTCGAGCCCCGCAGTCCAACGCACTAACCATCACGCCACTGGTATTACAAATTTTTGAAAATAAACTCATTTTGCAGTCTTATTTTTACATCATAAATATAGGCAATATTTTAAAACAGACTCTTTGGATATAGGCCCAGTTCGTGCAACTTAGTCGTGTATTTAATTTGTGTGTTAAGGTCGCGCCTCTATTTGCATTTTGAACGTACCTATCCTCTCCTCAGTTTCATGAAATTTGAATTTCTTTCAAAAACACACAACAAAACAAAACAAAAAAAAAGTTAAAAGAGGAAAATGTTGAATTTGCGTGTCGCAGGGCAAACATATACCTCCACTGGTACCTTAGAATCACACTCCACTCACTCGTTATGCGAGTTTAAGTACAAGTACAAAAAAAGTCCTTTCGATAACGACTCTTGAAACGAAACGATAACTTTTTGAGCTGCGTGTGTAACAATCACCGCCTTTCCTTTTGGCCATAATAATGGGCATCGTGAATTATTATGCTAATGCGATTCCCATTCCCATTTTTGTATATATAATATTTTCCTTTGCCCAGATCCAAACGGCAGGACGCAGTTCACCACAGACTTACCTCTCTCCGCTATGTGCCTATGGGTGACATGCGGACATGGAAAAATGAGTTCCTCAAAAAGAAACATACACAACACACCAAAACAAAAAAAAAAGACGTACAACACTAAAAGATTTTATCGCTTAATTGAACGCAACATTATAACGTATTTCCTTACCGCCATCGGGCCAGGCCCCGAAAATGTACGTATTTATAAGCGCGAGAGTACAAAACAAAGAACTTCATTTTAACAGCCCGCAAATGGTGGCATATTTCAGTATTTCTTTTATTTTGTAATTTTTCTCTGTAGAACAATTGAGTTGGGTGGTTCATTTAAGGGGTGGCATAATGGCAATACCAAACCAAGCGTTGGAAATACCTTCGGGCCTTAAGTACGCGCTCTAAAAATATTTAAAAAATCACCGCATATCTGAGCCTTAAATCCGACACATGCGGTAGTTGTATGTAGGTGTTATTTGTACAGTCAAACCGCTTCTGACCCAGCCATATAAAAAAATGCCAACAAATTATCCCTCCATCCTGGTTTTCTGATGTATGTATAACAACAAGGGTATTTTATACAATTTGCCTTAATGGACATTCTAAGGACCGCGCACACGCCCATAATTGCATTTAAAACGCGTTTATTCTGATTTTTGAGTGTTATGAAAATGTGTTGAGTTGATCTCGAGAGAGAGAGAGAGAGAGCTAATGTTTGTAAAGAATCTATTAGCACAAAGTGCTTCACACTACTATTTCATATAGGCACTCGAAATTTGAAGAGTATTGGACTAAAAATAGAACCCACTGGTAGCCCATATCGCCATCATCGTCGCTTCGCCCTTTATTTTTCTATATTTTTGTTTTTCGTCTATATTTTCTGGTAGATATTTTGGTATGCAATTACAAGCACTTAACGCATCATGTACACGAGAGGAAAACATAAAAGCATCAGCATCATCACACAAGGGATGCATCAGGCAAAGGATATGATGGCGATAATATCTCTGGCTGTTTGTTTTTATTTGTTTGTAATGTTGATCCTGAAAATGCACGATAGGTGCTTAAATGGAAATTGATATATTTTTGTTTTGGTCCGCTGTTTTTTTGTTGTTGTTGTTTTGTGTCTAGAGGTATTTCGTGTGATGAAAGGGTGATGATGTTCACTTTAGCCAAGAGTGGTTTTATGTGTTTTATATTTGTTTTGATGGACAGGCAGAGAGGACAGTGAATATTATTATAGTTGAGAGGGATTTTATTTTATTTTCTATCTGTTTTTTTTTTGCCAGAACCAGGAGGTTTATCAATAAAAGTTGATGATATGTTTTGCGAAGCTGATGGTGATGATGATGAGGACGATGATGTTGGTAACATGACACTCTGTCTCTTGAAAATACCACATAGTTAACTGATTTCGTTGTTATATTTTTGGCTTTTGTTTTTATAATATGAGTCCTTGGAATTTCGAGTTCATAGACCAACATTTTGGAAGTTTGTTGACCTGACAAAGAGTGACACTGATGGTGTAATTTAACTATATGTTTCGAATTTATGAAGTCCGTCACTATAATAGGGTTAACCAGAGGGCAATGACAGTTTTTCCAATTAATGGTATTTCAGCAACTGAGAAAATTATCATTGAAATTCACACAAAACTTTGTTCAAATCGGGTCAGCTTGTCGTAAAGTTTAGTATTAAAAAGATTCATTGCACCTTGAAAAAGTTTGAAGGTAAGATCATTTTTTTTGGGCCAGCCAGACAGAGCTTGTTTCAGTGTTAAATTAACGAGGCTTGACTCGTTTCGGACTTGTGAAAATCCGAAAATTGACTGTTTAACTTCATGTATTCGTTAGTCGCTTTTGCAAGTTTCAAATCAAATATTCACATTACGCAGGTCCTGGAAAAAAAAACCATGAACATCAAATCGACACCCACTATCTTTTCATCGATTTCAAGATCGCATATGACAGCATCTACAGGGACGAGCTGTATAGAGCCATGTCCCTGCCAAACTAAAAAAAAGCTTTAGACAAGGTGATGCGTTGTCATGCGATTTCCTTAACGTCGTCCCTGAAAAAATAGTGCAAAGCTTTCACGTAAACACTAGAGCCAATATCTTTCAAACAGCGCAGTAGAGAAAGACCGCTGATCAGGTGGCGCGCACAAGTGGAAAGTGACCTCACCCAACTTGAAGTATGCGCAACTGGCGACATCTAGCTAGGGACCGAGCCATCAGATGGGGAAGTTTGTTGGGTGAGGCCCTAGTTCACACAGGACTGTAGCGCCACCTTAAGTAAGTTAAGTAAGTGTAAATATGTATTTATACCATCCTAAGTTGTATACATATGTATATCTCACATTCATACATATTCTTATCTACCTACTTGTTTAATTTTAACTTGCTGCTTATTATTTCTTATTAAATCAATGTCAGAGTAAAAAATAGAGCATAAGAAAATCATTAAACAAATTAATATATAAAAATATCTGTGAGACGAAACAGTCTTGTTGAAATACATATGTAAATAAAAATCTTTTAAACCAAGTCATCGTCCACAACTTCAGAAGTGGGCCAGCCCTAAATGCCTTCAACGTTTTATTTAATTTTCCGCAATTTTGAAATATATGTAAGCCAAGATATTATGTCATCAATAATGAAGAAGCAAGAATTGGTAGCTTGGTTAACCGAGCGAAACATACAATTTGCAGCAGATGCAAAAGTTGCTCAACTACGTGAGCTTTATGAAGAAAATTGTGAAGACAAGATTGACGAAGCCCGATTCCGCTGCCGAAATATTCTTACAAATTGACGAATCAAGTTTGTACCTATTCTGATTTCCAGAGCAATTTTTTGGCCAATTTTGGACACACTTATTCAGTTTCCGAAATTATTGATAAGATGCGAAGTACTCCATTTGTGTCCTTAAACACATCCATTATGGGCTACATTTTAAAAATACAAGAGCTTGCATCACGTGCTGATATTGACGAAAAACAAATTATTCAATTTATCATTGATGGGTTCCAAGATCGTTCCGCTAGCGTCGCCAAATTGTACTCAGCAAACACAATCGATGAATTAAAAAAACTGGCACACCGTTATGCTCAACTACGAGGATCAAATTTTTGTTTTTTGTCGAAATAATTTATAGAGTTCATAATATTAAGGACACTCACTGCATTCAAATTTACGATACTTACGAGGTTTTGCATTAATATTACTCAAGAAATCGTAATGTATTTATTTATTTTTGTTTCTTTAAATAAGCTAAAGCAAAACCTTATAACTAGAAGACGATATTTTTATGGGATTTAAATTACTGGTTTCAGATTTTGTTCATTCCTGAAAAATTTTCAGGGACTTTATTGTTTAACTAAAAATATCTATTAAAAGATGCTGCTTAATGTATAGACTTGTCTGTCTGAATAATATTTTTCCGAATTTTTTACTTACGAGCCAATAAAGTTTAAACGTCAAATTCTAAATTCTCAGAGGTATCGTGATTTATTAAGACCATTTCACAGTTTATGACTAAAAAGATGGAAAAAAGTCACATTTTAAAATGTTTATAATATTTTATTCAAATGCTTTAAAATTGATATTCCCGCCAAAAAGGTTAGGTGATCAGGGTCATCGCCTTGCGTTCTTCACTAATAGGGAACTAGCTAAATATCAATATAGTCACAAGCCGAAAAGCGATTTTTTCGTATGAAGCCCAATTTGTTGACTGAGTTATAGTTATTGCACGAAGTAAGAATTTTATATTTGAATTCTAAATTTTATCATTGTTTTTTTAGTTGCAAACTTTTTAGAATCTCTACTTAAATCCGTGTTTAAAAAACAGGTATAAAGGTATTAGTTTCAAATATTTTATTTTACAATAAAAACTATGAAAACGTTTTGAAATTACTTCAAAATAGATTCATTGGGTGCTATTTTTTTTATTTTTTAAAGTTTATCAAGATGTTTAGAAATGACTTACAAAAAAATGTTGTGTGCATTTTGTTATTTCTTATTTTTTTATGAACAAACAAACTGAAATAAAATTTTATGAACAAAATTATAACTTCTGAATAATTTTGTACTATGAAAAATAAAATGTTGACATTAAGTTTTCGACAAATATATTGGAAACAGAGGAAGGTATTTACTTCTTACTTATTTTGTCTGCAAAAATAAAATTCTACTCAATTGATGAATGTACTAAAACATCGACACATAACTGCTCAACCCTTAGCTTTTTTGGTTGGCCTAATTTGACATTTAAAAGGACCCCTAATTGAAGTTATATTTGTGGGTCCTAGTCTCTTTTTTTTAATGGGGTAAAGGTATTGAGAAACTAAGTGAATTTATTTAATGTAAATGCAATCGACCTAAAGATTTATTTTGCCCCCTTCTAGAGCTAGATGAAGCCCTCAATCAACAGTTTATTCCAAAAAGGCCGACGACGCGACGACGACGTGGTGATAGATTCCTTAAGTTCGATATAACAATCGAAATTGATCAAAAAAATCAAACTTAATAAGTTATTTCTAAGGGAGAGCGGCCATCTTTTGCAACTTTACACGGGACCTACTTTAAATGCTTGTTCTACACTTACAAGTCAAGTGCTTTAAGTGAGCTTGATGACATCATTAAGAAGTTATATCAAGATGGGCACGAGACGAGAAATATCTCGATCTCGTCTTATGAAACCGAGATGAGAAAGCATGATTTGATGTAAAACGGCATCCGAGACGAGTATCAAACGAGACTTACGTTTTAAGTTATTGCTAAATCTTAAATTTATTTTTAAAATTGCTTTTTTAAATATATTTTTAACTTCCCATAGGAAGTTATTGTAAAGGGTCCGATTTGTCAAATTGAAAATTTTGACATAACTCGACGTTTCAAGGTCCCTAGAGTCGAAATAAAAGGTTTTTAGAAAGACGTCTGTGCGTGCGTGTGTACGTACGTTCGTACGTTCGTACGTCATTACGTCCGTACGTCTGTACGTTCGCGACGTTTTTTTCGTCGTCCATAGCTCAAGAACCAGAAGAGATATCGACTTCAAATTAATTTTGTTATACAGGTAATAAAGCAGAAAGATGCGGAAAGGGTTCTCAAAAAAATTGCGTGGGTGGTTTTTCTACCATAGCAGTTTAAAAAAAAGGTGAACATTTTGGTTAACCCTAAATAACTCATGACTTAATGACGCTTGAGACTTGAATTAAATTTTATATTATATATTGTAACGTAATACAAAACAAGTATATTTTTGGAAAAAAATCCAATTAACAGTTTTTTTTGTAAATCAAAAAAACTAAAAAAAATGTACGACCAAAATATGATTTCATCTCCAAAACAATTTTGTGCAACGAAGAATAATGTTTTTGACATCTTATAAAATTTTGAAAAAAATCGAATTGACAGTTTTCTTACAAAAAATTAAAAACCAAAAAAAAATTTAACAAAAGTTTGTAAAAATTGATTTTCGACTCAAATATCTTTTCAAAACTTTGAGATATTGGCTTTAAGCTACTTTTATCTTTCAAAAAATATAGTTGTCAAAATTCAGTAAAATGTTGAAAAAATCGAAATGACAGTTTTTGTACAAAAAATTAAAAACCTAAAAAAAAATTAACAAAAGTTGGTGAAAATTGATTTCCGACTCAAATATCTTTTCAAAATATTAAGATAATGGCTTGTAACTAATTTTATCTTATAAGAAATATTGTTTTCAACATTATTAAAAAATTGAGAAAAATCAAATTGACAGTTTTTTTTACAAAAAATAAAAACCTAAAAAAAAACAATACTAAAACTTGGTAAAAATTTACTTTCGACTCAAATAGCTTTTCAAAAATTACAAATATTGGCTTCAAACTTATTTTATTTCACAGAAAATATTGTTTTCGATTTTCATATATCATTTGATATAAAAATCCAACAGTCCGTTTTTTCATAAAAAAATAAAATCGACATAAAATATAAGAAAATATTTACATATTTTTGTTTTTCTCTAAAAATCAAAAAAAGTTTATAACGCCAGAAAATGTCAAAGTAAGGTCATTTGCCCATATTCAACTCATACATTTTTAGATTTGATCGAAAATCAGGTAATTTACATTTAGCGATAAATCAGTCTATTCTTCTAACCAGATTTTGAAATACCTATGTTTATAAAACAATCTAATAAGGCTTTAAACTTAGTTCACTAAACGAAATCTTCCAACAGCCAACACGCGACGAGACTACGAATCAAACTATTAATAAAGAAAAACCACAAGATCGGTACGCCTGTGGTCGAGACTGAGCTTAAAGACACTTAGATAATACGAAGACGATTTTAAGACTATATACATTGTTCAATTTTAACAAGTAGGAAAACTCTCATCATCTGTACTCATTTTGCACCAAGTCATACAAAATTGCACCGATCGACTTTAAAAACTTCCTTAATCATTAGCATCTGGCCACCCTGTACGTAATTCGGTGTTTTAAAGCGGTACTGGAATTCAGTCGGTATCTTTTTTTCAACGAGACGATATACTTGTATTTTTTTAATTAAGTTTAAATGCACCTAATATTTATTTATAAGCTTTTTATTATTGGCGTTTTTCTTAAATTAAAAATAACACTCAATATATTTTAATTATTTTTTACTCATAAGATTGGCCGTGAAAAAATATATAAATAAACTAGCAAACCCGTCGAACTCCATTTCGCCACCAGATGGCTTCGTTTTTTGTAACATTTCGTTTGGGGATTAAAAGATGAAGAAAAATTATTTTTTTTTGTTTTATATTTGAAAAGGAAAAATTTTATTTCATTTAACAACAGTAATGAATTCATTTCGATTACAAAAATGAAGTGTAATTTAGTTGCACTTCTCTAAGTTCTTTACACCGCAAGTCGAGTACAGTTGCAAAGTCCCGTGGATTCAAATTACGCAATATCATAATAACTGAACCAACTTTGAGTTCGAAATTATGTGGTGGAGATCATGGTAACTCCAGAGAGTTCAAAAACTCCGTTGGATGTTGTTACTTCGTCGAATATCCTTCAGTGTGAAGTTAAGTGCTTCAAGTGATTTCTTATGTGCCATTGTGCACCCATTCCTAACAATGAGCTTGCCAATTTTCCCATTGCACTGGATCGGGAAATATTGCATGTTGGAGTCAGTGTTACCGCTGGATATTTTTGAAAAGTGGCAAAAAAAGTGGCTCTCGTAAAAAAAAGGTGGCACAGGAAATTAATAATGAAGGAACACCATATTTATATGAAAATTGTCTTCAGAGAAAAAATATTACACCAAAATCATATTATTTGAAGAAAACACACAATTTAAACGAACATTTTTTTATGATTTATTGTAACGCAAACTTAAAAACTTAAAATTTTACACTTCATTTTATATATACATATATGTACACACATAATGTGTATAAATAATACTAGGTTACTAGGTATTCAATAGAACAGAAAAATAACATTTTACTGATGTTTCAAAAACAAAATTTTTTTAAAACTAGTTTCAGTAAATTGACAATTACAATAAATTGTAAGACCATAAAATAAATAAATAAGTAATACTTCATTAAAAGGTACAATAGTTAGGAATTCTTATTACATTTTATTTTTTTGTAATTGTTTCTCTATATTTTTTTATGAGGAGCTCATTTGGGCTCCACTCAATAAGATCACAGTTACTTATTAAATTTAAAGAAGCCAACATATTTTCGCAAGTTTCAGTTCTTAGTCGGTTGGTGAGTTTATTTTTCATTAAAGTAAGCTTTGAAAATACTCTCTCAGCGCAGGCGCTGCTATGTGGCAAAGTTAAACTATTTGCAACGAATTCATACAGATCAGAAAAAAGGTATTCATTCATACTATTTTTAATATTACCCACCTTAAACCAAAACATTTCAATACTTTCGA
The DNA here is from genome assembly GCA_951509635.1 of Eupeodes luniger. Lineage (NCBI taxonomy): Eukaryota > Metazoa > Arthropoda > Insecta > Diptera > Syrphidae > Eupeodes > Eupeodes luniger. Next base: position 23,595,047 of record OX608073.1, read on the forward strand.
TTTCGAAAATTGATTTGAAATCTGTGTGGAATGACTTTATTTCGAGAAGTTTATATTGTTCAATAATAAATGCCTTAAAATAGAAAGTTTTTCATCTTTAATGTCAAATCTTTTAAATATTTCGTCACAAAGTATTTTATAGTAGTTAAGAATAGTTTTTTTAACTTCAACAATTTCATTTTTGTTAATTTTTCATTGATAACACAAGTTTCGGCTTCAGAGCCTATATAGACATCTGTAATTTGTTTTATCAAATTTTCATTTTTGTAATCTATTTCCAAAACATAAAAACGCATGGAAAGGTGTGGTGAATTTCATGTTTCGGTTTAATTACATGGAATTCTAAAAAGGTGGCACAGATTAAAAGGTAGTGGCTCGGTAGCACAGGCTGAAAAAAGGCTACGCTGGTTGGAGTATCAATTGTGTTTAAATTGAGTGGCAACTTAAGCTCAGAATGTGCAGTACGACCGCCTTCTAGAAGAGTTGCCGCAATTCCAGATGATGCTAACGCCAAAGCTATGTCACATCTTGATCGAATAGTGGCCAAAATCAATGAAATGACAAATGTTTTCCCTATTCCTCCAGGTGCGTCCGAGAAGAATAGACCACCAATATTTTTGTCCACCGCTTGCATTAATGTTTCGTATACTTGTTTTTTCTGTTCATTCAACAACGGCACATTATTTCGAACGAAAAAAATGCAGCTCTCGATTTAGTTTTTGGTTCAATGCATCGTGCATCGATCGATTTGGCGCAATCATTCCTACTTTAATCAGTAGCTTCTCGATATGTTTGGCATTGGTGGCCATTCACAGTTTTCAAATGCGCAAATGATTTTGGTCCTCGTACCAACAGCAGTCGCAAATAAAAACATTCATCATTTCTAGGAAGAACAGTGTACATGTACATGCGACCTAGCGCATCAGTGCATCAAACGTTATTTGAAGTCGATATCTCTGACGTTTCTAGAGATATGGTTGACTAAAAAAGGTTCCCAAAAGTAAGCCCTAAGGCCCTTGAAACGTCAAAAAATTTAAAAATTTTCAATTCCACAAATCGGAATTTTTACAATAGCTTTCTATGGGAAGCTAAACGGAGTTCACCTCTTTTCTGTTGAAAATTTTCCTGAATTTTGTCTGCTATAAACCTCACGGAGCCCGAGACCATTCCAACGAATGCAAAACCGTGGAAATCGGTTCGTGCGTTCTGGAGTTATAACGTCAGAAAGGAAAACCCAACTTATTTTTATATTATAGATTTTTCATTTGCAACATATAGACCATTAGACCATTAATCGAAATATAAACTATCCTATATCTTAAGTTAGACCAAATTACACATAAAATGCCAACTTTCATCGAAATCGGTTGACTTGGCGAAGAGTTCACTGGGAACATACATATGACACTGGATTTTTATATATTAAGATAATTTGAACAGTTTATAATAATTATAGGCTGCTAAGAAAGATAAACAGGAATAACGTATGTAAAATTAATTGTTTGCTGTATGATGCGGTTGTGTTTTAAAATTCAGCTTCAGACATTTTCGACGTTCAGCTTGATGTCAAATACGTGTTGTTGTCATCGTCTCCACCCGCCTATTCGAAAAATCAGAGCATTAATCCAAGCCAGAGTTCCTGTCACGTTCTTAAATTTCTCAAAGGACCTTCACTTTCATTTATCCCCGATGTGATGGTGCCCCGTGCCCGCATTCTGGCAATGCCCAATTCTCATTATTTTGTTAACTTAAATTACTTCGTTATGTCGGTTACATGGCACAGTAGAATTATTTAACTTCACCTCTGCCTTGATCACGCTTCCATTTGAGAAACATCAATTTATACAACGTAGAACGATGCTGTATATAAGAACTGTCACATCAAGGATATCACCCAACGCAATGGCTGAAGGTTGCTTACATATTATAATAAATAGAGGAGGTGGGGAAAGGTATCGTCGTCGTCGTCGACGTTCTTTGAATTGGTTTTCCCTTTATTTATAACATCTCCACCGCCACTGCTATACCAACTTCTGCAGGACCCGCCCTTCGAACTGTGTCCTCTGTTCCATATTCAGCGGTTGATTTAACTTCATGAAATCGATCAATCAATCAATCATTTATATCCTGACGAACGCGAACATGAACGTTCGCCTTTCCTTTCATTCACCCATCAGAATAAATTGATTCAAAAGAATTGACATTAAAAATATTTTAAATAATATTTTCAAGCATGCAGCCATCAGACAACCAGGGTTTCCATACAAAGACTTATACTCATTCGAAAATCCGTAATTCGTGAGGCAGGATTCTTTCAATATTTTGTTTTAAAAACCAGTAAAATCTTATTATTTTTGAATAATCCGCACGGAATATATTTAAAAGGATACAAATCTCATAGCTTAATCCTCCTTTCGGCCATGTTAAATCTGTGTTTTAATCGTTAATGTAATCCTGTGTGTTAGTCTTACCAAAACATTACCACAGAAATGCAGAGAAAAAATAAAATAAAATAAAATCCGGTCCAAATATTTTGCGGCCGCAAACAGGATTACGGCGGCGGCAGCGGCCGTATTGTTTGTTATCCTTAACAAACTTGCAGACAAGCGGATTCAATCAAACAAAAGGGATTGTTCTACTTCTTCTTTTTTTCTGGATCCTGCTCTGTTCTTCCTGCTGCTATACTGATGGATTCTGGATGGTTGGATGGATTTTGGGATTCGTCTTTAAGTCGTTCTTGTACGTAAGTTGAACGTGTTTGAGCAAAATGTTTGGCGGTATTATAAAAGTACATAGACTCTGTGAATTACTTATTTTGCTTTTGTTTGTGTCACAGGCACAACAGGCACAGGATAATAATGATGTTTTCTTTCTATTATTTGAAGGTTCCTTTGATAAGTTTTTGGTTGATAGTTTTTTCTTAATAAAGGTGGTGTATTGGTTTTCTGAAAATAAAAAATCAGTTATTCAAAATTAGTTCTTTTCATTTCTCATATAGTCAGAATCAACTTATAAAGAAAGTCCAGAAACTACTTAGAAGCTGGACCCACAAAAGAAAAAGTAATGCTACAAAAATTGAAAGTGTCAGCTAAAATTAGAAAAGTCTTCAAATGTTTTGGGACCTAGATTTAACATTGTTATTTCATGTAATTCTAATTTAAAGATCAGTAATGATCATCAAGAAAATAATACAAGTGCGTATACGTCCACGTACACTTTTTTGCTGTCACTTAAAGAAACCAATAAAACAGTTTTTAAGTTTAACATAGCCTTAAGTCTTCAAGTATGCGAATTTAATACATCATACTGTTAAAGTACATTAGACATAAAAGAATAAATATAACAAAACCTTGCTGCAAAACCTAAGAAAAATGTCTTAAGACCCAAATATGATGTTTACCAAACGAGGGAAGATTTCGCTTATATTGTCTTAAAAGTTTTTTGATTTTAACTATTTTTGAAAAAGAATTGTTTAAGTTGTTAGATTTCGGGTGAGATGACAATTCTTAAATCAGTCTTCACAACATTATAAATTTTGTATTTTGGGTCTATTTTTCATCTTGAATAAAAAGAATATATTTGACATCTTGAGATTTTCTTAAAAGTAAAATTAAAAATTTTTTTTTACAAGAAAATTAATTCCTACCAAAAATTCCACACTAAATTGGTTAAACGCTACGAATATTATCACATCGCTTGCATATAATCCACACTTATAAAGTCCAACTGATTTTCCTTTGAAATTTTACACCTGACAACAATGTCATCAAAAACCAAATTGTTTTTTAAGGCTTGAGATCAATTAAAAATAAATAAATTAGGTGGCGCAACAGTCCGTAGAAAACCAGGGCCTAGTTACTTACAACTCTCAACCATTCCTGTGTGCGAGTACTGTTGTCAGATACAATTTTTATGCCGAATCCGAACGGCTAATTTTGAGAAAGCACTTTTTCATGACAAGCATTACTCTTGGTGAATTTGTCAATTCCTCGCAAGAGGCAGTACCCGTTTTTTTTTTTAAATTAAGGTGGTACAGGCAGGGATCGAACCCAAGACCTCTCGCATTACAGTCCAACGCACTAACCATCATGTCACGGGTACTACAATTCTTGAGATCAATTAAAGAAGTTTAAGCTGATATATGTCGAAACATTATAAGACGTTTAACCAATTTAGCAGTATTTTTGTATTGTTTTGAAAAAATCAGACTATTAGATTGAAAATCATTGTTTTTCCTCAAAAATATAAGTATTGAAAATTCTTAGAGGTATGTTTTTGGAAGTTTCCATATTTAAATTTTTAACTTCCCATGGGAAGGTATTGTAATCGGTCCGATTTGTCGAATTGAAAATTTTGAAATTTCTCTCCGTTTCTAGGTCCATAGAGTCGAAATAAAAGATTTTTAGAGAGATGTCTGTGCGTGCGTGTTCGTACGTCCGTACGTCCGTACATTCGCGACTTTTTTTCGTCTTCCATAGCTCAAGAACCAGTAGAGACATCGACTTCAAATAAATTTTGTTGTACAGATAATAATGCAGAAAGATGCAGGAAGGACTCTCAAGAAAGTGAGTTAGTGTTTTTTTTACCATAGAAATTTAAAAACAAGGTGAAAATTTTGGTTAGCCCAAAATATCTCACGAATTAATAACAACAGAAACTTGAATTAAATTGTGTATTACATATTGTAAAATGATACCAAACAACTATATTTTTGGAAAAAATCCAACTAACGGTTTTTTGTATACATCAAAAGAACTGAAAAAAAATATTTGTCAACCCCAATATTTTACGAACAAAAACTGATTTTATCTCCAAAAAAATTTTGTGCAACGAAGAATAACGTTTTTGGAATCTGGTAAAATTTTGAGAAAAATCAAATTGACAGTTTTTTTCATAAAAAATTAAAACCTGAAAAAAAGCATTACTAAAAGTTGATAAAGATTAAGTTTCGACTCAAATAACTTTTCAAAAATTTGCGATATTGACTTCAAACTAGTTTTATCTTATAAAAAGTATTGTTTTCAGCATTCAGTAAAATTTTGAAAAAAAAATCAATTGACAATTTTCTTACAAAAATAAAAACCTAAAAGAAACAATACTAAAACTTGTTAAGATTTTATTTTGTACTGAAATATCTTTTCAAAACCTAAAAACATTGGCTTCAAACTAATTTTATCTCACAGAAAATATTGTTTTAGAAATTCAGTAAGTTTCTTATAAAAATATAAGAGTCCGTGTTTTCATAAAAAATAAAATCTACAAAAAATAGAATGTAATAAAAATCCCATTAACAAAAAAAGATTTTGAAATCAAACTATTTTATCATACGCAAAATATTGTTGGTAATTTTTAAATCTTTAAGAATAATTCAACTGACAACTTTTGTAACAAAACACGAAAACCTACAAACCTTTTAAACAAGACAAATCGACAGACGGGATGGGAAGTTATCAGTGTGGGTCGCATCCTGGCCTCTTTTTTAAGTTTACTTATTTTGAAACCACATAATGGAAAACCCTTTATGTACAAAAAATTATTTGAAGTCTATAACCTTGTTGGTTTTTGAGAAATGTAGAACGAGAACCATTTTTTTAGGACCAATGAAATCAACAGTGCTCAAAACTCTTCTTTATATTTGCTCGGTTTGGTCATGGAGATTGATCTAATCTACAGACTGGCGAACCAATAGTCCTACAATAAGAAATTCAAATAACTTTTTTTTTCAATCAGTGTATTTTTTTTTATTGGATAGACAGTTAAAATTTAGTTCAAATAGTTCATATTTTTGATCTCCACTCTAACCCACACATACGCGCAGGTTACTATTGTTCATTACGGCCTGAAGGGTTGCAGTCAAATTCCTGGGTTTCGTTTTGTACACCTCCTGATTGATATAACCCCATAAAAAAAGTCTGGTGCAGTCAGGCCAGATGACCTTAGAGGTTAGCGAAAAGTGGAGTTCCTGGAAATAAATTTGTTGGGGAATTTTCGTTGCAGCTCCGCCATAACTGCTCTTGCTATATTAGCAGTTGCTCCATCTTACTAAACCAAATGCTGTTCAATGGGATACGTCTTCGGAGCGGTTCTATAAGTAAAAAAAAACTCATTCAACATCTTTAATTAACGGTTTCCATTAGCAGTTACTGTTGCACCGTTTTCTTCAAAGAAGTATGACAACAACACACCTTGATGAAACTGCGCACCACACAGTTAGGTTCCCGTCCCGGGTGCAGTTCCATCTCATGGATCATTTCCGGATTTTATTCAATCCAAATACTGCAATTATGCTTGTTTACATTGTCTTTTAAGTCAAAATGGGCCTCATCAGACATAAACAAACAATTAATGAAGGTGTTGTCTTTTTCGGCCATTGCAATAATTTTTTTGCAAAATTCCTCTCGAACAGGAGAACAAGTTTAAATCGTCTTGAAGTATCCGCTGTAATGACCGTCTGATAACTCCAATTTGCCCCGACAAGTTTCGAGTCGAAACGCTTGGATTTGACTGTATTGCCGATGCGGTTGTATCCTGAACATGAACATTGGGATCTCGATAGTACGGTCTTCGTGCGATGATTCCAGATTAGGAAAACATGTTCACCAGCCTATAATTGTTCATCTACTCGTTGGAGTACTGACAACGAAATCGAGTTTTCTTCGATTTCGATAAATAATAACGATAAAATCGAAGTTAATTAAAAAAAATTAAACATTTTCAAATATGTAATACCTTTTTCACTGGAATTTATTTGATAGCTTTTAAAAATGAGCAAGTTCTTGCGACCTCAGATTCTTTTTCAATTAATATCCTCCATGGTATTCTTTTTATATTATTTGTATTCTGATGTTTCCTAAGACGTCGTCATCGTCGTCGTCGCCGTTGCGTCGCTCCGAAATACGTTATCCTTTATAATATGTATGTCATTATTACCCTCAGGAAGAATACAAAACCATACCAACTCTCTTCTTGTCGAATGGGCACACAGCATGCTGATGAAGTTTGAATGATGAACATTTTATTTTTGGGTAACTCTTATTCCACCACAATGCCTGGATAATGATGATGTATTTATTGTATATACACCAACTTAAACCTATGGAACTCCTTCCGTTGCATTGTTTAATATAATTTGGGTCTTTTTCAATAGATCCTTAGTATGTTCTTTGCCTTACCTATACTTTTTGTGTTCGGTTCCTTAAATCTTTCTTTCATGGTTTTCTACCAACTTAAGGTACTATAAGATGGGAACTAGAAAACAATGTAGGTTTAGGTACATTTATGACCGATGGAACAATTAAGACGTTTTTGTGACGTTTAAATGCGAAGGAATAATTATTTATTCTTTTATTCCGTCCGTCAAAGTGAATGTTGTTCTTGTTTGGTGATAGAATTACGCCTTCTTTGATTTCAAAATGAAAGAAAATTTAATTCAAATACAATAATAATAGTGAAGGAATAATATGTTATAAAGAGAATTGAGGATATCGGGAATAGTTAAGCTACCTTTTTTATATTGTTTGGGAGTGGTAAGCTGGAGGGTATACCAAACATTAGAGGATTCAGACAAAAAAAAAACGACATGACGTCGGAAGTTATTTGAAGTTCATTGTTTTGCTTGGCTTAACTTGGGAATATAGAATTACATCTGGTAATCTAGTTTTTACTCGAGCTGATTTATAAAAAGGACCTACCTCCAAACGACGGCCAAACATTTCACTCAATCGGCTCTGATTTTTCTTAAACAAAATTTAAGACTATTAATTCCTTTGTTTCAAAAGGAGGCAATATTCACTGTCTACATTTTAAAACCCGTCAACCAAATGAAATTCAAACTCGCCTTCTTATTTACACTATATATGTACATGCGACGACCCTGTAATTAACGTGGTCTACCATACTTTAACCTTCGTTCTAACTTACCTTTTCAAATCAGCCCATCAAACTTAAAGTACACACCAAAACCAAAACGCCACCGCCCCCGCCAAAAGTTAAAGAAAGACATTTTGTGTCTTTAAGAAAATACCCTCATTTTCTCATTTCATAAATTAGGTATCCTTTTTCAAAAATAAATAAATCTCCAAAAATAGATGATGACTCTTCGGATGATTATCCTTTACGACCTTGATATTAAATAATATCTTTTCGCTGTCACGGGTTTTCCAATTTCAGTATGACTTTCATGACTTTGCATCCAAAGGACAAGAAAAATGTTTGTTTAGGATTATGTCGAGGTGTATATATTGTTGTCTAGTTGTTAGTGTTGTTGTTGGTCGGTGTAAATCATCTATCATCATCAGATTCGACGTCTTTTGTGTCTTCTGAACCCCCAACCCCCCCAAAAAAAAAGGGTTCAACGCATTAATTAAAAGCTAAAATCCTATTTTTGGTTCAGGTGATGTACCTACCCTTACCCAAAAAATATCAGCTCCAAAAAATATGAAAGTGTCTGAAAGACATTCGTGATGAATGATTATCTTATAGAAAAAAGGATTGTCTACGCGTTTGAGAAAAAAAAAAACGTTTTGTCCTTAATTCATCCCTTTTGGTTCTGTCACAAATTTTGTTGTTTATAAAAGCAAATCCTGGATGGCAAGAATCTTGCAGTTGCAGTCATCTGATTGCAATTTCAAACAAAATTCTACAAACAACAAAACTTAACTGCACTCAGATTGATTGAAAGTATCAATTTCCATTTTGATTGCTAAAAGAAAATTTAATTTTCTCCACCATTATTCACCACAATGACCAACCGCATCATCCTTGTTCGTCGTTTCCGTTGTCTCCGTCAAATGTCTCCGTTTTTCCTTTATCTCATATATTCGGAAATAGACATTATACTCCCTCAGAAGATATTAGAGAAGACGGAAGCAGTCAGTAATATAGCTAGCAGAACAAACAAGAGAATGACATTATTCTTTCTTTGTAGAACTATCTAACGTTATTCCTTAAAACTTGAGGTTTGGACAATCGATGGACGTCTGGGAATGCAAAGAATATAGTATAAGGGATCATCATCATCATCTTTGCATTGTCTGGGTGAAGTTTTTTTAGTTTTGTTTGTTTGTTCCTTGTCTTCTTCTGTGTGCTTTTTTATTATTTCTTTCTTTTATTTATTCTAAGTTTCTTTTTCTATGCTCAACAAGAAGCTTGAACATCCGGACATCATTGCATTGCAAAATCGGAATCGCGGAATAAAAGTCACGAGGAAAAAACATTTCTAGATCAAACTCAGTTAGGTTTAAACAATCTGTCAAACAAGAAAAGACACAAATGCTGACCAATAATTTGACTTATAGGGTCTCTCGATTGGAGTTTTCGAAGTTTAGTGGGCGACTTTCCATTTCCTTTGTTCTAAGCACGCTTATAGTTTTGATTTTTCCACTTAGGTTGGGCTTTAAGTAGAACAGGTTTAAAATATCAAAGCAAGAAACACCGTTCGTTTTCATTCATTTTTGAAATTCTTTTTTTCAAGCTGAATTTGACCGTTGGTATGTGACTTAAGAAAGCCACACAAAAAAATGTCTAAAGGGATCAAATCACACGGTATTGGTGTCTAATTATTGACGTCGCACTTTTCAACAAAAAATATCGAAGAGAAAAAAGTTTCATAATGATCCACCATAAGGCTCTTGTAAAAGTCCCTGGTGATCGTAAAGTTTATCCCACCGGAAAGTGTAACAAATCTTTAAATTGTTTTGTGAAAAGTGAGATTATTGCACCTGAGGCATTTGATAAAGTTTCTTATCAATTCTGGTGATTCCCAGGACTTCGTCTAGACTTCGCAACTATTTCTTAATTTTATAGTCCTTCTTTTTTCGGAAACTTCTTGTTCACTTAACTGTTTTGCTGACGACAATTTTCATAAGATTTTCGTATTTATTTTTTAAATCCACATTTTTGTTCTTTGGATGTGGAATTCCAACGGCAATGTATGTATAAAGATCAATAAACTCTGAACTTAATGGCACTTCCAGTCTTTAGTCACGAACCGTATATTATTTAATGCTTCGAAGACTGAATGTCAGATGTCATAATCAAACGAAAACCTACCTAATGCAAATTATTCTATTCATAGTTGGTACACGGTAATCTTTTATGGAGTAAAATATGTATATAAAATACGTCCAATTGATGAGGTTTTTTCTGACTATGAATAAAATGTTTACCCTTTTCATTGAGAGTCTCATATTAAAGAAAACTTCAAAGAGGATAAGTGTCTGTCGTATCGCTCAAAAATTTCAATGTCTTGCTCTCCTTAACGAAATAGTCTGTTGCATTCCTCAACCTAAATAATTCAAACGTAATACCCGTGACTCTAAGAATGCTCATCTATTTACTTTTGATACCAATTTCGGACGTACTTATTACAGTGAGTACAGATATTACTTGTTCAGCCGCACTACACGAATGTAGGTTCATTATTTTCCAATCATTTTCAGTCATTCAAAAACAAAGTATATCGGCTTTCCATTTCTAATCCTATCCCACCTTCATAATTGAAAAAGATTGGTGATAATAAGGAAATATGGGTCTTGGTTATAATTTTTTCTGAATGCATTATAAATTTTAGTAAGATCACAACAATGAAAAATCAAAAAATAAAAAAGGGTATTTGAGCTAGCTGAACAAAAGTCCGAGTCTTTTTATTTCGGTCGATAACTCAAGATCGAGTCATTTGAATGAAACCATACTTACACCTTCTTACCCCTTGTTTGCTTATTTCGTCAAAATTTCGAATAGTTTTAAGGGGCTCCCTGAAATTACGCCATAGGAAACTACGCCAAAAAAATAAAATGGAAAAAACGCCAAAAATTCTCCATACAATTTTTTGGCTTTTTTTCCTAGGAAAAAAATCCAAAGAGTTCGGTGTTAATTCCGGATTTTTTGGCTATTTTTTCCGAAAATTTCTTGGCGTTTTTTCCTTTTAGAATAATGAAAAAAGGCCAAAAAAATTTTGTTTGGAAAAAACGCCAAAAATTTGCTTTTGGACTTTTTTCCAAACAAAAAAGGAAAAAACGCCAAAAAATAAACTTTTTGGCTTTTTTTCCAAATCTTAAAGGAAAAAACGCCACAAAACAAACTTTTTGGCTTTTTTTCCTAATCGAATAAGGAAAAAAAGCCAGAAAATTAACCGTTCGTTCTTCCAAATCAAAAACAAAATCAAAAACGAAAAAGTAAAGTCGTCAGGCAGGCGCCTATATCAACAACTTCTTTCAATAAAAGCACCTGTGGGTGGCCTGCTTCGCGGGATCTCAGGATTTAAACTCCACTTTTCGGGGTTCACACCCGCTCACGCAACTCCGTTGCTCCGCTTAGGTAATGTAAAGTCGCCAGGCAGGCGCCAATATCAACAGCTTTTTTGAATAAAAGCACCTGTGGGTGGCCCGCTTCGCGGGTTCTCAGGATTTTAACTCCCTTTTTCGGGGTCACACCCGCTCACGCAACTCCGTTGCTCCGCTTAGGGTATGTAAATTCGCCAGGCAGGCGCCAATATCAACAAATTAATTTTGGTAATTAAGCCAGAAAAAGCTCTGTTTATTCTTTTAAGGCTTAATTTCCAAAACTAATTTGGAAATTACACCAAAAAGTTCTTATTTTTTTGGCGTTTTTTCCATTTTAGTATTTTGGCTCTTTTTCCAAAAGTTTGGCGTAATTTCCACACTTTTTGGCGTATTTTCCTTTTTGTTTTTGGGCGCTTTTTCCTATTTTTTTACGCCAACATTTTTTGGGCTTTTTTTCCAAAACAGTTTATGGCGTAATTTCCTATGGCGTAATTTCAGGGAGCCGTTTTAAGGATGTGTCTAGGGCGTGTATAAAAGCATTTGATGAGGTTTGGCAACAGCCTCTCTGAGATGAAATCCTCCTTGTTTCGATTAGAAATTACCTTTCTGACTGTTCAATACTATTAGTACTGAATGGTTCTGAGTTCATAAAATAAATGGTGGTTTGCCCCAGAGCTCCGTTTTGTCTCCGACACCCTTTCTTGTTAACTTCCCATAGGAAGTTATTGTAATGGGTCCGATTTGTCAAATTCAACATTTTGACATTTCTCGACATTTCAAGGCCCCTAGAGTAGAAATAAAAGATTTTTAGAAATATGTCGTGCGTGCGTGTGTACGTACGTTCGAGACGTTTTTTTCGTCGTCCATAGCTCAAGAGCCAGAAGAGATATCGACTTCAAATAAATTTTGTTATACAGATAATAAGGCAGAAAGATGCAGAAAGGGCTCTCAAGAAAATTGCGTTTTTGGTTCTTTTACCATAGCAGTTTAAAAAAAATAGTGAACATTTTGGTTAACCCTAAATATCTCATGAACCAATGACGCTAGCGACTTAAATTAAATTTTATATTATATATTGTAACGTGATACAAAACAAATATATTTTTGGAAAAAATCCAATCAACGGTTTTTTTATAAATCAAAAAAACTGAAGAAAAAAATTTGTCACCTCAAAAATTTTACGACTGAAATGTTATTTCATCTCCAAAACAATTTTGTGCAACGAAGAATAATGATTTTGACATCTGATAAAATTTTGAGAAAAATCTAATTGACAGTTTTTTTATAAAAAATAAAAACCTAAAAAAAACATGACTCAAAGTTGGTAAAAATTGAATTTCGAATCAAATATCTTTTCAAAAACTTGAAATTATGGCTTCAAACTTCTTTTATCTTATAAAAAAATATTGTTTTCAACATTCTGAAAAATGTTGAGAAAAATCGAATTGACAGTTTTTTTTTCTAAAAATAAATACCTAAAAAAAAATTAATAAACGGTGGTAAAAATTGGCTTTAAACTACTTCTATCTTTCAAAAAATATTGTTGTCAACATTCAGTAAAATCTTACAAAAAATTAAAAACCGAAAAAAAATTTAACAAAAGTTGGTAAAAATTGATTTTCGACTAAAATATCTTTTAAAAAATTTTGAGATAATGGCTCTAACGAATTTTAACTTATAAGAAATATTGTTTTCAACATAAGGAAAAACTTTGAGAAAAATCGAATTGAAAGTTTTTTTACAAAAAATAAAAACCTAAAAAAAATTTTATAAAAGGTGGTAAAAATTGATTTTTGACTTAAATATCTTTTCGAAAATTTTAGATTATGGCTTCCAAATAATTTTATCTTGTAAAAAATATTGTTTTCAACATTCGGTAAAATTTTGAGAAAAATCGAATTGATAGCTTTTGTACAAAAAATTAATAACCTAAAAAAAATTAACAAAAGTTTGTAAAAATTGATTTTCGGCTCGAATGTCTTTTCAAAGATTTGAGATAATGGCTTCTTACTAATTTTTACTTATAAGAAATATTGATTTCAACATTCGATAAAATTTTGAGAAAAATCGAATTGACAGTTTTTTTTTTACATAAAATAAAAACCTAAAAAAAACCAATACTAAAACTTGGTAAAAATTTACTTTCGACTCAAGTAGCTTTTCAAAAATTACAAATTGGCTTCAAACTTATTTTATTCCACAGAAAATATGGTTTTCGATTTCGATATTCAGTAATTTTTTTAAAAAAATTCAACAGTCCGTTTTTTCATAAAAAAATAAAATCTACAAAAAATAGTACGCAAATTTGGTAAAAATTGATACATATAGACAAACTTTTAAGCAAGGCAAATCGACAGACGGGATGTGAAGTTATCAGTGTGGGTTGCATCCCAGCCTCTTTTTTTTATTTATGATCACATGCCTGCAACTTCGAACCCAATCTAATCGCTGACGACAGTACTCTTAGCTTTTCATATTCGTTCTTTGACTCACATCTGAAGTAAGCAAATCTGTTGGCCGAATAATTATTATATTTAAAGTCTTCAGAAGAATAATACGCACAACTTATTCGTTTCGAGTTCGTTTTCAGACTGACTCATCTTTATTCTTTCTTCTTACAAGCTAGGGGAATTTGTACAAGAGGGAAATTTAACTAGGGAATATATACTTATGTACTAGTAACAACGGTTTACATATGTTGATGTGTGAGTATAACTATTATATATTATTATATTATTGCACTGATACAGTGTTGCCACTGGGCCTGATTACTACAATTCGGCCATTCTGACCACTTAAGATCACCTGATCTTTACAATTTATTGAACGTTTTTATGTTTGGCACCTCGATTTCCGAACCATGGTCTCATATTACTAACTGCCCATACACCCTTATATGGTAACCGCGTTTGTTGAAAATTGTCCACATCTTTGATTACATTCATCGTTTCTTAACACTTTTACTATTTGGTATGGTCCCTTAAATTTTGGTAACAACTTTTTCGACGCTCCCGGATGTGAATCAAAATTTTTTATTAACACATAATCTCCTGACTCATACTTATTTGGTCGTTGTCGTTTTTTATCTACATACTTTTTATTATAAGCCTGTGCTTGTTCCTGTTTTACTATTGCCTCTTGTCTTATCTGTTTGTGATCCTTTTGAACTATCTTTTGTTGAACTTCTACTAAATTGTCTTTAAAGTCGTCTATAATTTGTCCGCTTTGATCTACTCCAAACAGCATAACGCTTGGATGCTTTCCTATCATTCGATTGACGGTATTGTTTAATGTGAACTCGACTTTTTCTACAACATGGTCCCAGTAGACTCCTTCTTCTGGTTTAACTAACTTGGCTAACATCGGACCTATATTTCTGTTGACTCTTTCAACCTGACCATTTGCCTGTGGTGAACCTGTCGCAATTTGAATATGTTTTACGTTGTTTTCTAACAAAAATTCTTTGAATTCTCCAGACGTAAACGCGCTTCCTCTATCTGATATTATACACTTTGGTCTGCTGTATGATCGAAAATAGTCAGACAACGCTTTAACTACCTCTTTTGTATTCGTTGTTTTCGTGGAGTACAATCTAACAAACTTCGTAAACGCATCGATGACCACCAAAATATGTTTCTTAACGTTGCGGGAATTGTCGACCGGCCCGTAATGGTCTATGTGCACCACTTCGAATGGAACATCGCCTTTGGGAATATTGTTCAAAAATCCCTCTTCTTTTCCATGTTTAGAGGAATAAACTATGCACTTGAAACAATTTTGTATATGCGTACTAACTTTGTCCCTCATCTTAGGAAACCAATAACTCTTCTTTATAAGTTCAATCATTTTGTCAGTACCTATGTGTCCCATCTCGTCGTGGTATTTATACATAACATGCTTTTCCATACTTTCAGGAACGCAGAATAAAATTGTCCCATCGTTTTGTTTTTTATATATAACACCATTTCGCATCTCATATAATTGATGTTCTGACTTCAGCAACAAATCTCTAAGTTTTACTAAAACGTTGTCTTTACCTTGTGATATAACTAAGTTTTCCTCAAAACTATTAGTTTCCAACATTAAAATGTTCGTTGAACGGCTCAAGGCATCTACGTGTTGCATACGTGTACCAGCTCTATGTTCTAGTTCGTAATCGTAGTTTTGGAGTTCTAACGCCCACCTTGCTATTCGTGGATTTAGTTCTTTTTTGTTAAGTGTCATTGTAAGGGAATTGCAATCCGTCACTATCTTAAAATGTTTGCCTTGTAAATATACTCTAAATCTCTTAAGTGCGGTAACTATAGCTAAAGTTTCTAACTCAAAACTATGATATTTCGCTTCGTCGTCTGTAGTTCTTCTGGAAAAATAGAAAATAGGATGTAACTTTCCGTCGTCTTTTCTTTGTAGCAATATTGCTCCTAAACCTATTGCACTTGCGTCACAGTGTAATTCTGTATAGTCTTTGGGGTTATATAGTGCTAAAATTGGAGATTCTATCAATTTTTGTTTAAGTACTTCAAATGACTTTAATTCCTCTGCACCGAATTGAAACACTTTGTTTTTTCTTGTAAGATCGTAAAGTGGCTTAGCTATAATTGAAAAGTTTTTTACAAACCTGCGGAAATACGAACATAGACCCAGAAAACTTTGAACCGAATGTACGTTTTGTGGCAGTGGAAATTTTTGTATCGACTCTAAACCTTTATCATCGGCTTGTATACCTTCTCCAGTAACAGTATAACCCAAATACTTGATCTTTGACTGAAGGAATTCACACTTATCCAACCTTAATTCTAACTTGTTTACAACAAGTCTCCTAAAAACTTCCTTTAAAATCATCAAATGTTTGTCAATATCCTTTGTCGCTATCATTATGTCGTCGAGATATATTATAACCTCATCTTTTTTTATCATATCCGCAAAAATTTTATTAACGTGTCTTTGAAAAACGGATGGGGCATTTCTTAAACCAAACGGCATTCTCAAAAATTCGTATTGCCCTAAAGGTGTAACGAATGACGTATACTTGACTGAATCTTCATGCATATATACATGGAAGAATCCGTTTTTCAAATCTAATTTGGTAAACACCAGTTTGTCTGCCATACGATCTAACAAATCATCTATCAGCGGTATAGGAAAACTATCTTCTGTAGTTACTTTATTTAAAACTCTATAGTCTATGCACATTCTAAGGTCACCAGTTTTTTTCTTTACTAGGACTATAGGAGAAACAAATTCTGACTCACTTGGCCTAATGTAACGTTTTTCTAAATACTCATCTAGCAATTTGTTTAACTCTGACTTTTCTGTGTATGACAACCTACGAGGCGGCCCATAAAAAGGTTTATCTGAACTTAGGTTTAACTTCATCTCTGTTTTTACTAATGGTTCTACCGGACGTCGAGGCACCAAATAACAATTTTTATAAATATCTTGTAAACGTTTTTGAGTTGCATAACTTACATCATTTCCAATTTTTAAAGTTTTTTCTTCACATACATCATAATTACAATCTATCATCATTAGAGTTTTTTCAAAATCTTCATTCTCTTTGTTAATATTTACGTTATTTTCGATTAAACTGTTTTTATTTGCTCTAAATTCGTTAACATTGTGGTTATAAATTGGTTCAACTACATTTTCTATATTTCTTTCGTTGTTTTGTTTACCTTTAGACTCATCGTTGTTTTTATTTTCATTAAGTTTTTTATTGTCTAAACTAATTATTGACTCATCGTTAAATTTTATACAATTTTTATTATCATTTTGTTCTTTTTCATAACTTTTATAATTTTGACTATCAATTGTTTTATTAATTTTCTCGTTTAATTTTTCATAAGTTTGTCTTTTCATATATTCATTGTTTTCATAATTTGAAATTAATTTAAAATTTCCAGCCTTCAAAAAATTTCTTCCCAGAACAACCTCATAACCTGTTGACTTATCGTCAACCACAAATAGTTCTACCGAAATCAAAAGATTTTCCCATTCAACGAGACAACAAAACTTTCCGAAAATTACGAGTTTACTTTTATTAATACCATAATAAGTTACATCGTTAGTTTTTAAATTTAAATTTACTCCTTCGGGAAGGCGCGAACGTTTCATAAAACTTATGGGACTACCGGTGTCTACAAGGCATTCTAGAAAGAAATTTTCTGTTTTCTCACCTATTTTAATTTTTAAATATAAATAACTTACGAAGTCTTCGTTGTTTTTCTCCACCAACTGGACGGTGTACTTCTTCTTTGGACACGTCGTCAACCGATGCTCCATCGAGCCGCACCCATAGCATGCTCCAAACTCTCTTTTACTTTTTCTGCACTCGGTGGCTATATGTCCTACGCAATTGCAATTGTAGCATCTCGGTCCTTCTTTTTTTTGTTGCCGCATCGTTGTCGCTGCCGTCGTAGTTGTTGCCGTTGCTGCCATCGCTGCCCTTGACGTTGACTGGAAGTTGTTGGGTCTTGGCTGCTCGACCTTACCCAATGTCCGGAGTAGATGCGACTTGTTTTTAAAATTGCTGACATGAGCATAAAGTCGCAGGTTTTCATCGCTTATGCCTTCTACGACGTATTCGATGAATTCATCCTCCTCGATGCCCATCCCATTGGACAGCACAACTTTGTCATTGTAGTACTCTGGAAACGTTTCGTTGTAGCGCCACTTCCTGGCTTCAAATTTTCTCCTCATCGAGATTTTATTCTCCTTACCACCGAACATTTCAGTCATTTCTCGAATCAGATCGTTGATGTCCTGTTCAGCAAAATTTGGCTTAGAAAATAACCACTGTTGAGCTTTGCCTCTCAACTTGTTTACAAAAAGCTTGCGCAACAATGTCTTCTCAACATTGTATGCTTTCTCCGTACTCCTCAATTGCGCCAGCCAGACATCAAAATTATTACCACCATCGTATTCCGGCAACATTTCTTTGTACGTATTATATCTTCTCTCTTCTTTGTCGTCTATTTCTTCGTCTCGTCGTTTATTTTTGTTTTTGTTCGCTTCAGTTGTTCGTTGTTGCTTTTTAAATTCAATTTGTTGTCTTCTCAAGAGTTCATTTTCCTTTGTCAATAAATCTCGTTCTCTTTTGATCAGTTTTAATTCTCTTACGAGAAGTTCATTTTTCTTCTTCAGCAACGATTGTGTGTCGACACCATCACTGTGATGACACTCTCTTTCCTCATCGTTATTGCTGCTTTCGTTGTCGCTGTCATCCTCGTCGTCATCTTCGCCATCGTCTCCGCCGTTGTCGCCTTCGCCATCGTCTCCGCCGTTGTCGCCTTCGCCATCGTCGTTGTCATTCTCACCATTGTTGCTCTTGCTATCGTTGTCACCCTCGTTGTTCGCTTCGTTGTCGCCGTCCGCGCCGTCGTCGTTGCTGTTGTTATTTTTATTTTTCTCATCTTTGTCATTTGTTTTCTTATCCGTTGGCTTCTCTCCTCGTACCTCTACGGGTACACCATTTAGACGTAGTATTAGCGTTGATTTTGTACCGCTGCTTGGCATCTTCAAACGTTGCAGCCATTCTCGCAGCTGCACCACCGAATACTCACTCAGCTCTTTTGAGTCACTCATGTTGCACTAATAATTTGTTTTTAGGGGGAAAATGGAAGAAAAGAAAAAAAAAAAAAATCAAAACGGAACACTGCGGCAGTTGAATTCAAACAACAACTAAAAAAAATGAGAATATGAATGTCGGGGACGCGCACACGTTTGTTCGCGAACGAATACAGCTTACTATTTTAATTTAATTGTTTATACTAATTGCCAGGTAGCTATTAGGGCTGTATCCCACTTCTGAGGTTGAAGTAAGCAAATCTGTTGGCCGAATAATTATTATATTTAAAGTCTTCAGAAGAATAATACGCACAACTTATTCGTTTCGAGTTCGTTTTCAGACTGACTCATCTTTATTCTTTCTTCTTACAAGCTAGGGGAATTTGTACAAGAGGGAAATTTAACTAGGGAATATATACTTATGTACTAGTAACAACGGTTTACATATGTTGATGTGTGAGTATAACTATTATATATTATTATATTATTGCACTGATACAGTGTTGCCACTGGGCCTGATTACTACACATCCCTCTTCTTCAGATGTGAAACTAAAACGACAAATTATGATAAGCTCATTAAACTCCAACTTAAACAGCATTGTACAATGGGGAATAAAATATTCACGGCTGTGGAATAATAAATATGGGTTTCTTAAAACGATGCAAAGAATTTGTCTCCCCATCTGATCTGGCTTTTATTAACAAGTCTTATATACCTCAAAAGCTTGAGTATAACTCCCATCTAGGCTGGTGCTCCTGCAACTTACATCTTAAAGCATTAAAATTGATTGGTGATAATATCATCATAAGTTCATTTATGTTGCTTGAATATCGTCATAAAGTATTTTTCTTAACCTTTTTTAACCATTATATAAACGGTTTATCCTCTAGAAAAATAGTCAGCTGCATTGCTTTCCATAAAGAGTTCAACCGTTAAACTGTTTATTAGTACAGTAGAAGAAATTCAAATGAGGCATTTTTTGTTTGCTGCATGCAACATAGCCATACATTTTTATCAAATAAGAAAATGTACTCAAAGTTGTCAAGAATAATATAACTTTATTCACTATTAACAAAAATTAACAAAATTAAATTATTAGTAAAAACAAAAAATGCCAAAAAGTGGAGGAAATTCCCATGAAAACACTTACGTTTTTTTAAAAAACAACAACAACGGTGAAATGACGGCTCTACAATATATTGTAGAGCCACGAATTGCTCTTAAGACCGATATCATTCGTCTTGGCATGGATTCCACAAGCTTTTCCAGTTCCGCTGTTGTAATTGCGGCCCAATTTTCAATTATTGCGTCTCGAAGCTCTTAAACGTTGTTAAATTGGCTCCCTTTGCCATAAATACGCCCGAGATTCTCTATAGGATACAAATCGGAACTTCAAGACGGCCAATCGAGGAATGTTATTTGCTTGTCCTCAAACCCGGTTCTTCTCGAGAGACATGGATAGAAGCGTTATCCTGCTGGAATAAGAAGGCAGTTCCACATAACTCTTCAGCTCTCTTCAGCTCTCTCTCTCCTTCCAGGCCCAAATGCAGTTTGAATCGTTCCATTTGAAGAAAAATCTGCCCAAACCTTTACGCTGCCGCCACCGAAGTTGCGACTCATTCTCCCTTCTGTTTGAAGACGTTTGTCATGCCAATATGACTGAAATCCATCTAAACCATCCAAATTCATTTTTTTTTTTCATCACCGAAAACCGAACTTTTCTCCACACTTGGGTCCAGCTTATGTGACTTTTAGCAAAATGAAGCCTTGCTGACTTATGAGCTTCATCTAAAGGCGGCTTCTTGGATCATTTTTTGTAAACAAGGTTGGGATTGGCTTTTAAAATTTGTCTAATGCGTCGGGTTGAAACAGGCAAGTCAAGCCTGGCCATAATTTGTGAAGCAAACTGCTTGTTTCTGATGGCTTCACGGGATATCTTTGAAACTTGACGTGTTGTATGCTTTTTATTGTGCGCGTGGTTGGCAATTTTTCCATAACTTTCACCTAACTTGAAAAATTATGAACAACTGATTGAATCTCCCTATTTCTATATCAGAAAGGCTACAATCTTTGTATGCAGTGATTTTGACCTTTCTTCCGCATTTAAAATTCTTCCACGCGGCAGAATAAAATTCTCCAAAATCAATTTTAAAGGTACGCAAATAATTTCCTACCTCTGTATCAAAGTTCAGCTTTATCAGAATTTTTCCAAATAATTTTTGTATCTTATTTTCCTGAACCATATTAAAGGGAAAACCCTGTACCTTTTCTTGTCTTCTTGACTGTTTAAATTCAACGAACATTTTTATAGGATAAACTCAAATAGAAGGATAATAATTCGCAAATAGTTTCTTCAATGTGATTCAATTCAATTTGAATCAAAGAAAAACGATTCACATCACATCTTCCATCTCGCTCTGTCTCTCTATTTTTCCTCCCTATGGTTTGTGGTAGGATTCTAGCCTTTATGGGTATCAATTTTTGTTTCCGTATTTTTCTTACCCCCTTTTTTCATTTTTCTCTATGTCATGGAAATCATTTGTATGTTTAAAATATTTATATGGAAAAACCAAGCATTTGTGTGATGGAGAAAATAGAAAATTTCACTTATACCAATACACACTTGATGATAAGAAGAGAATCGGTGTCGTCTCGTGCCGTTTCAAAAGGAACAACTGCTCCTACTTCAATATGCATTCATTCATAGAGTATTAAAGCGTTTATAGAAAATTGAAAAGATGCAAAACAGCACCAGAAAATTTGCAATCATCATAATGATCAAAGGATAACATTTCGCTTCCTATTATATTATATCCACGGCTATAGATGTTTATAAACGATTCTCATACAGACCTTTAGACGACTACATAGAGAAGATGAGGATCGTCCAGGACGCAGTTTAGTTTCAAATGCAAACAAAAAATAAAATAAATAAAAATTGGTGTCGGAAGAAGAAAAAGCTATGCATGCAAATGGAATTTATTTTATAAATCGTTACTCACTTTTTGGTTTCAATCCGAATTGAAGAATAAATTTATTAATATTAAGGTTGAGTGAAGAAATCATACAAACAAAAAGAAAACATAAAAACGGTATTCCACCTGGTGCGTTCACATAATTTTACTAAAAACACTATCCATGAGTTTTTATAATTCTGAACTGTTCAAGGTCTTTAAAGAATTTAAATGTTAAAAGAAGATAACGTTCAAAGAGGATTTTAGTTCATCTAAAATGAAGGAAATAAAATTAAAACCAATTTGAATTCGCAATTTGACAAAAATCCTTAGTATATCCTTTCTTAAGACAGCTTCATATCCATGAAAGTCGATTATTTCTTATACTTTATGCTTAAAATGTTAATCGAACTGACGCATCGATATCATGAGTGTAAGAATAATTTGCGCTGATGCCATCGTTGATCCTCGAAAAAAAAGAAGATAATTCGAAGCAAATTGAAATAATTTCAAATTTTAAATTATTTAATCAACGATAAATTGAACTTGATTTAAATATTTCCAAAAACGAAAAAAGAAAGAGGAAAAAGGATCAAATTGATTTGAATTCAATTTGAAAAATGGGAAGTCGCTTGGGATTTGTTGATGATGGAATACTTAACTCTCAGAAGGAATGTGCCAAGACAAATGGAAAAAGAATAATAACATAATTGAATGTCAATGTCATCATATTTTGTTAAATTGATTTAAAAAATACGATATGATTTCTCAAGAGAAATTTGTTGTGAATTACTTTGAGTTGAAAATATTATTTTTTCTTATTATTTTCTAAACAATAAAAAAGGATTAAAGGACGCTGATAACGCTGTGAGGGATAAATTAAAAAAAGCAAGTTTATGGGCAGAGTAGGATCCAATACGAAGAAATGTCTTTTAAATATCTACTTTTTGTTTACTTGAAAAGTGTTGAATTAGATCCTAATAAAAATCATATGTTAGATCTCGACAATTCTTTCGATCGGTTTTGGTTATACATACAGCTTATATGAAGTTTCTATTATTATTATTAATTTATTTAAAGGAATATAAAATTACAGAAAAAAGTAAGGAAAAAGCGTTAACATTTGTAGCCATCAGCTTTTGTTTTTTAATTTAGGAATATTTAAAATTACAATTTTGAAATTAAATTAATTTTTTTCATAAATGAAAATACTTTGATACAATTATCTAATGTAGGGTTTTTGATGAGTTCTAGTGAGGCGATACTGTTTTGATTTGATTGAAAGATTAGGCAGGTGGTTAGAAGATGTTCGATTGTCCTTTTTGTTGGGTTGTTGCAGTAGGATCAGGAGTCATTTCTGAGGTTACGATGAAGTAGGTATGCTGATAAGTGAGGCAGGTGTGACCCTGTCTCAGTCTCAGAATGGCTGTAGTTTCTTGTAGTGATAGCTGTGGTAGATATTTGGCTGCAATGCTAACCCTCTGTGCAAGGTTTGAATAATAATAATTTATACCTGTTAAAGTTTGGATGTTCGTTTCATTCAAAGATGCCGTTATAAAAGCTCGGATATCATTGGTACTGAAAATATTTGAGACTGGAAACGAAAAGTTTGTAGCTTGCTTGGCAGCATAGTCAGCTGCTTCATTACCTGCTATGCCTATGTGGCCTGGAATCCAGGCTAATTTAAGTTTGTTGGGGTATTGGGATAATTTGTTACGAATCGGTGTAATCGGAATTTGGTTATTATTTAAGAACTGCCTTTAAAGTGGAGAGGCTATCTGAGAAAATACAGAATTTACCACGTTTCTTTTCTGCAAACTCAATACCACTAACTATGGCAGCGTATTCTGCTGTAAATATTAAGCTGAGTTCAATAAGAGCACTTGCTTGAACCATATTTACTCGTTGATCAACGACTGCGTATGCCGGAGTGTTGTTTATTTTTACAAAAAGGCAAAATTGTTCTAGGCAAGGTGGTGTGCAAGATCATTGTAAAGGTGTCTGAAGATGGCAGGATCCAGTGAGGTTTTTTTAATTGCAGCAAGAGTTAGACACCAAGGCTTTGGATTAATATAATTCATTGCAATGTGAAGGTCACTTGCTATTTGTGTTGCTCGGTATATTGCATTTTCTATTTTTGGTTTGGCTTTCCTTCTAAGCCTGAGTTTAAGATCTTTTTGTAAGAGTGAACCTTGAGAGGTAAGAAGCTTTAGTATAGTTTTAGCTGTGGCAAATTTAATACGATTTTCTAAAGAGGGAAAACCAGATTCAGCGAGTATTTTAAAAACTGGGGTAGTGCGATATGCATTTAACGCAATTCGAATTGCGGCGTGGTAGGGTGATTTTAGTTTTTATCGGTCTTGGAGCTGTTGTCATAAATTGGGAGTGCATATACAATTTCTAATAACATGTTTAATTTTCGTTCGGCTTGTCAATGTGACCCTTTATAAGCGGATCATTTCGCACGACCACATCTGCGGCAATGGAAACCCTACTCTAACAAACATCTCTTGATGTACTTAGCAAGCGGGAGTCAAACTGACTTCCGTGTAGATGTAGGGATGCTATATGCTTGTCTACAATCTGGAAGGAAGAAGCGCTTACTTGCAGCTCCACTTGGTGGCCCCTGGGGCACAAGTTAGAGAAATCAGTGCAGCTCGATGATGAATGACACTGATCAATTCATAATTATTGAAAAAGGCACAACATAGAACTGCACTGAGAAAATTCTCAACTAGTGAGCGAACGCAAGAAGCTACAGTTTACTTCCTTCCTAAGATTGAATCTTACGGTAAATGGTAAACACAGGACTGTCGTCCTTCCTCTGGGGCAGAGGTTGACTTACTGATAAAAATTATACAAACACAATAAGTATCAGTAAATATACATACAAATCGAATGACTAAGTGTCATCGGTATTCAATATAAGTTTAAAAAAGTCTGAAGTGGAATTAAAAATCATTTTTAGGAATGATGTACATTGTAGATAAAGCTCGGCGGAATGCATCCCACAAGATGTCGGGCGACCACTTCTAGGGTTATCTTCCTTAGATGTCACTTCATCAAAGACTAAATTAACATACCACTGAAGATGTGGTACCACGGGATATGTTGAAGCCGCCTGGTTAATTCCAGGAACATATGTTGGGATGGCCTCTTTACGAGAGTATCGTGGTGGCTGTGGTTTATCCCATATGCATAGGGTATTGATTTTTCATAACTCAAAAAATCAATATAAAGATAGACTAAGCCAATACCAAAGGTTAACAAAAAAGTGAATTTGTTATGTCTTGGTAGCTTAGAAAGAGGAACTCACTCGAAGCATTTCGCCAAATAAGAGAGAGTAAATCTTTGCGTAAATCCTTTTGGTTAATTTCAAAAACTAAGCGAATAAACAATGTGAGGGGCAGCAAGTGTAAAAACTTGCCAACAAATTAAGGCTCATAGCCAGGCGTTGATGTTGTAGGCAATTATTCTCTGTACTTAGCAAGCAAATAGCTTAGATTCAAAGAATTATCGCAGTGGATTAACAACAACATTGGTCACTCCGTAAATCCTAAGTGCTTATAATCAATTTCAAAGCATATACAGACTACACTATTCACCGACCATAATTCGACAGAAACTTCCACATACCTTCCAGATCTTTCTGAGAGAATAGGGCATTCCTGGAAGACGCGAGTCAATCCAGTTTCACACAGATAGATCAAAAACAAATTAAGGGTTTGGTGGAGGCATGTAGGTACTCTTAACGACTGAAATTAAGTCTCTCAATCCGCCTTCCCAATCATTGCACCGTGTTTCAGGCGAACATTTTGGCGATAAGAGAAGTCTTGTGATATTAACATCTGATATCCGTATTTTTTCAGATAGTCAGGCCGCTATCAAATCTCTGAACCCTACAAACTCTATAACAGTCCATAACTGTCGATCATCTCTAATGGAGATAGGACAACAGTTTAACATTCACCTTTGCTGGGTGCCGAGCCATAGAGACATTTTAGGTAACTGTAAGGCAGATGAACTTGCCAGGAACGGTACAGTGCAGCCCATCGTACCACGTTTGGCAAATATTGGCATACCAATCGCTACTTGTAAACTGTTGCTAATGCAAGACGCTACGAAAAAGGCAAACAACAGGTGGAACAACATCACCACTTGTCAGGTCATAAAAAACATCTGGCCAACACTAGATTTAAAGCAATCAAGGTGTTTGCTATCTCTAAGCAGATCGTATAAACGCTCGATAATTGGTGTCATAACTGGACACTGTCTAATAGGAAATGAATTTTGCAGAAGCTGTATGGACGAGAAAGAGGAGGAAACAATTCTTCATCTTCTCTGTACATGCCCTGTTCTAGCTCAAAAACGCAAGAATTACCTAGGAGAATTCTTCTTTAACGATCTAAACGATCTAAATCATATCAGCATAATCAGCCTCTCACGTTTCTTAAGGGACTCAAACTGGTTCCATTGAGCTTAGGAGGAAGCCTCAAGATTCATGTGGTATCACAATGGGCCATTATACTGGCTTAAGTGTTTCATACTCCATCACGGACAGCAATTTTAACCTAACCTTACCAACTCTGCAGAGCAATGTCTAGTTTTGGCATCCCTGTCAAACTTATTCGTTTGTGCAGAATTACAATTTAGAATGCACGCTACTCTATCAAGGTCGGAAAAGATCTCACCAATGCATTTGATGTCAAAAAAGGTTTTAAACAAAGCGATGCACTGTCATGCGACTTCTTCAACATCGTTCTGGAAAGAATTGTGCAAAACTCAACCGTCAACACTAGAGGCACAATCTTCCAAAGGTCCATCCAATTACTCGGATACACCGATGATATTGACATAATTGAAAGATCAAAGCGTGATGTAAGTGGAACATTTTTGAGCATTGCGACTGAAGTGGAGAAGATGGGTTTAGTGGTCAATGAGGGCAAGACCAAGTATATCTATGCTGTCATCAAAAAAGGTCATTGAACGAGCTATAACTTTGAGGAAGTTGAGGACTTTGTCTACCAAGACTCCACTATAAATTCAGACAAAGACACCACAGCGCTGAAATCAAACGAAGCATAATTCTTGCAAATTGCTGCTTCTTTAGACTTAAAAGGCAATTGAGAAGCAAAGTCCTCTCTTGAGCATCTTAAATCACCATCCCGGTTCTCATTTATGGCGTTGTGGCCAGAACCCTGTCAAAGAAAGATAAGAGCGTCTTACGATGTTTCGAGAGAAAAATTCTCTTTGTGGTTTTTGATCCCATCTGCATAGATGGAGAATTTAGGAGAAGATACAATGACGAACTGTACGGGCTGTACAGTGTACAGCCACACTGAACTGGTTAACAGAATTAAAGTCCAAGGACTTAGATGGCTATAGGTCATGTAGAGTGAATGAACATCAACGCTCTAGCCCGGAAGGTCTTTGAATCCAATCCCGAGGGACGGTGCAATAGAGGAAGACCGCGACTCAGGTTGCGCACGCAGGTGGGTGAAGACCTCAACCAACTTGTCGTTCGAAACTGGAGACAGCTAGCTGGGGACCGAGCTGGCTGGAGACTCATGTTGCTTGAGGCCTTAAGTAAGTAAGTAACCAACTGAATTGTTTTAAAAATTTTTGATTTATGTCGATATCTCTCAAAAGTGTCAAAATTCTCAATTTCACAAATCGAATGATAGGATTAAAACCTTGAAAACATTTTTCTCAAACAGAAGTTTTTTGAAAACAATTGTATTAAATGGAAAATAAAATGTACTTTACTTAATGTATATGACTATAAATAAATGGTACAAAATAATTTATTAAAGAATGGTGTTGAAAAATGTTAACAGCCAAACATTTTGCATTGGCATATGAAAAGCATAACCTATTAATATTTCTATGATTTTACAGAAATTAAAACAAAATCCTTGTTCTCTTCAAATATTCTTGTCCAACATCCTTTCCAAAAAAACAAAAAATATTTTGATGCTATAATTATTATCCTCCTATGTGGTGCTGAAATATCCAAAAATAAATTATATGATTCTGTGATGTGAACTATTTTTAGGAGAAACTAAAATACCGCACCAGATTTTGTAAATTTTCTACCAGTACGGTCGTTTTACGCAGGAAACTACGAGTACCTATATATATGAATGTAGTTACATCTATGGCTTAACACAGACCGTAGTCAGAATAAGTGTATAGCTGTTGCCATGCAATACCTAAACTATCTGTGAAGTAGGTATATATTCTTATATAAAGGATACTAAAAAAAGATGGCAAGAAAAATATATTCCTAGACGTCGACGGTGGCAGTAGCAGTTTCAGCGGGCGGTGGTTTTAGTGAGTGCTGGGAAAAGGTGGCATATTAGCTGCTCATTGTACCGCACCGCTCCACACACCGAACTAAAACGAACTGGTAACTAGAACCGCATCCAAGCAACGGCAAATTAGAAAATTTCATAAAGTTTTGAATATTTTAGAAAAGTTTAATAAAACAACCCCAAACCATCAAGGACACGTCTCTTCATACACACACACACTTCCATACACAAAAACAGTAAATTCTTCATTATTTCATAAAACAAAACAGAAACAAAAAAAATATCAAACAAAACTGTGAAATTTCAGAAAATAGCCCCCATAAAGTATACTGCTGCCATACCGCTGGCCGTTGCTACCGCTTCAGACTCCAACCAATCCTCTCTGATGTGATGGAAAATGGAAAATTATAATGGAAAGGGTAGGAATAAACAAACACTATTGTCGGCCATTTTTAGCCCGGAAGGGGACTCATGGTCTGATGCGGTATTTCATGTGTAAGCTGGTGAATGCTTGTTGAACGCTTGGTTTGCTCCACAAGCTTGAGAAAATGATGCGACCAAAGGGATGCGCTTCTACGTTCCGTACATACGTACTCGTACATACTTCCCTACTCCTGTTTCTGCTTCCGTCTATTTCTATATAAAGTCCTTTGCCTCTATAATGAAAAACGGAGTAATGATCATAACCCCCTCAGGACGGTCGTCGTTGTCCGACAACCCCACCCTTCAGAGGTTCTGCTCATTCCCAAAATGTGTGCTGGGAAATTAGTTATAAAGCAGCAAAGAGGCAATGAACGACCACACTGCTCGTTCGCCACCACATCCAAAGGACATGGAATAGAATTTTTAATAAGCATTGTCCTTCAAACTATGTGTCCGACTATAGAGTGGAGCGGAACGGAGCGGAGCATTTTGGAGCTTTGGGGTACATAACATAATTCTATATAGCGTTTTGGTCGGGGTTGAGGAGGCGAAGCATTCAAAATTGAGTAAACTCCATCGAAGCGAAGAAGACCGAAAATAAGGTGACAAAGGAGGGCGGAAGGACTACAGATGCTCACTCCAATGCAAAAATGGCAAAATAATTAAGACGAAATGCTTTCTAGCACTTTTCCAGGACAACACGAAAATCGGATCCGGTAAGGATGACACGCATCGTTGGTCCAGCTTCAGAATCGTCATTCTCCATGAAAATGTTTGTGTGGCTATGTAGGGTTCACTTTCGACTGCATCGATGCGTCGTTGTCGTCGTCGTCGTCCTTATAGTCGTCGTTGTTGTTGTCATGCGGTTGTTACCTCTTTCTCCACATCAGACACTAAAAGATTGCCCGAAGGTGTTTTTCCAAACTAACGAAACAAGGGGTTGACTTGTTGTAGAAGCTCCAGGTATGAACATACATATACAAATGTATAGGATATCCCGATGGCAGAGGGTGCGATTGGATCAGCAATTTTTGTTTGCATGGTGGTGGTTGTATTTACTCATACCTTTATGCTTTATGTACAGACGGATGTTTTGTAGGAAATTGTTTCGGGTCAACTGAGCGTGAGATTTGAATTAGGAGATGATGGTTGAATGGAAGTACATGTTAATGATGGCAGCAGTAGCTATTGTGTGTTTATAGAGTGTTTTCTGGTGTATATCGTACTGATGTCCACTATGCGTAAGGTGTTGATGTTTTGAATAATATTATACCAAAAATATCTACGTTATTTGTAGGAAGCTTTACTTTTGGTTTTTGAAGGTTGAAGGATATAGGCCTCAGGCTTTTATGGTTGAAATTTTGTCGGAGCTCATATATACCATCGAAGGAGATGTAAAAGCGTTTGATCTTTTTTTTTTAAAGAAATACCTTCGATAGTTCCTTCCATTAGTGGACCCACCAGTGTTTGAAAAATACGGAAAAGCTTTGTTGCCAAATTTAGATCTCATCACTTTTATCTTATTTTTAGCATCATATCCTTTGATAAAGATAAAAGACAACTTAATAGTGAAACTTTTTTCCTTACGATATTATAGTAGGTATTTAGAAACGAATAAGTTTTTGAGTGATCTAAATAGTTCGATGCCGTGACCCGGTGAAAGAAATTTCTTTTGGATTTACGTCCAACTTATTTGTGCGTAAATTAAAGAACTCATATTTACTTATCATGTAAGCAAAAACATATCTTAACAGTTCGTGGTTACCTGTATTATCTTTTTCACTATGATAATTTGCTGTTTCGAAAAGCTTACATTTTGCTAAAAAATTTGCAAATCAAAATTTTGCACTGATGTCCACTACGCGTAGGGTGCTTATCTTGTGGCACGTTTTATGGTTTTTATTTAACAAAAATATCTTCCTTATAAGGATAGCTCTAGGTGTGGTTAAGAAAGGTTGAAATTATCGTGGGAGAAGTATTTCATCTTTTTTTAAAAATACTTTCGGAAAATACGGAAAAGCTTTGTTGCCAAAATGTTGTTTTATTTTTTTCGTCACATCCTTTAATAAAGATAAAAACAACTTTAGGATATAACTTTAATAGTGACAATTTGTTTCCTTCACATATATGTAGGTGCATTCATTTAAATTCAAAGTTATTAACGCTGTTTGAGAGATCCAAATAGTTCAATGATGCGACCCTGTCAAAGAAATTTCTATTTGATATTCGTCCAACTTATTTTTCTACAGATTAAAAAACTCACATTTGCTTATCATGGGATATATCTTAATAGTTAGAGGTGACCAAAGTTCCCTTTTGAACAAGGATAATTCGCTGTTTCGAAGAGCCTGCGTTCTGGACTTTACACTGATGTCCACTATGTAAGGTTCTGATATTTCGAACAAAATACATATCTTATACGGAGCTTAACTTTTGGTTTTTGAAAGTCGAATGATAAAAACATCAGGCTTTAATGAACGACATTTTGTCTGAGCTAAGACATATAATATGAATGAAAAGAGGTTGGGAAGTGTCTAATCTTTTTCTTAAATGGCTTCAATAGTCCTTTCCATAGTATGAAAATAAGATCTTTCATTTACTTATCATGCAGAAAGGGACATTCCTTAATAGCTCCTGGTAACCTAAGTCTCTTTTTCGAGTAGAAAAATCCGCTGTTTCGAAGAGCCTTCATTTTACAAAAACTAATTTTTGTTCTTATAACAATATACTGAAATCAACTATACTTAAGGTTTGTAATGTTTTCAATAACACTATATTAGAAATATCTATAAAGTTTTCATTTTGGTTTTTGAAAGTTGATTGTCTGGGCTTAGATACATATACATCAAACAAGGTGGGTGAGGATAACTTTTACAGTAAAATAAGCCTAGTTAAGATGTTCATATCAATAGAAGAGAGGTGTAGGTTGGTATATCGAAGTTGATGTTCTAAGACTTGGTCCTTCAGTTCTTGGATCAGAGGTGTAGGTTGGTATATCTAAGTTGATGTTCTAAGACTATGCCACAGTTTGGTCCTCCAGTTCTTGGAACATTTGGTATTGAGAACTAATTTAGGTATTAATCACTTTTACCACTCATGTTCTTCGATTTCTACGACAATCACTTCTAAATCAATACTCTCGGCTTCAAGGAAAACATAAATGTGAATTGTTTTGAATAGGGGTAATAAGTTGCAAAAATGACCACTCTACGAATTAAGAATAAGAAGAAGAAGCAAATTTGGTGTCTTCCCCTTACTTGAAGAGATTATTCCCATCATTTTATTTATTACACTTCCTTTATCTTAATTTTCCATTTGATTCAACTAAGGAAATAAGAGGGCCCTATTAGATCCTTAAAAGCCTTGAAAAAAAAACAATCTACTTCAACTATATTGCTAACAAAGTGGACAAAGACTCTTCCAAAATGCAAATCTTAACTGCTGTATACAAGCGCAAGTACCACAAAAACCATTCCGTTTCTTCCGTCACGTCCGTCCATCGCGTCCGTTTGCTCTTTTGCCCATCGTATCGTTTTTATTTGCTTTTCTTTACTTTTTTATAAAAATGAACCGGACTTTTCATGGTGGCTATGTCTTTCCAGATGACACTCTGTGATAGGATGAAAGATGTTAAATGCTGCAGCTACAAATCTAATGCACCCGCTGCTGCCAAGCTGCTGCCATCCCATCGTCCGTCGTCGTTGGAGAATCGTTGTTGCGCGTTAGCGTTTGTTATATAAAATCACAAAGAGAAGGGTGATATGGAAGCGGTTAAGCGTTATTGGGACCCACCTTGTTGTATATCGTATACAGAAGCTGTTTGGCCTTAGTCGTCACAGAGCTGGGTGCCACGTATCTACATTAAAATATCTCACCGAACATGGCATTCACAGTAGGGTGGCCATCAGGGCCAGCAGTCAGGTAGGTATTTCTTCTTAGTTTTTTGCAGCACAAGTGCACATCTATCGGCGGCGGCGGTATAATGGCAGCGGCGCGCGGCGGCGGCGGCGACGACTGACGGTGGGTATAGGACATCTTTTGGTACATTCGTATATGAGACGAAGGTCCAAAGTGAATGGGAATAGAGAATAGCATCACCGAAGACGACAAACGGACACAAAAAAAAAGAAGCTTGAAGCATAAATAAATAAAGTGCCAACGAGGGAAAGATTGGAAAAGTCCACCAACCATGAAGCTCTATAGGTTAGCTATCTATCGTCTGCTCGTAAATGTTGGAAGCAAGCAAAATCTACCAACCTATAGGTTTGGAAATGATTTTTGTTTTTGTTCTTATTTTGTATCCGTGTTGCGATTGCAGATGGTTGAATGGAGAATTTTTGTATTTCTGTGGATGCAACAACGAATAAGAGTATAATGCGATTCCCACCATCACAACGTGTTTCTTCGCCTTCAGTCAAGGCTCCATCTTTCCATCTCCATTCCGGCTGAATGCATGAGATTTCTTTCTGGTGTTAGCGAGTTACTCGTGCATTTCTGTTTTTTTTTTCGGACTTTTCTGTTTTTTGTTCTATCAGAAGATTAAACACAAAGATGGAAATAAACTTGCATTGCATTATATTAAAAGTGTCCGAAAACAGTTGACAATGGCATATGTATGCGGTATGACAGTCTTGCCAGGTTTATATGATAGAACCAACAATATTGGATAGAGAATATAAATTACCTACTTAGCATGTTCGCTAGTTTCAATTGTTTTTCAAAGAAGATCAGAAACGTTCTAAGATGCTTCAGATCATACTGGAAATGTTTTCTTCGTCATATGCAAGCTTACCGTATTCAACATTGAGATCACAATAGTTTAAGGTATTCTTTAAAGGTTTAAGAGTACGAAGATAATAGTATGTCGGATATATTGACACATTAAGCGATACTAGAGCCATTTTGTTGCATTCAGAAAACAAACCAGGTAATTTTTCGGAAAATTCATCAAGATTTAAGCAATGCCATTCCGAACTGGCCAGGGCAGGATATTTACAGAGAAAGTGAATCACAGTTTCCCTTTCATGGTGGTCTCCGTAGCTACGGCAGTGAGTATTGTGAGGGATACCGATCTTTGCCAATGTCCTTTACATATTGCAGTGACCCTGGCCTGGGCTGCATAAAACTGGAATTTATTTTACCTTCTTCTTTTCCTTTTGATAGTCTATATATTATAATTATAGTCAAGGGTCTGCTAAAAATATTTATCGCTTGTTGTTCTTTTCATAAGTACAATAATCAGAAAAGTACCAACAACTGAGATGGTAACCTTTAATATTAATTTTTTCAAGAAAACCCATCTAGGAGAAACCCGGTTTAGAGAAAAACCCTTCCTTATTTACCATTAGCTTTATCTAAAACACTTCTTTTCTTCTTAAGGTGGCGATACAGTCCTGTGTGAACTAGGGCCTCACCCAACAAACTTCTCCAACTATAGCTCGGTCCCTAGCTAGATGTCGCCAGTTCCGCACTCCAAGTTGGGTGAGGCCACTTTCCACAAACGGAAAAGTTTGGCAGGGATGCAAAAACTAGACATGGCTCTATACAGCTCGTCATATGCGACCTTGAAATCAATGGAAAGATGGTGGGTGTCGATTTGATGTTCTTCGGTTTTTTCCAGGATCTACCGTAATGTGAATATTTGATCGAGTGTGCGCATTCCTGGTCTAAAACCACACTGATAAAGACATATTAGGTTGTTGACGGGTTTAAAACGTTCACATATTATTACGGCAGAGAAGATTTTGTAAGCGATGTTAAGTAGACTGAAGCCTCTATATTTGGTGTAGTTTAGAGGTTCTCCTTTTTTTCAGAATCGGGCAAACAATACTGAGGTTCCATTCATCGGACATGCTTTCTTCCGACCATGTCTTACAGATAAGTTATGGTAACCAAATTATCTCCAGCTGCTTTGAAGAGCTCGGCAGTCAAGCCATGTGCCGTAGCGGCTTTGTTTGACTTCAGCTTAGATATGGCAATCTTTACTTCGTCTAAATCGGGAAGTAAAGATCGGATTGTTGGATTTCGTCGTCTATGTTGAATATAATATTATCCTGCCAACAGCCCACTTAGGAGTTACCCGTTCAATGAAGAAAATAACAATTTACAAAAAATACATTCAGAAAATATGTAGCGGGTATCAATGGGAAGTACTTTTAAAACCTATTTTGGAGAAACCCGCTTAATGCTAAAACAAAGTTATATAAAACACTATTTTTACCTGTTAATTTCATCTTCATCCTTTTTTCTTTGCCAGTTATATTTATCTGCAAAACTTATTTTTTTTCAACCTTTCTAAGAGAAACCCGCTTAAAGGAAAAACCTGAAACTACTTCTTCAACGGGTTATGTCATAAAAAGACTTTTTCTCTGTTAGTGCCTTCAGATCTGAAACACTTTTTTTTCGATTTAATTTTTGTAACTGAACTGGAAGAAACCTGCTTAAAGGGATTACCCGATACTACCCTGTTTTTAACAATGTACTTCATCTGAAATACTTTTTTCTTTTTCCAGTAAATTTTTTCAATCCGTCCAGGAAAATCCTGCTTAATGGAAATTTGTCTCCGATTTTTTCTAGGAGAAAACCGCTTACCGAAGCTTTATTTGGACCACAATATTTAAACAATGTTCTCTGAAGTAAGTTTTATGATGTATAGTAAAAAACCAGTTCAAGTGAAAAACCCTACCCTACCTTACATATTTTAATTGAAATCTACGACAGTTACTGGCAACACTGTTTTCCAGATGAATTTTCTACCAAAACAACAGCATGTGTTCTGCAT
Organism: Eupeodes luniger; assembly: GCA_951509635.1. Classification (NCBI taxonomy): domain Eukaryota; kingdom Metazoa; phylum Arthropoda; class Insecta; order Diptera; family Syrphidae; genus Eupeodes; species Eupeodes luniger. The sequence goes on from OX608073.1 coordinate 23,630,370, forward strand.
GTTCAGATCTCAGTTCCAAACATTGCATCACAACTTGGATACAAAACTATGTATAGGAATACCTCAAAAAACTGCACTGATGCTTTCTGCTTACCATATACACACCGCACCGCATCGCTGGCTGACTGCTGAGCTGAGATATTCTCTGGGGGTCAGCACAGGTGGAATTGTTCTGTGTATCTAACATCGTGGTTAATTTAGTAGCGTTCACCGGGAATAGTGCAACGATAACAGTGGTTAAAACAGCATTTTGTCCCCAAAGCTATATTTGCGCTATTCCAATGGACCATCACCACATCCCAATATACTTGTAGTCGTAGTTTTAAAGTTGCATAGTTGGGTATAGTTACTTAACCATTCTATCCATTCCATTGTGTTAGAATCTGTCTCCATCGCTCCAATCATTACTGAGAAATCCAGCAGCCAGAAGCATCAGGAGTTTACCCTACACCCAGCAGCATCGTCTTGATTTTACAGATTTTTATGCATGAAAAACCCCATCTCCAGCGATGCGCAGCACGGAATCGTACAAATTCTATATTCCCAAACGTCATGTAGCTCCCCCGAAAAGACAAAAAAAAATAAATAAATCGTTTAAGATCGACTTTATGGCCATTGGGAGATATGTAGGAATATATACCTCCTCGCTATGGGTCTATAGATAGTTTGGTGCACTCCTCCTCGTAACTCGGAGCTCGAAGCTCGGGGCATCTATGAATATGAGCTGGCAGAGGGTATGCCATATAATCCTGAACTTGCTGGAGGAGTATCTTCTTTTGCTATCGCAGCAAGCGCAGATATTTTATTTCCTTGTCGTCGTCGACGTTGTCGCTGTCGGCAGCCAGCAGCCAACAGCCAGCAAAAGCAGCCCAGTAGCCCCAACAGCCGGCATTGGCAGTCAGAGGCAGAATCAGAGTCAGGATATAGTCGGCATGCAAATTGCATGTGGAATGCATTTTGCCTGGCAAAACACCAAAGGCAAATGATTCTGGAATCAGAGATGCCACATTAACATATTCACACCGGGAGGGACAAAGGATTGCTTTTGCTGATGGTTAGGGTCTTCAGTAGATGGCGTGCTTGGTTTTGCCGAACAATCTTCCACCAGAAAGAAGCTCTGCTTCGAAGCCAAACAAGAAATGAAATAAAACCTAAGAATCTAAATTGTTGACAAATTTGTCTGATATTCCTCTTTTTCTATCTTATTTTCTCCTCCCCTCCATGTGGAAAACCAGAAGAAGGAACACAAACCAACCACCCGAACGCACAGAAATCGCAGGACCAGGAGCAGGATATTAAAGGTTAATATTATCATTTTGTCGTTAAGTTGAATGCTGTGACAGAAATTCCAACTGATGCGAAGGATGTTTACAACCATCATGGTCAAGGATTATTTACTTTTCTATTCCTGTCGAGTGAAAAAATTTTTTAAATAAAATGATAAATTCTTTTGAATATTATTTCCTCCTTTTTTCTTGTTTAATGTGCGTCGTCGTTGTCGTCACAAGATGACTTTTCTTCATAGTATAGCAGCATAGTACCGTAGTTAACAGGAACTTGTCGTGACATCAAGGACATTCTGTAATTGGCTTGCGCTTTGAACAGGACGAGGAGATTATGAAACTTACACAAATGATTGATGCTCGAAAGCAATTCATTCGAGGAATGGGAAATAAAATTCATTTTTCCTCTGGCATTCTTTTTTCCTGTCGTAAAACAGTTTAGAAAAGTTTAAATGAAATTGATTTTAGTTTTAAAAATTAAAACGGGAAAAAGAAAGACAGAAAAATGAGTCTTCAACGAAAGTTTCATTATAATAATTATTCTTTTTTTTTTTATTTTTGTGGATTTTTTGTTAGAGAGATATATTTTTTAACGTATTCTATTATTTTTCTTTTGTTTGAGGACATTTAAAATTGAAGTTTTTTTGAAAATGGTTTCTTTATGGTTGATTATGAGAAACAGATGATATTGAGCAAAGAACGAATAAATTAAGTTTTTTATTTGTTTAAGTTTCTGTTTGAAATTTATTATATTACCATACCAGGCCAAGGTTGAAATGCTTAAGTCAGATATTAAAGGTTTTCAGTTTGAAGAAGAAAATGATATTCAACCGGAAGATCAAACAGGATTATTGAAATTTTAATTATTAAAAATAAATTCAAGCTTTGTAGTTTTTTGAAGACTTTTACTTTCAATGAAAATGTACAATGGTATCATTTGTTCTAAATTTGTTTAAATCCTAATGATTTAACTATTAACAAGGATTTTCATAAAAAAGAAATTTAAATTTTATTTTTAACTTCCCATAGGAAGTTCTTGTAATGGGTCCGATTTTTCGAATTGAAAATTTTGACATTTCTCGACGTTTCAAGGTCCCTAGAGTCGAAATAACAGATTTTTAGAAAGTTGTCTGTGCTTACGTGTGTACGTACTCGTACGTTCGTACGTCCGTATGTCCGGTCCGTGTCGTCCGTACGCTCGCGACGTTTTTTTCGTCGTCAATAGCTCAAGAACCAGAAGAGATATCGACTTCAAATAAATTTTGTTATGCAGACAATAAGGCAGAAAGATGCAGAAAGGGCTCTCAAGAAAATTGCGTGGGTGGTTTTTTTACCATAGCAGTTTAAAAAAAGGTGAAAATTTTGGTTAAACCTAAATATCTCATGAACCAATGACGCTAGAGACTTGAATTAAATTTTATATTATATATTGTAAGGTGATACAAAACAAGTATATTTTTGGAAAAAAATCCAATTGTCGATTTTTTTATAAATCAAAAAAAGACTGAAAAAAAAAATGTTACCTCGAAAATTTTACGACTCAAATATGATTTAATCTCCAAAACAATTTTGTACAAAGAAAAATAACGTTTCCAACATCTGGTAAAATTTTGAGAAAAATCTAATTGACAGTTTTTTTATAAAAAATAAAAAACCTAAAAAAACCATTACTCAAAGTTGGTAAAAATTGAATTTCGACTCAAATATCTTTTCAAAAACTTAAGATTAAGGCTACAAACTTATTTTACCTTATAGAAAATATTGTTTTCAACATTCTGAATAATGTTGAAAAAAATCGAATTGACAGTTTTTTTTACAAAAAATAAGAACCCAACAAAAAAAATTAATAAAAGTTGGTAAAAATTGATTTTCGACTCAAATATCTTTTCAAAACTTTGAGATATTGGCTTTAAACTACTTTTATCTTTCAAAAAATATTGTTGTCAACATTCAGTAAAATTTTGAAAAAAATCGAATTGACAGTTTTTTTACAAAAAATTAAAAACCGAAAAAAAATTTAACAAAAGTTTGTAAAAATTGATTTTCGACTCAAATATCTTTTCAAAAATTTGAGATAATAGCTTCTAACTACTTTAAACTACTTTAAAATAGTGTTTTCAAAATTGGGAACAATTTTGAGAAAAATCGAATTGGTATTTTTTTACAAAAAATAAAAACTTAAAAAAAAGTGTATAAAAGTTTGTAAAATTTGATTTTCAACTCGAATATCTTTCAAAACTTTGAGATATTGGCTTTAAACTACTTTTATCTTTCAAAAAATATTGTCAACATTCAATTTTGTTGTCAATTTTGACAAAAATCGAACGGACAGGTTTTTTTTACAAAAAATAAAAACTTAAAAAAAAAAACAATACTAAAACATAGTAAAAATTTACTTTCGACTCAAATAGCTTTTCAAAAATTAAAAATATTGGCTTCAAACTTATTTTATTTCACAGAGAATATTGTTTTCGAAATTCAGTAATTTTTTTATAAAAATCCAACAGTCCGTTTTTTTCATAAAAACATAAAATCTACAAAAAATAGTACTCAAATTTGGTAAAAATTGATACGTATAGACAAACTTTTAAGCAAGACAAATCGACAGACGGGATGGGAAATTATCAGTGTGGGTCGCATCTTATCCTCTTTTTCACTAAGAATTCTTCTGAAAGTCGTACCCGGTTCCGAATGCCTTTTTTATTGGAGGCCACACTTTATTCCCACAACAAGAAGACAATAACCGCAAATGGCATTTGTGCGCTTTTTTTGTATTTCCTAAAGGAATAAAAAGAGAATCATTCAAAAATATTAAGATTTTAGTGAGAACTGATCATTTAAAAACTATCGAAATCTAATATATTTTTATAAAATTTAAGCTTTATTCGAAAAACACTCGATATATTTTTATTTATTTGACAGCGTGGTCTCATCTTACTTTTACGATTATTTAACTTTTAGAATCCGTTACACATTTTAAAAATCCTCAATCCAATATTAGCTTATGAGATAGTTCACGATATTGGAACCCAAAAATAGACTATCGATAATTTTATAAATTTTCTAAGTTCTGCTTCAAATAGTTTCCCTCCAATTCATGATGAAAGTCCTACAAAAGAAATCGTTATTTAAAAAATAAAAACCAATTTTGAAATTTTAAACTCAATATTCGTAAGCATTAAAATTAATATGACAATCACGTACACAATCAAAAAATCCTTATAATAAAGTTCTGATATTCATTATATCCATAAGCACAACTACACTAATTTACCTTCAGGTTTAACCCAACAAATTCGGAATAAACTTTTAGCTAAAGTTTCTTATGAAGAATACAAAAAAACACATTTTATTAATTTTCCTATCAAAAAAATTACCCCAATATAATTCTCTACAGCAACTTAAATGTCCTTTGAGTAATAAATTGATCTAAGTTGAAAATCAATGTTCCTAATTTCTATGAGGTTCGTAAATGCTATTTTTCAACATAAAAAAAATATAAGAGAACATTAAAAATAAGCACTTGATTTTTATAACTGTTTTTTTGTGTGTGTAATAAAATCACACAACACGCTATAGGATAATTTTATATATCAACAAACATTTCTATGAAGGAAAAAAAAAGAACATTTGAATTACTAAACAACTTCCTTATACATCAAACTTAAGTAGGCATTTGCTCGTCATAAAATAATATCAAATTCACCCTCTTCTTTCGAAGAAATACAATCTATCCTCTGTAGGTCGCTGGGTCTGATTAACATCTCAATTTCGCCACATAAATCCATAAATGCGCTCGGCATACGATTTACAAAAGGACTTTGTTCGCACAAAACTAACTAACTATAACGACTTCCTGGAAATCGATCCATATATTGTCGATGACAATAATAATATCCTTTCGAGCAACAATGTCCTGTGTTCACTTTCTCTCTATACCGCTTTTAGATATATGTAGATAGATATACTGTTATCGTTGCAGTAAAACTAAATCCCATTTTGAGAAATTATATTTATGGAGGTGAACACGCTAATCCTTATGCCATCAGCATTTCAAAGCAACATGTATACATACGTATAAACTACATAGCACTATTCTCGCAGCAGTATGTTGCAATATGTTGTGTTTAGTACACGATGCGGGGAAATATAGCTTAGCTTAGATTTGTGTCCTTTCAACGAGAAATCCTCATTAGCTAGATGAGCTAACATATGGATCGTTGTTATAGTCCTTCTGACATCATATACGAAGGACATAACTTTATTTCCTTTTTTTGCTATTTTGTGTTGTTTTCTATATTCGTCCTTTCCATATGCAGACAGACAGCCAGGATATCTTCCGAAAAGTAATTTTATAGAAGCCACAAGAAAATTGATTCGTTATTTGTCCAGGATCGTTGTTATAGTTTTTTCCGATGATTTATCGTAAAAATAGTGTCGCTTCGAGCTATGTATGATGTATGACGTATTAGCAGGCTACTGTGTGATGCTAATCCTCTCGGTATTACGACTTGTTTCCTTTATTTAATATTTTTTTTCGAACTCTGCCACTCTGATCTGACTTTGACTAATTCTTTTTCGACGAATGAAATCTGATCTTATACTCGCAGTCCCCAGCTTGTCGTATGCCTTTTTTTGATTTTCATGTTACTTAATAGAATATCAGCCGCAGGACCTCAAATTTGTCAAGGATATGATATGTCTGCTGTACATTCATGTTCTGGTAAATATTCCGCATGTTGACACGCTTTTTGTGTGGTTCACTTCGATTGAATTATTTTCTTGAGAAACTCTGTCTGTTTCGTCTTATTTTTTTTTTTGTTGGGGCAAAGAAAGGTGATTTATTTTAATTATATCCTGTGGCAGGAAAAGTCTAATAATTACGCATATGGGGATTTTCTTCCTTTATGTTTTTGTTGGTTGTCAACGAGAGCGCATACGAAGCGTGTAAACAGCCTGAAACAATGCGTGTTTAGTGTGTGTGTGCCAGAGATGGATAAATGGAAATTGTAGGATATTTTAGCTGGAAACTAATTGGAAATGAATTAGTTATGCTATTTGTCAGATGTTAACATATTTTCTCCAAATAATATCTACATATGTATGAAGTTATTGTGAAAATTAAATGTAAGATTTTGTGTTGCGTGTATGTTCGTTTTTCTCGTGGGATTCATTCACCTGCTTTTTCGTCTTGGGTGGAGCCAGGTTAGTACACACTTTTATATTCCTCCTTCCCATATTGAAGTCCTCATTGAATATGGGTAGGTAAGGCAGGTAAGGGTAGGGTATACATTATTTTGGCATCTAACACAAACATATTCAAACAAACGAAAATCATAATAATTGTCATATGAAAGAATACACCATAAATTATGAACAGGACATGAAAGGTGGGCGCAATTTTACAAACAAACAAGGTTTGGTGAAAGATTGGGGCTATACAAAAAAGAACACCCAAATAAAGAACATTATCGTTCCTTCAGACGAGACGGTATAGGTACAGAGGGTCTTGTATGAGGGAGGGTAAAAGTATGATTCCTTCTCATTCGAAGCAGTTATTTATGATCTAAACTTTTGACAATAACACTACGTCCCTCCAGGCAGCAGGGAAGCTAAGGTTCAACTCCAGCCATTATGAAAAAAAGGGTTGGGAACTGTAAACAGGTGATGGGGTTTGAAAGAGAACAGGTATCATGATATTTGAGGGGTGGTGTGAATATGTTTATACATCAAAGTAGAGTGAGTTGTATTTAGTTGCTATACGAAAAGGCTTTAAATGGAAGGAACATTTTATTGTTGTTTTTTTAAATTAGTAACGTCTCACGTTGGGCGCCATTTTTGTTTTTCTTCTGTAAATAGGCAACAATGGAATTAAAGAAGTGCAAAAAACTTAAAGCGAAAGGCTTCTTCAAATCAGATGTTACTCTTAACTTACCCACGATTCTTGCGGTTTTGAAACTTTCCAAACATCAAACAAGCAATGAGGTATACTGTAAGAATTCTTTAATAAAAAGAGCTTGAAAAAAAAGACGTAAGTGGAAGAGCTAATATTTTACAAAAACTTTGGCAATTTTACTTCTACTTTTAAGGAAATACTCTAAAAAAACGTACACATTTTAAAAGTGGGCGTAGCAGAATAACCTTTTAGAAACCTCTTCTGAAAATTTCATCTAAATCGTTAAAACCGTTTTTCAGAATAAATGAGGTAGAAGAAGGGAAAGTGACCAGAAATTGCTTAAATCCTGTTGTAGTTGCTTTTTGATCAATCGAAATTATGTAACCCAGAATGGAAACCGTGGAACTGTTTCTCAATACAAAAAAGTTGCGTTCTTGGAATCTCTGTTTCTGAAAAACTAACTGATTTAAAAGTAGGTGTGGCATTGCATAATTTTTACTCAAAATACTTTTATCTTCTTTGTAAAATTAAGATAAGTCGGGCAACTTCTTCAGGATCTGGAGTGCTTTATAAATAGTCCAGTTAATAAAGGTTTTCACCTCAAAAAAATTCAACAGTTTTGAAAATTGGCACACTTATTAAGGGATGTCTGATGATGACCCAAAAAAAAGTCCCCAAGAATCCGACATGAGCTCTAGCAGCAGTTAAGAGAAACATGGAGTTTGTTTCAGTTTTTCACGTTTATCTCGGAAACTATTTGTCGTATCAAAAAATTTTGTTCCACAAAATTAAAGCTCATTAAATTTTATGAATTTTTTATCGGCATTTAAGGAAAACATGTGATGATTTTTTCAAACACCTTGATAATGATTGTGTACCTTAAACCCTAAAAACGTTTCTGGAAACTCTTTAAAGAAAACGGACATTGAAAATAGAAAAAAGAAGTGCATCGCAATTGGGCATAGCATTATGTCAGATGTGCGTCCCAGATCATTCATGTCTCCAATGGTAAGCAGCCTTGCCTTATTTATATACAGAAAGCTTGGTTCTAAGAAGTTGGTAAACCTTATATCAAGCTTTAGGGTTTTGTTCTTCATACTATGAAGCTCAGTTGTTGGAGATATTTGACACACGCGACCAGATTTCAGCGGTTTATTTAACCAATTTGTGTTTGATAATGCCAGAACGTTAGATGAAATACATTTCATTCTTTGGGCGGAATAAGATGCATCGCTTCATCTACTTCCATAGGAAAAGAAACCGACACACTAATGCAAAAGCTGAAAAAACTACCTTGTGCTAAATCAACTAAAGAACTTGGAGTACTTCTTTTAAAAACATTTCAGAAAACAGATGGCGGATTAGTTTTTGAGAGTAAGAATGTGTGTTCCGAAGAAATGTTGCAGCCAAAACCATGTGACACTCTTTGATTGGCATCAAAGTTTATTGGCATTTACGATGTTCCAGGATGGAAAGGGTATATGCACTCAATAACAACAGGCTTGTTTAGTGCAAAAACTAAAATCATTCTTCTTCCATTCATAAACTCTCCACCAACCGACTATAATACACTTTACAATGCATTGCACTATACTGGCAGTTTGTGTGACAAATTTGACCAAAAATGCCTGGTGGTAACATTTGACCAGCCTCTTTATATAAAAAGTAAAGAAATCGTAGCCACAACTTCATCTGAGTCCCGTCTATATCAAAATGCGTAGTCAGATTGGGTGGATTTCACCTGTTAATGTCCTATATTGGTTCAATAGGTTTTCTGATGAGTTGAAGTGGCCTTCAAGAGTTAATGAGTACTATATACGCCCCGGTTTCTGTAGAAAAGATGCTGCAAGGAAAAGCTTTCGCTAGAGCAGTTCGTGCTTTAATACTAATACAGACATCTTTAGCTAATATAATAATGGAACAAGTCGACCTTAGTCAACATGAATTAGAGGAAATCCAAAATCTCACGTAAAATTTTCTTGATGAGTCTCCTTAGTTATGTGCACTAAAACAAAACCCTCATTTGATCCATCTTAGTGAGAAACTACAAACAAATCTTAACAAACTCAAATCTAATGGACCAACAGCAGCCCCATGGATTCAGTTGTTTAATATGATAACATTGCTTAAAGATTTTATTCACGCTGAGCGGTCTGGCGATTGGAATTCCCATAATTAACTGTGTGAAGAATATGATTCCATATTTCCATGCCGCCGGACACTTCTCGTAAGCCAAATCATGTCACCTGTATTTGCAGGACATGATAAAACTGGCTTCTGTGATGACCCCAGATGGATTTAAAAACTTTGCCCAAGTGGGTTACTTTACTATGAGAAGAACTGACCGATTTTGGACAGGGGTGTGGTCGGACCAGACAATTGAACAAACTCTAATGCGTCGAATGAAGAGTATGGGTGGCTTGATACGAGGGCGTGAATCACTGGAATCACTGATAGTGTACTTACCAAATGGGTTCTAGGGCTGACCGCTACTCATGAAATTTGCTCATCACTCGAAGAATTCACTGCCGTTCTTTTTTCTACTAGTCAGCAACATAAAGATTTTTGGGAGGCACGTAAAATTAGATAGACATTGCAAAGCTGTCAAATTAGTTCCAAAGTCATCCTCCATTTCCAGTTACATATGAAATCATGTCAATAGCGAGTGGCATCGTTGGAGATGATAAAGTAACTTGCTACAATGCTTATTTTTTTTTTTTTTTTTAAATAAGCGCACACTTAAGGGGATATTACTACCCTTATTATGTAAAGACACAGTGTGAGCACTAGGAAGAGGAGAGAGAGGTTGAAAGGAGGTGTCGGTGCACATTGGTTTTGAATTCCTGAATATTGCAATGGCTGGGAAAAACAGAGTGTGGTAAGGCATTCCACATTCGCGTAGTACGGCTAAGGAACGAATCTCTGTACTTGACAGTACGACCGAAGTTGGGATCGAGGGTAAACTGATGAGCATTCCTAGAAGCGCGAGTATTACGGTTGAACTGTTTAAGGGGAGGAATGCAACTGGCTATTTCTCTTGAGCACAAACCGTTAAAATAACGGTAAAAAAGCGTGAGACAAGAAACTTTACGACGATGTTCAAGCCACGTAAATGACCCTATGATGGTGTTATCACCGATTAATTTAAATGATCTACGTTCAATGCTGTCCAAGAGGCTTAAGTAGGTTGCAGGTGCACCAGCCCAGATATGGGAGTTATACTCAAGCTTTGGACGTATATAAGTTTTGTAGATAACAGCCAGATCAGAGGGGGAGAAAAACTTCTTGCATCGACTTAGAAAACCCAAACATCTTGCGGCATTTTTGGCGACATCGCGTATGTGGTCGTTCCACAAAAGGTGGTTGGTGATACACATACCCAGAATATCGAGATGTTCAGTCTCCTCGATGCAAGCGCCATCCATGGATAATGGCAAGGAGGGAGTATCTCGCTTTAACGATACAAGACAGCATTGCGTTTTCGAAGCATTAAATTCCACGCGGTTTTTTATCTCCCATTCAAGAATGCTGTTTAGGTCGGAATTTAATGAGCTTATCATATTTTGTTGTTGCAGTTCCACATCCGAAGAAGAGGGATGTGATTCTGAAAACGAATATGAAAAGCTGAGAGTACTATCGTCAGCGAAACAATGTATTGGATTAGAAGTTGCAGACAGGAGATCATTAATAAAAAATGAGAAAGAGTGTTGGAGATAGAACAGAGCCCTGGGGCACACCAGCATTTATTATGTGGTTTTCAGACTTGAACCCATCCAATACAATACTACTTGTATTGAACGATCCGAAAGATAGTTACTAATCCAATGAAGCAGCGATTCGTGAAAACCGAAAGCACGCATTTTCGATAAGAGAGCCTGATGCCAAACTCTATCAAATGCTTTTTAAATATCAAGTGCAATAATCTTACTTTCTCCAAAACGATGTAAAGATTTGCTCCACTTTTCGGTGAGATGGACCATGAGATCACCAGTGGACCTATTGCTGCGAAAGCCGTACTGCCGGTCATTAAGAAGCTTTCGGTCTTCGAGATATTTCTTAAGCTGATAATTTACCAGCGTTTCCATGACCTTGGAAAGAAGGGACGTAAGTGCAATCGGTCGATAATTAGAGGGTGCGGAAGATTCGCCTTTTTTGGGAATAGGCTGGACAAATGCAGTTTTCCATCCGCTCGGAACGAGACCAGAGGAGTAGGACAGATGAAAAAGCTTACGCAGTGGTTTTGCAAGCGTTGAAGAACACCTCTTCAGAACAATAGCGGGGATACCATCCGGACCAGCGGATTTATGTGTATTAAGATCTCTTAGGACTCTCGCCACAGTACGAGTGCGAAAAAAGATTGGCCCCATAGAATCACTAACGCGCTCGATGACAGGCGGAGTCATAACACTCACTGGCAGCGTTGAGTTGGCGGCGAACTGCCTAACGAAGAGATTAGCTTTCTCTAAAGAACTTACAAATGGAGTGTCATTGACAACGAGCGTAGGAACCGAGGAAGAGGAAGAATTCCTCATGTTTTTTACAAATGACCAAATATATTTTCTAGGCATGCAGGCAATGAGCCATATAGAGGGCCAACGACATTTACCAATTAATGCATACCATAGTTTTTTAGGAAATTTAATAAGCTTTCTTTTCGTGTGAAAAAAACACATTATTTTATTTATTTATTTTACAAACTAAAACAACTACAAACAAATTAGTGCCATATTTCTCTAGGAAATTTAATAAGCTTAAATTTTGTAAAACATTATTTTTTGATACGACAAATAGTTTTCAAGATAAACCCGAAAAACCGAAAAAAACGTATGTTTCTCTTCACTGCCGCTAGTTTATAAAAACTATAAGAGATACGAAAAAATTAATGAAAGCTTTTTTTCATAAATTTTTTTGTTTTCAAAATTTCAGATTTTTGTCAAAAAAAAAACCTTATTGCAAGCTTAGAATGTTACGTTGCTACAGAAGATGCCGGAGGAAATATGACTTATATAACTAAGATAAAAAGAAGTGGTCCTAACTGGATCTCCTGAAGAACCTCAACTATGTTTTTCCAATCAAAGCCGTTATGAATGCTATTATGAAAGAGACTTTAAAAGTTACCTGCTAAGGCCTTATTAAAAACAGCGCTGAAGTATGAATAATAAGTAATAAAGGAGGTGATTTAAATTCCTTCTACCTAAACGCTTTTTTTCCGTAAATCTAGGGTAGAAAATGTAGGAGTTCAACAAATCAACCTTAAGAATATTCTTTATCAATGCAAAATTTGTCATTTTTTTATTTGAAAAAGCAATGAGAAAAAGTTCTAAAAGAGTTATTAAGAAACTGAAGAACTGATTCAGTGAAACCAATAAGCAATAAAATTGGGCGTGGCAGTGGGCGTATTTCATTTAAAACTAAAGCTTTATCGTTCTGTTAATGAGTATTTTGTTGCATGATTGGATTTTGTAAAGAACGCTTGATTTCCATCCCTTAAATAAATAATAATTATAACCATCTCCGCTATTATTTTAAATCCCTGCTGGTGATGATGATATGATGGTGTCTGACATTTTCAACCATTTGTAAAAGTATAATTCTATTCAAAGGCAATAATCATTATTTCCATCATCGTTTATTTCATGCATCACTTAATAATTTCCCATTCGTTTAGTTGGTATTGTAAGTGAATTCTTAAAGACATCATATCCTCCTAAAGGCTGAGTGAATATTATAAACGGTCTTTTGCCTTCAGGCTGAAATTCGAAACCAATATTCGCTTCACTTTGCATCCTTTGCCCATCGCATAGTCGTCCGTCCACCCTTTCCTTGTTTTCAATCAAGAAAGATAATCATTTTCGATTTACACTGGCTAATTTATACTGCATTTGCATAACGTAAATAATATCTATCTACGAGTATCTATGGCCCCTTTTCAGCCCTTTTCCCGCACTATAACCTTTCAAGTCATCATAATAGATATCTATGTGCTTCTATATGCGTTCCATTGCTTATGCTTAGACCGACTCGACTGCTCAAAATGATAATGATCAATTTGTAATTATAATTTTATCCTTATATAGTAGTGATAGTGATGGTGATGCTAATGTTGATGTTGTGACGCTGGCGCTGGCGCTGACTGTCTCACGCAGCATATGCAAGCAAGGCTATCGCTCTTAGTTCATCTCGCACTCTTAATTGTGCGTGTAGATAATTTCCCCAAAGCAGCATTAAGCCCAAAACAACAAAAGATTCGTCTTACATACAGATAGATGTATTGTTTTATCCGTTAGATACTTTTGTATCTTTCTGTCTGTCTGAACGTTCGTAACGTAGGCATAAAGACAATAAAGCCGGATGAATAACAAACGGTTATCTACCGACCAAACTCTCGCTCTTCTTCTCTTATCACAGCTCCCGCGCACACAATAAACCTTAACCCGTACCCGTATCCGCTCCGCACCCGTACCCGACATCATATCGCAGACAAATAGAAACAACAAGGCGTGTTATAATTTCGTGTCATATCCTGGTTTTCAGGAAGCAAGAAATTTGAAGAAGGAAATTTCCAGGACGATATGACGATGCCAGCTAGCGCAACGTTGAGAGGAGAGAACATTCGCGATAGGCAATTATCTGCCAAAAGCCCAAGCTCACTGTGTGTATCTTTTCCTGGTACTGGCTCAAAACATTGTTAGAGGGAGGTAACGACGCCGACGACGACGACGAGTACGTGTTCATAAATTACAGTGCCAATGTCAGGAAACAGTTTGCGGCGTTGAAATACCCAAGCTCAAGCTTCTGATGGTGGAAGTGGAACCGAAACGTGGTAAATGGAAGATTGAAGGTGGGACCGAAGTGGAGTAAAGTGAAGTGACTTTTGGAGGAGACGAGAATAAAGAAGGTCTAACCGAATCGCTTGATTCACGTTCTCGGGAATCCTTGTTTGCTTTATTGCTCGCAAGGGGAATAATATCTTCTTTTTTTCTGTTGATACCGTACAGCCGCAGTACTCCATCATGCAATTGAAGAAGTATACGAGAGTATCATTTTATAGAAGACTATCTGTTTCGTATAAATTGCGCTAGGAACTCGTTTAATTCATATGAATTTGAATATAAACTCGTACATCCGTATATGGAAGGAGGTTTTGGAATTGGAATTGGAATTTGAAGGTATACGAGCATAGGAACGCGTTTATAATGCATGTTAGCATATTCGATTGTTATCTTTCCGCAACAACGAACAACGACGAACGACGACAAGGATTGCGTGTTACTCGAATATTCGTCGGGACACGTAACAAGAATTTGTCTTTTCGCCCATTCATATATGAAGAGGAAGATTAGGTGCTTTTCGTATTACTTATAAATTTTTGTTTGTAGGGTGATATGGCATTTTTTATTTACTGAAATAAGAGGAGATGTTTTTTTAAATATTTATTGTTTTGTTGATAAAACATATAAAATTGAGGTTTCTTTGTTGGATATTTAACTTAACTGAAGTTAGTTTTGTTTCAGCGTCGTAGAAAGAGTTCTAAAATAAGCGGTGTCATTTTGAATATAACGATTTTTGGGCATCTATTAAGTTTAAAATTATAATTTTTTGATATTTGACAAGTTAACACTATGGCATTACTAAAAATGCAATGATGAACAGGGCTATCCATTTTCGGTTTCAAAAGTAAACGTAAATAAAATACATAATAGATATTTTTTCCATGATATTTCTTTATTATTTTAGAGTCTGAACGTTGAAATTATGTGTGAAACCACTTTTTGATACATATTTGGCGGTATCTCAGCCATAACTTAACGAGGGTTGGTTTTTAAGTACTCAAGAAATAAAGGTTTATCTGCATAAACACGGTCTTTCACGTAGCCCCACAAAAAAGTCCAGCAGTATCAAATCGCATAATCTTGGTGGCCAATTGATATCGCCATGACGGGATATTACGCGGCCAGGAAATGTTTCTTGTAATAAAGCCATATTCGCTCGAGTTGTGTGGCATGTTGAAACCACATATTCTCCAAGTCGTATTCTTCAATAACAAGCAAAAAAAAGTCGGTTATAATATGACCAAAAAGCTCCGAATTGACGGTATAACAGTCGTTCCATCGTCCTTTTCGAAGAAATAAGGTCAAATCACACCTCCGGACCAAAGAGCGCACCAAACCGAGACTTTTTGTGGATGTATTGGCATCTCTTCAATTACTTAAGGATTCTCAGGACCCCAAATACGATAATCTATTTTTTATTTACCCACCGAGTGAGACATGCGCTTGTTCGAAAAATCGCCGTCCACAACCTGTTGTAGGTGGATGTAGGTGTAGATCCAAATGCAAAATACGCCATAATGTGCCGTAAGACAGTCCTAATTCCTGAGAACTCCGAGGAATCGACATATTCGGGTCTTCGGCAATACTTTCACTTGGAGCAGCAATATTTTCAGTGGTACAAGCGAAACGATGATGCACAAGCCTTACAATATCTAAAACCAATCCAGTCTCTGCAAATTTCTTCACAATTTTGCCAATTGCTTGCGTAGTTGGAGGATTATGTAAACCATAATCTCCTCTTAAAGCACGATATGTGGCTGTGGCAGAACCACCATCTTTCTACTAGGTTTTTAAAATTTGTATGCGTTGTGCGATAGTTAAGCGATACATTTTCGTAAATAACAGACTTTCAACTGACAAACAAAAAATTGTTTTAACAACTTAATTTGACAGAAGTCGAATTAAAGCCCTATACTTTTAAAACCACAAAATGGATAACCCGTTACAGTATAATGTAATAAATAATTTATATTAATAAAGAAAAAGTTAATCAGACATTTTTGATTCTGTGTATATTTTTTAAATCTCAAATAAATGTCTACATGTTTTTTACCTCTGGTAATTAATAAAGGGTCAAAACATTAACAAAAAATTGGAATAAAATATTTTGACTAAGTTATTCAAAAAAAAAAAATTTAAAAACATTACATTTTTGATATCTAATTAGTGCGAGAAATAGAAAGGTTCAAGGACATGAAAGTAGTGTGGTTCACATCAGCCTCCTTATTTTGGTTATAAGATGAACAGGTGTTTTCTGTACAAATCCTTATACATATTATGGTTTAATGATAAAGTAGCCTCTTTGACTAAAAGTTTAAAGTTATTTTTTATTAACTCAACCATTAAATTAGTCTTCTTCTTTGACATCTTTTAAACTTATTAAAGTCTTTAGGCCTTGAAGTCCACACTTAAATGAAAAAAAAACATCATATTGGCTCACAAAGACTTTCAGTGTCTTACTTACACATTTTCTAACATAGCAATATCTTTTAATTTTTTCTTTTCAAGACAAACTCAAAGAAATTCAAGAGAATCACTTTCAGACATAAAAATGAAGAAGAGAAAAAAACAAATACAAGCGACTGAACTAGTCTTACGAGGATAAGTTTTTTCAAAGGACTTTTGATATATACATAAAGGGATAGTTACATGAAGGCAATTTAATTATATTATTATCAACCAACTAACAACCCTGAACTGTCCTTGAATACTTACGCTTCTTTTCCCAAAGGTATACAAGCACGAGTATGTATACAATGTACATTCTACCACAAAAGTATAGTAACAAGTTCTTCAAAGCTTTATATACATACATAGGTATATGATGGGTAAGGGTGTGTTTTAATGTAAAATGTTGCAAGCCCCAAAGTCACGTTCATTACTAAGATATTACTAATTATAATGCGAAACAAAACTTGAACATGAAAAACACACACCAGAGAGAGTGCGAAGAGAGGAGAAGAGAAGATAACTCAGAAGAAAAGAATCCACTTTATTCAAGGACCTACAATTAGTTTTGTTCTTCTGAAATAGCTATGCGAAGAGAAAGATTTTTATATCCCCAAGGATACCTATATTGCATTTTGCATCACTCGTTGCACTATTCATAAAGTTCATTACCATCCTCCACAGAGACAAAGCGTAAAGGGAAAGGTGGTGAAAGGGGGGCAGATAGGAGAAAAGGAAGAATGAAAGGATTCTCCTCATATTCCACAAGGCAAAGACATACCTACGATGATGTGTGTGTTTTTCAAATTTCTAAAGCTAAATAGATAAAAGGCAACTTAACAATTCACACTTCAACGCCCACACCCACGCCCACGCCCACTTTATACCTTCCTAGCTCTTTCCCCGACCTTCTCGTTCTTGGTGCTTGTGCACATTTAAAAGTGTCATTCACATGAAACACATTTTGTGAGTTATTTTCATGTTTTTTTTTTTTAATTTTTGTTTGAATAAACTACAACTAAGGATCTTCTGAGCTTCTGAGCTTCACGCCTTCATCATCTAAGCAACAACTGCTGCCTCTCTCTGTGCTGTGCTCCTGCTGAAACAACAAGGATAAATGTGAATGAATGATAAAACGCTTGGTAAGTCTAGGACTATATAACTAGGTACAACGAAGAATTTCTCTATGAAAAGCACCGAATTAAAGTCCTGCAGACCGTGAAACCCTTATTATTCATACCTGACTGCGAATAATAAAGGATAATAAAGACAAACACACACACATACATCACATTCAGCGAAGCATCAACAGCAAAGGCATATAAGTGAGTCGCATATACAGGAAACAAACAAAACGTCAGAATTTTTCACCAGTGAATTGATGATTATGATGAATCTAACTCCTTAAGGATTCCACGTCCTCACTCGTGTTTGTTAAGGTTCGTCACGCTTTAAGTCCTTTTATTTTATTTTCTCTTTTTTTGTTTTTTCTTTGTGTTTTTGTGCTTTAGCTTGTATTTGCTGCTTGCGCGAATATTGTGTACCTATACTCGGTATCTAAAGAATATCCTGATGCGTCAATGTGCGCGATGGTAATGAAATTTCACTTCATATTCTCAAAAAAAAAAAAACAAACTGAAAACAGAAAACTCAAAAGGACCTATCTATGGAGGTAAAATTTTGTTTTGATGCCTTTGCTGGTATTTTGTTCAGTTTTGTTCAATGGAAATGTTTCGCGTTATTAAGTTGATGGATTGTATCTCGTGTGAGGCAAACGAGCGCACGCTAAGAATAATTTTCCTTTTTTTTGAAATAAACAATTGCTAAGTGGTAAGGAACGGATATCGTTCTGTGTCAATGAGCTCACATACATAAAATATAGTGAAAAGGATGGGGTTAAGAGCTGTCATATTGAAATTGTTGTAAGGGGATGGGTATAGTAGTTGTTGGGTATTTTATGTTTTGTCATGAAATAATAATGAACTGACATGGTGTCTCTCTGTGCACAATGAGCCTCCTCGCTCTGGAGTCTCTGGAGTCTCTGGAGTCCTTTTTTCCTGCTGATTGTTTTGTCTTTTGTACAAACAACATATCAAGCATTTGGTATATTTGAGCTATGGGAAATGAAAAAAACACTTTTGTGATGCAGTGTTTTGAACTTTTTGGTATTATAAATGAAAGGAAAAATAAATAAGTATTAAAAAACAAATATTTTTTCAGTTATTTAAAAGGGTATTGTATAGTTTTGTTTTATTCTTTTTATTATGATGTTGAAGAATATGATAATTGAGGTAAGTGAATGGAATGGAATTCATTATTATGTTTTCATTAGTCATTTTAATTCTTTTTTGAAAATTAAATGAATGAAATTATTCATAGCAAAATGAATTAGCAAATCTATAAGTGGTCGGTGGCGTATACGTAACTTAAGAACAACTTTGAAATTCAACACAAATGTTTGGGATGCGATCCCTACTGAATAACTTCCCATTTCCCATTGATGGTATTTTAATAATCCCATAAAAAAGAACTTCTAAGAGTATTTGATCAAACATTTAAGTTTAAGCTATTTTCCAACAATTTTGAAATATTTTTAGCAGGTTTTTATTTATTGCATGAAAAACCTATATACATTAACCCGAATGCTTATCCACGTCATAGGTGGTGGGTAAGGATTTGGGATCTTTGCGAGGATGACATAGTTATAAAATCACTGAGATATTGGGGTTAACGATTGAGGAGTATCTTTGAGAGTAGTTGTAATAAACGGTACTTAGGAACATTTTCAAAATTCATGTTTAATAGGTTTTTGGAAAATCTAGATACACTGCAATATCTTTTTAGCGCACCAGGCTGTTAAAAGCGATGTTTAACTTACTTTTACTGACGGAATCGCAATGTGAATACATTTTCGAAACCATAAATGAGTTTAGGTAAGATCAGCGTTCTCGCTGATAACATCCGCACTCTTATAGGCGAAGGATGCCATACGCCTTCAACACAGTTATGTTGATGTGTTTGTTCCTGGTTAAAGTTCGATTGAACACCATACATAGATTCATAGCGATTTCAACCTTTTTAAATTGAAGACCTTCGTAAGAGCACCGGAGGAAAGCAAGAAAGATCAACAACTTTCTTTGAAATTACAAGGCTAACATATTTCTTAGGATTTAATAGCAGACAATTTTTTTTCTGTGACCAACATCCGATTTGGTCTAGATCTTCAATAAGACGGCTTACACCATGTTCTATAAGCTCTGATGGGCAACTCAAATGCATTTGCATAATCATCAGCATTAATGTGGATTGAACTATTGTTTACAACTGATGGGAATTTACAAAGAGTGAAAATAACAAAGGACCCAGACTCGAACCTTGTGGAACACCGCTAGAGATTGGGAGAAGTTCAGATAAAATCGTTGTTCAATTGATCTGCTTGCATTCGATCTGTTAAGTAGGAACGCAAAAGTTTAACAACACAAAATGAGAAAATAAAATGTCGAAAGAATTTTTCGCATAAAACTAAGTGATCAACCATATCGAATGTCTTCGAAACAAAAAGTTTATATTATTTGTATCTTAATCTTGTCGTAAATCTTCCATTTCCTAAAGTAAAGATATGATACAAGTATAACCTTTCCGATAACCAGATTATTTAAGTGTCAGTAAGTTTGTAGAACCGAGACATTTGGTCATTTGATTTTTCAGGATTCTCTTCAAAATTTGAGAATTTTTTTTGGTAAAATCTTTGCTTGGTAAAATCTTTGCTTGTTTTCCATTGATCTGGATATTTACCTGAAGTTAAAATAGTGTTGAAAATGTATGTTGCGAAAGGTAAGACGATTGGCAATATCAGGTTAAGAAATTTTGGACAAATCTAAAATTTATTGAGTTTATCTAACAAAAGTTATTTAAAAATAACAAAAATATGTAAAATTCTGTAAAAGTAAAAGTGAATTTCTTCATTAATTATGAATATACATATACATACGTTTAAGTCGAAATCATAATATAATAATTTGATATATAAAGGGTTATGCATTTTGCGGTTTCAAAAGTGTACTTATAGCATAGTAGTTTAGGGCTTTAATTCAACATCTGTCAAACTAAGTTGTTAAACAAATTTTTTTTTGTCAGATAAAAGTCTGACTATTACGAAAATGGATCGCTTAACTATCGCACAACGCATAAAAAAATAAATTGTTAAAACCTACTAGAAAGATGGTGGCTCTGCCACTGGATTGGTTACAGATATTGTAATGCCTATGCATCATCGTTTTACTTGTACCACTGAAAATATGTGTCGATTCCTCGGAGTTCTCAGGAATTAGGACTGTCTTACAGCACATTATGGTGTATTTTGCATTTGGATCTACACCTACATCCATTAAAAGTCCAACTCACACAACAACTGAAGCCAGCTGACCATTGACAACGTCGAAGATACGTCGAATGGGTGCTTGAACAACAGGCGGTGAACGGCGATTTTTCGAACAAAATTTTCTTCAGCGACGAAGCACATTTCTCACTCGGTGGCTATTTGGTGCGCTCTTTGGACCGCATCAGGAATGATTGGACCTTACTTCTTCGAAAAGGACAATGGAAAGACTGTCACCGTCAATTCAGATCGTTATGGTCATATGAAAACCAACTTTTGTTTTACCTGCTATTGAAGAATACGAATTGGAAAGTATATGTGGTTTCAACAAGATGGCGGTGCCACATGCCACACAACTCGAGCGAATATAGCTTTATTGCAAGAGACATTTCCTGGCTGCGTAATATCCCGTCGCAGCGATATCAACTGGCCATCAATATCATGCGATTTGACACCGCTTGATGAACCCTTAACTCTTGAGCACCTAAAAACCAACATTCGTCAAGTTATGGCTGAGATACCGCCCATCGAAAATTACCTCTAAAGAATCGATAAGTAATTTAAGTTAGGTGGCTCAACAGTCCGTTGAGAACTAGGGTCAGTGACTTACAACTCTCGACCATTCCTGTGTGCGAGTAATGCTGTCAGGGATAGAAGGGACCTACAGTTTTAAGCCGAATCCTAAGGGCTAATTTGAGAAAGCACTTTTCATGACGAGAATGACTCTTGAAGAATTTGTCAATTCCTCGCAAGAGACAGTACCCGTGAAAGAAACTTTAGATGACATAGACCGGGATCGAACCAAGACCTCTGGCATGACAGTCCAACGTACTAACCATAATGCCACGGGCACTACTACTACTACTACTAAAGAATCGATTCTTGCAACAATTTGCGTGTCGGTCATTTAAATGATGTTGTGTTTTTATAACAAAAAAGAGGCTGGGATACGACCCACACTGATAACTTCCCATCCCGTCTGTCGATTTGTCTTGCTTAAAAGTTTGTCTATATGTATCAATTTTCACCAAATTTGCGTACTATTTTTTGTAGATTTTATTTTTTATGAAAAAACGGAATGTTTTATTTTTATAAAAAAAAAATACTGAATATCGAAAACAATATTTTCTGTGAAATAAAATAAGTTTGAAGCCAATATTTTTCATTTTTGAAAAGCTACTTGAGTCGAAAGTAAATTTTTACCAAGTTTAAGTATTGTTAGTTAGGTTTTTATTTTTTGTAAAAAAAAAACTGTCAATTCGATTTTTCTCAAAATTTTATCGAATGTTGAAAACAATATTTCTTATAAGTTGAAATTAGTTAGAAGCCATTATCTCTAGTTTTTGAAAAGATATTTAAGTCAAAAATCAATTTTTACCAACTTTTGTTAAATTTTTTTTAGGTTTTTAATTTTTTGTACAAAAGCTGTCAATTCGATTTTTTTTCAAAATTTTACTGAATGTTAACAACAATATTTTTTGAAAGATAAAAGTAGTTTAAAGCCAATATCTCAAAGTTTTGAAAAGATATTTGAGTCGAAAATCAATTTTTACCAACTTTTATAAATTTTTTTTTTAGCTTTTATTTTTTGTAAAAAGAACTGTCAATTCGATTTTTCTCAAAATGTTTCCTAATGTTGAAAACAATATTTTTTTCTTAAAGTAGTTAGAAGCTATTATCTCAGTTTATCAGATGTCAAAAACATGTTGCACAAAATTGTTTTGGAGATGAAATCATATTTAAGTCATAAAATTTTCGAGGTGACAAATTTTTTTTTCAGTTTTTTTGATTTATAAAAAAAACCGTTTATTGGATTTTTTCTAAAAATATACTTATTTTGTATCACGTTACAATATATAATTTAAAATTGAATGCAAGTCACTAGCGTCATTGCTGCATGAGATATTTAGGGTTACCCCAAATGTTCACCTGTTTTTTAAACTGCTATGGTAAAAAAACCACCCACGCAATTTTCTTGAGAGCCCTTTCTGCATCTTTCTTATTATCTGTATAACAAAATTTATCTGAAGTCGATATCTCTTCTGGTTCTTGAGCTATGGACGACGAAAAAAACGTCGCGAACGTACGGACGTACAAACGTACACACACACGCACGCACAGCCATCTTTCCAAAAAAAATTTATTTCGACTCTAGGGACCTTGAAACATCGAGAAATGTCAAAATTTTCAATTCGACAAATTGGACCCATTACAATAACTTCCTATGGGAAGTTAAAAAGAAATATCAGGAAAAAAAATATTTCGTAAGTGTTTTATTTACGTTTACTTTTGATACCGCAAAATGGATAACCCTGTATATTTTGAAAATGACTCAAAAAGTTTAGTTTAAATTGGGTTGAAGAATATGCTCAAAAAGAGTTGTAAGGATTGAATTATTTCAAAATAACTGCAGTTAACTCATGACTTTGACTTTTTTAGAAAACTCTTTTGGCATTAAAAATATCGTAAACTTTAAAAAAGTTGGTAGTTATTTTTAAAGTCATAACTTAAAATCAATTGCTTACTAACGGACTGCAATGAAATAAATTACTGACTTTTGAAATTTACTTAAATTTAAAATTGATTTTTAAATTACCTTAAGGTCTTTATAATAAATTCAAAAAGTATGCAACAAAATTGAAATCAAATGCGTCAATAATTGGAGAGATATTTGAGGTCAATCAATTTTTTCACATGTCTTTTAATTGCTATGATGTGAAAACCATTTCATAAAATTTGTGTGAAAGTCCTGGTTCTTGAGATATGGCAAACTGAAAAAAGTATCACACAGACATATCTTTAAAAACCCTTGATTTAGATTCTGGGGACCTTCAAACGTTGACAAATGTAAAAAATTTAAATTCGACAAATCGGACCGATTACAATAACTTCCTACACCTCCGGGAAGTACAAATGCAAACTTAAACAATAAAATCTTTTTCCAACTGAGAAGAAATACGATGGTAATCATGATTCCAAAATAGAACACCCTTTTCCTGTACATTCATTATACCTATTTTCTTGTAAATCACCTTGGCGTTGTGGCATTGCTTCAATGGTTTTCAAAATAAAGGTGTTTTGCACATGAGTGTGAGGAACTTGTTCTATTCAATTTTCAGAATCCTCGGTATTCTTAGTATTTTTAAATTTTAGCTAATATCAAACCTTGCTAAAACACACAAACTCAATTCTTTACTTCGTCTCATTTTACAATACGTTCGTATTATTTTCCTTCTAAGGACATAAAAAGTGTTATTTATTTTTCAATTCACAGAAAGTACAATGCTTTGTTCCACAATTGCACATCTGCACCAAAGCTATAATAAAATTAAAATTGACAAGAACCAAAATAATAAAATGAACAAAACAAAGCTTTAAGGAAAACACGCAGAAAAAAAAATTATAATAAAGTTAATAAAATATGCACCCCCCGTTTAAAGTTTAACAACTCCCCCTTTTTTTGTAAGCAAAGTTAAATAAAAAACAAAAAAAAAAACGAACTCTTTCATTACTTCGATAAGGAACTCTCAAAGTGAATGTTATCTGGCTCAAAACAAGTTACACGCGAAACAAAAAGAAATTGCATCATATAAATATTCGCGCCCTTTTGGCAGCTGAATCAACACCAAACGTTTAACGAAAAATTCCTTCCTCACCATCTCTTCTACCCATCTCATCCCCTCGAAAGTGTTTTTCGTCAGGAAAACAAAACGCCAACGCCAACCACTCGGGTACACATCAGCCCTCCCTTCAAAGAAACAAAAAACAATTTGATGACACACGTTCACTCGCCGCGCCGCACGTCCCATACCCAAACTCTCCACAAAAAGCGTTTTATATTATTCGCTTACGAAAAATCGTGATTGAAATTTTTAACGAATTTGTCGCGAAGCGCCCTCTGCCACGATTTCTTATCTCTTCCCATCTGAGCAATAAAAATCCGCCGAAACAAAAAACAAAAAAAACCTTAAGAAAAAGCTTACCTCCTTTGGGTCGGTCTCACACTTTTCGGCAATCAAGACGACACGACTCGACTATACCGCGGCGGTATGGTGACGCTGGTGTTCCTGCTTTTTATTGTTTATTGCAAATCGCACAATTATGGGGGTGGAACACCCCATGCTCTCCTCTATCACTGCCTGCTTCACTTGCTCCATGACACCATGTGGCTGCTTCACTTGAAAACTAATCCCACTTTTCAAATAGCAAAGGACTATTCTTGGTGTGTTTTTCTCCTGAAAAAAATAAAAAAAAATAATAATCGCATCAACGTTCACGTAGGGCGCAAGCAAAAGGATATATGAGCAGAATAGTGCACCTCTAGCTCTTTGTATACAACAGCTCTTCACTTCACACAGGATCAGGATCAGCAGTAGCTATATGTATATAGCTGATGGGTATATGTGATGTCCTTGGATTGTGTTGGCAATTGCAACGATTTTGTAATTTTCTCCTCTAGTGTCACATTCACACTCCCCACAGTGATTTCGAATGCAATGAGTGTTATCCTGTGATATATGAGTGTCAACTCCCATTGTTCCCCCAGAGGGCGGTCGGATCGTTTTCCTTTCAGTTCCTGGTTGCTGTAAACAGATTTATGAAAATTACTCCAAGTGTACGTGACTACTGCTGTACACTTGGGTTCGTTTTCAACAACAGCCACTATATCCCGCTCCCGCTTTTTAAACACTGACACTCCTCTTGCAGGAGCAGTAGCAACAGTAACTGTTACAACAGCAGTATAACCATAACAAGACGAGCAAACACGTTGCATTGCAAATTGCAACTGCGGTTGTAAAATAATTTCGTAAAGTCTCCTGGTAAAGGACATTTATCTAACAACTCGCGTCATTGGTCCGAAAAGATTAGTTCCACTCGATGTGATCTCTCTCAGATATCCTCCTCTCGTCTCCTCTGCTCTGCTAGAAGATAAATAGGAGTGCGGTGATGTGATGAAGTGCGGTATGGGAGGGGGCTTAAGTGGGTTGAGATCTTTCTCGTTGAGCACACGCTGATGATGGTTGGGGCATGAAAATCACCATCAGCAAAATTTATTCATTACTTACTCTCCGTCAGGACGACTTTTCTATGACCAAACCAACATGGTGACGATGACGATGAAGACGAAGACGAAGAAAGGAGAGTAGAGTTCATCCATCAGGAGAAAGTGTGCCTTCGCAGTTAATTTAATGGTTCGTAATTTTTCCATAAACAGAAAACACTCTTCTTATACCAAAAACAAAACAGCGCACAAAAACTTATGACCAAGCAATAAAGATTCGGCAGTAGCGCTGATGGTGGGTGATGGCAATGCTGAATAAATGGGGTTTTCATTTTTCTTCCCCTACAAAAAGTGTTCCATACAACATATTTTATGGTCGGTATCCGGAATAAATATTTCCCGCACCTATATAAATATTTTTTTTGTCGGGGTAAGAGAGTAGCTCAAAATGGAGAGGTAATTTCTGATGGGGCATAATGATTCCCTACCCCCTCCCTGTTCTAATACATACATAGTATCAAATTGTGTAGAGTCATGGTGGAAATTGATGCAGATCCCCTAATGAATTAGGAGTCTATTAAAATGCTAATTTAGTTTTGAGAAGCTTTGGGGTTGGTTCAACAAAACAGGAAGACAGGGGAGGTGGGGGTTCTGTGTTGTGAATTTAATATGGACAGTACACACTAGGGGTTTATTTAATAACATTTTCACAGGAAAAAGGAAATTCAGTTGAGTAAAACCTACATGGATGGGACGTCCCGTCCCGCCCACCCCCATCTCAACCACTCCACTGCTGCCGCACCGCGTCGCCTCCGGCCGGCGGGCGGAGATGAGCATTTCCCTCTTGATCATATAATGGTTTGAATTACTATATTCGCTTGTTGTTGTATTTTTTGAATTTGAGTTTTTATTACTAATGAAGAGAGTTTTGGTATTTAGGCAAAGTTAATTAAAGATTATGGAATGCATGTTTCATAAAGCATAAAGTTTTTGTTTTATTATATTGAAAATGTTTTGACCTTTAATTAAAATTAGTTGAAAATAATATATACGAGTTGAAGAGAGTCTAGCTATCTACTATTATTTTAGGGGGAATTTTCATTGGGGAATTCTAGAAAATAAATATAAGTTAGAATTTAAGGGATTAGAGTAATATGTTTGCAGACATAATAATATAATTCAAATAAGACAGGGAAGTCCTTAATAAAACCTGTAGTAAAATACAATACATTCAAAAAGAGCTGAGGTAAAATATTATGATGTCAGTTTGGTGGAGAAAGTTTGACCTTTCGAATTATTTTCATTACAATAAAAGTGCATTTTTTTTTTGTTGAAAATGAATTGAGAAGATTTAGTTATGAGTTTTAGAATTTGATATTAGAAATTTTTGTAGGTACCAATGAATCAGATTTCTGCTAAGGTTTGAATTTCAAAAAGCTGAGAATTCTTTGAAATCGAAGGATAGAAACTTTGGAACGTTTGATTGATATCCATGTACGTAATAGCATTGATAAGAGGCTATCGATGTCTCAGCATGCTTACTGCAAAGGGAAATCGGTAGAAACAGCCTTGCACACTTTGGTAAGAACTATCGAATACTCCCTAGAACAAAAGGAATATACTACGGTGGCCTTCCTGGATATTGAAGGCGCTTTCAACAACGTTGACACATCCGCTATCACTTCTGCTATGACGACCCTAAACGTCGAATACTCACTCTGTGAATTGATAAATTTAATGCTAAAAAGCAGGATCATCAACTCTAAGATGGGGGATTTTTGTACGAAAAGGTCTGTCAGTAGAGGCACTCCGCAAGGTGGTGTTCTGTCCCCTCTCCTGTGGAACATAGTGGTTAACGAGCTACTAATATCCCTTGAGAGAGAAGGCTACAGAGTGATTGCGTATGCCGATGATGTTGCTATCGCCGTCATAGGAGAACATCCTAATACACTGAGAGACCTCCTCCAAAATGCACTCAATATGCTCACTAGATGGGCAGATCACTGCGGACTTAGTATTAATCCTCAAAAAACAGACCTCGTCCTTTTTACACGGAAATACAAGATCCAGAAATTGTACCTCCTTCAATAAAAGGTGTACCACTAATTTTTACCAATGAAGCCAAATATCTTGGTCTGATATTGGACAAAAAATTAAGTTGGAAATCTAATATTCAGGAAAGAGTTAAAAAAGCTACAGCAGGTCTTTTCCTTTGCAAGAAAGCCATAGGAAGCAAATGGGGTTTTCAACTTCGCATAATCTACTGGCTATTACACATCGGTCATCCGACCAATACTTATGTACGGGGTTGCAGTAGTCACATACTACGACTAACTCAGCAGAGTCCAACGCACTGCATGTCTCTGCATAAGCGGGGCATTGAGAACCACACCCTCAGCAGCGTTAGACACTCTCCTCTATCTGACACCCCTAGACATCTTCAGTAAACAAGTGGCAGCGAGTACAGCTATAAGACTCAACGCCTCATCTCAATGGACCAACAACAATGTGGGGCACTCCATCATTTTGAACCTCTTTTGTTCTATACCAAAGTACATAGACTACACTATCCCAAAACCCAAATTTGGAAAAAACTTCCAGGTATCCATTCCATCCAGAGATGAATGGGAAGACAAAAAACTGGATAGTAAAAGTATTCATTTTTATACAGATGGATCCAAGACAAATGAGGGAGTTGGTAGTGGTGTGTACTCAGAAAAGCTTAATCTAAGCATCTCATTCCGCCCCTCTAATCATTGTAGCGTCTTCCAAGCGGAAATTTTAGTGATCAAAGAGGTTCTCTCCTGGCTAAGAGAAAACGTGATATCAACTTCTGATATCCACATCTTCTCTGACACACAGGCTGCTATCAAATCTCTTGACGGTGTCTCATCCAAATCTCTAACGGCCCTCGATTGTCGATCGTCTCTTATGGAGATGGCGCAGAAATTTAACATTCACCTGTGCTGGGTTCCGGGCCACAGAAACATCATTGTAGAGATGAACTCGCTAAAAATGTAACCGTCATACCTATTTCATCTGAAAGGAAGAAGATAGGTATACCGATAGCTACATGTAAACTTCTGCTAAAAGAAACAGCTTTCGAGATAGCAAACTCTAGGTGGTACAATTTACCAACATGCGCAGCCACAAAACTAATATGGCCTTCACTGGACCTAAAGCGCTCTAAAGACTTGTTATCTCAAAGCAGACTTCATATTATCTCCCTAATAGGTGTCTTTACGGGACACTGTCTTATAAGCAGACACGCAATACGACTTGGTGTAGCCTCAAATGACTTCTGCAGGAGCTGTATGGACGAGGAAGAAGAAGAAACAATCTCTCACCTCCTCTGCACTTGCCCTGCTCTTTTACTAAGACGCAAACTTCATCTGGGAGAATACCCTTTTGATAATCCCAGTGAACTAGCTAAAAACGATATCAAATATCTCCTTCGCTTTATAAAAAGCTCAAAATGGTTCGACTAGTGGGAAATAATTCTCTAGATTCATGTGGTATCACAATGGGCCTTTTCTTTTGGCCTAAGTGTGTGGATTCTGTAACCGCTGCCACTTTAACCTAACCTAACCTAACCTAAGGATAGAATCTAAAAACAAAATAGTTATTGTTTTCCGATAACAGGTTTCATTTATATATGTAGATAAATGAGTATTTTTGATAAGAAGTGAACTTAACCGTAAAATAACTTTAAAGTAATTAACCTTTAATTTGCCCCAAAGAAAAAAGTTTAACACCGTGATATCCAAAAACAAACTCAAGCCTGAAATCATTATGCTTACCTAACTCCAAATGCAAAATGTCTGCAGCTCTCAATATTAAGTGTAACGATTCTTCCATTAATCGTTATTAGATCTTTTACTATAACCACGGTTACGGCTAAATATTTCTTGATACGTTTGCACTTCAAAAAGTTTAATCCTTGAAACGTCTGTTTTATAATTTACCCAGCACATTCGTAGTTAATCAGAAAACTTAAAAATATACCTTACAAAAAGTGTCCAAAATTTTTTAAACATAAACCAATTTAGGTAAAAAAACAAAATTAAAATGAGGTTCTGACAATTTTTAAGTCTTTGAGTACATTCATTCTGAAATTAACATTATGCAACAAAAATAAACCGTATGAAAAAGCTACGAATAATTCCCATACGAGTACCTATATGGGCTTACATTGTATTTCCTTTGAACAAAACAATGGTTCATGGAGGCGTATACGTACTTTTTCTTAAAATCAAAATTAACATTGGTCAAGATTTCAATTCCTGTTTTTAATGCAGAATTCTCTTCGGACAGGTTTATATTTTCTAATATTTTCTCGAATCCAGTTTTGTGCAAAATGTAGTGTGGTGGCGTCATTAGTCCGGTGGATAGAACTGAAAAAAAATAGGGTCCCTTATCTCCTAATCTCACACAACTAAATTAAGAAGTATCATTTGAAAGATCACCTAAAGCGCACACAGGGTAGCTTAAGATTAGTTTATACTCCCTCTCAAAATGAAATATCCTTATAAAAATCTTTGTTTACAGATTTCAAAAATAACTAAGATTCAGAAAAGGATTAAATGTTAAAAATACAATACAATACATAAACTAAACTTAAAAGTTACAGAAACTATCTTACTTTAGTACTTCTTTAATTTCTAAAACGTTTTTGATTTAAATTCAATACTGTCCTATTTTGCAAATCATTCATGCTATATAAAATTAACGGCCTTATTTGTGTAGATCTCCAAGTAAACATGAAATATATGACTTAACCAAAATCAATGTGTATATTTTCAGGTTAAATTATTTCCAAATATATTTTTGTGTTTACTTTCATAAAATATTTAGCTGTGCCTATAAAATTCAGAAAAAGGTACAAATTCAAAAAAAAGGACTTACAAACATTCAACAAAAAAAATGATGAAAATGACTTTATAGCCTCTCACAGTATTGCCATAAAATATGACCCTCCCCCCAAATAAACCCATCACCCTAAACCTCTCGCTCATAAATTTGACGAGAAGACAATATTCCCAAAAAAAAATAAACACACCCAAAACTTCATGAATCAGGGGTTAGATGAACCAAACACATAAACTTTATCCATGCGACACTAAATGGATGTTCACAGGGCCGTATATAGTTCTAAAAGGTGCATGCGATGGCAGAGCTAGAAATAAAGATAGAGACAAGTACCTAAGCCCCATCTCCATCAAAAAGATAAATATATATTCTGGAGGACTTAAAATGCAAACACCAATACACCCATCATAATAATATCCTGACATACCATTGCTATTTCGTCCTTCCCGCCACCCTGCCAGCGCGCGTCGTCGTTGTAAACTTTACTTGAAGTGCTCCCCACTCACTTCACTTTTGCTAAGAGCATATCCGTTTTAAAGGTTGTTTTTTCTTGGGTTTTATACTCCTATCTGTCGTATCTCCATTTTCCCGCTATCTGAACTACATACTAATACACTAGTTTGCTTTGGTTCGGTTCGGTATTCGTTGTCGTTCGGTTCAATATATGTCCTGTCACTCCTTCAAGATATAGAATAGAATACGTGACATGCATTTCTGGATCAATTTTCATCGTTTTCGATTCGATTTCCAACAAACGAACGGTAAGGACATCTTCAAACACTCAAAGTACAAAAAATAAAAGGGAAACGACTTTTTGGCAAAAGCAGTCCGCGATACACAAAACTCCATTCGTCGTCTTCAGATATGCTCCACAGAGAATATGATTCCAGAACTCATAAAAGCTATTTTGTTATCTTTCAAATGCATGTCTCGATCAAAAAAGAGAGGGGGTGAGTGGGAGTGATGGGTGAAAAGGGGTTGAAGTTGAAGTAGTTGATGTTGAGAGTTTTATGATCTCGGAATGGAAGTGGATAAGCAGAATGGAGTGGTTTGGGACTTTTGGGATTATCCCAGAAAGGACACTCTTAATTGAAAGGATATATTCGGAAAGGAACAACATCAACAGGACGGTTTGGCAGGTATAAGTAAATCGAATTAAAATAAAATTAAATAATGACCCATCGACAGAAGAGAGTCGTCCTTGTCGTTGTCCGACTTGTTCGTCGATGTTAATTCCTTCAAGTTGCTAGTCAGATACATACGTCGCTCGTCAATACGAATAAACAATCCCAATGACTGACAAAATTACGACGACGACGTATACGAGATTTGAGATTCGAGGTTCGAGATTGATTGCTAAAGTCGTCGCTTCGTTGTCGTCATCGTTGTCGTTGTCGACTTCGTTTCCCTTTAAACTAAATGATAGAGGTCCTTGTGAAATTTCAATTAAAAATTCAGACAGGATGCCAGCAGCTGATGTGATTGCAGCATCAGCTTTGAATCCAGCTGCATCTGTACAGACATAACGTACATACGAGTACAGTCGATACGAACGTCACATTTGTAACGCACGTTTGCATTTCGTTAGCAAAGGATTCGAATTCGAATATTTTATTAAATTCGATTTTCTCGCTCGCATCCTTGTTTGTATACTTCGTAGTAGAGATGAGGGTGTATATGGGTGTGTGTGGTGTATGTTTGTATTTGTGATTTGCCTTTAATGCATTCAACTGATGATGCTGTGATTACATTTACGCAAGGGATTCTAGAGATTGTTATCCTGGAAGTTCACATAAAAGAGGATGAGCAGATTGCGGGGAAATGGGTGGGGGGGGGTGGTATGTTGAGCGAAGGTATCAATTGTTTCACCTGGCAAATATGCAGATGACAACAAACAGGATTCGCACATACTCACCTGAAATGAGAATCCTCTTTCTCTTAAGTATAATATGATGATGATGATAACGCTGCTGCTGCTGCTGCTGTTACCGATGACGATGATGATGATGATGATGGTAATGCTGTTCCTGCATCCTGGATCCTACTCCACAGCATGATTCGATGATGATGATAATGATGGTGATACACACAAGAGCCTCATGATAATTGTATTAAAATAACGGATTATTGAAATAGTAGATATTTGTATTCCATTGGGGGAGAGACCTTAGTAAAATGAAATTATCCCGTAATTAAATTTAAGTGATTTAATTGAAAGGGATTTTGCATTTGTGGCAATGTTTCCGTTTGAACGCCTCTTCTCTCCTCTCCTCTCTCTCTTTCACTTATTTTACCATACCATCAACCTCATCATCATGATCATCATCCTTGTCAGAGAAAAGGAGTGCGGTAACAGTGTGTATATTTAGGACTTATTCTCGTTCATCATTTGAAAGCAAATCTATATAATAGTTAAACCGTTCCCTATCTCCCTTATTTTTGCTCCTGATGCAAGCTTTAATAATGTTTAAATATGAAAATTGAAATGGCATGCAGAATTGCAGATGCCACGATTAATTAAGATTATTTTGAATATTCATTCACAATAATAACATTTCACAGAGAAAGATTATATTTAAAAATCTTTATTATGACTTGGGAATTATTTTGTAGTATTTTAGAAAGGAAGTGGGGGGAAGTATTTGACAATGCAATATTTTGAATGATGTCAGTTAAAAGAGTTGATAGGGATAAATTAACTGATTGTGAAAGTATTGGAAGTGTTATATATGTATATTGCGAAGGCGAAATGAGAGACTTAACTTCAGGCGTTCAGAGTACACACCTTCACCAACCCCTTCATTTTTTATTTGATCCGTCTGTATAGAAGTGGACTGACTCGTCTTCAAGGAATGCTCTATCCTCCCAGAAAGATCTGGAAGGTATTGAAATCTGGAAGTTTCTGTCGAATTGCAGTTGTGTATAGATGGTGTAATCTACAGTCACTCAACTTATTGATCACGTGATCAATATAAAATACATCTTTTTGTTCTAACTTTATATAGTTTTAACTGTTAGAGCAACTTAATTTGTACTCAGAACAATTTGAGTCATTAGGAATTAATGTAAAAAAGGGAAGTCAAAATGCACCGTTATTTCCTGAGTAGGAACCTATAGTGAAAAGTTTTGAGGGAATGCATGTGATCAATTTGTTGACCTTATTGCAGTTGACTATAAATGTGAATCAAGTGTAGTGAAAATCGAAACTTTTCTTTATTGTTTTTAATTAAAGTTAAATAATTTATTTATTTATTTATTATTAATACATTTATTTTGAGCATCTATATTGAAATTAATATTCTGCAAAAGTTATTGTAACATTTCGGTTTCTGAAGGCATTTTATATTTTCTTTATTTTAATGGTAGATGAAAGAACTCAGTAGCTTCACAATTAAAGAAGGTCAAAAGCTTATTGTTTCTAAGGAAACTCATCGAGAAATTGCTCAAAAACTAAAAGTTTCATTGGGAATGATATCAAAAATACGAAAGAATAAGGAGGTCCAAGTTGAAAAAAATCGATCTGGAAGAAAACCAATTTTGAATTCCACCTTTCAAAGGCGTATTGTGAGGCAAATAAAGTATGGCGTACATGATAATGCGGTTCAGATCAATAAAGAACATAACCTCAATGATGGGATTAATGTAACAACTGAAGCTGAAGCTGTGAGAAAAGTTTTGCGCAAGAACGGTTTTCATGGACGAGCTAAAATAAAGAAGCCACTTTTGACAGACCGTCATACGAAATTGAGGATGGACTTTGCAAAAAAATACAAAAATTATAGTGTAGGTGATTGGGCAAGATTAATTTGGTCGGATGAAACAATCGAACAATCGATCGAACATCTTTGGGTTGAGGTTAAACGTGCGATATCGGATGTGCCCGGAGATTGTGCAGATCTACAAGCATTATGGCAAAGAACTCAAACTGCTTGGCAAAGTATCAGCAAAACGTTAGTTGAATCCATGCCCAGAAGAATAAAAGCAGTACTCAAAGCAAAAGGAAGCCATACAAAATATTATAAGCAACCTGAATTTCACAGAGTCAACAAATTGATCAAGTGCTCTTTTTTTTCATTTTTTAATTAATGTAAGGAAATATGTAGTTGATTTTTGATGTTCTTAATTTTTTAATTGAACTATTATTCTATTTTGTTATTTTGTAAGAAAAATCGTTAAAAAATCTGGGTAAATAAAAAAAGTTATAAAAAAAAGTCGTTGTGAAAATTAGGTCCGTTCGCGTACTTTCTGCACCAAAATTCATAAAAAGAGATATTTTAAAGAGTGGGGGTAAAATTCTCTCACCAAAAAAAAACTACAAAAAAGTAAGCGAACGTGAAAACAACAAATTTTTTACACAATATTACTGTCTGTTGCTGTTCTTTGAAAATTTGTTTTTAAATTTTGTAACTGACAGCAAAAGTGAGCAATTTATTTAATTTATTTGAATTTCTATCGAATTTGACAATTTTCACAAATCAGCCCAAATAAATTTCTTGGGCTAAAATTCGTAAGGTCGGGGAAATATTTTACTCTCTCGTGAGCGCTCTCTTTTACGAAAAACTACGGAATTTTTGAGTAAGCGAATAGAATTTGGTTAAATTTCGTATTTTTTCGTAAAATTGGACTGTTTTAGGAGGGTACGCGAACGGACCTATTATGTGATCAATAAGTTGAGTGACTGTATAGTGTATATATGCTTAATACTTAATAATCACGGAGTGGCCAATGTTGTTAATTTACTGCGACGAAACTTTAAGGTGAATAACATAGCTTGCAGCTATTTGTTTGCTAAATATATCAAAAGATATTAGGTAAAGTAGGGTGTCCAGTGCCATAGATGGGGTTGTGCGAAGCGATCCGCTTATACATAGGCAACCCGAACGTTGGGCTTTATTTAGTTTGTCGTTGTTTATAGCTTTTTCTAAAGGAATCCACCGTACTGATCGGTCTAATTATCGATGTGTAACCAATGCGTAGTTCGGGGTTGTAAGCTCCATTTATTACTAAAAGCTGCATTGTTGACTCTTTCTTCTATATTGCGTTTTCAATTTAGTTTTTTTTGTCTAAAATAAGACACAGGTACCATTGATATAGGGAGAGTTAAACATATGGAATTTCGTATTCCTCGAAAATATGACTAAAAAAGTTTTGTGTAGGTTGAAAACCAGTCCACAAGGAAATTTTTATGGTTTTCCAATTTGCTATGTAATTATATGTTTTTGAATTTTTGTTTACAAATTTTTTATCAGAATCGTTGAAGTTATTGAAAATAAGACCAAATTATCTCTTTTGACTTTGAAAATATACAGACATTTTTAATTAATGTCTTGATATTGAATAACTTTTGCTTTTAATTTTGCCATTATTTTCAACTTCAGATATTTCATTCGTAATTTATTATATTTTAATATTTTATAGATAACATTATCATTCCTGCCATTTTATTTTATTTGATTTATTGTTATGAAAAGTGTAAAAATCAAAAGATAACAAAAACGTAATTAATGTCCTTCCCATAACTTTATTTCTACCTGTACTGGCACTCTATACATCGTTGAACACCTTTCATTCAAAAACTTCAAAAACTTCAAAAATATCATTAATAATATTCCTGATATCAAAAAGTTCTTTTTATAAAAAAAAAAAATGGCAAGCCTTCATATACTATAGAAGTATCTCTACATAATTATGCTTCGTCAAAGAAGAAGAATGTCATCAATTTACATTAGCCTATCTAATCTGACTTCTTTTTCTGCTCAATAGACGTCCATTTCCATAAATCCTGCTAAGCAATCTGAATTCGTCTTTTTTCTTCTATTTATAGCTTGAAAAGGTAGATTATATTTTTGTGTTGAGGCCTCATTAATCTACGCACTGTGCATAAATTAATTATAAACCTTCATTTTTTTTTCGTTGTTGGTTGGATTTCCATTATCACATTCTTCTTGAAATTTTTTTGTACAAACCGCCCGACCTGCCTAGCTTCTATACCTATGAATGAAGGACTCATCAGTGTTCTGATAGCTATATAGCCTTCCCAACTCATTAAGACATAAAAACATATATTTTTACAGCTAAATTGATGTCACTATAAATCATCTTCATTGTGTATAGACAAACTCGTAGAGTAGGAATAAAAGTAAAGAAAATATTTCTGGAATTTTATCCTTTTCAATTCCCTAACAACAACTGATTGGAGAGGGAGTTCTCCCAACTCCCATATTAGATTTCGGCAGTCGTCGTCGTAATGTACTAATTATACTCAACGACAAAGATTACAATCTGCCAATTTATCACTTCGTTTCACGCAATCCTCGCTCTTATTGAAATGGAGCAAACATTTGCCCATCCTTATCATTTTCGTCCTTTATATAATGTACTGTAATAATATGTGACAAAAACATCAGGTCCCCCATGTTATATGAACATGAAATCCCACCAGGACTTTGCCTATTCCTATATTTGTAACTTGTGCGTGAAGGAATCTGAATAGAAGGAATATGTAGGAAAACGGGAAAGAAAAAAAGGATATCCAAAATGAATGACAAAATAAAAATAAACCGAGATTAGGTTAATATTTTGGGTGGTATAGAAAGTAGTTCTATTAAATGTCCTTGTTATCAACGTAGCGTCTAGGAACTCTTGGAACTATTTTCGATACAATGTACCAACCATAGAAAAAGGACCTTTCGTGAGGCGCTTATCAAGTTAACATGTCCTCCATGTTAAACCAAGTCTTAGCCAACTCCTTGTGTCTTCACACCTTTAATTTTGCCTCATATACTTCCCATTAAGGGGTGGCTGACAAAAATTGATAAATATTTAATTATTTCTGTGACGTTATCTTCTACGAAAGAAGCCAAAAGATGGGGTTATCCCTAGAGGTGGGACTGACACAATTACTCAAGCTACATTTTTGAACTCTTAGTCTTTGGTATATTGAAGAAGCCATAAAACATAGGTTTTATTTGCATGAGGACATTTTTGTTGACAATTTTGTTAAGGGATCTCAGAATCCACCAAAGACCAACAAAGTCAGAATTTCTTGTGAATATTTTGTGGTCATAAGTCAAGTGTCACAGTTTAAAACCTTTTCGATGAAATAGGTTCTATGTTTTCATTTGAGTTTCTCGATAGAATCAAATGAAATGAAAATTTTGTTTGTGGAAGGTCATTTAAATTTTAAACCTACGTATATTTAAATAGGCGGTGTATAAACCTTTTAACCAAAGGGTCGTTAATAATTAAGCAAAATGTATATGAAAATGAAACAAATGACAATTGAAATTGTGTACTTCATAAAAATAATTTCTTTGAAATCAAAAATTCATGAAAAAGGTCCTTAAGGCTTCTGGATAATTGGTTTGTTTAAAATCAAGGGGTAAGGGGTATTTTAATCAATGAGTCGAAAAAGAAGACATACGAACGTTTTACTTCATTTTCTCTGACGGAACATAACAACGTGTAATAAATAGAACTCTAGCTCCTAAGACTTTTTGAGGACAGTAAGTAGCTTCACAAGCAGTGCGTTTCACATACTAGTTGTTGATTTTTCTAGAGCTTCAAGAGAAAGTAGTCAATCAAAAAAGTATTTACAAACTTTTTTACTATATTCTCTGATCATAAAGATATTTGAAGCTAAAAGCTATTCACTATTATTAATTACCCATAGCCTATTTTCTGTGGTTCATTTGATAGCGTTAATTATGGGAAATGATATATTATAGAAGAAATGAATGCTTATCTTTCAACCTCTTTGATGATGATGGCCTTTGTAGCTGTCATAACTTTTGTAAATAAAAACAAGCCAGTTTTCAAAAATCAGATACCGAAATATAAATTTCAAGATAATTTACAACTATACTGATCACATAACAATTGAAAACAACTTTTCACGGTCAAAAAGAACTCTAAAAGACAATATACAAACTGCAATTTGTCACTGTCACTGATTACGAATGTGGTAGGTATAGGAAAATCTTTCCTTTGCGTTCATGACCTACTGAATAGCATCATAACACTTTATATGGCCATAAGCATCATTTCATATAAATATAATCCTCGCGAATCATCATATACAAAATGTCTAAAACTCTCCGAAGAAAAATTTGAAAAAAACAAAAAAAAAACAAAAACACAGAAACAACTTCCTACTGGTTGTTGTAAGGACCTTCAGGCATCCTGCCAAAATAACAATCAAAGTTTGGTGTATCTTTTTTGTGTGTCCAAATTGTACATGGCCGCTAGGAATCTTATCAACGATTGAAAAACCCAAAAACAAAAATCCCTATACCCAAATCCAAATCTGGAAAATCCTCTTGGAAATTTTGCTTGCTTGCTGGCACACACAAAATGACACACCACCACCAGCGCCACCCCTCGGTCGCGTCGTCGGTTGTTAAGAGAATCCCTATATAAGTTGGTTTGACTTTTGGAACCGTGCCGCTTTATTTCAACGTTTTGTTTGTTTTTTTTTTTGTTAGAGGCAGCTAGGACTAGACTATAGAAAAGGAGTGTCCTTGATGTTTTTAGGGTTTTGTAAACACAACCCAACACAACGGAAAATTGCAATACGAATTGTTACATCCACTGTAGCATCAGCGTAAAAACTTCATATATAAAGTATACGGAGAGAAACGGTTTGGAAGTAAATGGTTGGAACATAGCGGTTTCGGAAGAAGATTTGATCTGCATTCTTCAGTTTAGTTGCACAAGTATAGATATTTGTATCAAAGAACGAGGATTGTGTGGAGGCATTTTACACTCCGCGGGTTTTGGGCAAAAATCAGCTACACGAAAGGAATTTTAGAAACGAACGGAAGTTGTGCAAGTGCATTCATTTGATGGAAGTGAACAGGGATGTATCTATTGTTGAATTCAAAGGCTCTGTTAAGATTTAGAAGTGTTCGAAAAAATTAACTGTTGTTAAAAATTTTGAGAATGTGGGAAATAAACTTTCACTAGCATAATTTTAAAAGCCTAAATGAATGTCACTTATAAATTTGTATTGGGAACGCCATTTGTACAGTGATGGCTAATGGCCTCTAGAGCAGTTTAAACTAAAATATCTCAGACTTGAGTATGAATATAAGAAGGCATATTATCTTCTATCTTATTTTTAATGAAAACGATACAAAAACAAGATGAATTGCTTTTTGCTTGATTCGAAAGTGTGTCAATTCAGTGTTGCCACTTAAGTACAATTAATTTACAATATTTTCTGTGAAATAAAATAAGTTTGAAGCCAATATTTTTAATTTTTGAAAAGCTATTTGAGTCGAAAGTAAATTTTTACCAAGTTTTAGTATTGTTTTTTTTTAGGTTTTTATTTTTTGTAAAAAAAATGTCAATTCGATTTCTTTAAAAATTTTACTCAATATTAACAACAATATTTTTTTGAAAGATAAAAGTAAATTAAAGCCAATATCTCAATGTTTTGAAAAGATATTTGAGTCAAAAATCAATTTTTACCAACTTTTATTAATTTTTTTTAGGTTTTTATTTTTTGTAAAAAAACTGTCAATTAGATTTTTCTCAAAATTTTATCAAATGTCAAAAACATTATTCTTCGTTGCACAAAATTGTCTTAGAGATGAAATCATATTTAAGTCGTAAAATTTTCGAGGTGACAAATTTTTTTTTTCAGTTTTTTTGATTTATAAAAAAAACCGTTAATTGGATTTTTTTTCCAAAAATATACTTATTTTGTATCACGTTGCAATATACAATATAAAATTTAATTCAAGTCTCTAGCGTCGATGGTTCATGAGATATTTAGGGTTAACCAAAATTTTCACCTTTTTTTTAAACTGCTATGGTAAAAAAAACCACAAACGGAATTTTCTTGAGAGCCCTTTCTGCATCTTTCTGCCTTATTGTCTGCATAAAAAAATTTATTTGAAGTCGATATCTCTTCAGGTTCTTGAGCTATGGACAACGAAAAAACGTCGCGAACGTACGGACGTACGGACATACGGACGTACGGACATACGGACATACGGACATACGGACATACGGACATACGGACATACGGACATACGGACATACGGACATACGGACATACGGACATACGGACATACGGACATACGGACGTACGTACACACGCACGCACAGACATCTTTCTAAAAATCTTTTATTTCGACTCTAGGGACCTTGAAACGTCGAGAAATGTCAAAATTTTCAATTTCACAAATCGGACCCATTACAATAACTTCCTATGGGAAGTTGAAAAAGATGCTGAGATACGACCCACACTGATAACTTCCCATCCCGTCTGTCGATTTGTCTTGTTTTAAGGGTTTGAAGGTTTTCGTGTTTTGTTAAAAAAGTTGTCAGTTGAAATATTCTTAAAAAAGAATAGGTTTTTATTTTTTGTAAGCAAATTGTCAATTCGATTTTTGTCAAAATTTTACTGAATGTTGAAAAAAATATTTCTCATAATATAAAATTAGTTTGAAGCGAATATTTTAAAGTTTTGAAAAGATATTTAAGTCAAAAATCAATTTTTACAAAGTTTTGTTAATTTTTTTTAAGTTTTTAATGTTTTGTAAAAACAACTGTCAATTCGATTTTTCTCAAAATGTTACCGAATGTTGAAAACAATATCTTTTAAAAAATAAAATTAGTTTAAGGCCAATGTCTCAGATTTTTGAAAAGTTATTTGAGTCTAAAATCAATTTTTATTAACTTTTATTCATTTTTGGTTTTAGGTTTTTATTTTTTGTAAAAAAAATACAAAATGTTGAAAACAATATTTTTTATAAGATAAAATAAGTTGAAAGCCATAATCTCAAATTTTCGAAAAGATATTTGAGTCGAAATTCAATTTTTACCAACTTTGAGTAATGTTTTTCTTAGGTTCTTAGTTTTTGTTAAAAAACTTTCAATTCGATTTTTAAAAAAATTTAACCGAATGTTGAAAACAATATTTCTCATAAGATAAAATTAGATTTAAGCCAAAATTTCAAAGTTTTG
The DNA here is from genome assembly GCA_951509635.1 of Eupeodes luniger. Classification (NCBI taxonomy): domain Eukaryota; kingdom Metazoa; phylum Arthropoda; class Insecta; order Diptera; family Syrphidae; genus Eupeodes; species Eupeodes luniger. The sequence continues at coordinate 23,672,053 of OX608073.1, forward strand.
AAAAGATATTTAAGTCGAAAATCAATTTTTACTTACTTTTATTAATTATTTTTTAGGTTTTTAATTTTTTTAAAAAAAGTGTCAATTCGATTGTTCTCAAAATGTTAATTAATTTTGACAATTATATTTTTTAAAAAATAAAATTAGTTTAAAACCAATGTCTCAGAGTTTTGAAAAGTTATTTGAGTCGAAAATCAATTTTTACTAACTTTTGTTATTTTTTTTTGTTTTTATTTTTTGTAAAAAAACTGTCTATTTGATTTTTCTTAAAATTGTACTGAATGTTGAAAACGTTATTCTTCGTTGCACAAAATTATTTAGGAGTTAAAATCATTTTATGTTCGCAAAATGTTTGTGTTGACAAATATTTTTTTCAGTTTTTTTGATTAAAAAAAAACGTTATATGTAATTGTATTTTTTTCCAAAAATTTATTTGTTTGGTATTAAGTAACAATATATATTAGACAATTTAATTCAGGTCTCTAGCGTTATTGGTTCGTGAGATATTTAGGGTTAACTTTAATTTTCACCTTTTTTAAATTGCTAGGGTAAAAAAACCACCCACGCTATTTTCTTGAGAGCCCTTTCTGCATCTTTCTGCTTCATTATCTGTATAACAAAATTTATTTGAAGTCGATATCTCTACTGGTTGAGTTAAGAACGACGAAAAAAACTTCGCGAACTTACGGACGTAGATATACGGACGTATGGACTAAAAAGTCTAAGACCAGAAATTCTAAAACTGTTAGATAGTTCATTCGAAAATTGAAATCTTAAAAGCAAAATCCCACAAAAAAAATTACGATTTTAAAAAATTCAATTCTAATCTTATGTACAACAAATATCCCATTATATTAAAGAGAACTGCAAAATCAATTAATATACCAAAATCTCAAGGTTTTAAAATTATCACCCTGCAAAAAATATTTAAAACAAAAATATCAATACTAAAATATTACAAAGCTAGAATTTATAAAATAATCTCAAAAAACATCCCATGAATCAATCACTCAACTCACAATCTCAACTAAAACCTTATAAGTAAAGAATCGATACAAATTCAATCCAAAACACCAAATCCAAGACCCAACACCTGAAATCAAAAAATCATAAAATCAAAAGCATGTCAAAAATCTCATCAAAACATCCAATCTTGATTTAAAGAAATCATAATACTGAAACAAACATTTAAAACTGAGAATATCAACACCAAAATCCCCAGAAAACTTAAATCCAACAAATAATTTCAAAAAATTCAATTCTCGGAATGAAAACCCTAGGATTATTTAAAATTGAAAAATAATGATAATAAAACCAAAATCCCACTTAAAAGTTCAATAATAAATATCAGTACTAAAATCACTAAAACAAAATCTTAAAACCGACAGCTCAAAATCATAATCGTCAGATCGAGATATTCAAAATAAAAACACTATTACCAAAATTCAAGAAATGAAATACTCGATACAAATAAAAAGGCAATATCTGTTAAATTAATATTTCAAAACTTAAATGCCAATACTGTAGTACCTGTGGCATGATGGTTAGTGCATTGTCATGCCAGAGGTCTTGGGTTCGATCCCTGCCTATGCCATCTAAAGTTTTTTTTCACGGGTACTGCCTCTTGCGAGGAATTGACAAATTCTCCAAGAGTAATTCTTGTCATGAAAAGCGCTTTCTCAAATTAGCCGTCGGATTCGGCTTCAAAACTTCTATCCCTGACAACAGTACTCGCACACAGGAATGGTTGAGAGTTGTCACTTGGCCTTAGTTTTCAACGGACTGTTGCACCAACCAATTTATTTATTTTTTAAATGCCAATACTAAAATCCCAATTTTTTGGTTTCTTAAAAACTATGGACAAATTTTGGTCTTAAAAAACTTTGTGCAGAATACTAATTTCGGCCCAGCTTCGATTAGATATGGTTCTAAGCTGGAAGATTTCAAACACCTTAAATCCGACTCTGTTGAAACCATCCAAACATCCAAGGACATGGTCATAAAATGTATAGGTATACATACATATCTACACAAGAGTGCAGCCTATTCTATGTTCAGCAGTCAAAGTAATATGCATCCATAGACAATAATTTAAGGAAACTCGTGAAGCCGACAAAATACAAAACAACAACAAAATTATATAGAAAACAAAAAAATAAAGGAACTTGAAAATTTTGGCAGCGGCAGCAACTAATTCAGTTACGTCATATATTCCCTTACCCCACATTTCATGTCTCCCTCAGCCGCTTTGATTTGTATGTTGTAAAGGACTTTTTGTGTGTGTACTCTCAAAAACCCGTGAAATGATATCAAACACCAAATAAGAATAAATTTATTATTTTTCCAGCTAGGTCGAAGTCTTCTATATAGTTTTATAAACACTACCGCCGCCGTCGATTTAGATTTCCCCGGACCTCACTCTATTACACAAACGGTCCACTATTTTGTATATAAATATCCTTGAATGCAACAACTATAAAGTTTGAGTTTTATAAAAATGTACACTCACTGTGTACGGCGAGTATTCGAAACAAAAGCGAAAAAGGATTTACTGCACTTGAACTTTTGCCAAAAACGACATGGTTAAAAAAGGATATTTTGTTTTTGAAATGCAATTCCACTCAAACCCTCTACCATCAACCCTTCTTCACACACCTGAATTTTACTCTTTATACAAAAATTGTGATTTTGTTTGTGTATATGTATATAGATATTATGGTCATGACTTATGACCACTATTTCCTATTGGACTAACTAATGCTATATGACCGTATCCTTGCTACGAGTCGAGGTGCATTTTTGGATTTATTTATGTTTTCAAAGAGAGAGTGTGTAGTGTGAATAGAGTGAAAAAATTGCCAAATTGAAATTCTTTTCAAAATAATTTTCATTAATCGCATGTGAATGGTTGTGTGGTGGTTGGAGCTTAAAAGAAGAGGAGGAAAATACAGAGCTTATGATGTACTGGTGTATTCGGGCCAGGATATAAGAACCATAAGGATTTAATAGTAAAAGCTTTTGGAGAGTTTTCTTTCAATTTTGATATTAAAGAGATTTATAAAGAATTATATTTTTATTTTTGTAAAATTCAAACCTTTGATAAAACTGTTACCTTTTTTGTTCGTAGATAAATCTACAAAATAAACATTTCATTATGTAATATTTATTTATGGAAAATGCAAGAGATTATAAAGTACATTGAAAAATGTTCAAGGTAAGGCGTTCTCAACATCAAAATCTTAGGTCAGCTTTTTTTATATTTTCAATTACATTAACTTTATTTCATTTTTGTAATCTCGTTTTTTACATTTTGAAACAATAAATTTTAATATTTCAATTTTCAAAGATCCAACGAAACCACCCTCAGCCCCATTATTGGTATGTCCTTGCGCATTCTTAAAATCTATTTCATAATTGCATCGTGGAAATTTATGTTTGTGCAACCTTAAGATGTCAATGTGTCCCAACGAGGTTAAATTTATAGACTTTTCTTCTCGCTGCCACCATCCATAAGATAAATCTTTAGCGTGCTCCCAGCTCCCACAATTCCCATTTTAGCTTCCAACTCAATAACACATCACCCGTTTTCTTCGTATATTCCTTTCAGTGATTGCTTCCGCACATCACCCCTTCACCCCACTCACTATCGGTAAATTTTCTGATGCAGGAAGATACGTGAAGTACACATACATATATAGAAGGCATATCACATTAAATCCAATTGAATCTAACGCGCAATGTGCGGTGACAATTTAAATAGAAATCGCAAGGAAAATTACGAAATGATTTCTTGTATCCTTTTTTATTCTATTTTTGAAAATATGTGATGAAAGTGAGAATGAATCACATATAGAAGGAAAAATATGTCACCGATAACGATATTTGGGGCATTCGAGTTCTTTCTTTTTTGATTCGTTGTCTTCATGTCACCGTGCGTCGCTCGTCGTCGTCGTTCCATAAATTCAAATCAGCAAAAATAATTCCTGTATGGAAAATTTTCTTTCATATCAGATTTGAGGTCTTTGAAGGGGTTGAAAAATTTGTCCTGGCATAAATCTGTATGAGAGTAATAGATAGCATATAGATATAGGCCTAGTTGGGATAATCTTAAATTTGTACCGTTATAGATTTAAGCCTTTATAAAGGGTTTTTCAATAAGGGCGGGTAGATGCTGAAATGAAATAAAATAAGCTATGTGTGAGTTATTAACAAAATTATTTTTTTATTTGAAAGGCGCATGTATGTTATTAAGTATGGAATATGACATCATTCAAACGCCAGCCTCGGCTACTTACGGTGGCACGGATCCGAGTGGTCCAATTTTCAATGACTCTTCCACATAGATCCGGCTGAATTTGAGCGATGGTCTGTCTTATGTTCACCTTTAGGGCATCGGTCGATTGTGGTTTTTGCATAAACCTGCGAGCCTGCGACTTCAAGAAACCCCACATTAAAAAGTTTAGCGGGGTCAGATCGCATGACCTTGGTGGCCAACTCACATCACCCCTGCGAGATCGTTGCAAATTTTCAATCGTGGCGTTTGCTGTGCGGCACGTAGCACCGTCCTGCTGATGGAACCACATGTCGTCTAGGTCCATATGGTTCAATTTGGCCATATACGAAATTAGTTATCATCGTTATGTAGCGCTCGCTATTGACGATGACCGCCTCACTAACGTCGTTTTCAAAAAAGGACTGACCAATTATGCCACGCCGCCGCCGGCCGCCGGCACAAAATCCACACCAAACAGTAACTTTTTGAGAATGTATTATCACCAGGTGAACCTCGCGTGGGTTGGTGTCGTTGCTTTTTAACAAAGCCATTCATCCAAAAATGCGCCTCGTCACTAAAGATTATTTTTCGGCCAAAATTGGGGTCCTCTTCAAAACGATTCGAAGCCCAGTCAGCGAACAAACTGCGTTGTCTATGGTCATGAACTTTGAGCTCGTGGGTCAGTTGGATCTTGTACGGGTGTAGGCCCAAGTCACGATGCAAAATTCGCAAAGTTGAAGTCTGCGAAAGGTTGAGTTCTTGTGCACGGTAAAAACTGCTTCGGGTTCTGCTGTACAGTTTCATAGACCGCGGCAATGTTCTCGGACGATCTTGCGTTCCTTGAACGTACGGGTGTTGGCTGATTGTTTACTAAACCGGTAGTTTTAAATTCGCCACCAAACGTTGAAGAGCCGACTGTGAAGGGCCACCACGTCTACCGTAAAATGGGCGCAATGCGCTCAACCTTTGCGTTAAGGAACACTTATTTTGATAATAAAGTTTTATCATTTGAACGTGCTGTTCAATCCTGTAACTTGCCATGATGATTTGGCATACGCAACTGAATAATAAACAAAAGATTTGACAGATGTCAAAAAAACAGAATGACCACCACTTGGCGCAAAAATCTACCCGTGCCAACTGAAAAAAAAAAACCTTTATAAAAATACAATATCGATGGATATATGACAGGACCTCGTAAGAAGTTTTGGGGTGTTTTACAGAATCGATAAAAAACTGTTTTTAAAGAGTTACTAAGTTGAAAATAAATAAAAATATTAGTCAATTATCCAGTTTTGGCTTTCTTCGTGGTTTAATTGTATTATTTTCCGAAATTATTTGTCCTTTTAGCTTTTACGGTAACATACGAGGTATTGTCTTTTTTTTATCTCTTACGGGGTCCTGCAGTGTTTAAAAGAAATTTTTTGTTTCTTTGATAAAAATAAAAATCAATTAATGTTTCATAGAATTCATATTAATATTATTTTTTTTATTAAACAAAATAATAATTTTAACAATATAAACTAGTATTATTAATGGTAACATTGGTTCAAAAAAGCTATTCATTTAAATAAAAAAAAACGTAACAAAAACAAAACTTTTTATTTATAAGTAAAACATAAACAAGCGTTAAAAATTAATTTGTACATTATTAGGTACTAAATTGCACAAATAACTGCAGTTGTGTTTATGTAACATTTAACGTTTATATTAATAAACTTAAGAAAATAGTGTAACAAAACGAGTCAAAAAGGAACAAAAACTATTTAGGTTGAGTATGTTTTTATAGCTAAATAAACAAAAAATCAAATAAAGCCTTCTTAGGTAATTTGCACATTATTATAATTCGAAAATGGTTGCAGTAGATAATCGTTCAAATAATATTTTATTTAATTATCGATAAATTTTAGTGAATCATAGTAGGGCCAATAGTCTCTTGGTATGACAGCTTTTATTTCCTGAAGGTGGTCATATTTTTTTTTTGGAATTTTAAGAGGAAGTAGATGTAATTGTTCAAATATAATATCAGACATAATAACTTTGCTGGGTCTAACAGGTAAAATCTCGTATTTATCATTAAAATTTAATTTGTAAGTAATAGTTCCCTGAAAGTATCGGAAAGATTTAACATCTGTGACACAGGGATCATTAGCTTTTTTCCCTGGCCTAACAGAACTGTATTTAAAGAATTTTTTGTCTCCATAATTTTTAAAAAAGTCAAAATTTGGAGCTTCAGTTTCATAAAATGGTTGGTTCACTTTAGCTTCCTTCGTCAGTCTTATGTAATCATTTGGAACGTAGATATCTTTGTTCTTTATTTTGCGTTCAATTGTGCTGTGAACACTATCGCACTCCATCTGCGTATGCCCTTTAGTTAAATATTTTTGAATAATTTCTGTTCCATATTTTTCTGTCAAATATAAAAGGCTATTACTCATTATACTATTTCTATTTTGAGCTGTGCAACCATCGGAATATATAATAATGGGAATTTTACTTCCCATCTTCAAAAACTTTTTCTCTAGGTAATCTACCAAACAAGACGCATACGTGGAAGCCTGCCCGTCAGAAACAGTTTCGTCAAACCAATAACAAGTCGCAGCTTTTTTGGCTAAATCAAAGATGGTGAAATTATGGCAGCATAATTTTGTTCTGTAATATAAGGCACTTGCGTTAAACGCAAATCACTTTTTCTAGTGTAGGGCGAATCAGAAATGGAGGGTGTATCCTTGATTCCTCCTTCACTTCGTTTGACCCAGTTTTGTATTGACCACTCTCTTAAACCCGTGGTTGAAATATACATTTTCTTACATACCTGTATTATTTCATTATTAACATTTAGAGTATATTTAAATGTATTTTTTCGTCGAGAATCTATTCCAGGCAACTGCATTAATGTAACTGATCCGCAGACAAAAACCTTTCTCTCCTCCCAGTTTAGGTTTGACCACATTCGTTTAAAAATTGTTTGCCTTTGATCATCCGAAATCTTGAAACATTTGTTTTGTGGTCTTTTCTGTCGTTCTTTACATTTGCATCGCTCTCCAATAATTCGGGCCTGTCTTTGTACGTTATGAAATGTTTTTTTTTGATCTTTAGACTTAGAGTACCCCAAAAACTTTTTGCCTCTCATTCTGAGCTCTCGGTTTTTCTTCTTTTTATTTTTCATAATATTTACTTCAGAGAAGGATAGCTCATCAACATCAATATCTAAAGTAGAATTAACCGTTAATTATTTTGAAAAAAAAACAGTAACAGGTTACCTATACCTATCTCCTCGGAATTCTCAGTATTAAATTGATCGGTTAATTCATTTTCTTCAAATCCTTCCATTGTCATGTTGTCGTTCTCAATGAAGCTTTGTTGCGATTCTTCATTTGGAGACGAATTGTCTGGACAATCTACAGGAACAACTGTGTAATCTATGTCACTTTGTAAAGATTTTTCCGGAGAATATACTATGTAGTCGTCCTCATTTGTTAAATAGTTTTCTTCAAACTCAAATTCGTTTTCTGTTTTATTTTCAGCTATTTTAACGGTGTAAACAAATAATTATTTACTATTTTACAATGGTCAGCCAAATTGTGAACAAATTACCGTTGTTTAGCATTGAACTAGTTGTTGTTTGAAAGTTTTCTCTTTTTTTTAAGGCTAATTCCAGCAATAATTTTCCTCTCGATGTCATTATTACGATGAAGTACCTCGTAAGTCTTAAAAAATTTCTTTAAATAATAATGAAAGGACCTCGTAAGTATTTGCCTCAATTAAAGTTGTCTGTAGCAAGTTTATTTAAAAAGATTCTTAAAAACTTTTTATCTTACTGTTAATTTAAGTTTAAATACTCACCAATTAACACTATTTTGTATATTTAAGTAAAATTAATTCGACAAAACAGTCACTAGCTCGAAAACTTTCCGCACGACACTAAGCTTCACATTCAATTTAAAGAGACTTACGAGGTACTGCACATTATTTGCAAAATATTTTTATTCGAGGTTTTGTTTTTTCAAGTTTTCTTATTTTTTTTTAGAACAAACTCTTTTAACCAAAAATGTCAAAAGGTGGCGCTGATTTTTCTGCTTTTTATGAGCCCAAAATCAAAAAATTGATTTTTTCTTCTTACGAGGTCCTGCCATCTAACCATCGATATGGTTAATTTTGATTAAATTTCGGTTTCTAAAGGGTGGTTTAATTTTGAGGGCCGATGTTAAATGTAAAACTTACCCAAACGTCAATTTTTTTTTCTGCATTTTATTCGACATTTCTTAATTTCAGCTTAACTCAATTTGAATAATGGAAACATAAAAAATCGAGCAAAGCGTTAAAGTTATTCAGGCTTAATATGAAAATGGACGTCAAATCAAAATGCAATTCAATCAAATGCAACAATTCAAGAGCTAAAACATGGCATACTTTGGCAAATTATTGGCATAGAACATCAATTATGCCTCAGTTTCATCGAAAATTGGGATCACCAAAATTATTATAATAAAAGGAAATGACAATGGTTTCCTAAACAATTTGCGTTTTATTCAAAATCAATATCGCCCTTAAAATGATGGCTATACTAGTAAAAGCTAGTCGATTTTGACATATTTAAAATGACATGAACCTAGCTCCTTCATTTGGTAGGCAAACCGTTTTGATGTATTACTGATATTGTCTTTGGCGTCGTAAACAGAGTTTTCAAACAAGAGGTTTCATTGTGATATTTTCTTAAAAGAAATAAGTTTATGCTTATTTTTGGGAGCAGGTTGAAGTACTGTTTTTCAAAACTCTGTATGATGAAAATTCTGTTTGATACTGTTTGTTTATAATACTGAATGTCTTAAATTCTATATTTCAAAATACTATAAACTTAGAATACTGTTACCAAAAAAGCCAGCGCTTGATTGTAGGTTTTATTTTGTTTTTAATTTCTACCAGAATTCAATAAAATGGCATGTGAAAGATGTTAATTTTGAGTAACATTAAAAGTACACAAAATCACAAAATAAATGACATTATATCGAAAAGAGTAACAAAAAATTCAAGACAGTGATTTGTTTATAATAAAGGCACCTAACATTTCAATACTAACATTTTTTAAGGAAACACACAAAACCTATTTGTATTCAAATAATTTTGATACATGTTTCTGAATTAAAATGCTTTCTTAAAATATGGTCAGTGAAGTGAAAAATCCGTATTATATCTTATTCTTAAAAGTATTCTGATTAAAAATTCTAAAAATGTACAGCATTTCAAAATATTTAATTTTTAAGTACACAATTTTGGTTTACAGAATTTTGACCAATATATCAAGTTTTTCAATAATTTGTGAACGCACCCTTTTACTTATCATCGAATTGTCAATTGTCAATTTATGCAGTTAACTCAAAGCAGATGCTTCATTTTTCGTACACCTATGAGATTAACGCTAAATGAAAGCTTTTGTTAAGCCCAATCTATCTTTTTGTTGTTAATTCCACCGTTGGAATTTTAAGATAATTGGATTTGAACTTGTGCTTCGAAAATGGGAAAAATCTGACATTTCTTCAAATAATTACGTATACTCCAAAAGTTTGTGATCACTTGCCAGTAATGGGTATATCCTGGACTTGGTAGGGTTTTATGCTGAAACTGTTTCTGATGCTAACAAAATGAAACAACTTTTCAGATATGAGTATAGAACAATTAGGCAATATTTTAGACAAAGTGATCTATTTATTTTGGACAGAGGATTTAGAGACGTGATCCCACATCTTAAAACTCAAGAATATAAGGCTTACATTCCTGAATCTGTTGCTGAAGGTTACTTTCAATCAACAACAGAGCAAGCTAATAGATCCAGGTTCGTTACTATGGTCGGATGGGTCGTTGAATTCGTAAAAAAGATTTTAAACTATTTCGACAAGATTTTTTCAATCTAGGTGGTGGTCAATTGATGGACGACTTTAAAATTGCAAAGGCCCTTCTTATAAGTGTCATCCACCACTTGAAGACAGTTCTTATGCGAACGTTCTATTAGAACTGGCTTTAAATACTCTTGATTATTTAGGTGACTTTGTAAGAGAAAATAATCTTAGCAGAGTCGGAAACATATTTAACCGTATCGATGGAAATATCCCGATTTTAAATAATTTCCCAACACTCACTCTTATGATATCATTGAGAATTATCAAACTAACAAGGCTCCATCTTTCTGTGACAAACATTTAAAAGACCAGGGAATTTATACAGTCGAAGTCTGCAAAGATCGGATAAGAATTGCCTCTTCTTCACATCAAAGTGTTATAGGCAAAAATTACTTTTTATTGCGAGGCGAAGCAATTCGAGGCATGTAAGTAGAAAAGTTGAATACAAACGCAGCACATAGTTCGAACTCAGTAAAAGCTTATTGTGGTAACTGCCTGAGGTCTGTCGTTTGTTGGGATCACGTGAAGAGCATTTTATGGTATTTGGACTCAAATTCAAGTATAATTATCTTAAAATTCGAACGGTGAAATTCATAAATATTTGGGAGATAGATTGGGTTGAATTTGGTACTAGTCTCATAGGTGTACGTCCTGGCCCCAAAAATGGCATACCTCCTTTGTATAAGATCTAACAAAATACACGAACGAGCAAACGTCTGTAAATCAAACAAATTTAATTATACTAAATTCGTAGTTGGTGACCGCAATATATTGAAAATATCGGTGCCGTTCAGAAATCTGTATCAAATGATTTAACGGTTGGTCTCTGGGAAAGATGTGCCAAGATGATGTATGTATTTCATCGCAAAATCAAATAAAATGTTCGATATCGGTTGCATGAAAATCCACATTTGCTTCAAAAGTCACCAACATGGTATATTTGCCGGTGGCCGTTATTGGGCAACGATAACAACAGTCGCGTTACTGTGGATTGTAAGCGTAATCGCACCACAAGAACTATTTTTGGTCCAAAATCGGAAGATTTTGACTTCGACCACATGCTGGTTCAAAATTTTAATATGAAAGTGCCAAAAGCCTTGAAGCACACCTTAAAATGTATTCAATAGTAATTCTGATGAGCGTATTATGTCAAGAAATGGGCTAGTCGATTTGAGGCCTCGTTCGTGCAATTTAACACCTCTATAGTCAAGACTATTTTCTTTTGAGCTACGTTAAGCCATTAGCTTATGCCAGCAAGCTGACGACATTGTAAGAGTTCATAGTGAACATTGGTTTTGAAATAGCGGCCATTTGGTTCAAAAGTTTCCAGGTCCGTATTGGAAAACTCTGTCGCATTTTGTTCATACAAAATTTTGAATATAGAATTTTGGCATCATTACTGTATTACAATGCACACGGTTTAAATTCTTCACATCACTTACTTGTGCCAACAGCTCAAAGATTTTTACTACTTTTAAGTAGTAGTAACTCATCGACGCATCTGCCAAAAAGTCCTAAAGATTTTCCAACTGTAACTGTACAAACAATTTCAATCTACACTAATATTATAAAGAGAAAAGATTTGTGTTTTTGTATGTAACGAATAAACTCAAAAAGTACTGGACCGATTGTAATAATTCTTTTTTCATTAGAAAGCTACATTATCACTGAGTAATATAGGCTATATTTAGTACTAGATTACTATAGAAACTTTATAAATTCCTTTTAAAACCAACCGAAGGTGTGATTCATGATCGTTTTAATAATAAGCATGGTTATAACTTAAATATCTGTACCTATTTATGTCTACCCGTGCGAAGCTGGGACGGGCCGCTAGTATTTATTGAGTAGTTATTTCTGTTGCAGTTTCAAAAGTAACATCTGTCCTGATAGTAGTCTCTTCAAAATTATCTAATTGGAAGACCCTTAATATTAATTATAGAAACGCGATAAATGCTTTCAATAAACCAAAACTTAACTTTATGGGAGTTTTGGTCAATTTTCTTACGTTTTTAGGAACTTATTCTAAGGTTTATGAATTCATATTCGCTTCTGTAATTAATTATTTCCTTAAAAGATGAGATTAGTTCATAGTTGAAGTACCAATTAAACGGGTTTCTTTCACTTTTTTTTCTAAAAAAATATATTTTTAAAAATTTTATGATCCATCGAAATACTTTCCCTCTTTTCAATTTAAGTTTATGTTTTTACTTAAATAAAATTATAGCCTAACAAACAATTTAATTAAAATTACAATTCGTTTGGCCCATAAATGCCAAATACGAAATCAGATAAGCTTTAAAACCTATTGTATAATACACCGAAAGCAATAATAACACTTCATTACAAGTCGTTAAAACAGATCACACAAAAATACCATAGATAGGGAAACAATTGGCTGGCTCCCCTATAAATTCTCATGATCCGTCGCGTCGCTTCAACTTTCCCAAAGTCATATCCAGAGCATTTTCTCAGATCGTAAAAATGCAAAAGAAAATCATCATCAGGAAAATAATTAAAATGTTTTCGTAAAGCAGCGATATGACGGGAAGGTATTCTTCCCATCTCATTTTCATGTCAAGGAATAATAACCTCAATGGGATCTTATTCTAGTTTGGCGTTTGGGTCATGTGGAAGGGCACAATTGACCCGAAGGGAATTTGTTGCAATAAACCTTCACATATAACTACGCACATTCACACGTCGCGTCGTCTCGGTGTCGTCGTCATCGGTGCGTTCGTCGCTCGCGTCGCAATCACACCAGTTGTTGGCTAAAGTTGCCGTCGCATCAGTTACTTCATTATTTAATTAGTTTGAAAGCATCAGAAGGCAAGGCTATGAGCTATAGAAGATAGAGACACACACTCATTTTTAATAACCCCAAAGGCCAACTCGAAATGGCCCATAAACACGTCCTTAATTGATGAAGCGCGGTGGCATTTTAAGTTCCAAAAATACACCCGAACTTACAGTTTTATGTACGATGCCGATGTATTCACTTTGCTCGAATGGATTTTCATGGACGTAATGTTGGTTGTCATTTTTTAAGTTGTCGTAAAGAGAACTTCATCGCCGGGTATTCGTCCAAGAAAATTCTGTGCAGATAAAATGCATGGAGAAAAGGTACCCTTATACCTAACCTATGTACCTACGATAGGGAATTTTTAATGCTTGCGACCTCTCAATTACGTGCGATACATGGAATTTTAAATCTTTCGTTTTTATTAGTTTTCTTGTGACGATGTCGAGTCAGTCGGAAACAGGTGGATTTTCATGAAGAACATCAACCTGTTGCTGATGTGAAGATGCAGTAGAAGTTAAGGTAAATCTTGGGTTGAAAATCTTGCTTTGTGTTTTCTGCTTATGGTATGGAAAAGGGAGTCAGAGTGAGAGAGGGAGGAAAAGAGATCATATCATCTGTAATTTTTATGGTTTTGCCTTTCCCTTTACTTGAGTTTCTGGAACACATCCATGCCACATATAGAGGTGCACCTTATCCTCCGAGAGGAACCCATTTAATTATGTAATCTCGGGATGAAGTCAACCCAATAAATTGTGTTTGCTGCTTCAGTGAGTGAATATGCATCCCGCATATAGTAAATATGATCCTATCTTTGGGTAAGGGTATCGTTCCTCCATGAAATGTATCTCGCCTCTCTGTTCCTGATGTGGTATGAAAAAGATATAATCCGAGGAAAAACTTCCACCTGGACGGGATAATTGGTGGGTTTTGGTTTTATGTATATACCTTACCTATAGACCATCAGCTCTATACGGAGTATATCTGCAAACATGCCTCAATTGGATTTGGGTTAAAATATGCATGCAGAAAAATTCATCAGATTATAGAATCGGACCAAATAAGAAATCAATTTTGTTCATGTTGTCGATTAAATTGGTTCTCTGCAAATTTCTGACGAAAGAAGAAAAATGCTATATAGGAAGAAGTTACGAAAAGAGGTATCTACATAAGTACAAAAAAATATTGCATAAGTTGGTATTACAGAAGTCCGAGTTGTGTTATTACAGTTATCTGATGATCGTGATGGTCGATGGTAACTTTTTTAAGGTTCTTGTACAAAGTCCAAGCGTATGTTATTAATGCTACAATGTTGACTGATAATATCGTATACTGGAAAAGAAGGGGTCTTGGGTATACCTAAGGATTGCTCTTTTGTAAGCAGTTAAGCTTGTCTTAAATCAGAAAATTAGAGAGGGATTCCATTTTAGATATCAATAAGGAAGGAGCGTATAATTTTTCTTTTCAAACAAACACTTCAAGGTCAATGAAACTACCAAAATGTTGGCTTCAATAGCTCACTAATTGTATGCTTACAAATGCTTCAGATGTGTGACGAACATTTCGCGAATTTTAGAAAAATGTAAATGCACATGATTTGTAAACCTTGTCAAATACCAACACCTGCATTAGTATCGGAAGTTCTATTATCTTTAAAAAAAAACACTCGATACCTACATGCTAACCCAAAAAGTTATGTTGTTAGACTTAATCGGGTAAATTGGGGTTTCCACAGTTAAAAAATTACCAACAATATTTTGCATATTTCAAAATCTATTTTTGTTAAAGAGATTTTTAATCGAAAGCCAATCTTTACCAATTTTAGTAGCATTTCTGAAAAGTTTTTATTTCTTATAAACAAATTGGATGAATAAATTAAATTTGAAGTCAATACCTTTTATTTTTCACGAGATATCGAGAACCGAATATCAATTTTTACCAAATTTGCGTACTATTTTTTATAGATTTTATTTTTTATGAAAAAACGGACCGTTGGATTTTTATAAAAAAAATTACTAAATGTCGAAACTAATATTTTCTATGAGAAAAAATTAGTGTGAAGCCAATATTTTTAATTTTTGAAAAGATATTTGAGCCGAAAATAAATTTTTACCAATTTTTGGTAGCTATTGTTTTTTTTTTTGGTTTTTATTGTTGAAAACAGTATTTCTTACAAGATACAATTAATTTGAACGGAAGTTCTGAAATTTTTGAAAAGATACTTAACTCGAAAATCAATTACTACCAACTTTTAGTAATGTGTTTTTTAGGTTTTTAAAAATTTTACCAGAACGTTATTCTTCGTTGCATACAATTATTTTTGAGATAAAATCATTTTTTGTTCGTAAAATATTCGAGGTGTCAAATATTTTTTTTAGTTTTTTTGATTTACAAAAATAACTGTTCATTTTATTTTTTTTCCAAAAATATATTTTGTTGGTATCACCTTACAATATATAATATAAATAAAATGCACGACTGGGTCGCACGAACTTGCTCCTGTATTCAAAGAGTCTGTTTAAAAAAGTACCTATGTTTATAAGATTTAAAAATATACCTGTAAAATAAGTTTGTCTTCAAAGATATAAATGCCATTTGATTTGTCGAAAAAACCTCCATTTTTCAATTTTTTTGGGAGATTTAATACAGTTAAAATAATTTTAAAAATACATACTAATTTAAGATTCAAAATTTTACCTGAAAAATAAGTTTGTCTTCAAAAATTTAAATGCCATTTTATAAATTAACAAAACCTTGATTTTTCGATTTTTTTTTTTCGAAAATCGTTAGAGCGGTTTTTTTTTTTAAATTAATTTTTATATATAAATTTTTTCAATTTTGTTCTAAAAATATTTTTGATATGCAGTTATTTAGTAATTATAAATATACGCTCTACATTTGAATTTCGTAAGAAAATGTTGACCCATTTTTGAGATATAGAATTTTGAAAATAAAAAATTCAATATTTTTTTAAAAATCCAATCAAAAAAAAATTGCACTTTTGATAATCAAATATTGTTAAGGCAGTATAAGAGCTCGTACAAAAAAAAATTATTGAAATCGGTTCAAAACTAACTGAGAAAATTAAAAAACAAAAAAACGGTTCTATGAGCGGTACCTTTCCTGAACAATACAAAAATATGTTTTTCTTATTAAAAGAAGCAAAGTTAAAAAAGAAAATTTTTAAGAAAATTTAATAAAAATCTATCGATTCGTTTTTGAGAAAATTCGAATTTTCGTTTTTTGACCAAAAAAATTGTATGGGGGCCACTGTTAGTTTTGATCTTAAAAAAAAAAAATTTAAAAAACGCCTAACGCGAATCTGCTCAAAACCTTTACTTCCAAGTTTCAACTCAATCGACCCAATGGTTTAGGCTGTAGGAGCGTGGACAGACAGACAAAACAGACCGGACGGAATCGCGGGACCCTCTTTTTTCGACTTCTCTACCATCGTAATATCATGTTTGATTAAAATCTCGAGTTCGAAATTTTGCACGAATGCAAAACTTGCCATATATAGTTCCTATATGTCGCAAGTAAAAAAGAGGCTGGGATGCGACCCACACTGATAACTTCCCATCCTGTCTGTCGTTTTGTCTTGCTTAAAAGTGTTGGGTTAAAAAAGTTGTTAGTTGAGTTATTCTTAAAAAATTTAAAATTACCAACAATATTTTTCATATACCTAAATAAATAGTTTAGTTTAAAAATCTAGTTTTATTAAATAGATTTTTAGTCGAAAACAATTTTTTACCAATTAAAGTAGCATTTCTTAAATTTTTACAAATTGGATGAATAAATTAATTTGAGAGATATCAAGAACCAAACATCAATTTTTACCAAATTTGCGTACTATTTTTTGTAGATTTTAAAACAATATTTTCTGTAAAATAAAATGAGTTTGAAGACAATATTTTTAATTTTTGAAAAGCTTTTTGATTCGAAAGTAAATTTTTATCAAGTTTTAGTATCGTTTTTTTTTTTTAGGTTTTTATTTTTTGTAAAAAAAACTGTCAATTAGATTTTTCTCAAAATTTTACTAAATGTTGAAACAAATATTTTTTGAAAGATTAAAGTAGTTTAAAGCCAATATCTCAAAATTTTGAAAAGATATATGAGTCGAAAATTTTTACCAACTTTTATAATTTTTATTTTTTAGGTTTTTATTTTTTGTAAAAAAAACTGTCAATTCGTTATTTTTGTAAGAAATCGGGCTTTTTTGGTCCAATTCGATTTTTCTCAAAATCTTTCAGAATGTTAAAAACAATATTTCTTATAAGTTAAAATTAGTAAGAGGCCATTATCTCAAATTTTTGAATAGATATTTGAGTCGAAAATCAATTTTTACCAACTTTTGTAAAATTTTTTTTAGGTTTTTAATTTTTTGTACAAAAACTGTCAATTTGATTTTTTTCAAAATTTTACTGAATGTTGAAAACAATATTTTTTTAAAGGCTAATGTAGCTTTAAGCCAATATCTCAAAGTTTGAAAAAGATATTTGAATCGAAAATCAATTTTTGCCACCTTTTACACATTTTTTTTTTAGGTTTTTATTTTTTGTAAAAAAACTGTCTATTCGATTTTTTTCAAAATTTTACTGAATGTTGAAAACAATATTTCTTATAAGATAAAATAAGTTTTAAGCTTTAGTCTCAAGCTTTTGAAAAGATATTTGAGTCGAAATTCAATTTTTCCCAACTTTGAGTAGTGTGTTTTTTTGGTTTTTATTTTTTATAAAAAAAAAATTAAATTAGATTTTTCTCAAACTTTTAGCAGATGTTGAAAACGTTATTCTTCGCTGCACAAAATTGTTTTGGAGATGAAATCATATTTTAGTCGTAAAATTTTTGAGGTGACAAATTTTGTTTTCAGTGTTTTTTATTTAAAAAAAACCGTTAATTGTATTTTTTTTCCAAAAATATAATTGTTTTGTATCACGTTACAATATATAGTATAAAATTTAATTCAAGTCTCTAGCGTCATTGGTTCATGAGATATTTAGGTTTAACCAAAATTTTCAACTTTCTTTTAAACTGCTATGGTAAAAAAATCACCCACTCAATTTTCTTGAGAGCCCTTTCTGCATCTTTCTGTCTTATTATCTGTATAACAAAATTTATTTGAAGTCGATATCTCTTCTGGTTTTTGAGGTATGGACGACGAAAAAAACGTCGAGAACGTACGTACACACGAAAGCACAGACATCTTTCTAAAAATCTTTTATTTCGACTCTAGGGACCTTGAAACGTCGAGAAATGTCAACATTTTCATTTCGACAAATAGGTCCTATTACAATAACTTCTTATGGGAAATTAATAAAACACATATCGATTCTTTAGAGGTAATTTTCGACCACTTTCTGAAACATATTGGGCAGAATCTCAGCCATAACTTGACGAATGTTGGTTTTAAGTGCTCAAGAGTTAAAGATTTAGCTGCATAAACTAAACATGGTCTTTTCCATGATCTTGGTGGTTAGTTGATATCGCCACGATGAGGAATTACGCGAACAGGAAATGAATCTTGTAATAAAGCCATATTTGCTCAAGTTTTCTGGTACCGTCTTGTTGAAACCACATATTCTCCAAGTTGTATTCTTCAATAGCAGGCAAAAAAAAAAATCGGTTATCAAATGACCATAACGCTCCGAATTGACGGTGACAGGCGTGCCATCGTCGTTTTCGAAGAAGTAAGGTCCAATCACACCTGCGGACAAAAAAACGCACCAAACAGTGACTTTTTGTAGATGTAAGTCCTCTCTTCAACTAATACTTGATGATTTTCAGAACCCCAAATATGACAATTTTGTTTATTAACATATCCACCGAATGAGATATGTGCTTCGTTGCTGAAGAAAATTTTGTTCGAAAAATCACAGTCCACCGCCTGTTGTTTTGAAGCACCCATTCGACGTATCTACGACACGTTGTGAATGTTCAGCTGGCTTCAGTTGTTGAGTGAGCTGGACTTTTTATACGCCATAATGTACCGTAAGACAGTCCTTATTCCTAAGAACGACGAGGAATCGACACATTCCGGTCTTCGGCAACACTTTCACTCTCAGCAGCGATATTTCAGTGGTACAAGCGAAACGATAATGTACAGGCCCTAAAATATCTGTAACCAATCCAGTCTTTTCAAATTTCTTAAGAATTTTTCCAATTGCTTGCGTAGTTGGAAGATTATGTAAACCATAATCCCCTCTTAAAGCAAAATATGTGGCTGTGGCACAATCACCATTTTTGAAGTAGGTTTTCCCACTTTGTATGCGTTGTGCGAAAGTTAAGCGATTCATTTTCGTAAATGTCAGACTTTCAACTGAATAACAAAAAAATTGGTTTAACAACTTAGTTTGACAGATGTCGAACTTCAGCCCTATACTTGTGAAACCTCAAAATGGATAACCCGTTACATTCATGCAATTTTTGTCGAACTTCGTACAAATAAACTGTCAAACCGTGGTTTTTTGTAAGTCTTTAAAGTACACATCAATATAAAACTTATTAAATGATAAGCCTCGTAGGCTTGATTGAACTATGTCTTTTGCCACTAATATAAATGATTTTGAGATAAAAGTCAAAGATTCCTTTTAAAAAAATTCAAAAAATCAATGTTTGATTAAATTGATCGAAAAAATCAAACATTTTAAATACTTTCCAAGCATTATTTAAGCGTATCAAATTAAATCCTTAAACGTCTGAAAAACTGTTTTTTATACTGACAACATCATCTTAACTTTGGTAACCACATTTCTCACCATGTTCTTATGCATCGTCGCTTAGGATGTCCAACAGTTTAACAATTACCAACGATTAAAATTGCTTCTCCTCCAAACCAAACGACAATAATTAATACCATATAAAAAAGTAATTGAAAAAAACGCAGTGCCGGCGCCGCCGCCGCCGCGCCGGTTGCTGCCACAAGCCGCTGGCGCTGTGTGTGGCACAATGGAGCACGTTCAACAACGCATCCATCCATACCCTTACCCATCATCTTGGTCAGCAGAGCATGGCTTCAGATTGTATAAGTCTTATTTTTATTATATAGATTTACTGTGGGGCCTAGCCAGTGTCACATTGGAGGACGCATTGACTCCATTCAACTGGGGATAATGATGTACCTGCTGCTGCTGCCGCTCTGGTCTGGTCTGGTACTGCTTGTTCCTAACCACCTGCTCCATTAAGCACACAACACGACTTGTGATTCTCTCTCTCTCTTAACCGAGACTTTTATGTTCGGCGATCGAAACAACACAAAAAATCAAACATAAACTCCACATTGGGCTTCATCGACATCGCATCGCATCGCTTCGCCAACGGTCATACTATATACCATGTTGTCTTTAGACCTTTTTTTCATTTTAATTGTATCCACTGGACCTTGGATTAATGGCACACAATGAGGAGATACAAATGGAAAAAAAATCTCTTACATCGTTCAGCAGACCACGACTTTGTGCTGCCACCTGTTTCTGGTAAAACCATCCCAATCACGCGCACTAATCCGTCGCCGTCATCGTCGTCGTAGCCGTCGTCGTCGCCATCGATATTGACCACACGAAATCCATTCTAAGGGATATACAATGAGCGGTATCAACTCCGATAAGGTAGCTATCTTAATTTTTCCAATTGCAATCTTTTGTCCCATCGCATCATCGATAAGACCGAATCCGATGGATGCGGATTTGCATGCTGCGTGTAGGTTTTTTTTAAGGATGCATCTGTGTACCTCCTTCCTATTGTTAAAATTCTGTTTGTTTTTTCTTTTTCTCATTTCGGAACCATAGGCTTCATTCCGGTTGATCACCTCCTTTTTTCTCGTACTTCATACCTGAATTACTTTAAAATGTGTATACTTTAGCTTAAATCCCTTACCCTCATCATTATGCCAAAATCCTTTTTACCTCGCAAATCCTTTCAATTTTGTTTTATGGATTCTTTTTTGTTGTTTCCATTTTTGTATGACCAAGCTAATCCACATGACCAGGTGATATTTTTTGACCAAAAGGATCATCATTTTTATTTGGGAATAAATAAATATGTATCGTTATTTTACTTTTTTTCACAATATGCTTTATAGATCCGAGTATGTTGGAACATTCAACCAGTGGTGCTGTAGCTGGAGGATTTGGTTTGGAATTTGTGTTGTGTTACCCTTTTTTCGATGGATAAATAAATATTGTTTTTGTTGGAGATTTGGCAGGTGGACTTTTTATCTTTGAAGTTAAATCCAGGATTGAATATTTTGTTTTCAGTTCTGTGTTGGTTTTTTTTTATTGTCTCACTTGTTACTTTGGGTGGAAGATTCAGATATTATATGGATTCGGATGTTTTGAGGTCAACATCTGTTTTTTGGACTTGTCCTTATTTTTTTTGTTTGGTCATTTATTTTGATAGCATGGATATAGTGTCTATATCCTTCCTGTTTAATACATACATATATATGGAAGTGGAAGCTGGCTGCAGATGGATTCTATTTCCTGTTATTGTTTTAAGGTTTTTGTAATCAATATATCAACATGGTATTGAAGTACAGAAAAAAGCCTCAGGATTTCTTTAATATTTAGGAAGTAAATGTGTTTTTTTTTGTTGATGAAAACACAACTTAATTGTTAAAAAATTGTAACCTTGGAAATACCTTTCTGGTCAAAGTGTTTATCTCTTGAAGCTATCTATGGTTCAGGCCATTCTTGCCGTCCATAACTTGATATTTCAAAATCATTTGCTAGGGTTTAGCATTTGGCTCTCTTATCGAAAATGCATGCTTTCGGTTTTCATAAATCTCTTCTACATTGGATTAGTATAATTACCTTTCGGATCGTTCAATACAAGTAGTATTGGATTTGTTGAAGTCTGAAAACCACAAAATAAATGCTGGTGTGCCACAGGGTTCTGTTCTATCTCCAACACTCTTTCTCATTTTTATTATTGATCTCCTCTCTGCAACTTCTAATAATACTCTTAGCTTTTCATATTCGTTTTCAGAATCACATCCCTCTTCTTCGGATGTGGAACTGCATCGACAAAATATGATAAGCCCATTAAATTCTGACCTAAACAGAATTGTACAATGGGGAATAATAAACGAGTGAAATTAAATTCTTCGGAAACTCAATGCTGTCTTGGATCGTTAAAGCGAGATATACCAAGTAAAAATGTACAATAAATAGGAAGAAGGTTTAAAATAGGGACAAAATTCTTCTAAGGGATGCAGAACTAATTTTAAAAAACCAGGAAGTGTGTACTCTGAACGACTGAAATTAAGTCTCTCATTCTGCCTTCATAAACTTTTGGCGATAAAGGAAGTCTTGTACTGGCTTAAACATGATATCAAGATCTGATATCAGTATTTTCTCAGATGGTCAGGCAGTATCAAATCTCTGGACTGTCTTTAAAAACTCTGTAAAAGTCTATAACTGCCGATCATGTCTAATGGAGATGGTAAAACAGTTTGACATTCACCTTTGATGGATGCCGGGCCCTAGACACATTCCAGGAAATTCTAAGGCAGATGAACTCGCCAGCAATGGTACAGTACAAAACATTCTGCCACGTCTGGATAATTCTGGCATACCAATTGCTACATGTAAATTATTGATAATGCAAGACTCTATATCACCACGTGTCAGGTCACGAAACATATCTGGCCTAGACTAGATTTAAAGTGCTCAAGATGCTTACTAACTCTAAGCAGATTGCATATAAGCTCGATAATCGGTGTCATAACCGGACACTGTCTAATAGGAAAGTACGACACATGGCTTGGCGTCAAATGACTTTTTCAGAAACTGTATGGATGAGGAAGAGGTGGAAATAATTTTTAACCTCCTCTGTACGTGCCCTGCTCTAGCTCAAAAACGCAAGAATTACCTAGGAGAATTCTTCTATAACGATCTAAACGATCTCAATCAAATTAATACAATCAGTCTTTCACGTTTCGTAAGGAACTCAAACTGGTTTCATTGAGCTCAGAAGAAAGCCTCAAGATTCATGTGGTATCACAACAGGCCATTACACCGGCCTAAGTGTGTCCTACTCCATCACGGACAGCCACTTTAACCTTACCTAACCTAAATAATAAGGAGATAGTATGATACAAACGATAAGTTGCTGGACGAACACTATATCGGCGATATGACGACGTTCAAAAAGCGTAGGTTTGCAGGTTTAACAGTTGTAAGCTGTCTTCATAAGGGGGTAGGATAAAGAGATCAGACTAAGGCAAATTACGCCAGGCTAAACGAAGAAATCTCCGTTGTACTGCTTCAATTCTTTGTGAGTGAGTATCAAGAGAAGAATTTGTTTTAGCTCTTTATCAGATCTTAACCCAAGATCAGTTATAGAGGATACAATATGGACAGAGACATTACGGAAATGATAGGTTCAATGAAATGAAGGTGAATGTTTACGGGAGAAGGTCGTTAGTATTAGCCCAAAAAAAGATTTTGTTCCACCAAAAGTATTCAGGTCATGTTAAAGAAACGAAGAGTCCTTGGAGGAAGCGATTACTTTGATAATTTTGATATCAACACCTAGATTGAGATATCAGAAAAGAAAATGATGGTGGCAAGTATAAATAGGATCGGACCGAGATGGCTACCCTGAGGAACCCCTGATGGTATAAAGATTGGATCAGACACCGCGTTTCTAGAAACAACTCTTTCTTTACGATTTTCTAGGCAGGATTTAATCCGCTCAATAAACAATGTTGGAAAACCAAAAGCTTTCAGTTTAACTTGATGATTTGGTACCTGATCTTGTCAAAGGCCTTACTGAAGTCAGAGTGACTATGACATCAACTTCGGGACTTTTTCCTAGAGTAAGGAGTGTTTTGGAGACAAATTGGGAAAGATTAATCGTGGTAGACCTGCCCTTTACGAAGCCGTGTTGAGGAAGGGAAAGCAAAAGACTTACAATGAAAGTAAAAAGAGTCGTAAACGATACTTTTAAAGAGCTTAAAAAGGAAGTTTAGCAATCGGGCGGTAATTAGAAATATCATTCTTACAACCCTTTTTGAACATACTCGTATAGTATTCTGTTCAAACAAATGGGGGGGACAGCTTGTGAAAGTGAAAGTTCGAAGAGTTAAGTAAGGGGTTCACAAAGTGCATTAGAGTATTTTGTTTAAGAAAATTAGCAGGGATTCCATTGGGGCCAGGAGAAAAATCATCTTTCAGTGAAGAGAACTTTTCATAGACGCCGGAGGAAGTAATAGAAAGTGAGACAAGAAACGTCTTTGGAAAAATGGATAGAGATATGTAAAAAACTAGACCGGGTACAACCGAACCATTACTATAGGACTAGCTGAAAAAGGTTGGGCAAAGATTCAATAAGGGAAATTTTGAGAGTTAAGATAAACGCTAGAAGTTTTTGTTTTTGAGGCCTCTAAAATATTTATAGTGGATGTATAAGATAGTTGTACTTACAGAATGCAAATCAGGATTGTTGTTAAAGGCTATGTTCTTGTTTAAAACAAGCGTATGAAAGGTAAGCGTATAACCTAAGGGCACAAGCTCTGAAAATAAGGAAGGGCAAGAGGGGAAGAACGTCGCCTTCTTACTTTTACAACAAAATAAAGTAATTATTAAAATCAGTTGAGACAGTTTAGAATATTTGAATAAATATTAATAAACCTTTCAAAATTGCATAGTGATATCTCAGGGACAAATTTTATGATGACTTGTGTTATTTAAAAAAGACCTTTTTAGTTTGTGACTTTCATTAAAAAAATTTTTTAGATGTGTTATTTAAAAAGACTTAGATCGTGGTTATCAGTAGCTTAAAATTATATAGTCGTACTTTTTATACAAAATGTATATATTTTATTGCAAGTCACATTTTTCTTACATTTACCGCTTGAAGGCAATAAAGTCATAAAACCAAAATAATCTTTTATATAAATAAGTTAAAATTACAAGTTGACAAATTGAAAAATTGAGTTCCTTCCAAGATATTCCAACAATTTTTACTAAAAGAGTTAAATTGACGTAATGAAGGTACAACTTGAAACCCTATAGATATACTTGCTTACCAATGACATAAAATATTTCCATATGCACCCGACCTAACTTTAGTACCTTGCATATCTCATATGTACGAGTATATGAATCTACCTGAGGACAAAAGAGATAACTTTTTCATTTCATAAAATTCATCAAGAAGATAGATTTTCTTAAGTAAACTAAGTACTTGTAATACTTAAGCTTGCACAGGATATAAAACGTCAACCTCATGTAGCCCTTTACCCCATTTGAATATGAAGATAAAGATGAAAGATGAAAACGACAACGTCGATGGTGTAATGGTCGTATAGCACTTCTTTAGAAGGACTTTTACAGAGTGAGTGCTAAAAATTACATGACATTATTATGCATGCAAAACATGAAAAACTTTAATTACCTTGGGGGCTATAATAAAACGTTCGAAATCACACAACGAAACAATAGTTAAAGATACTAAAAACGGATTGTAAATCTGCTCGTAAAGAAGGTAGTTAGAGGTATGGTTGGGATTTGGGATATAAGTAAGTAGAAGAATCCTTCCACATAGACAGAGTCTTGTTCTTGAGGTTGTATAGGATGCAACATAGCTACAAAAGTATTTTCTACATCCAAAAGTAAGATGTATCATAACTTTTACACAAACTATGTGTACCTGTACCTCTCTTACCTATGTTTTCTTTTTATACTTAGGTACTTATTCTGCCTGCAAGGATAAGAGAAATTCCTATACTAAGGACGATGAACGAAGAAGGAATTTATATAGTATAGTTTCTTCTTCTAGTATTAAGTTATAGATAAAGAATGAAGAAAAAGTTTGTTTCAAAGCTGAGGTATACATATATAGAAGTTCCATATAGTATGCTTATATAGAATACTAGAGTCCGCTCTGGGGGCTTGGATAACATAAATGAACGGACAAGAGACTCAACTAGAGGTATTTATATATAGAAAATAGAAAACAAAAACCTTATGATGTAGGTACATATGAAGTAGGAATTTTTCAAAAAATAACATTTACAAGAATGTTATAACGATGAAGAATGAAAACTTGAGTTTTGAAATATCTACTTTTGCTTTGTCATGATAACTTTTACATGAAGTTAGTTTGGTTAAAACACTGGAAAAAAAATATTGAGCTTACATTTTTAGTTGAATGAAAATTATAAGTTAAAACTTTCAGTTCCATGCGTTTTGCCCAGGTATGACAGTTGAACTCATCAAATATATGTTACCGTACCTTCTTAAAAACGCACGTTTTATTATATGTATATAAATGTAAATTTATGTTCATTTTAAAAAATGATTAATAATATTCCTATTCAATTATTGGTTTGATGGAAAGCACTGCAGTCAAGTTGTTAAAAAACTCTACATTGATGGTACAGTAGGGGGTATACGTACTTTTTATTTTATTATATTTTATATTGTCCCTTGAACCTAAATCCATCATTTTTCGAAGGGTTTACGTTCAGGATACGTTGATTCTCCAACCAATTATGACGATATGGAAGGGCCACTTCTGCAGACCAAACAACGACGACGACGAACTGAATTCCGCTGCCAGACAGGATGATCCATTCAATATGGAAGACGAAACCCATCGATGCTGTCTTCCCGACTTGGACGAAGTATCTAAGCTGAAGTTTAGAAAGCCGCTGCAACAGATGGCTCGAATGCAGAGCTTTTCAAAATAGCTGGAGATAATTTGGTATATGCTCCTAACCAAATTATCTCCAGCTGTTTTAATGGCTGTAAAATATGGTCGGATGAAAGCGAGTCTGATGAAAAAAAATCAGTATTGTTTGCCCGATACTGAAAAAAGAAGACCCTCTAAACTGCACCAACTATAGAGGCATCAGTCTACTTAACATCGCTTACAAAATCTTTTCTGCCGTAATATGTGAACGTCTAAGGCCCATCGTCAACAAGTATTGAGTAGAAGATGCAAAAATAGGTTAAGCGATTAATGAGGATAAAACAAAGCACCTACAACAACAACGTCTCGGTCAATCACAATCGTCACAACCAACAGACGTAACTTCAACGCAGTTAAGGACTTTGTCTACCTAGGCTCTGCTATGAACTCAGAAAACAAAATTATCTCTGATATCAAACGGATAACTACTTTTGCTAACCGCTGTTTCATTGAACTCTGAAAACAATTGAGTAGTAGAGCCCTCTTTCGAGCTACCAAAGTTTCGCTATCTAAGATTATAATCATCCCCGTCCTGCTTTAAGGTGCAGAAGCATGGATTGTGACAAAAGCGGACGAACGCGCCTTGTGCAGTTTCGAGAGAAAAGTTCCAACGAAATTCTGACCCAAAGCTTACGGTTTTTTTGGAGTCATTCTCTCTGAGAAGCGAATGCTTACGAAAATTGTTATTGGTTGCGTTCCTTTCACTTACCTACTAGCAGGTCTTTTTTTACAACCTTCAATGATAAGTTCTCTCTTTTAAATCTTACATCGGTAAATAGAAATCAAGAGCATGGTTTTAACATGCTCAATGAAAACATAATCTGGGTTTGATAGCTCTGACTTGTAAGCGTCACTTCATTCGAGTTTTTCTGAAACTGGGCTTGTTTTTGTTGTGCGTGCGAAAAAAAATATTAATTCCCTAAGTGTTTAAAAAGTGGATGTGAGCGGAATCGAATTCGAATTTATTTGTGGATTGATAAAAAACAGTTATGTGCTTTATTTAAAAAATGAAAAACAATTATATTTAAAAACTTTTCTCGAGAAAACAGAGACAGGTACAAGTGTTACATTAAATCATGCAATGCGAGTTTAATTTTTGATACCCAATTGCAAAAAAAATAGTAAATGTATCCGACGCCATTCACCCACATGGCGATCAATATGAAATGTTTAAAAAAATGACCATTATAAATTTAATGAAAAAAAATTGCGCTGGGGACGACCGACGTTTTTTCAAACGCAAAACAACATCAAAAGAAATTTTTGATAACAAGCGAAGAAAAATGACTGACTCAGCACATTTAGTTCAATATAAAACAATAAAAAGAACATTGAACAGAATTAAGGCAAGTTCAATGCCCAAATCGCCGAAATCTTTCCCAGAAATTAAGGAAATTTTCTTAAACGAAACTATCCTTTCAAGATACGGAATGTCACGGTATGAAAGAAGAAACACTTTTTATAAGGGCACGATAGTGGAGAGTGATTTCTCATATACGATTTTTATGGCAACAAAAATTGGTGAAGGAATTCAAAATTTGCCCGAAGAGGAAAGGAATTATTTCATTGATGGTACATTTGGTGTAGTTCCAATCGGTGAGTGGAAACAGCTATTGATTATTTGTGTTGCTCATTCCGAACATGTAAGTACTCATAATATTAAATCAATGAATTCAATTTCTTTTATTACAATTTTATTTTTTTAATGATTAAGTTTCCATTATTAAAATTTATTAAAGTTTCTATCAAACTTTGAACAAAATTATAATATAAGAAGTGATAAGCAAAAAATTGTACAATTTTAATGACCCTTTACTTTAAAAATACATGAAATACATTTTTTTCATATAATTTTTTCAAGCATTCTAATTTCCAAAATTAATAATTGTACAATTTTTTGCTTACCAAAAATTGTAAGTAAGTACAATTTTTTATATTATAACTTTTGCACAGTTTGATTATTTGATTTTACCAATTAAAAGAGTCGTTTTAAAAAAGTGTGATTATTGTTTGCTTTCTTTTGTCACATTCACATGTCCCTAATATTTTTTTAATTATAGATCTATCCCTTTCTCTTCTTACTAATGAGAAAAAAGTCTGATAAGGCGTATACACATGCTTTCCAATACATCAATTCAAATATATTTAAATTCCTTCCAACTTCATTTAGGTGTGATTTTGAACAGGGGTTAAGGAGAGCATTAAATAATGTTTTTCCAACTGCAATTATAAATGGATGCTGGTTTCATTTTTGCCGGGCAATCAGGAGAAAGGCATCAAAATTCCCAACAATGATGCAAACTATAAAAAAAGATACTAAATGTAGGAAAGCATTCAGTACGTTTTTCGTGCTGCCTCTGTTAAAACCTGGGGACATTAAAAGAGGATTTAAAATTATTCAGAACGAAACAAAAGCATATTTAAGCTTTGAAGGCTTTATAAAATATTTTAAAATGCCGTAGCTGCTGTACACTTTAAAGCTATATTATAAATAAGAATTTATGTTCTTACAATATTAGCTAATCATGATTAATAATAAATACTAATACTAAAGACAATGGATAGCAGAGGTCTTTTTCTTAATACATTTATTGTTTGAGCTGTTAATTTTATATGTACTTTCCATTTGCAGGATGTTTTTCAGCAGTTTTCTGTATATAAGAAATGTTTCCGAACCACAAGTACGCTTCAAACATATAATAGGAAAAATACTGCCCAAGAACGGAAATTTTTTCAATTTTGTTGACCAGCTGCTAGACGAAGAGCACAGTTTAACCGTAGATTTCTTATCATCGTTGGAGGGTGAAACCTGGCAAATGTTTGAAAAACCGAAACTCAAATTTCAGCGCCGAAACGAGCTGATAGAACGTTTAACGCTAAAATTTGAAGCGACCGTTTGACCCTCACTGATTTTATTCGTCAGTTAACATCAATTAATTCCAACAATACAAATATTGACTTAGATACAATGGAGGAATTGAGCGAAGAGGAGAATGAAGATGACGATGACGATGGTTCTCTAAACAGCAATTCTGAAAACGCTATGCTTTGTGGAGTCTGCTTCAATAACCAGCGTAATACAATTCTTATGCCGTGCAACCATATTATGTAAGTTATGCGATGAATGTTTCACAAGAAACAGCAAATCATTTCAAAACTGAGATTCTGTGCCCCTTTTGCAGACATATAGTGACAAAGAGCGCGAAGGTGTTTTTCTGAATTATTAATTAATTATTCAAATTTAATTTTGTATTATGATACAATCATAAATTATTCTGTTTTCAGTTTTTCCATAAAAAGAATAAATAAATTTATTTCATTTAATCTTAAATTTTTTTGTTTAAGACCTTATGGCTCTTTTTATTGTGGACTTTTGTCTCACTTACGTGGGTTATAAGTTCATAATCAATTTATGAAGTTTTGTCCCACCTATGTAAGTGGGTCATAAGTCCTTTACGGTGTGTGGACCACTTTTCAAAAAAAAAAAAAAAACAGAAATTCAATAAATAGAACGCGAACCAATCGCTTTCCAATATAACACCCGCTGAACACATTCATCGATATCGATTATTATTTATCGATTCTCGATTCAGAAACTTGCCAAGTTTCCAGAAGGCCAAGGTGGCCATCTTGATTTCCGCCGAGAAGAAATTCTGCCCTTTCGCTTATCAACCTTCTTAAAGAGAGGTCAGCCCTTACGTCATTAAAAGAAAAGATCATTTCTTTCATTAGTTTAATTTAAATTTTACAAGTGAAGAAAACAAAAGAAAACATATAGAAAATAAAACATAAAAAGAAAATTATCCAAAGAAAACTAAAGGTGATTACAAAAAGAAAAGGCTCCAGAGGAACTGCACTCGTTGCCAAAAACGTCTTGTGGCTGGAACAGGTGCAATCACCTGTCATCCATCCAGATACCCATCCATTCGGACGTCTCGAGGCTGGAACCGTTACAACCACCTGTCTTCCATCCACATATCCACCCATTCGGACGTCTCGAGACTGAAACAGGTGCAACCACCTGTCTTCCATCCACTCATTTTTAAGCGTGACGTCGTCGAGGAATCCAAGACGGAGGCTAGAGCCCTGTCTTCAATTCCGAAGAAGCACCGTGGAGGTGTCAAACGATCGAAAATCAAGAATAAATAACACATGCATTAAAGGAGAAAAGTTTATATAAAGTTAAATTTGATTTTGGTTATTAATAAATAATTATATGTGTATATGTATGTAAAAAAAAAATGTTCCCACAAAATTTACAAAAACAAAAAAAAAAAAAAGAAAGAGAAGATTAATAAAACTAATAAAACAAAAAGTACATATATAAAAAAAAGGAAAATTAAAAAAAAAAAAATAACGAATAGATAAATATGTACCCTAAAGAAAAATTCATGTTCTTTTACAATCATACAATCACCCATTAATCCATTTCATTCACACATTCATAATTCAAAACGTTCACACATACAAAAATTAATTGCATTTACAGTCATACATCAACTTAATTTTGTCGTTAATTATTATATGTACTATCTTTTTTTTTTTAATATTAAATATTAAAAATCTTAACGTCATACATTCATATACTTAAACATTCACAAGATTAAACATATACACTTACATACGTTCACACAGTCACACATTTACACTTGCATGCATTACACACTACAAATTTCCATTACACTCAATTTAAGATTCAAACTTATAAGACACAAACAAAACATACAACTTATACAACACAACAAAGTCCAAAAAAATTTAATTTTGTATTTATATATTACATATTATATAAACATGATCTTACAATATTTACACACATACATAAAATCATAAAAGTGACAAATGAGAAATACATAGTTGAGTAATCCATGTACCTCGGGAAATTACGTACCAAATTTTTTTCTAATGAGTGACAAGTGTTCACAAACTAACTTGCGCGAATCATAGGGTAAAAGTACATATGATTAACTTTTGTGAATTTTTATTTATTGAATGGTTTTATTATATATTTTATTTAATTCTAAAATTTTTGAAACGATAAAAACAATTTTAATTTTTTTGAAATTCTAATAACGAAAACTACTATAATTATGGAATTAATATAGATTAATCACTATAATTAGCATGTTGTATAAATTAGACACCACTACTTAAATAAATATAATTATTATAACGTGCAGCGAAACAGTATGTTTTCCTTTTCATTTTCATTTTTGTTTGAAAGTTAAATCGCTCAAATGATGAGCTATTGAGTTCTTTGTTTTGAGTGCGTGGGAAGGGAAAGAAAGGGATGATGGGGAAGAGGGATAATTTAGTTTAAGATTTAAACTTCATCTTGGATAAGGGGTCATTGAACTGAAACAATTGAGTGACTCAATGGCCATGGAGTCTCATTGTAATGTAGACGGAGGGAGGGTTATACTCAGGCACCTATTACCACCTAGGGTTGCCAACATAAATTTCTAAGAAAAATTAATATCTTGCGCGAAAAATACTTCATACGATTTTTATTTAACACCCTTTATTTTATTTCGGCATGAAAAATGTGCGGCGGTTCGATAACAGGTACAAGTACCCACCCCACCGACGAGCTACCAATGGCGGTGCAAGCATGCCGAACCGTACCTTGTTGATCGAACACCTCACCCAACGTTCCGTATACCATCCAGGGAATCCTGTGGTCTTGGATGTGTTGATAGGGAAAAGGCAGACCATCGCTGATTGTTGGATGAGATTAGACTTCGTCAATTTATTTGATGGGGTTTCCGTTACAACGGACTTATGACCTACGGACTTATGATACTGCGCCCACGGCGGCGCAGTAGCTAGCTACGGACCAAATTAGATGGACAAGTTTGTTGTGTGAGGCCCTATAGTTCACTGTAGCGCAACCTTAAGAAAATAAGCAAATCGTAAGAACAAGCAGAAATATTGACTTCAGTTAAAATTTATTTTAGAGAATATGATATCAGTGTTTGCAGAAAGGGCTTCTACATAAATTATATGATATTTTTTAATATAGCCATTTCAAAAATTCAAACTTTTTGGAGGTATTAAATATCTCACATATAAAACTTCTATTGACTCGTCTTTGACATCTGGCTATGTTTGTAGAAAAATTCAAGTGATCATATTTTTATTTTAAACTATTTTATGAAGTAAACACTTAAAGATATGTATGTAGTAAGGGCTTCAAAAAATGCACTGAATGTTGGTTTTACGTAAGTTATTTCTAAGAAAACTGAAAGTTTTTTTAATACCATTATCTCCCGAACAAATAATGCTATCGACTTCAATTACTTTTTATATATACATATGTACAGTACATATGTACATATGACATTGTAAGTTTAGTAGGAACTTAAAAAATTAATTTTAAAAACAAAATCTTCACCTACAAGAAATACAAGCAAACTTAAAAATTGATTTACGGCGAGAATATCTTCAGAATGGTTGTAGGTGATGGCTTTAAACTTATTTCTTTTTATTCAAAACAGTGTTTAAACTTTCGATAAAATTAAAAAAGATCAATTAACAGTTTTTTTTACAAACAAAATTAAATCCAATAAGAACTGATAAACTTAAATATTTTCACATCCCAGATATCTTGAAAAAAAACAGCTAAAACTTCTTTTAAGTATTATTGACTGCGTACTTTTTAAAGTTATTTAAGAATATTTGGCTCATTTAAATAAAAATAAATATTGTAAAGAGCACCAATTAAAAGTTATCATTGTTAGTTGCATCCCAGCCTCATATTTTCCATACTATAGTTAATTTTTTTAACTGCTTAAAAAAGTCTGCACCCACCTCTCGTTACAAATCGATACAATCAATAAGGCATCTCATACCCGACCGAGTCTTAACAAGACCCAAAGTAAACTATTCACGAGACATAGAGATGAGACTAAGTTCTACGAGAAAGCAACGATACCTAGACGAGATTGACAACATTGCCTTAAAAACAATAAATGATATTTTAAAAGTATTGAAACGATAATATCTTCTCTAAAATCTTACATAGCTATTTACTGAATTTTTTTCAGTGTATCAGAAGGAATGTTTTTATCCAAACCTTCAATCCATCTTAAAAATAAGGCTTAAATTTAAAATTAAGTGTATATGTGGGTAGCTTTCATATGAATGTATGATTATAAAGCAAAAGGAACAACTCCAATTGTAATGTAACAGTAAATGTTTCTGTGAAAAGAGGTTATTTTAGAGATACTTTACCTACATACTTATGAAAGAAAGAATTTTAAATATGTTGGCTTCTTAAGAAACCGAAATCTTCTTCAAGAAGAAAATAACAAATTTTTCCAAAGGAATTTTCTTCTATATAAAAATAAAAATGTTTTAAGTTTTAATAATAACTCATTCATTCGCATTTTCTTTGAAATAGTAAAAAAGTATCGAAAGCCAAAGGATTGAAGGCCAAGGGTTTGAGAAACAACGAATGATTTTGTGCAAGTAGAAAATTAGAGTATAAAACTTTGATGTAGGTTCATAACCTTAAAAACAAAAATTTTGTAATGGATAAAATTAAATCGTAAACAATACGTCACATCTTAGCAACTACTTGTTTTTTTTTTATATTGTGCGCGCACTAAAGAGATTATACCATTATAATGATTAAATACAGTGCGAGCAATTAGGAAAGGAGGATAGGATTAGAAACGAAACACCGATGCACATTGGTTTTGAATGTCTGCACATTATAATGAGTGGGAAATATTGAGACTGGTAAAGCATTCCACATTCGTGTAGTGCGGGTAAAGAAAGAATCTCTGTACTTAACAGTACGCTCGAAATTGGGCTTAAGGGTAAACTGATGGGCATTCCTAGCAGTACGGGTATTACGGTTGAATTGTTTAAGGGGATTAATACAACTGGCTATTTCAATAGAGCATTGCTTATAAAAATAACGATAAAACAATTATAGGCATAAGACCTTGTGGCGGTGTTCAAGAGAATGATCATTTTTAGAGCTATTTTTTCAATTCTATCCAGAAGACTCAAGTACGTTATTGGGGCTCCAGCCCAAATTTGGAAGTTATACCCAATTTAAGGAAAAATAAGAGCTTTGTAAATTATAGCCAGATCAGAAGGGGTAAAAAACTTCTTGCATCGTCTGAGAAAACTTAAACACTTAGCAGCAACTCCACAACTAGTGGTTTGTGATGCACATACCTAGGACTTATAGTTGTTCAGTTGAAAAGTGGCATTGGGGGAGGGTTACGCTTTTGTGACAGTAGACAGCATTAAGTTTTCGAAGCATTAAATTCTACACGGTTTTTGATTCCCCATTGAACAATGCTGTCAAGATCAGAATTTAATGAGCTTATCATACGTTGCCGTTGGTAGTCCACATCCGAAGAGCAAGGATGGGAATCTAAAAACGAATATGAAAAGCTGAGGGAACTGTCATCAACGAAACAATTCAGTGGGTTAGAAGTTTCAGACAAAAGATCATTTATAAAAATAAGGAAGAGCGTTGGAGACAAAACGGAGCCCTGGGGCACACCAGCGTTTATTTTGTGTATATCAGATTTGAACCCGTCCAATACTATTTGAATTGAAATGTGCGAAAGATAATTTCTAACCCAACAAAGAAGAGATTCATCGATACCAAAAGCACGCATTTTCGATAAGAGATCTTTATGCCAACCTCTATCAAATGCCTTTGAAATATCAAGAGCAATAATCTTACTTTCTCCAAAACGATGTAATGATTTGTTCCACTGTTCGGGGAGATAAACCATGATATCACCAGTGGACCTATTACAACGAAAGCCATGCTGCCGGTCATTAAGAAGCTTCCGTTCTTCAAGATATTTCTTAAGCTGAAAATTGATCAGCGTTTCCATGACCTTGGAAAGAAGGGACGTAAGTGCAATTGGACGATAGTTTAAGGGTGAGGAAGATTCGCCTTTTTTCGAGATAGGCTGGATAAATGCAGTTTTCCATCCACTCGGAAAGGAACCAATAGATTAGGACAGATACAAAAGCTTATGTAGTTGTTAGTGAATTAAGTTTTTTAAACCTATAAAACATGATAATTCAAAACCCTTATCTCTAAAACTCTTATTTATTCATTATATAGTTATAAATATGTTGAAAATAATTATTCAAGGCTGAATAAGCAGCTCTTAAAAGTTGTCCAAAATATATACACAAAAAAAAAATTTAAATTTCATTTAAAACTTTTACGAACAATCTGATTAAAATGTCAAAATTTAAAATTGAACAATACAAAAAAATTAAAACCTCAACACAAAGGAAATTTTTCTCATAATCCGTCATTTATATCCCTTTCAGATGTCCCTTAGATTCAAATTGCCCAAAATGTTTTCTTTTATGTAGATATTTCAAATCAAAACAATAAATGAATTTAAAATCAAAAAGGAATCACAGGTGTGCCGCTGTCACACATTTATCTTATTCGTCTAATCCTTATGACAAGCCAAAGTTAACCCATATATAGAAAAGAGAAAATAAACAAAAAAAAAAAAACAAAACTCACAAAGGACGACAGAGGACACACATGCACAATACCATTTATCTGCAACAAAAGAGACAAAAAGGACATATAAGAATATACCAAACCACCACCACCACTGCCGCCGCTAAGGACGACCGACGACGACGATCAACCAGTTATCATAATAATCCTTTCAGATTCTTTTATTTCTTTTTTCTTGTTATTCTTGGTCCCCCTTTTGGCCATATTCCTCTGTATTAGGTTTAGTTGTAGAAATAGATTTAATATTTTGATTTCATATTCTACCTCTACTTCTGGCATGTTGTATAGGGAACATGTTTATCCTTCGGGATCCTGTGTATAGTTTTTCCTTTCACAGAACACCGAAAGGAGCACAGAAAAAGAATAAAATGAAATGTCATATCGTAGGCAAGCAATCTCTCTCTCCACCTCAAATGATTACCATAAAGGACGTTACTCAACCGTAAGAGCAGTAATTCCATTTTAGGGACACACCGGATTTATACCCTTTACCTTAATTTTATACTCCTTTTTCCTCTTGGCCGATGTGACTGGTTCTAGTCTTCTAATCATATCTATATAGTTTCTGTCTTCTCGTCTGGTGTGTATATAAATCCATATGGACAAACTATACTTAAACCGATAGAGCAGCATCAGCATCAGCATCAGTTTTCTTTGGGTTCAATTTCAGTGTGAAACAAGCTGGCAAGCTCTAGCTGAAAGCTGACTGACTTGACAGAAAGTTGAGTGGGTATGATAAGAGGAAATACCTTATACACCTCTAACTCTACCAAAAAGGATTCTGTACAAGGATCATACACGATAGAAGACTACGAGCATAAATAAGATAGAGGAATTCCTTTCTTGTTGGTCTATGATGGTATGTACGAGTATTTTGCCTCAAGTGACACCGGAGAAGAAATCATCAATCTTGTGGTTTATATTGGGTATTTGGATAAGTCAGACATTTTTGAGTCCTTTCTTTGCTTTTGTGTTGTTCTTGTGTTTTTATTTTTCTTTTGGGGTAAATCTACCAAATGCCTGATGACCACCTCTTCCGGCTTTTCTGTGGAACTTTATACATTTAAGTTAAATCCACAAGTCGGTCTGGAAGAAGAGTTTGAATAGAGTATGAGTTCTGGTTGGAGCTGTCACAAGCATTTCTTAGAGAAGCAGGTCTCAAGTAACCGACAAAAGGGTATTTTGAATTTCTTGTCACTTTTTCAGCTTTTTGTTTTGTTTTTGGGATTTTTAACTGATTGTAGCTTTGGCCTTGAGGCTAATTAAAGAGCAAATCGATTCATAAAACAAACTTGATGGAACTTTTTGAAGTGCTCGTTTAAGAGCTATGAACGATAGGATCTAAGGATGAAGATTATACATGACGTACAAAAAGCCTTCAGGTCATATTTTGAAAAAGAAAAGTTTTACGATGAGAAAATGTTTCAATCAGAAAAGTTTTACAGACATTTTAAACTTTTTTTTGAAATTAAATATAAAACTATTAATTTAACTCTGAGATTCTTCAAAAGAGACGCTAGGTCAGGAGCTGGATTGAAACAAGCTCCTCAAGAAGCAATTTGCCTTCACCTAGGTTAAGAGTATACAGCCCCATCGGCAACCCCAAAATAGAAACAATTGCTTTGACTTAATTTGATTGCTCAGGTGGGATTAATGAGATGGCCACAAATTGATTGTGTGTTTTGGTTCCCATAATATTCTGTGTGTGCTTCTGTGTACACTGAGGTCACACTTTAGCTAGAGTCCTCGACAAAATGTCATTAGTTTGTTGATTACTTACCACTGGACAAAGTTTTGTGTATGTTTGGGGTTCCATGGATGATGATGATGATGATGATGATGATGACGATGAAAATAGATTGGAATTGATGGATATACCTAACCTATCTCTGTATAGTGGCTTCAAAATTTAGTATATATGGTTATAGAGTTTAGAGTATAACCAAAGCAGCCACCATATCATCACCGTGGGGATACTTAATTTGAATGGTCATATACTCTAAGTTTGATTAATGCCAAGAGAATAATTTGATCATGAATTGGTGTTTGAATAGTTATGGGACAAATTAATGTAGACAAGGAGCATGAATTATTATTTTTTAATGAAGAGTTTTCATTTCAAATTGTTCCTATTTCCACATAAATAACTACACAAAAATTTATTTTACTTATAGTATTGTTTGAGAAAAAAAAATTAAACAGCAGTATAATGAAAATAAGTCAATTTTTAACTTCCCACGGGAAGTTATTGTAATCGGTCCGATTTGTCGAATTGAAAATTTTGACATTTCTCGACGTTTCAAGGTCTCTAGAGTCGAAATA
Source organism: Eupeodes luniger (assembly GCA_951509635.1). Taxonomy (NCBI): domain Eukaryota; kingdom Metazoa; phylum Arthropoda; class Insecta; order Diptera; family Syrphidae; genus Eupeodes; species Eupeodes luniger. Next base: position 23,710,563 of record OX608073.1, read on the forward strand.
AAAGATTTAAAAAGAGATGTATGTGCGTGTGTGTGTGCGTATGTCCGTACGTTTGAGAAAAATCGATGTGACAATTAAAAAATAAAATAAAAACCTAAACAGAACTTTACTAAAAGTTGGTAAAAATTGATTTTCGACTCAGATATCTTTTAAAAAAATTGAGATTATGGCTTCAAACTGATTGATCTTAAAAGACATATTGTTTCCAACATTCGGTAAAATTTTGAAAAAAAATCGAATCGACACGTTTGTTTACAAAAAATAAAAACCTAAAAAAAACAATACTAAAATTTGGTAAAAATTTACTTTCGACTCAAATATCTTTTCAAAAATTAAAAATTTTGGCTTCAAACTAATTCTTTCTCACATAAAATATTGTTTTTGATATTCAGTAAATTTTTTATATAAATCCAATAGTCAGTTTTTTCATAAACAATTAAAATTTTTAAAAAATAGTACGCAAATGCTATTAAAATTGTTAAAAATTGGTTTTCGACCAAAAATCTCGTTAACAAAAATAGTTTTTGAAATCAAACTATTTCATCATATGCAAAATATTTTTGGTAATTTTAATATTTTTTAGAATAATTCAACTGACAACTTTTTTTTATAAAACAAGAAAACCACAACACTACGTCGAAAAAACAATTTTAACCAACTTTTGTTAAATTCTTTTTAGGTTTTTAATTTTTTGTAAAAAAACTGTCAATACGATTTTTTTCAAAATTTTACTAATTAAAGTTTTAAAAAGATATTTAAGTCGAAAATCAATTTTTACCACATTTTTTTTAGGTTTTTATATTTTGTAAAAAAACTGTCAATTCGATTTTTCTCAAAATTTGTCGTAATGTTGAAAACAATATTTCTTATAAGATAAAAAAGTTTGAAACCTAAATCTCAAGTTTTTGAAAAGATATTTGAGTCGAAATTCAATTTTTACCAACTTTGAGTAATGTTTTTTTAGGTTTTTATTTTTTATATAAAAAACTGTCAATAAGATTTTTCTCAAAATGTTATCAGATGTCAAAAACATTATTCTTCGTTGCACAAAATTGTTTTGGAGATGAAATCATATTTTAGTCGTAAAATATTCGAGGTGACAAATTTTTTTATAAAAAAAAAACGTTAATTGGATTTTTTCCAAAAATATAATTGTTTTGTATCACGTTACAATTTATAATATAAAATTAAATTCAAGTCTCTAGCGTCTTTGGTTCATGAGATATTTAGGTTTAACCAAAATGTTCACCGTTTTTTTAAACTGCTATGGTAAAAAAAACCACCCACGCAATTTTCTTGAGAGCCCTTTCTGCATCTTTCTGCCTTGTTATCTATATAACAATATTTATTTGAAGTCGATATCTCTTTTGGTTCTTGAGCTATGGACGACGAAAAAAACGTCGCGAACGTATGGACGTACGGACTTACGGACGTACGGACATCTTTCTACAAATCTTTTATTTCGACTCTAGGGACCTTGAAACGTCGAGAAATGTCAAAATTTTCAATTTAAAAAATCAAACCCATTACAATAACTTCCTATGGAAAGTTTATAAAGCACAAATTTATTAAGGATATTATTGTCATTTCTTTTGATTGATTATGACAATATTGGTATGGTTTAGTTAGTATGGAACAAAATATCGGTCGAATGGCCTCCACGACCCCAAATGCGGCAATTCTGCTCATTGACGAATCCACTGAGGTGAAAATGTGCCTCATCTTCGAAAATTGATCATCTACTGTTTCCATTTCTTGACACAATTCTGACCATTAACGGCGATTCTTGAAATGGTAAAGAGGCTTTAGTTCTTGAAACAAGTGCATATTGTAAGCGTATAAATGTAAGTCTTCATCAACAAGCGTGAGAGATACAATTGTTTGGCGCGACGACAAGTTGATCTTCAGCCACACCATCCCGAACAACAGCAATATTTTCTGCAGTATGATCTTAACGAACATGCACTGGTGTCTTCACATATACTACAGACTCGATTTTCTTAAATTTCTGTACGGTTTTTATACGATTTTTGTACGATTTTAATAACTCTAAATAACTTTAACTCGGTTATGTATCTTTGCATGGTTAAAATTGATTTAGTTTAAAATTGGGAAATGTAAAATGAAATGAAAAATAGAACTTAAAGTTTAAGTTTAATTTACATTCAACATCGGCGCTTAAAATTTAACCACCCCTTAGTTTATATTATTCAATAATTGATATAATCAGAGGTCTGAAGAGAGAAGAGAACTAAACCTTTAGTCTTGGACGAAATTCTAGATTCGGAAATAACAGTTAATGAAATCCAAAATGTTATTATTAAAGCAAAAAATGGAAAAGCACCCGGTGAAGACGGTATACCGTATGAATTTGTCAAAAATGCCTGCCCAACCTTGAACAACAATTTAAAGAATCTTTTTAATACGATATTAACAACAGCTACAATACGAAACTCATTCAAAAAGTCCGTGATATTTCCAATACATAAAAAGGGTGATTCTATAATAACCCTGAAAACTACCATGGAATCTCATTCATGACACGATGGCTGAAATCTTTTGTGGTATACTTGTGAGCAGGCTTGAAAATTGGGTTGACAATCATGAAATTCCTACGGAGCTTCCAGCCGGTTTCAAAAAAAATTACTCAACTGTTGACGAAATAGCTATTTTGTCTCACTTTAATAATAAAAGAATGTCAAGCTAGGAAAAAGAAAGTTTACACATCAACGATTTAAAAGCAGCGTTTGACCTTGTTAACCAAAATGCACTCTTATACAAGCTATCACAAGTAGGTCTTTCTACAAAATTTATCAAAGTCCTGAAAGAAATGTATACGGGGACGCAAGCAGCAGTATGGGATGGTTCAGCTTACTCTCAGTGGTTTGATACAGACTCAGGAGTTAGACAAGGATGCCTGTTAAGTGCTCTATTATTTTCGCTCTTTATAAATGACATAGTCTCATGTATACCCGGTGGAATTCATATTGCTGACACTAATGTTAATGTGCTTTTGTATGTGGATGACCTAGTTTTACTATCGGAATCACCTGAAAACCTGCAATTGTAGATTAACCGTTCTTCAAATTATTGTGAAACCTGAAAAATCGAGAATTATGGTCTTCACACTGAAAAATCGAGAATTATGGTCTTCACACATAGCTCCCGAAGTTTAAATAGAAATAAATGTTACTACAAAGGCAACGAGATTGAAGTTACTAAAGAATATAAATACCTGGGAGTAAAAACTAATACGGTTCTAGACTTCAAAAATTACCTTCAAGAAAAAGCTGCTGCTTCCCAGAGCTTGGTCAACATGACGTGGCGAAAAATATTTTACAACCAAAACATCACTCTTTCATCTAAATATAAAGTCTTCGAAACCGTAGTAAAATCAACACTCTGTTATGCTGCTCAAATTTGGGGAATAGATGAAGTTGAAGTGGTTGAAAAATGTCATCGAAATTTTCTGAAAAAATGTTTCATCTACCAAGAAACACCCCAAATTATGCATTATATCTTGAAACAGGGTTGCCTAAGATTTTTACTAATACCCTTAAGTTTCAAGCAGACTATACGTTTTAAAAATTGCTTCACATTCTGATACTCGTCTAACGAAAAAATTGCTGCACTACGAACAAAGAAACATCGACTCGGCTGGTGGATGATGAAATGGCAAAATATAACTTCAGTAACATAGACTCCTTAAAAGAACAACTTTACTCCTTAATGCAAATAAATGAAGACTACACTCGTAACGCATTGATTAAAGAAGCACGACAATCTGAAAGCAGAATTATAAATTCACAATTAAATTATCACCTCTACAGTATCAACTACTTTAAGGATAACCTTAGCTACGAAGAAATATCGCTGCTGTTTAAAATCGAGATGTGAGCTCATCTACCTTAACGGCAGTCCATACAATGGTGCATCCGACCAATTTTGCACGCTGTGCAACATGAAGGCCAAAGAAGATAACTTTCATTTTATAAGCATTTGTCCAATCTTCAAACATCTAAGACTTGCATAGCAAGGAAAGGAACGTTTTACAATGATGGAAACATTAGAAATTTTAAACGGAAGAAACTTGAAAGAATTGTGTAATTTTCTTAAATCTATTATTAAAAAATACAGAAATTTGTTAATGACTGAGTATATTTGAAGTTAAATTTTCCTTTTTATTATGTTTATGTCATTTTTCATTACCATTATAATATATTGCCATTCAAGCTGACGGCTAAGCCAAAGCTATCTCAAATTCATAACCATAATATTTAAACTTTGTAACCAAATAATTGTTCTAATAAAAAAAAAATAATTACTTACTCTTACTTAATCAGAGGTCCTCGTGCAAAAACGTGTTTCGTAATATATGACTTTTTTTTGCGTGAATCACACACTTTTATTAAAAACTCTAATGTTTTTTCTCCATATTTATATTTAAATGTATTAACTTTTACGATCCTCTCACATTACCGGTAAAGTTAAAAACATTTGTTGTATATAATTATTTTTAGTTTTAATATCTTAAATTCTCTTTGCTTGTGTCAATTAATCTCCTTAATTCCTCATAACAATCCACTTGAATTCAATAATTGTTTCCTTCTCAGAATTATGCCAAAATTTAAAATTACAATGTGAAGTTCCATATAAAAACGACAAAGAAAAAGGTGTGTCCCACCGGCAAAATCAAAGGCGCCATCAATATTCTTCTACATCATTATGAAGAAAATCATTCTTCCAGGATGACTGATTTCTGCAAAATAAGAAAAGAAAACAAAACGCTAACAACAACAACAATACAAATATATCAATTCCATACATAAAGAAATAATGTCCAGTCATTTGATTTGATTAATATCAGCATCAGATGAAAATCAAATGAAAACCTTAGGTATAGGTGAACATCAGCTATATACACAAATTAATTTGAACTATCAAAAAGAGGTTTTTGAGATTTACAATGTAAGTTATAGGTTTCTCTTTATAAAGACAGTTCTGTGTTTTACATCAGAGAGTTACCGCCTGTTTTAGGCCGCCCATTTTCACAAGAAAAGTCACAATTAGTGCACGCCTTTCGGTTTCTTTAACACCTGGTAATTGCTCCACAAAAGTCTTGTAATTCCATTGTAATTCTATTGACCATGAAAAATGTCCTTTTCTTTTCTTCTGCACACAACACTGGTGACAAAGGACAATATGGACAATAGGTAATAGGTACTATGGGTCAGTCTTTTGTTATCAAATGGACTTGGTATCATTTTGTCTTCTTCTCAAGACTTTCTCTGTTTTGTTCGTCTTCTTGTCGTCGACGTCTTTGGTCGTCTTCTTATTGTCGTTCATTATTGTTCATTGCGTTCTCTATTGTCCTTTTCTTGTTCAGTTGTATTTGTGTCTGTGCAAAAATAAAAGAAAAACAAATTGAACAAAAGGTTTACATGGCACACACCTCTCTAAGAAAAGAAGAACCATGTTCTTTTGTAATTTTTGGTTTTCTTACAAAAACCCAGAAACTCAGAAAGGAAAAGATATAAAAATCAAATTTAAATCGAGTTATATACAAATTTAAGTGCATTTTTCATTATTTGATGGAACCATGATTATATTGTGTGTCCCTTTTGGTCTTGGCAGAGCAGAGCCAAGGAATGCACCTCAAGGCTCACCATCATCGGCCATGACATCGTACACATTGCGTTTGATAAATGGCCTGCGGTGATTTTTCATCTAATAAACAGGATGCTGGCTACCCTATCTAAACCTATGACTACTCTCTGTCTTGTCGGGCTCCTTATTTCTAGCCATTTATCTTGCGGTATCCTTTCGTCTAAAAGGTATCCTATCGACTTCAGTTTTATAAGATGCAATTTTTATTGACCCTAAATGTGTGTACCTTTAAAGTGATACAAATGACTGGCACAGAATCCTAACATTATTTGGCACACGAACCCAACACGGTAGGTACTTTTCTTTCCATTGCTCTGAATCGATGGACATTTTTAGGTGTAACAAATGATATGGCTCTTTTATCCTGACAGCAAACACCGGTGTCGTCATCGTCGTCGTCGTTAGTATAGACGCTTGTGTTTTTGGGTACACGCAAAAGGTGGTACAGACGAATTTATAAAAATCCTGCAATCAAATTCGTTGGTCCTTGTTTGTTCAGGTGGAAAATTTTATCAAAAAATCCTTTTTTCTTATGGTTTTGTTTGATTCTGATTCTCAATTGACAGTTAAGTTGCAGATGGATGTGAATTGAGGAATCATTGAATCCTTGTTTTTTGTCTCTTTCTTTAAAGAAATTTATATTAATTCTCTTTTTGTTTTTATTCGAGACTCTGATCCGTCAGGGTGTAAAAAACAATGCAGTTACCTATAAATTCCTCTTATCTAGTACTCACCTAAATCCTGATTCACCTGCCACATCACCATCAAAGTAAAACCCTATAATTTTCTAGATCCCAGAATTTATTCGAAATCGGTCAGCTATTTTTTTTTCATAGTTTCACCTGCCAAGCGGTTTTTTTATTATCTTCTTCTTTTTGTTTTGTTTTTCTTCTTGAACATAACTTTATCGAATATAAACAAGAGTAAATTCCAAATTTACACCTGTACGTATCAAAATACAGAGCGATCTTTTATACGATTTGATAAAGGTCCTTTTGGACTTCAACGAAAAGGACACAGCCTATACCTGTTTCGATGTCCGAGGTATTTAACATAAAAATGCGTATCGAAAAGATATCGTAAATGACCTTTTTCTATGTGATTTTTAAAAATTGTATAATTTCGTTTATAATTTAATTGGTATAAGTGTTTAGGTATAGTTTTTAATATTCCAAGCTTAATTTACAGGAATTCTAGATGGGAATATTTTTTAAAGTGTTTGTTTGGGCCTGGGAAAAAATTCAATATCCTAAATTCACCTGCTTTTCAGAAAAAAAAAACAAAAATACTATGCGATCGATCATAACTATGTGCAGGCCCAAAAATGCGATCTATTGTTGTATTAAGGGAAGAACTACGAAATATTTGATTTCATATTATTTGAGTTAATTTTTTTTTGAAAACCTGATGATTTTAACCGTTTAGTTTGTCGTTAACGAAGTTGTGTATAATATTAAAAATTCTCACGTATCGCAAATTATTTTAAAGAAAACAAATAATAGCGCTAACGTTTTGTCTACAAGATATTCTTAAAATTAAAAACAAATGCATGATTGGGCTTTACTTTTTAGGCAAACAAATACTAAACATTTTTATTTCACGAAATGTACCAAAAATGGCCATTCTGTAAAAGAAAATTGAATACATGGTTTTATTGTCCATTTTTACTTGCGATTTATAGGAACTATGAATATGGCAAGTATTGCATTCGTAAACAAATTCGAACTCGAGATTTTAATCAAACATGACATTACGATGGTAGAGAAGTCGAATAAAGTGGCCACCCCGATTTCGTCCGTCAGTTTGTCTGTTTGTCTATCTGCCTACAGCTAAAACCATTGGGTCGATTGACTTCAAATTTGGAAATTAAAGTTTTAAGTAGATTCGGGTTGTAATTCATTTGAGCAAAAATGGAAAATTCAAAATTTCTCAATAAGGAACCGATTGATTTTTATTATATTGTCTCTAACTTTTTTGGTATTAATTTTGAGAAAAATCGAATTAACAGTTTTTTTTTTATAAAAAATAAAAACCTATAAAAACATTACTCAAAGTTGGTAAAAATTGATTTTCGACTTAAATATCTTTTCGAAAATTTAAGATTATGGCTTCCAACTTATTTTATCTTATAAGAAAAATTGTTTTCAACATTCGGTAATATTTTGAAAAAAATCGAATTGACAGTTTTTTTACAAAAAATAAAACCTAAAAAAAATATTAATAAAAGTTGGTAAAAAATTATTTTCGACTCAAATATCTTTTCAAAAATTTGAGATATAAAATAAAATATTGTTTTCGACGTTTATTACATTTTTATAAAAATCCAACAGTCAGTTTTTTTATAAAAAATTAAAATCTACAAAAAAAAGTACGCAAAATTGATAATAATTGATGTTCGGTTTTCGATATCTCGTGAACAATAGAAGATATTAACTTCAAATTAATTTCATTCATCCAATTTGTATTTGTTTATATAAGAAATATTTTTTTTTAAGAAATGCTACTAAAATTGGTTTTCGACTAATAATCTCGTTAACAAAAAAAATAATTTCGAAATCAAACTATTTCATTATATGCAAAATATTATTGGTAGTTTTTAAATTTTGGAGAACTTTTTTAACAAAACACGAAAACCTACAATTTATTAAGCAAGACAAATCGACAGACAGGATGGGAAGTTATCAGTGTGGGTTGCGTCCCAGCCTCTTTTTTAGTTTTTAAATTTTCTCAGGAACTAATGAACCGATTTAAATAATTTTTTCTTATTTTCTCATATTGTCTAAATAATATTTGATGATCAAATATGTCAACATTTTGGTTTCGATTTTTTAAGAAATAGGTATATTTTTTTTTTCAAAATTCGTTGTTTGAAAAATGGGTCAGCATTTTGTTATGAAAATCTAATACAAAATGTATATTTTCAATAAATGTATACCAAAAATATTTTTAAACACTAATTAAAATATTTTATATATAAAAACTGTATTTAAAAAGAAAGACTAGTGATTTTCAAAAAAAAAACCTGAAAAATTAAGGCTTTTTGAGAAATCAAATGGCATTTCAATCTTATTGCAGGTATATTTTTAAATCTTAAATTATAGGCACTATTTTTAAACAGACTTTGAGGTGTTCCATATTCAACCAAACAAATTTCATAAAATTTGTTGGGGGGATAAATTATTCTGTTTAGCTTGTGTTTCGAATAAAATTCTTTCAAAAAAATCAAGTTTTCGAGTACAATATCATTATCCTAAAATAATTATTCACTTATCCTTTTTCAATAGCCCACGAAAGGTTCATTTTTTCACAACACAATCGAAGAAAAACTTATATCTTTTTAAAAAGTAGTGTAATTTTTAGAAAAACTATTGAGTATGTTTAACTAATTTTCCTTTAATAATAAATAAAAAATGTTAACTTAAGTAATTAACATATCAAAACGGGCATTATACCCAAACTACTTTAAAAAGGTAAATGCTTTTGAAAAACATTGCATGGAAAATTAACATATTATCGTGTTATTCCTAAAACAAGAGGTAAACCCTTTTCGTTGATTATGGAGAATCAATTTTGTTTTGTATTTCCTAAAAATGAAGAATAAAAAGCTAAAGTTTACTCCTAATAAATTCTTCTGAGATCAAAAACTAAGGGTTTTGACTTCTAACGGAGCATAATAATATAATAATATAGCTCCTAAATATTGTATTATGCTATTTATTTTGACAACTAAAAACAACACACATATAATTTTAAAAATTGAACTATAAAAATTAGGTGGCGCAACAGTCCGTAGTGAACCAGGGCCTATAGTGACTTGCAACTCTCAACCATTCCTGTGTGCGAGTAATTGCAGGGATGGAGGGGACCTACAGTTTATATGCCGAATCCGAACGGCTAATTTGAGAAAGCCGTGAAAAAAACCTTAGGTGGCACAGGTAGGGATCGAACCCAAGATTGAACCCAAAAATTGAACTAAACATGCTTTAAATGGCATTGAAGTCTTAATATTCATTACAAAAATTGTGTAGTTTTGAAAGAAAAGTTCATTGATGGTAGTATTTCTCAAAAAGGTGATCAAAATAGGCTACGAAATAAGGTATAAAAGATAAAGGCTTCTTTTTTTAGGACCACGTAAAATCTAAATATATTCAAATAATTCCAGCATCAATTCAAAACTTTAGAAATGGACTTCGTTTCGTGAATTGATCGAAACTATACAGCCGCAAATGCATAAACTGGTAAACGCAACCTCTTATTGGAAAATACTTAATATATTTTTGACTTCTTCATAAACAATTTATATGTATAGGTATCTCTATAAAAACACAAAATATTTTTCTCCAGTCAATGGCTGATTCAGGTATGGGAGGGGGGTTGGAGTCCCATAGGGATCATGACCCCTATGAACTCCTGAAACTCGTCTTCAACTCCATCTTATTTTATTTGACGCACATAAAGAGTGTAAGGCTTTCTTAAAGTGTTTTTGAATAAAATGAAGGAATCTACTTTTTCTCCCAAAAATAGTAAAACTGACAGTTTCGTTAAACTCATGACTAATTGAAATACATAATGTTCGTTTTATATCTCATAATTTAATATAAAAGCTTTTTTGGCAACGGCCTAGTCACTGATAAAGCTTAAGTTCCCATCGATCACCGAAATCAAGCATCAGTGAGCGTGATTAGTAGACAGATGTCTTGTGTTGTTATCATACATAGTCTAGTCGCTCAAGGTGCTGTGTTCTCTACTCTGTACATTTATGTGCTGAGTAGTGTGTAATGTAATGTAATGTAATATAAAAGCTTTAAATCTCTCAAGAATTGAAGTCTTAAGAGGTTGTGTAACGTGCAGTTTGTGAGTGCCACACTATAGTTTCTTCCTAACTTATTTGTTTTCCTTAATTTGTTTTTGTTTCTTATTTTATTAAATTTTTTACCTATATGCACCCATTGCTTTAAATTCACGAACATAACGTTTTTCTTTTTCCAATTTTTAAGTTTTGTTGATTCCTTTTTGATCAAAATAATTGCAAAAGGTTCACACAAAACAGTAATTTTTAAGTACCTGTCTTTAAGCATCAGCTCAAATTTACAAGTAAGCCGACTGAAAATGATGGTAATATTAGACTTTGTGTAATTGCGTCAGAAAAAAATAAGCCAGATTTTATTTTCATAAGAAAATAAGAAAGACCACATTTTCAAAACTTTCTCATTTTCTGAATTTTTGCAATAAACTTTTTGAAGCGTTTTTCCCATTTATAGAAATAACAAGAACAGAAAATATAATTTTTTTTGGGAAAAAAGCTACTTTTCACACAATTTCTAAAATGTTTGCATAAAACACACTCAAAACTTAAAAACTGTTTTTTTTTAAGCAATGGTCCCAAAATGAATAATTAATTTCCCTTAATTATGCAGGTTTTCTGTTTTTTTAATTGTAAATTAATAACAGCATTAAAGTTGAAAAATTATACTTGATTACATTAAATTTTGAAAAAAATTAGTTTGAAGAATACAATTTTTTGTTTATTTTAATTTTAAATACTTATTTTTTAAGAACTTTTTTAAAAAACTACTTTAATTAGAAATACAATTATAGAATTAGTTTTTGACTTTTAAAAATGCTTTAGCATGAATCTTTTAGTGTTGCCATTATTTTTTAATATTTTTTTTTTTCAGTTTTAGTCAATTTCTTAGAAAATTACACCTTCTGACTAAACTCCAGGATGAAGAACCTTCCTACAAATTTTTGTTCTTGTCTTAACCCAATCAACTTGAACTAGTTCTTTGGTTAATTGTAGATATTATTTTTCTCGGAAAATTAAAACTTAGAGGATATTATGCTGGAGTGCTTTCTATGTACCCTATAAGTAAATCCTATAAAACCAACTTTGAATTACAGCTTTGTTTTTCGAGAAAAAAAAAAACACCAAATGACATGTTTCAGAAGAAGAAAGTTTTAATTCAGACTTTAATCTTTTATTCTTGCCCAACAAATCTTCAATAATGATTTCACGTATTTTGAAAACCTTACATAGGCATTCTTACATAATTTTAGTTGATTTTGATTACCAAGCAAAATTTGAAAACACGAAAAATTTAAAATAAAGAATTTCATTCAATCTCTTATGCACGTCTTCTCGCATTTCCGAAAGTTATCATTAGGTATATTTTCTAGACAAAGGTCAAAATTATAAAAAAAAAAAAAACAAAACCAAAAACACCAAATTTAGCTTTGCAAAAATAAGGGTTAACGCTACGTGTTTTTTCCCTAAACCTTTACTTTATGTTTGCTTTCGTCAAAATTTATTTCAAATCTTTAACAAACACAAGAATTTATTGAATTTTCCCAACAAATCAGAAAAAAGAAGAAGTATATCAATCAAAATTATTATATGAATTGGTTGGATTGCTTCTAGCTAAATCTACTTTTGAATTCTGTTTGGGTTTTCCTAGAGTAAGTTTCTCATAATAAATTCATATTATTATTATTCCTTGTATTAGATAGGCTTACTTCACAAATATTAAGTTTATGCGACCTTGGTCTTCGTTTGGGTATCGCAGGCTTCATCAGGAGTATAATATAGTGTCCGTTCAGTAACTTTTGTATCTTATTCATTCGTCACGTTTCTATAAATTATAGGTAGGTACCTAGGTTAGGTATAGGTTGTCATTGGGATACTTGAAATTACAATAATCTACTTTTATTTCATTCAAATTCGATTAAGGAGAAGGGCGCAATATAGCGTAACGCCACGTTATAGGACCCTTTCACAACATATCTTAACCCTCTATTCTTATCCAATCATCACTCTAGAGACTTGGGTGTTTGAGTATCTGAATATAGAACCCTTCAATTATTTTACAATTGTTATTATGATCTTTTTTTTAAATATTTACATTAATGCGCACATAATATGATGTCACCCACGCCAGAGTCGTTACACCGCCGCCGTCACGCAACAAAACATTTAAAACCCTTCTGGCTATCTAGGGGTTACAACAGTATAGTAACGTAACGTATTCATGGTCCTTGTCATGTCCTCGTCCTCGTCCTCGACGTAGTCTTCGTCCTGGTCGTCGTCTGCTGGGCTATATAATAAAACAGAAACAGATTCGCCACGGGAGAATTCCACGCTCCACCCTCTGAGCTCTGAGCTGTATACGTACCCTGTCCCTGGTGTATGAGAAAATTTCACTATTATGTCACATGTCATACTCTGGAGCTGGATCTAGCATCTACAATCTACATTTTAGTGATGTGAATATATGGATATGGACTGAGACCGAGACCGAGACTGAGAGTATAACAACTGTTGTTTGCTCATTATACGGGCGGGCCGGGTGGCGCGCAACAGTTTTTAAAAAACTTTGGTGTGGTTCGGTTCCGATTTTGAACGCAAGCGAACGAAAATCCAACAGCTGTTGAATTTTGAGCATATACTCGTAATGTGTGTGCTTTTGTGCATTCTGTGTATATTGTCTTCCGGCATCATGGAGGCGGATTAAATTTTTACGTTTTACATGTTTCTCAGCCTGAAGGCCAACATAATACTCGTATAATGTACTGTACAGTGTACATATACTCCCGAATGTATTACTTTACAGAATGCCCCCATTCCAAATCAGGAACGTTGAAGCGGGTGATATGGGGGAGAGTGCGTTCTTATAATATCACATATTCTGCACCCAGAACGTGTTGGAGCAAAGATGCAATCACATAAATCTCAAGGGATAAGTGGTGTAAATTTAATGTACACATGTGACATTGTTGTTTTTGTTGTTGTTATTTTTTCTGTGTGCGTTGCTTTTCGGTGCAATATGCTTGAACATATCATCCAGGACGAACCATTCCATCATACAGAAGACTATAAGGTACCTATATCCTTATATAGAAATGTATTCTTCTCTCTTGTTGCTTTGACAGATCCATTTGTTTAAATGGAACGCGCGACACATCGCTTCTCGCGCTGAGAATATGATAACAATGATGCTTCAATGATTATGTTAAATGGAGTGAATGTAATGCACACCCCACACGCCGCAGTCGCTCCGCGCCGCACCAACCCCAATTCATCGATGATTATTATTATGATGACAACGAGGACGAAGACGACGATGACGACAATGATGATGATTATGGCAAGGATAGTGCACAAACATTTACGGGTTGCCCTTAAGTCGGTTGCTTTGTAAAATAAAGGTACATACTCCTTTATGCCGTATAAGTGAAGACTTACAGAATAGATGCCTCTATGTGATATATGTATTTCTGCACAATTTAATCTGATAAGCGAAATTTCTCCAAGAGAAATTCTTACTGGAAACATTAAAACGAAATGTGACAGCTAGCAATTTGTAAATATTTTGCAGACACTGAAATTTCTATAAAGTCGTGACTCAGCCGTTTACAAACAGACTGAAAACAATGGCAACGGAGGTCTAGCCGCAATAGCTGTCAAATTTAATTTGGCTATAAGGAACACTTTTGAACGTTGAATATCTCGAGTATACTCTTAGGTATTCCATTTGAACTAGATACTTATTTTTATTAAAGTTCATAGTATTTCATTCACTTTTCAAATCTTATGAAGACTTTTTCCAAAATTAAATTAGGCTTTGACCATTTGTGTTTTAAGCAAAACTAAATGGAATAATTTGACAGTTGACAAATAAGGGGTTTGTCTAAACATTTGAATTGATTATAAATAATTTTTTATTTAGAAGTTCCATTTTGAATAATCCGCTATTTGGTTAGCTGTCACTTTTGAAACTGTCATCTTTATTTGACATTTGAAAAGTAATAACTATGCACTTACAAAATATGAAAAGAAACGATCTTTAATAACGCATTTATATTGTTAAATTACGTTTCAAAGCTGAAGAATATTTTTGTGTCACAATTAACAAAATTCAAGTTATAGAAACGTAGTGAATCACTGGTAGTCAAATCTGAACTGTTGGGACAAGTATTTGATGTGAAGAATATATCTATGGAGTCTGGTCAAAACAGCATAAGTCCATTTTTTTCGAAAATGAGTTAAGTATGCAGAAGTATTTAAAAACAAAACTATTTTCGTTTGGTCTTAACAACATAACTCTATGTAAATTAGTTATAAAGATATTAACTGATCCTTACAACACTTAACTGCTTTTTCTAAAATAATGTTTGGTCATAATGGCATAACTCGACTTGTGCTGTTTTGACCAATCAAAAATGTTTAATATTTTAAATAAGTGTTTGGTCAAAACAGCACAACTCAAGAAACTAAATGCTTTTTTGAAACTAATCGTAGTAGGCAGGTACGATCTCTTCGTCGACAAAGGAAACAAAGTCTTAATGCAGGTAAATCGTACAAAACTGCTAAGAATGTAGTTAAGCGTTGTCGAGCATCAAAAAACTTGACAAGCTGTCGCAACGATTGTTTTAAAATTTTGTAACCCGATGTACAAAAAAATATCTTTGATGCTTATTGGCCACTTGGCTCTCGGGATGCAAGGGCAAGTTTTGTTGGAAACTTAATATGCCACGAAGATCCAAAATATCACCGGCCAACATTTTCCTCTAACCCAAAAAACAGAATCGTGTCGTGTTACTACTTTTTCGAAATAAATGGAACACGACAAAAGGTTTGTAAAAAATGCTTTAAGGACACTCTGGATGAGACAGATTCTTTCATAAGAACAGTGTTGCAAAAGAAACTTTCATGGAATTTTACCTACAGATCAACGTGGCTGTCACACTCCTAGCAATAAGACGTCTGATTTTGTAATTCAATCAGTTAAACAGCACATTCAATCTTTTCCATCTTATGAGAGCCATTATACGAGAAGGACAAACGACCATCGTATTTTGCCGGCAAACTTATCATTTCCAAAAATGTTTGAATTATACCAAGCCACGGAACAAGAAAAGCATGTTTCAAGAACCATTTATGAAAGAGAATTTCATAAAATGAAGTTAACGTTTAAAAGACCAAAACAGGACACGTGCAACACTTGTGATTCTTTACAGATGAAGATAAAGATTGCAACCGAAGAAAAAAATGATGATTTGGAGCAACTTAAAATATTATTGGACAAACATCATGAGAAGGCAGGCATGGCATACAATGCAAAAAAAAAAGACAAGCTTGAAGCCCAAGAAGATAGCGCCAAAGCTTGTTTTATTTTCGATCTCCATCAATGTCTGCCGACGCCAAGCTTGTTTACATCAAATGCATATTACAAGAGGCAACTTTGGACATTTAATTTGACTATGCATGATTTATTGGATGGGTCTTCAAAAAATTATATGTGGCATGAAGGAATAGCTGGAAGAGGGGCAAATGAAATCGCTTCATGCATTTTTCTGCACTTGAAAACCCTTCTAAGTTCTATCAAATCGGTGAAGTTTTATTCCGATACCTGTGGCGGCCAAAACAAAAACACGATTGTTGTGGCCATGTTTTTGCTATCAATGCAAACACCCGAAATCGGCATAGAGACAGTTGAACATACATTTTTAATTCCTGGCCATACACATATGGAGTGTGATATCGACCATTCTGTAATAGAAAAGAAGAAGAAATATTCAAATTCTGAAATCTACCACCCCCATGACTGGTACCAACTTGTTAAATCATGTGGGAAAAAACAAAAATTTGTGGTACATGAATTAAAGCCACAGGAAGTTTGGAATTTTTCAAGTTTATTGAAAGCGAGTGCGGGCTTCGTCGTTCGAAAGAAAGATGAAGATGGGAACTTGTTTGGTTTTGAAACCATCAAATGGTTGCGTTATTTGAAATCAGATCCCGGAAAAGCCTTTTTCAAAACAACACTGCATGAAGAAACAGTTTTTCGATGTGTAAGTTTCAAACGAAGGGGTAAAAACTCAACAAAATTTGATTTGGAAAACGTGATACCACCACCGATATCGGAAGAAAAAAAAATGACATAATATCTCTACTGCCATTAATTCCAACAATTTTCCACGATTTTTATAAAGCCTTGAAATCAGAAAAGGGAAAACAGGATGTAGATCCGGATTTATCCGATTCATCCGATGTAGATTAATATTAAAACAAAAATCAATAAAAACTTTTAATTTCTTACTCGTTCCTTTTTTTAATAATGAATTTTTATAATGTTTTTATTTAGTTTTTACTTATTGTATTTTGTTAAAGTGAAATAAATTTGTTTTCTAAAAAAAAACGTAGTTTAAATCTTATTTCAATATTGGTATTAAAGACACAACTCAAAATAATCTTTTTCTTGAACGCAACCCAGTTTGGGCAAAACAACATATCTCACTATAAATATATAAACAAGCTTAAATATTAATTTTTTTTATTTTATTCGTGTAAATTTTATTATTTGAAACAAAATTGCATCCAAAAAAATATTTATTTAATAAAACTGGATTTGGAGGAATTTTTTTAACTTTGAAACGCATTTATCTCAAAACCAAGATTTTTGACTTATGTTGTTTTGACCAAACTCCATAGATATAGGGTCTGCCATCTAACGTTTTTTTTTCAACTAGTGCCTATACTTCGTGAATGATAACACTTAGCTCATGTCTGATTTGACAGATAATTAGTTGAAAGCTGAACGAATATGGTTGTGTATACGCTTGAACAACCCTGGGAAATATTGCCTGCGATCTACTTAGAGAAGATGCCGATTTTTCCAAAAAAAATCATTTTTTCAGATGAAGCTCTTTTTGATCTTGGCGAGTATGTAAACAAGCAAAATTGTGGCATTTGGGGCACAGAAAACCTGCATGCATACATTGCAAAGCCGATACACCCAAAAGGAGTCACTGTTTGGTGCGGATTTTGTTCAAAATTCATAATTGGGCCATTTTTCGAAAATGAGCAAGGAGTGGCCGTTACAGTCAATGGCGATCGTTATCGGGCCATGTTGAACGAATTTTTGTTCACAAAAATTGAAGACGATAATGTTGGCAACATTTGGTTTCAACAGGACGGGGCGCTACGTGCCACACAGCCGAAGCTACACTCGATGATTTTCGCCATGTTTAAAAAAAAAAAAAGTTATTTGGCGGACCCTTTAGTATGCTGACGAACACCAAGGCCCAGATTTCGGACGAAAATTCAATCGAGCGACTATTGTTTCAAAGATAGCTCTTTAACAACAACAGAACAACAGTCAAAACGCTATTCGCTCGAATCCAGGCCCCCAGGCCCATTGATCTTTGAAACTATGTATATTCCACAAATCAAATTAAGCTGTATTTTGGAAAAGGACTTGGCTCTTAAAACTTTCACGAAGTTCAGTAAACGCAAGAACTCAAGCCGCTCGATTACCAGGTCCGTTGTATCTTTGCTAAATGAGTTATTAATGCGTGGAAATGATTTTTATAGAAAAATTAGGAGTGATGACCTGTTTCATCCCTGAAACTACGTTTATAAGCAAAGTTATAGCATTTGGGGCTTGAAAAATTCATGAATTATTGTTGAAAAGTCTCTCCGTCTTCAATCTGCCACTGAATGATGTAGTTTTTGGGCTGACGATGAATGTGTGATTAGAACTTAATTTGATTCGAGTTGTAAAGAGGTTATTAGGGTCGAAAGGGATAAATTTCCGTTGTTTTAAAGTTAATCCAACTGAGAAAAACCGGTATAAGTTCAAGTAAGCCAGGAAGGCTTGTAACGCACATATTAGACGGACCAAATGTTTACATGACCAAATATTTTGGCAAAAAATACTACAATGTCCCAAAATCAGTACAAATTTTTGGTCATATGTAGAAAACATAAGGAATTCGTCCTCTTCCTTGGTTCCTACGCTCGTTGTCAATGATATAGTTGAGAAAACTAATCTCTTTGCTAGGCAGTTCGCCGCTAATGACAGTCAGTGTTATGAATTCGTGTGTCATTGAGCGCGTTGGTGATTGTATGTGGCCAATCTTTCTTCCCACTCGTACTGTAACAGGAGCCCTAAAAGATCTCAACATACATAAATCTGCTGGTCTGGATGTTATCCCCGCTATTGTTCTGAAGCGGTGTTCTTCAAAGCTGGCAAAACCACTGCGTAAGCTTTTCTACTGTCCTACTCCTCAGGTCTCGTTCCGAGCGGATGGAAAACAGCATTTGTCCAGCACATCCCCAAAAAAGGCGAATCATCCTCACTCTCTAATTACCGACCGATATTGCACATACGTATTTTCTTTCCATGGTCATGGAATCGTTGATTAATTATGAGCTCAAGAAATATCTCGAAGATTGAAAGCTTCTTGATGACCGACAATACAGCTTTTGCAGCAATAGGTCTACTTATGATTTCATGGTTCATCTCACCGAATGGTATAACAAATCTTTACATATCGTTTCCAAAGCATTTAATGTGGTTTGGCATTAGGCTCTCTTATCGAAAATGTATGCTTTACGTTTTCATGAATCCTTCCTTCATTAAATTAGTAATTACCTTTCAGATTGGTCAATACAAGTAGTATTCGATGGATTCAAGACTGAAAACCACAAAATAAAGGCTGGTTTGGCCCAGGGCTCTGTTCTAGCTCCAACACTTTTTCTCATTTTTATTATTGATCTCCTGTCTGCAATTTCTAATAGTACTCTTAGCTTTTCATATTCGTTTTCTGAATCAAATCCCTCTTCTTCGGATGTGGAACTGCAACGACGAAATATGATAAACTCATTAAATTCCGACCTAAACAGCATTGTACAAAGGGGAATAAAGAACCACGTGGAAATTAATGGTTCGAAAACCCAACGCTGTCTTATATCGTTAAAGCGAGATATACCCCCCTTGCCATTATCCATGGATGGTACTTGCATCAAGATCAAGGAGACTGAAAATCTTGATATTCTCAGTATGTTTATCACCAACCAAATCTTTTGGAACGATTACATACCCGATGTCCCCAAAAATGCCGCAAGATGTTTGGATTTTGTAAGGTGATGGAAGAAGTTTTACTTTACCTCTGATCTGGCAGTTATTTATAAGACTTATGTATATACATCAGTGTTGTTCCATGTAGACAAAAAATGTAGACTACACGATTGTCTACGTGTAGACAATTCAAGGTAGACAATTCATCATTGTCTACATGTCAATGTAGATAATGTATACAATCAATTTTATTTCAATTTTACAACTTTTTTTTGTCTTCTTAATCATTAAACAAAACAAATTTGTATTATTTGAGTCTTTCATTCTGCATTTTGTATTTATTTAAACAAAAATAAAAAATCTTAAATGCTTATGTATTTTATAAATATAATGAGAGTCCCTTATTCATTTTCGTCTTCGACGTCCTCATCAGAACAATAATATTGAATATCCTCGTTCAAAACTTGAAAAAACTCTTTTGAGCGGCAGAGGCTGGAATAAGAATAAGTTTTTTTTGCCAAATTTGCCAGATTTGGATGTTTTATAGAGGCCATATTCCAAAAAACAATTGGTTTTTAATATCTTTTTCAGCAGCCTCCTACAGAGAATGCGTCAGATTCAATTTGATCGATTTTAGTAAAATAAAAATACTTACACAGCTATTTAAAACATAAACATTATTGTTGTCAACATCGTTTGAAAGAGAGATAGACATCAAACAATTAACATTTTTGTCAGTTATAAATTTTATACAAAAACACAATTTTTTACTACCGTCTCAGAGTTTTGAATGCCGGAGCTCGAGCTTAGATCACTGTCATCAATAAAAACAATCATA